>BRZM01000043.1:6597679-7197679 GCA_033238685.1 Lates japonicus | reverse complement strand
AATGCTTTATTATTTTTCCCCCACCGCTGTACAGCTTTACAACCTTGCTCTACTCAAACCTCCACTCCCTGCCAAACACACTGACTATAACACACACAGACATTCATTCTCCTGTTCATGGACGACCAGAAAATATGAACTAGTCATTCAACTCCTCACAGCAATTTACACCATTCATACAGCACAACATGCACTCACACACACTCACACAATGCTGGGGCAACAAGGGTGTTGGGTAGAGCCAAAAGGGATGCAGGAAGTACAGTATGGGTGAGGGATGGGGCTGTGCAACTGTTCCCTCCCCGCCTCAGATATAATAGACACTTATCTCAGACCAACCTGACCAGTAAATTGTACCAATCTCTGTCTGCTTTAGTAACCACAATGAAATCTCTGATTAGGCATGAATGCAGTGCGACCTATCAGAACTGGCTCCAAAAACTATCCCAGGTCTGAGTATGTCCAAGGGCCAACTCTGCCCCAACAGGGCCAACTGGCTACAGCTGGGCACAATGGTACATCATTAAAAATGACAAGTCCTAAATTAAAAAACAAAAAACCTCATAGTGAAAGCAATTAAATAAAATAGGATTTCCCCAAAAAGTTAACCTTTGTTCCTTTTAGAAAATAGTCAGTAGCCATGCTGAAATGAGGAGAATGAACCGGGAAATAGTTTGGGAATGAAGAAAATGAAAACAAAGTAAACTCCCCCACCAAGAGAAAGAAAATTATTGGTCTCAGCTACAGATAGGGGTTAGGGTTAGGCCCTTTGTGCCACACTGGACAAGCTCTGTGGGGTGTATTTTAGTGAAGACGTTGCAAAATAAAAAACACATCTATAGGATGGCCCCTTGTCCCCTGAGAGTTCAGTCCTTACAAAACCACCACACAAAACTCTGGTCCTCTGGATTTCCATCAGAGGGAAAAGAACAATGGCACCCCCCTTACCAACAAATACAGGTTACAACACTCATTAAGCTCATACCCACACTGAACAATGGTGAGGTGTTTTTTAAGAGCAGAGGAGCAAATTCATCAGGAAAAAAACAAACATTTTGAAAACTGGATCTCAATGCCATTTTTACATTTGGTTTAAAATATACAAGGCAAACAGCTGATGTGGAGCTTTGTAGAGAAGGCATTGAGGTCTCCCATAGAGGTGGTGCACTGTTCCACAGAGTCCCCCCAGGTGGGACAAGACCAGTCTGGCCAGAAGTTGCAAGGTTGGAGATGTGGCTGGCAAAAAAAGGCCCTGTGCCACGCCACTGATGGACTGACTGACTGGCGAGCTGGCTAACAGACCGGCTGACTGACTGACTGACTGACTGACTGAGAGGCAGTTAAAGGGGAAGTATTAATGTTCACAGGACAGGGAAGGTTCACAAGAAAGTGAAGGTAGTGATGGTGACTGGTTGGAAGGGTTGGGGTGGGACTCGTCTCCTCTCCCTCTCTCTCTCTCTCCATTTCTCTCCTCTGCCAGCTCTTACAACTCGTCATGTCCATCGTCATCAGTTCCGTCCTCGCCATCAGAGTCCTCATCCTGCCCTTCATCTACATCATCCAAATCCTGAAAAACAGCAAGGAGAGGATCTTTGATTAATACAGAATCTCTCAAAATCTGCCAAGCAGGTCTAGTTTATAATCCATTTACTGTAAACTAGACCTGCAAGCTGCACATGACATGTTTTAATGGAAAAACAAACTGTCACCAGCATTTTCACACAGAGCAGATGCTGATAAACAGAAACCATGAATATTGGCCGAGTTACAGTATCAGTGCATTTTCCAATGTTTTTATGGTGTAACTTGAGGGCAGGACTGTTATTTTCAGCTTCAGATCATGAAAACATTAAGTTAAAAGTATGTCATGAATCACTCAGCAGAATGTGTAAATCAGCACACACAACCATATTTTGGCATATAGAGGACATCTTTTTCGTTTTGCACAGCCATTCCTTCATGTCTAATCTGTGGACAGGTGAGGTGAGAAACTGTGTCTAGTACAGAAAGCCACTAATGTTGACTGGAGCATTGCACGTGCAGTTTTTATCTGGAGGCCCAGGCAAAGCCCAGTAAACAACTATGACAGCTGCAGAAGGCATTAGTGGACAGCAGTCTGCTGTGCTGCAATTAGACTTCTGAGAAGGGGGTGTGGTGGCAGTAGTGGAGTGGGAAGGTGCTAGTAAAGAGGATCCCCACTTGTGTGCACTGGATGCAGCAGTGTCATAGCACACAGGGAGGTATGGGAGAGCTTGTCAAAGCCCAGAATGCATCTTCTGCATCTCTGACAAAGACATGGAGGCAGGTTTCCCTGACTGACTGGTTAATATCATTTAAACTGGTAAAAATTAGACTTGACATTTATGTCTTGTTAGTTCAACAAAGGAGCTATTTTTGACATGTTTTCAAAAATAACATGGACATTTATTCAAATGGCTATCTAAAAATCTAAAAAAAGCCAAGTGGGTCAGTTCTAAGGTTACAACCTGGTCCCGTAAACCTATTTTGGGTAGCTTCAGACATGATGCCAAATACTCGCATGACTCCAGAAAACGCCAGAGTTTCAAGACACATGCATGTTCCTCTAAGCTTTGATTTCCAGTTTAACCCAAATAAGTCATCTCAAAATGGAAAGACAGTGAAAACAAGGTGTATTTCCTAGTTCAAAATATCGTGCTTCATAAAACTCAAGTATGGAAACAAGAAAAACACTGTCTGAAAACTAAGTGTTCATGAAACAACTTAATCAGAGGATGAGGATGAGAACAATCAGCCTCTAAATTGCAACGGTGCCACAGATGTTCATGTTTTCCTCACTACCATTTACAGATTCCCTCATTTTTGACTGCCTCCTCAATATGAATAAGTCCATACTAGTGTTAAAATTAGTACAAAGAAAATCTGAGTACATATATTCAATTTTATGGCATTTTTTGGTAAGCATACTACTTACGTTGCTCCAAAAGAAAATGCACAAGGAGCCAGTAAATCAAGATGATCTCAGCAGCTGATCAAGTCTAGTCTAGTCTGATCAAGTCTATCTAGTCTAGTTGCATTCAAAAAGCTCAGACAGACTCAGCAAATTAGTTGACAACACCCTTAAGGTTGATGTTTTTTCTCTGAGCTAGGTAATAATGAAATTACTACACTGCTTTTGTTCTGTGCAGCTAAGTAGAAAATAAGTTCTCATTAGGCTACAGATATATTGTAATTGGAGTGCTTCCTATAAAGTGATGAGATGTGTCTTAGTTGAAATCATCTCACCTCTGCATCCAGATCATCATCATCATCTCCTGCAGGGGCGCCACCCTCCTTACCACCACTCTCGAGGAACTTGGTGAAGCCTTCCAGTGTTCTCTCCCCATTGTAGTCAATCACCTGTTGATCAGACATTATTACAGATAAATCTACAACATCAAACAAGTCTATGTAATACAAGCATGATCAAATGTGTTAAACAAAAATATCACTGAGCCCTTGACACTTGAGTGTGCCATTTAAATGGAGCCAATAAACCATGGCACTCTGTCTTCAAATGGTGCCAGTAAGTTGTCTACAGGTGATCTATGAGCAGTGACACAGCAACAAGCAAGTGGGATGATAGCTAAAATAAGGATGCACTTGAAGAGGACAATCAGAGGACAACTGCAAAATACTCAATTCCATTTTTAGCACCATAATCTGGCCATGACAACCTGCCACACTGCACCCCATGGCTGCCACTGTAGCTCTGTCCTTTCTTAAGCGTCTCATGGGTCTTCTGCATGCTTCGTCTAAGTAGGGTCATGGTCTAATCCTTAGACTTACTATAGGATGGCCACAGTATATACCACATATTTGAAGTTGCTAAACTGGAAGCCAGCACGAGAGTGCAGTTCATTAAAGGAGAGCTATGGTGAGAGGCAGGTGCAGGCTGAGCGCTGACACTCAGAGTGAGTGAAGCCATCAAGCAGGAATGTTTAAAAACCAAACACAAACATAATGCTGCAGAAACCTACAGGGCCAGCAGGCTCAGGTTTCTGCACATGGTGGTGTGTGTTCTGGAGTAAAGGGGAAAAAACTGCAAACCAATACTCAGTGATGGGGCTCTCACCTTGCGCTCTTCTCCTGCAGGGAAGAACTTCAGAGTAGGAAAGCTGTGGACTTTCACTGCCTCAATCTCATTGGCTGTGGAATCCATCTTTGCCACAATGGTGTCAGCACTGTCCTTATACTTCTCTCCCAGCTTCTCCCAGATGGGAGCCAGCTGTTTGCAGTGTCCACACCAAGGAGCATCTAAATAGAACAACAAACCACAGCAGTTTAGTGTTGAATTATTACTAATGAACTATACAGCACACTTGCAATGGCTTTAGCTCATTTAGATACTGATCAATGAATACATTTCAAACATTCTGCACTGCATACTATTTATTGTGCCACTTGCATTTTAGTAGAAATTAATGTAAATCCCTATACACTATATAACTGGAAGCAGGCAAGCACACTAAACTGTGACACAGTCACGTGCAGCTGCAGTTTCCCCTTTAACTGGCTGGGAATCCACCCGTCACCTGTCAGGGAGAATGGGCCTTCCCCACTGTGCATGACTGGCCATAAGCTGTTTTTAACAGCTAGCGATGGAAAATTCCTCCAAAAATAGTGCAAATTTGGATATGCATCAAAATAAAAATAATCCAGCTGCTATATTTAGCCAGATCTTTTCAACGCCAGTGTCTGGTAAACTAATTTGCAGAGGGTGGGGCTGAGAAGTTGTGAGTGAAGCCTTAGCATCAGCTCTTCGGTATTTGAAAAGAGCTTAGCACGTGCAAAGTAAGGAAGGGCAAGATTCAAGTTTCAGACACTGCAGCAAAGGGGCTTTGCCAAATTTCCCACCTATGAGCAACTGAGCTTAGACTGTCTGAAAATGCCCCCTTAACAGGTGAACCCCTTTACCACTCAACCCAAAAACAGCTGACGATTGTGTTTTCATGCTTTTCAAATGGAAACTTCTACTGGCTCCCAGAACATAGGAAAAACTGTAAATGGGATGAAGACAGAGGCTCTTACAGAATTCCACAAAGACATTCTTAGTGGGATCAAAGGCGACCTCCTCGAAGTTCTTGCCCACCAAAACTCTGACTGGGTTTTTGTCCCAGTCTTCAGGGATGTCTTGGCTCATGAGATGGGGCTGTGAAAGAACACACAGACAGACCATGGCATTAAGAGGATTAATTAATTATAGATAACTACTTGTGGCTATCCAAAACTATGCAATTACCCTCAATATGTTATGTATGTATGTGTATAGTATATAGTAGATATAGTCTATTTATAGTTTACAATTTTTAAAACTTTTTTTTTGTTTGCATAAAAAACACGCCTTTCTCCCATCTCGTACCTTGAGTTTGCCCTCAGTGAACAGTGTGCAGAACTCAGTGATGCTCTCTGCAGTGATGGAGTCGCTGTCTGGCTTGTACTTGGTCATCTCGTCCTCCAGGGTGATGAGGCGGATGGCAGGGCACTCCTCTTTCTTCAGGCCAAAGAACTCCAAGATGCGCTGGTTGTCGTCCACATCGCTGTCAATGAAAATGAACAGGATCTAGACAAAGGGGGGTGGGAGAGGTCAATATTTGATTTTATCTTAGAAGGTTCTTCAATATATACTGGCTGAGCAAAACTTTAGATTTACAGGTTTGTGTGATGTTTACAGAATGCATAGCAATCACAGTTCACCTACCCGCCCCTTGAATCCCTCTGCAGCTTTCTTAAACTGGTCCATTTTGTCCTGGAAGTCTGAGGCAGCTTTGGGCAGAAACATGAGGATGTGGGACTTGATGTCTCCACCGAAGATTTTAGGGGCCGTCTGCAGAAAACAGAAACATAAAAGTTTGTGGGTGATCACATTTGGAGTTGCACTACTTATTGTTGTGGACAGTACTGTGGAGAGGTTAATTAGGACATATGCATGGCTCCAGTCATTTACCTGTTCAGTGAACTCAATGACCAGTGGCAGCTGGTTGGCCTTGACAAAAGCCAGGAGTTTTTCCTTGGTCAGCTCTCCATCAAAGGTATTGCGCCCCTCATCAAACTGAAAAGGAAACACAGAAAGATATAGAAATATGAGAAATAAGAAATAATAAGAAATAATTAGAAATATGAAAAATATTAAAATATTATCCATCCATCTAGCCTGCCTGTGAACAGCAAACATAGATTTACCAGACAAACCACTTTAAAATCCCTCAGTAAACACCAGCCTACCAAAGAGCAAGAGGACCAAACTGACTTTTATTGGGTGTTAAGAATAGCAGTGGTACAGCTGTGCCAAGCAGCCTTTACTGGCACACAATAGGAGAAAGGACATTTGGCCAGGAGCACAATGCCAGCCTTGCGGGCACTCACTGAGGCGATGAAACTTAAGCTCTCAACCCCTGTTGCAATAAACAAGTGAAAGACCACAGCTGTTTATTAAGACTGAGCCCCTGATTTGGGAGGGTTTGCTTAACTGCAGGCAGCTAGCCCACGTGTCAGCTGTGTTTGTATCAGGGTAAAGTTACCAACATGGATCAGAGGCCAGACAATGGCAGTCTTGACCCATGTGTCAAAATGAAAGATCATCCATAATTGAAAGGACCAAGTACAGAAACACACAGAGATATTTAAAGTTTGTTGTTTCTTGCTGAAGCAACTGGGGCTGCTAGAAATTATTATGTCATTACTGATGTACTGTCAACTATAAAATGTTACAATAATGACGTCCATCATGAAGTACCAGAGCAAAAAGTGATATAAGACATGATGTCATGATCAATTAATCAATATGAATTATTTTCTTGATTATTCGATTAATTGTTTAGCCTTAAAATGTCAAGATGTATTCACATTGCTTGTTTTATTCAATTAGCAGTCCAAAACCCGAAGATATTCAGTTTAATGTCAAATATGAATTAAAAATAATCTTCAAATTTGAGAAGCTTGAATCAATGAATGTTGCCCTTTTTTCTCTTGAAATGTACAAGAATATTAATTGATTATCAAAATAGTTACCAATATTTTTGTCCATTGACTGATCATTGCAGCTTTGAAATGAAATTAATAAAACAAAATAGAATAAAACAGTACATACTTTATATAAAAGTAATATGCTTGGAACAATCAGCAAAATTTGGTTGAAAATATGATCAATGGACAATAATTATATAGCATCTTAGAGCAGACCAAAACACAACACACTTCCAGTGTCTCACATAAACCTACACACGCTGCTGAAGACTGAATCACTAGGGAATAATTATGTTTTTGTTTTTTTTATGATGGGGGATTTATTATAGGAATGTTATATTAGACTGCATTAGTTTTACTTAGCTGTTCCTAATAAAGCAGAACCTGAGTGTATATTGTAGTGTAGTTGTTTGATATTTATGTTTCTGTAAGCATTTCATATATCTTACAAGATAAACAATGAAATGTGGTCAGATTTTAGCAAATGTACCTCATTGTCAGTATCTTATCTACTATCTGCTGTTGCTGATATAGTGCATCTTTCTGGATTTAAGGAGTTAAGTTTATTAAACAACCTCACATTACCGGGTTGCTTAATTCTTATTGATGGACACTGGACCTTGACCCAATCTGACAAATCCACACACTAACTGAGATACTGTTTTGCTGATAAGAAAGCAATGATCTCTGACCTATTCTGCAAGGAATGGCATCACCTGCCTACTATAACAATTAAATCCTAGAGCTTGCATAAGTTTCAATGATACACAAGAGGTGGGAAGAAGGGAAAACGTGTCCATTTGGACTTTCCGAAAAGCATTCAGCTGCCATCCTTTCATCCTCTGCTCATAGCCAATGGGGCAACTTGAAATATGGACCATCACTAAATACAGCCCATGACCATTAGCTCAACACATTGAACTCATTCACTGGGTAGGTCAAGCAACAGGCCCATAGGCAGGCGCACGTCTTAAACGTTAAAGAACCTCAGACAGGCCAAAATTAGCAACAGTCCGGGGATGCTGGCAGGTCGACAGCATCACATTACCAAGATGTAGATCAGAAACACTGATGTCTTCAGCAACTTGACTGTAAACGCTTACATGCGAGTGTGTGTTTCACAAGGTGTGCAAAGGCCACAGATAAACTATTTACAATATATAGTGATTACACATGGAACAGTGAGTAACTGCTCAAAATAATGACATGTACTCTATGTCCTGCAACCACAGTTTGAACCAAAAGCCTGAATATAAACACTGTAAATGTATGTAGATGCACTTTATCTGCCTCTATGACAAGAAATAAACTTAAGAACTTGACATCACCTTCTTGAAGAGGACAACAGAGTCTTTGGAAACTTCAAATTTGGAGTAAACAGCATCATCGGAGGTCATGGCGAAGGGAATGTCGTCTATGGCTTCAGCTGCTTTTTCGTAGGCCTTGGCACCAGCAGACTCAGCATCCTACAGACACATGAAAACACATGAAAAAGATGAGGCACAATGTAAATAATCCCCCCTGACTAAAACTGATTTTAAAAAGACCTGAAAAGCAACAAAGCAGCATGATGATCATATCTAAATAAAGATATTCATTCATTTTTTCATGATCTATACCACTTATCCTTAAGGGTTGCGGGGGGGCTGGAGCCTATCCCAGCCGACAGCCGAACACTGAGCAGACTGCCAGTCTATCACAGGGCTGACATATAGACAAACAACTATTCACACTCACATTCACACCTACGGGCAATTTAGAGTCACCAGTTAACCTGCATGTCTTTGGACTGTGGGAGGAAGCTGAAGGACCCGGAGAGAACCCACACAGGGAGAACATGCAAACTCCACACAGAAAAGTCCAAGGTGATGAATAAAGATATTGATTATCCAAAATCTATTAATTGAGCTTTTGAGATAATAAAGCATCAAAGCTTGATGTTGGCACTGTCTAACAATAAATAAAAGTGGAATATGGTTTTCATTTGAGATATGATACTGTGTGCATATGAGTAACTGTATTATAT
Organism: Lates japonicus; assembly: GCA_033238685.1. Lineage (NCBI taxonomy): Eukaryota > Metazoa > Chordata > Actinopteri > Centropomidae > Lates > Lates japonicus. The sequence continues at coordinate 7,188,669 of BRZM01000043.1, read as the reverse complement.
TAACCATTTCAGAATTAGGCCAAAAAGTGTGTATAATATAAACAAAGTTTTAAACTGTGTTCAAACTTTGATATATCAGAGTTGTACCTTAAAGAATCCAATGACTGCCACCTCATTGTCAGCGATAAGAGACTCAGCTTCTGTGACCCCAGCCAGGGTGGCGACGGCTGGGCCTGTGCGCTTTTTCAGCCAGCTGACGATGTCATCTGCCTGCCTGCCAGCTGCAACACAATAAATCAATTAATTCTGTAAGCAAAAACATCACAAGACTTGTGAAAAAAAAAAGCTTTAACCTGTTACTTATTTTTTTTCCTTTTAATCATCAAATAAAAGTAGGACTTGCTTTCTCACTTGTGGACAATAGGATTTTATCAGTATTTTAACAGAGCCATAGCACAGCCATCTTTATTTAGACAATGATACAGTAGACCTCAACTCAAATCCTATAGTGCAGAAGATGCAGAAATGAATTTAGATTGCTTCTAAAGTGGTCAAACTGAATACGTGGAGGGACACAGACATCAGTGAACAGTAAAAACAGACCATTTCTGCATTTCTGAAATCTCTGACCAACGGCTCTTCTAACTTTTGGTGACAATACAGGACACTGCTAATTTGTTTTTTACTTTAAAATCCAACAACCATGTTGTATAATGGAATCATTACACCAGCTCTGTGAGGCTACAAAAACATGTTTACCTTTCTTTGGAGCAAGATTGTTGCAATTAAACTGGAATTAAAGATAGACCTGGCTGTCAGACTGATGCAACACAGGAGCAATTTCACTGAAAACCATGTGTTGATGAAATGATACAGCACGTAGTCTTGGTGCAGTGTGTGGGAGACGGGAGAAGTGTATTTCGAGAAGCAGGACTCGAGTCAAAGTAGTCATTTCCACAAAAAGAAAAAAAAGAAACCTCTCCCCTCCCTTCTTAACCAGGCTGGCCCAGGCCAGAAAAGGCGACGTGAAGAACTGCACATATCTCTTCTCTGCTGGTAGGCCAGCTCAGAGTCAGCATGAGAGGAACGTGCAGAGGAGGCCCAGCCTACTTTTTGTCTCAGTCATATTGCTGAAAGCTGATTGGCTGACTCTGTTTCTGCAGCTGTGTAGATCATATTACCTTAGAGGAGAAAGCCAACATGCCTAGTGTTGTGTGATCTAATTCTTTTTGGCATCTATGTAGTATTTCGTGACATTACATTATGAAGTAATATTCATTCACTTTACTAGGACAGAGGTTACTCAAGATTACATCACTTGTCAAGAAATCCCCAGTCATCAAGGTGCTTTTAGCAGAGAAAAACTAAGTTCCAAGACAGAGAGAAAGACACTGAACATTTGCTTAAATGGTCGTGTGACTAAATTAAAATCCAGAAAGTTACATGAAGGACTAAGAACATTACAACTGACTGAATATACTGACTATGTCTGACTAAACAAATACCTACATGCAGTATTTGAAAGGTGTTAAGTTCCCACCACTGCTTCCTACTGCTAAGTAAAACAAAACAAATGTTGCTCACCAGAGTACTCTTTGGGTGATTCCTTCTCTCCACCCTTGAAGAACTTGATGGTGGGGTACCCCCGGACACCATATTCTTGAGCCAGTTCGGTCTCCTCTGTGGCGTCCACTTTAGCCAGGCGGATGTCTGACCCCTCGGCCTTCAGCATACCAGCGGCCTTGGCATACTCTGGAGCCAGGGCCTTGCAGTGACCACACCATGGGGCATCTGCAGGGCACAGAGGTTTGCATTGTTGTTGAGAAGCATACTAAATCAAGAGTGTTGATAATGTTATTAGAAAACTAAACATATATTGGAAAAATATAAGACTTGTGTATTAAATATTTCTGATGTGTCTGGAAAGCTGCCAGTGAGCCTATAACATTCTGTGAATGGTATAAAGATTATAAAGAATAAACAAAAGCTAGCCAAGCTAGACATTTCATTTGTGCCCCTTTAATCACCCAAATCCTATTTTGTTTTGTTTTTTTAGATAAATGACCAAAAGGATAACACGGCCAAAAACCTGTTCTGTTACGACAAAGATGAATTTGAATGTTTAGGGAAATTACAAGTTAGAAACATTTTTAAAACGGGATAGCATAATATTCAAAGGAATGCCTTCAAAGAAAATGTGTACATATCCTAGTGGCTGGAGCAGACTTGTGGGATGATTTAATTTTGGCCTCACATGTTAATTTGTAAGCCACAGTGTCCAGTTGTACATGTTAAAGTCTGGACACCAGTTTCAAACAGACAGTCTCAAATGACACGTCAAATAATGTGACCTGCATTGCATCAATTCTTGACAAATGACAAAACTTCCTTGTTCCAGTCCAGTCAATATAAACGCACAGATGAACTTTTGTAAAGTACACGTCAACCTAGCTCCACATTCACACAGAGATCCCGCCCAGCTGAGAAATACGTGGGGCAAACAAAGCCTTCATCCCTCCCATCCTGAGCTCATTGGAGAGACTCCCCCACGGCCACCTCTGACTGGTCCACAGAATTGTCACACAATATGTGAGTAGGTCAACAATCTGACAAAAGTGAAGCGGGATGGGCCTGCGGTCTATGAAGAAGTGGCTCATTTAAGTCTTTGCTATAAAAACTGATCATATTACTGGGGGGAATAAGTTATTAACAGATCATTACTAAATTAAAAGTTCAGTACATGAGACGCCCGGGATGCACAGAAAGTGAAACTTACACTATGAAACCACAGCAGGCAATCGAAACTTAAAACCTTAACTAATAAACCTACTCTTCAAACTTAAAACTACTTCTGGCGTCAATAATTGTGTTACTACTGCATTATACGGACGGCAAAAGTGGTGATGCACGCACTGCCGAATTTCTCAAAATGCAATAAGATGCACTGCTATTAGCTATCTATACCACCCTGGCGCTGTAGCCAATTTAAAACGACAATGTAGCTTCACAGAAGTTGTAATATGATTAAGGTTGGTAATAAACCAAACTGAGGATTACTGTGTTGCGCCAAGTTTCGTATTTCGTCAGAATCCGTTTACACTTTGAAGACACTCCGTGCTAGCTAATCACATTTAATGGGGGATAGTCTGACAAAGAGGAAACGCTGTCTGTACACCAATATTTCGTATTTATTTGTTTTTTTTTAACAGAGTTTCAACAGCGGTGAATAAGCTGGTGAGCAGCTAGGTGAAACAGATTCACGCATGGATGCAAAATTGAGCACGACACCAGTAAGTTAGCTAGTAACCGCGGCAACTTGTCAGAAGTGTCAAAGTTTAATGCTAACGTTGATCCAGGCTTCATTTAGCTAGCTAGCCGGGCAGCCAGCGAGCCTGCTGAAGACACCTACCGTTAGCTGACGAGATTTTGTAGCTAGCATTACTTACAGAATTCAACCAGGAGGTTGGGGTGAGCTTTGAGAGCCTCGTCGAAGTTACTTTTCTTCAGCACTAGCACATCTTCTTCCTCAGCGATCTCAGCCCTGCTGGCCACAGCCAGTGTGCAGATGAGCAAAAACTTCAACATAGTTACTGCCAAGTATTCTTCCTGACAGAGAGGGGTGAGCTGCAGACACGGTCAGCTACGGTTTAGCGGCGAAATTGGTCTTCGATTTGCTTTTCTTCCTTGTTTAAGGTTGGGAGAGTAGCTGGTATTTTGTGTCTACCGCTACTAACGTGGCATTGCACGCAGAAACCGGAGGGGTCAGCTGTACTGCGCGTGCGCATTTATGAGGCCGAAAGCAGTTCGTGTTGAATTGTGACTGGACCGCGGCGGACTGCACCTGGAAGTGAAAGAGCGGCGCTCCCTGCTCTTTCTTGCAGTGCTTACACATCAACCCTGAGTGATAACACACAGGGACCATGGAAAATGTATGGAAAACATGAAATCTTAGTGCCACCATCTTTTAAACGAACAAATCAGTTTCATTCATTTTTAGCTACGTCGTGTCGTATTCATCTTGTTTATTTAAATATGAGTAAGCTAAGATTTAACCTGGGTGTATACAGTACTCTTTCTGGCTCTTGGCCATGAGGTGAATGCAACTGTAACTGATGCAACCACGGGGAGAAGATATTTTTGTGTTTGCAGAGAGGAAAGGGTCTGAACACTTAAAAATATCATGTCCTGTCACATGATGTTACATGATGGCACAACAGTAATTAGTGCTATTCAGCCATGTATAGGAACCCCAGAGGCTGTCATTGTAAAAGCTAACAAATGTAATGGTAATAAAAAAAATAATATTTCTTTTTGTAATGTGGGTAAATTGACCCTTTAAGAGAAAGCTTTACTTGAGTGAGTGAGAGACACATTTTAAAACCAGGTGTCAGGTTTTATTACATTTCACCGTCATCATATTTGTATAATGACTTGTTATTTTGTTCAGTAAAAAGAGGATGTGGTGGTTGTGTTATCTGGTCAATGTATTTTTATTCTGTTAGTCCACTTTATCTCAACAGAAGAATTAAGATATGTGCAAGTAAGTCTGGCTGTGACACCCCAGGGTTTAAGTATTTAAGCAGTGTGAGCTGAGCATTTATGTATCAGTACCTTTAGAAGCAGTTCAACAGGTACAGTCAGTGCTCACATCCAGAAACATTGTAGAGCAGGTTCAACTGGTGTCAAATAAGGAAATACTGTATTAAATTCCCTCTATTTATAGACAGTTTTTAAAATTGTGGACTGATAAATATCCAAACTATTTGATGTTACTTTTTGTAACCCTTTCCATCTTTATCCAAAGTCAGTCTTCTCGTTTTTGCAAGACATGGCTCATAACAGCAGATGCTTCTTGGGAATGGAAAACTCAAAATGTTATTTTGTTAAATCTTATTTTCTATAGGTCATAGTCACTCATAGTCGCTCTAACCCACAGCTCCAACCTTGTTTCAGTGATTGGGCTCCATATTTGCAAGCTCCTGACTCCAGATAGCTTTTGTTGATATAATTATGTAAGGGGTTCACATATTTTTCCAACCCTCACTGTCAGTGTTTGAATTTCAGTATGGAACACTACAATACAATGATTTGTGTACAGTGTATTGGAAATCATTTGTGAGTTATGACTCAGAATCCTAATTGATCAGCTGGTTCAAACTCCAAAACTCCCATCAACAAAGTGTTACAGTTTCTTTATGGATCAAACTCCAGAAAATTCCTCCTGTGATAAGTCCTTTCCCTTTGCCATAAAAGCAAACACCACTTTAAGGAATAAATGTACAACTGTGGTCTGCAGATTATGGCAGACTATTGCAACAATTTAGTTAGACATTCCTACTCATGCCCAGCTAGACTAAAAATGCATCCAGTTATTAAATCTGACCGATGTTTATCATCAAATCAGACTGATATGTGTTAAGATTTTAAGAGACTTTTTGTAGATGCTGGCATTTGTTTGAGTATGATTATACAGTCTCCTCCTGCAAATAGCAATTACTTTTACAACTAAAGGCCCCACAAGATATCACAAACTTGACCGAAATTGAATAGGATATTATATACACAATATTAAGTCTTAACATTGCTATTCTTCTGCATAAAGGCGGAGACTGACTGTACTGATCGTAAACTAACAATCAACTGCATTTCAAGAGAAGATGTTTTTATATGAGGGACATCTCATTTTAGAACAAACACATCAGGCAATTTTTGGTTGGATTTCATGTAGATGGGCTACAGAGTGAGATTCAGGATCAAAAGTTAGTTCAGTTTCCTGGCAACAAGCTCTTCTGCCTGGAGCAGCTGTATTAAGGCAAATTAGTATTCATCCATAGCTCCCTTAATTTTACAACTCTGACTCTGGAGCTGTTACAAAATGTGATATGATATGGTTGCCATAGAATCATGTGGATAACTAATCAGTTAAGTTTGCTAGTATCATGTTTACATACAGTCTTTGTACACAAAGTGTTGAAGAAATGACTTCCGTACTCCTTTATTTAGACTGGGTCAATATGTGACAGAGCATACCACATCCAATGCATGTTTATGCAGTAATAGTGCTTGTAAAGCATATACTTAATGTAATGTAGCAGCCAAACGTCTCACACTTCACACTTTGTTTCCAGCGAGGACAAAAAGACACAGGCCTTCCCTCTCCTTGTTAAATACAAATCAAACGTCATGAATTTCTGGCACTCCTCAGTTTGACAAAGCAGTGAGCTGTGTGAGCTGATTGGCTGAAACAGTTTGACAGTTTGTCACTTTTGCACGTGGTTTGGCTACATCCTGCAATCTGTCACACAAGAGAAACTGAGATAGCTTCATGCCAAAATAAAACTTCTATCAAATTACAACAGGCAATTCTGGGATTTTGAGAACAAATTCACTCTTTATGGTCTTTTCGCTGCACATACACTACAGCCCTAAAGTAGCTTTCACCATTTGTGAACTCCACACCCCTTTTTTTAGCTATACCTTTCTTGTTAACTCTCACTGCTTTTGCAACACATGAAACAATTAACTTACTGGTAAAGGGAGTGGTTATCAGGTTATTTTATCAAGAGCAGTTTTTAAATGCAAATACTGCCCTTGCTGACTGCATTTCTGCAATTACATCTCCTTTTTATTATTTGTTTAACTTTTATGTAATCAGGCAGGTCAACAGTGAACTGAACTGTGTATAAAGATAAGAGCTGGTGGTCATTCAAAGGAGATTAAAATAAAACTTCTTGTACTACCTGCTGAGCATCAAACAGAAGACATAGTCAGCTACCATAGTTGTTAAACATGTAGAAGCATTTAGCAGCTAAAGAGATTGATATTTCCCTGTTGGTAGAGAGCAAAAACTGAGCTAAGAGAAAGTGAAAGGTGACATACATTCTCCAGGTGGCCGGAAGCACCACTCCAAATGAATGATAATATTGCTCCATAATTGCTGGATGAATAAATAACCAGCTGATTGCTAACAAGTTCACCATATCAACTAAAAAGGTGTTCACAACTTGTTTCCAGAGAAATCAGTAATTGTAGTGGTAATACGGTGTAGAAAATACATTATTACAAGTAAAAGTCCTGCATTCAAAACGTTACTTACCTAAACATGTGGAAGTGTCTCCAGCAAAATGTACATCAAGTATCAGTACAGCCATACTACCTATTCCGTGAGGCGTGATTAGATACTTTAGTGCTTTGGGCTAAATGCTACCATCAATATGCTTACATTTTTTGACTTTTTGACTGACATGCATTGCCTTTCCCAGAGCCTTACCTCTTTGCATGGATAAAAATGTATTGCTAAAAATTTGTTTTGTGTGTAAAATCTTGCAGATCTTTGCAAATTAACCACAGCTTTCAGATAAAAGCAGTGGTGTAAAAAGTACAATATTTAACTCTGAAATATGAAATTCCATAAAACATATACTTGTGTGGAGTACTTGAACAAATGTAACCTTCCACCTTCCATCACACTGCCAGAATTATTATAAGTATTTAGTATTTATGTGTTGACATTTAAAGATATTCTACGAATGTTGAAAACAGCTCTGTGGATTCAAAATAACATCAATCAACTTGTTTTTTGGCCAAGTAGAGATGGACAGCAGGAGATTCTGAGTTTGACTGAACCAGAAGGATGTAAAGAGCTGGCAAAGAGCAAATCTAATTGTTCATATGGATGACTGCACCAGGAAGTTCGATAATAAGCAGGATGAATTCAGAGCAGGAGAACAGAATGAAAGATGAGGACACACTGATTGACACACACAGTGCTGGAGCTCATGTTTTGACCATTTGTATGGTCATGCCATTAAAGCTTAATGGGATTTTAATAAGGATGTTGGCAGAGATGCAGAGAGAGAGGGGACTGACATTCACCTTTAAATACATTTATTCAAAAAAAGAAAAAAGTCTAAGTGCAGTTGCCATGCCAATGCCACCAGTGCAGGCCCCTGGTGTCCTTGAGGTTATTGGAGAAAGGACATTCAGTCACAGGGAGCTCTGAATATGATGTGAGTTTATGATCAACAATGAGGATGCTGATGTCAGAGCCAAAATTACCTGCATGTTTCATTCATTATGGACATTACGTGAAAGGATGTCATTTAAATCTTTATCTTTAAAAAGATAAAAACAAAGAAAACAATGTATTATTTCTTATGGGCAAGCTGGTTCATTTCCAACATATGAATCAAGTTTCTGACAGTACTTTGTATTTTCAATAACATGTCGGAATAACACATGACATTATTAATATGCACTATATCAGAGGTGTGTATTCTTTCACAAATTAAACAGACTGTTTCAAGTGTACTATAGGTGCAGAGTATCCATGCAGTGCCATCACCACCTACATAACCATGGAAGTCCTGCAGACTCTCAGAGTCATATTTTGTGAGCCAGTTCCTCCTCAGCTCATGCAAAGCTGTTTGCTCATTCGCCTCATGAAAGTAACCGTGACACAACGGTTTTGCCTTCCTCTATTGGTGCCATTCCACCCCTCTGCTACATTACCACAAAACTTTCTGTTGTAAGCACCATTTACTATCAGCTTTTTGTGCTGATCACTACTATAGAGTTTGGTATACAGCAGGGTGGGGTTTTGTCTTGAAGCTCAGTCAAACACACACACACACACACACACACACACACACACACACACACACACACACACACACATAATAAAATACAACTGAGTGTGTGAGAGAGAAAGAGACAATCGTAGATAAATATGAAGAATTATATGTAATTAAATCAATATTTGCTGCTTCTCACATAGCAAGGACTCTACAATGATGTAGTATTTGCTCATAGTCTGGTTTTAAATACTATATTCATATTCTGCATTTTAATATATTTTTTGACCTCTTGGTGGCAGCAGGACAAACTTAAAGGTCTCATTTTTTTACACTTATCCAGTGTTATTTGATGTTTTGACATGATATAATATATTGGCTTCTTTACTTCCAGTGATCGTAGTGTTTCCTTGACACTTTTCTGTTTTGTAACTTGCTAGCTGAGCAAGAGAATGACTGCTTGGTGTTGTTTTGTTGAAAAAGTAATAACAACAACAACAAAAGTTGGTATGGCCGGGACCTTCTGGGGGAATGGCTGAGGACAGTGATATTTATAGTTGCGACATCAAAGTTACAAAGTCCTGACAACTCATTCATAGGCACTGTTTCTGTTTGCCAGTAAGTTTGACTTGTAAGAAAACACTTTTTATATATCCCACACATACAGAGCAATATTAATAGAGAATATTCTCTTATATTAGAGCACCTGAATGTCATTCAAAACCACCAGCAAAATTAATAATACTAATAATAACACCAAACGACAAAGGAAATACAATACAGTTGGACCTGATAAAAAGTAATGCAGTTTCCCAGCAACATCAACACCTGAAGGTGACTGACACACAGACTTAGAATAATAAAAGAATGTAAACTCCTCACTCTTATTTAAGGTTGAGCTGGACCCAAAATCCACATTAAAACACCAGTCAACAAATGTCAGAAATTTGACAAATAGGTCATCATTTAATCAAAGGTTAAAATTCAAATAAGCTATTAAAAAAAGATCAAAATTGAAGTATTATATCACAGCTCCTGTGGATGATGTGATATTAATACCATGTGTTTTTTCTGCTGCAAATGTGTCACAGTGGTGTAATTAAAATATATGTTTCCTTGTCTTAGTCTGGCACAATATATTTCTTCAGATACCATTATTCTCTTTGGCATTCATCTCTGCTATCTACACTCATTGCCTGATTTTCAATGTTAAGTTCATGTAATATTTTAAAAAGTAATTCCATCACAGCATCCTATGGTGAACTGAAATGTTCTGCCACAAGATGGATCCATGTGCCAACAACAAACACTGAAACAACAGTGAAGGTAGGAGAAAATTATCTATTGCACTGTCCTTTATTGGTGCGATGGCACTCTCTAGTGGTAAAAATTAGGAAAATCATACTATATGAATATAAAACAGTACAGTGATTGGTGAAACACTTCATATAAACATATTACTACATCATACAGCAGTTGCTGAGTTTGTATTTGCCAATTAGAAAGCAGATTCAACAACACAGCAACGATTTTTCGCTGAACCCTGTCACATCTGGGTGGACAGGATGTGACATAATTTAACTGTTCAGCTGCTCTGTGTGTGTGTGTGTGTGTGTGTGCGCGCACATGCACTTGTGTGTGAACAGACTGAGGGTCTTAGAAATTCTAGGCTAATAAAACATTTGATTAAAATTTGGAAACTTTTGTTTCAGATGATCATTTTGTGATATTCAGTGCACTGGGTGTCATTTTGCCATGAAGTACTCCAAATTACTCTTTTAACCATTTCCCTCCTCCTTGTCTGTTTATTTGTCTCTTCATGAGCTCCCACATTCCCCAGAATGGCATTTCACTTCCAAAACACTGGATCCAAAACAGCATTTAATTTGGTTTACTAAGTGTAAAAATTTGAACCTCTGTCCATTTTATAATACTTGTCTCTGTGTCATTGTGAGGTAATACAGAGATGATACCTCCAACCCATCTCCTCTGCACATTGTAATATATGACTGCACACTGACGTTCACACATTCTCACCATGCATGTAAAAAAATATTTTTTACATAAATATTGACTTTATGTTTAATATTTACATAGTGTTACATAACATTTTGTTGACATTTATTTCTGTATAATCCGTATATCGTCACACTGCTTTAATTGTCCAACATATACAACATATACTATGTAATATATCATGATACTGTCCTATATATACCTACATGACCTCAGGAAATAGAATCATCCCAGTGGTACAATAAAATTCAGACCATGCAATTTCTGCAACAGAATGACCACAGTGATCCACATGTAATAGGCCTGGTGGTACAACCAGTACAAACCAGTGACAAAGACAATGGTATGGCTATTATATTTATGTATTTTTATGTGATCCTAATTTTATTTTATGTCCTCAGTTTTTACTCAATGTGTGGCCCACATGTTCTCTGTGAGAACTGTACAACAATTCTAGTGTCTTTGCACTATGGAAATAAAGTCAATCACTGATGTTGGGGATAGCTGATTTATTTCTGCTTACACATCTTTGTAGCTCTAATATCATGACCCACCATAAAATAATTTGTGTGACCAGTAGCAATAAGAAAAACACACCACAAAACAACACTGTAAGGATAAGTGAGATGCCTTTATTAGGATAAAAGATATTTACAACTAATTTAAGAGTCTGTTATTTCATTGGCTGAGAACTGTTAGTAGAGATGATGAAGTGTAGATGACAGATGACACTGGGAAGGGTCGGCACTAATCACTAATCCACTGGCACTGGCAGGTGGTTGTTGACCTCTGGAGGGTGGTGACTGATATCAGGTCGTTTACCATTGAGCTCAGCATACACTACTGAGCCCTGCTGACACAGAAAACAGAGCCATTAAACACTGTCACCGCTGAATCATTTATGATCCTGATACTTAAAGACTGACACACAACACAAAGCAGTTAACACTAAAGCACACATCAATGCTGTTGCTAAGTACCAAGGTGATATTTAGAAGTAAATAAGCAGGAACCTGCATGAGATGTAATCTAATTTTAGGTTGTGTTCTCATCCATCTACCTCAGTAATAATCCTCATTTGTACTGGTGCAATATATAATGACTCAATCCTGGAGGATGCTGTTTCCCTATAACACAAACTACAAATTGTCTACTGAGCATCAGTTTCTTGAGAAGCAGACAAACCATGATAAGGCTATGACCAAACAGCATAATCTGTCATCAAGAAGATACACTGATGAAAGAATCAAACACATTTAGATCATGATGACACATCCTTAGCTTATTTTTTCTAATTCCTTTCTTTAGCTGCCTGGAACACCATGTAGGGACAAACAGTGCAGGCGAGAGGGGCTTGCTGGGGGACAGTATGCTGGCTGAGATGGGCTTGGAGGTAATTTGACTGGGCCACAGCCACTGATCTGACTGTGTGATAGGGAAGGAAGCCCCGGCCCAAGTGCCTTTGTTCTTGTCTGGAAACTTTGACGGCCGTTTCCCTCTCACTCTGTATTATTGGCCTGCAGAGGGTCAGTCTGACCAGGAGGCAGCCAATGCAGTGACATGAGGATGATTTTAGTGATTCAGAGTACAAGTAACTTACATAATGTTAGTTAATGTTAATGTTAATTATTAAAAAATATATACATTTTCATTTAAGTTACTGTTCAAATTAATTGGGAAGAAAAAGTTTGTCTGTTTCATCCGCAACTAAAATCAACAAAAAGCTGAGTCTGGTTAAATGGCAACTTTCCTTTAAATATCCTTTAAATACTACACAGAGGTAAAATTAAAGTATAGGTATATGAAAACATACTAATCTGTGTATTATAGTTATAGATGAAATGTTAGTAAACTGATGCTTTAAAACACTTCAACATTAGACTTTCTCATTGCATTATACTAATAAACACCATTACACACGCCAGTATAATGAGTATATTCACAGTTTATCAGTGGGCACTATTTAAAAATTGTGATGGTTTCAATGGAGTTGGTACTGTATATGGGTTCTATAAATACAATGGGAATGAATGAGCCTCCATAGGATTTAATACATTATATAAGTCATAACCTGTACATGTCATCACACTGATTTTGAATGGAGTTCAATGGAGAACTGTATACAGGTGCGATAACAATTAGGCTGAATGGGCCTCCATAGACTTAAATGCAAAATATAACTATATAATATAATTATATACTGCACATGTCATTATAACAAACGTTAAAGTTGATTAGATCAGTGATAGCAAGCATTTTGAAATTTGACAGGATGTAAATCAAAAGTATTGTGTATGTACATGTGTATACTGTATATATAGATATATCGATATTTAAAGGGCAAGAACAACATGACCATGGTTGTGCAGTTAAATACTCACGTAGTCATGATGATCAACAGCACCTAAAAGGAAATAACATCATAAATCAAATGAGTGTTGGTATTATGTTCATTCATTGGCTTACCTCAGTTATTCATTAGTCATTTGACAGTTGAGATGATGCGGCTGACCTGACTGACTCAGTTGTTCCTCCTCTCTACAGGCCTTTGTTTCAGCCATAGACTGTATGGCCTCAGCTAATAAATCCTGTCCTTTCCTCTCACTCTTAGAGATGCTTCTATCAACAACCCAGGATTTTTTTGTCACTGTTGAACAGGAAAACATTAGCACTCCGATGCACTGCTTGATAGACATGTCCAGTGTCTGGCTGAACAGGAAGCTTGTGTGAGCAGTAACAGGATATGGTCATGGTTCTGTAGCTGGCCTGGGTAAATTGTCTTTCTATCAGTGATACAAGTTCTGATCTTGCGAAATGATATTTGATAAGACCTAAAAGTATCTCTAATGCCATCAGGTTGTGGTAAAAGTTTTTTTGCCACTTGGAGGCCATGCAGCAAGTTGAAAACACAACAATGATATATTAACATCTTATTGGATTGATCTGGTGAACATGTTAGCAAATACTGACATTAAGAGTCATGTTTCTGACCACCTACATAAATCCATTTTTCACTCTCCTTTTAGGTCTGTTTGCAATATACACTATTTAAGGAAGGAGAATATATGACTAGCTGCTTAATGCTTCACTATATTCGATGGGTAGATGTCAGGTTGTGAACAGGTAAGTGTACAGTGGGTTCATCAGAACATTCTCCTGAAAACAGCTACCTGATGCTGACTAGAAATGAGTCTGGTAAGGCAGAGATCAAGTGAGCTGAAGATGTAAAAGCTCTGCTGAGCTGAGGGATTCAGCAGAGATAGTATTAATTCTCCTTAGGTTTATCCTCTGAAAACCCTTCATAACTTCCGCCTTTAGTCATTTGAATCCATTGTTAATATAAAATATTTCCGCAATTGCAGCTTTGAGATGTTACACTCCACATGGTGGATTTTTGAGCTTTCACTTTCTTACTGTGTCTGTGCCTTTTTCAATTAGGACTGTTAACATAAAAGCAACACATTAGCTTGCTTGAACATCAAAGGATTTAGTAGATACTGTCTCTTTGATCTGTCATTGAGAAACCTAAAACAGAGCCGGGTTATGTCATTCTGTAACTGCCATCTTTGTCCCAGCTGGGACTTTGAGTGCAATATGATAAGGTAGGGGCAGTGTCAGGGGCAGCCCAGCAATTGATTCAACCCTTCCTGTTTATAAGGTCTGCAACAGGTTCACAAATCCCATGATTGTCCTGCAGTTACAGCAACCTGAGATGTATTAATCATTAGCAATTAGGCCTTCCAGAGTACTGGTTTGTCTTATCTGCAGTAAAGGAATATGAGCCAAAGCAGAAAAATGCTACTGGCAAGGTGATTTGGAAGAGGAAATGCCATATGGATTTTAAAAATAGAGGACAAAACATTAGTAAAAAAATAGGGTTTGTGGTGAAAAAATAGGTGGAAAAAGACGAAGCTGGGCTCAAGCATATATCATTGTGTGTTTGTGTTTGTATGTAAACTGTTCACCTCTGGCAGTACCAATGGGGATGCACCACCTCTGTGTACTCCACATCAGACTCGCTGGACACCACTGCTCTCTGCGTCGTGGCTGCATCAAATATAACTGAAAAATACTAAACCCTCCCTTTAATAAAAATAATGGATTTTAAACTTTCCTTGTAACACTGAAATTTCGATCTGACAAAAAACAATCCAATCTCAAGGTTGGATCTTTTCATATCTTTGCAATACACTTTCAAAGGACTGTATCTCTAGTTAAATGAGTAATATAATGTAATGAGTATTATAAGCTCAGCTCACCTGCTTCAGGCGGCCTCTCCTCCACACACTGACTGCAGCTCAGCCACCCTCACTGTGAGACACAGAAGACAGTCCTGGAGTCATAACCTGCCAAACCTAGAATTTGCTAAAGTCTGTCCCTAAGTTCTAAAAATTCTGTAATCAGAATAAAACACATACCTTAATAGTAAAATAATGGTGTTACAGAGCCCGCGGTATACATTTTAAGTAGTGTGTGTTTGGTAATTCTCAAAGAAATAGTTAACATTTTTGGTGGTATTTTTATTTGTTTTCTTTAAATGGGAAAGAATGATACCAGTCTTAAATATGTGCTAAATATAAAGCTACAGCCAGCAGCCAGTTAGCTTAGCATAGAAACTGAAACAGGAATAGCCTAACTCCTTACACTCATCAAAAATAAATGAATATCAATTCATCATTAATCAGCATCTCAGAATTTTTGATAATTATGTCGTACATTGTTTGGTTACTTCATGCAAAAATCATAATCTAAAATGGCAGAAGTCACTTTTAGGCAGAGCCAGGCAACAGTTATGCCCCACTGATCTTTATGCTAGCTAATAAGTGTATTTTCAAACTCAAGTCACATGAGGTATCAATCTTCTCAATTTCCTCAGCAAAGAAAAGGAAAATAGCGGTTTTCCCAAAATGTCAACTATTTCTAACATGACCAAAGTCAGATATCAAAGATTGTATTCTGTTCTAAAGCAATGACAGAAGATGAGGAAGGGCACTTTTGTGGGACATCTCTTCCAGAATTTGTATAGTTAAAAGCAAAGCCAGTATCAGCACATTTAGTGTAAATAATTTGTACACACTTACAAATAATCTTCTGCCTTGTGCACAAGCGGGTTGTTAATTCAACATGCACAATAAGTTCTAGCAAAAAACAACTTCCCAGTTTGTTAATGTAATCTCCACACACATTCATAGGGTTGTTTCCTCCACCTGCTACATGCATTCAAACTTGTCTGGCCTGAGCAAAATAGGTCCCACCCTCACCAACAACGCCAGTTTATCAGAGCAGCCTCCCTACTCCTACTCCAGTGCCAACAGGAGGAAGTTTCTTGCAGACTCCATTGTTTTCGAGTTTCAAAGAGTCTCTGTTGTTACATGTCTCAATAATAAACATGTATTGGACTTTACATTTACATTTTACGACGAGAGCTATTTTTATACTCGTTTAGCCTACAATGCAATAGCTGGAGCAAAATGAATGGGTACGACACACTTCTAAATAAAAACCAATGTCTATTCTACAAGTGTCTCTTCCAGTCACTCAAAGGATCAATAAAAATATATACACATTTCCTGTGATTGTGATAAAATGTATACAGACTGATCTGTCATCAAGCCTGTTTATACATGAACGCATGGACCATAGAGCAGTTGCAAACAAAAGGACATGCAATCACACAGACAGAAACTGGAGAAAGGAAGTTAAGACAGTAATATTAAGTGATATAAAATCAAGGCCATCTAGATTGCAGGAGGAGGAGAGAACGATGGGTCCTGGTTTATATCTGGTCATAAAAATACCCCTCCTTTCAGCTCATCAGTGAAAAAATGTCCAAATCTTACAACAGTTGGCATCACAAGCTGGGATTTTTTTGTCGTTCTTTCCATTTTTATCTCAAGTCTGTAGAATTTTGCTTTTTTCTTTGGCTTCTTAAAAATTTAAGTCCCTCCTACTGGGGCATCTCTACACTGTGGCTGGGATACTGTAGCTGCTCCTGTTGCTGACGTCCAGCGACGATGCCACCCGCTATCTCATGTCCTTTGGTGCTCCCTCCAATGCCATCATAGAGTAGCACTGCGCCTGGAAGAGATGATAACGGGCGCTCTAAAGCAGTTACAATGACTGACAATTAGTGCCATATTACTGATTTAAATATAGAGCTGCTGGTACTGCCGGGTTTCTCCTACAACAGCGCAACCATTCTAACAAAATTGTCCTCATTCCTACCTTTACAATACATGAACTTCCGACACAATGTACATGCCAGTGAGAGACAGATGAATAACATGTTCACACATACAAACATTGTGCCTGCATATAAACAAGGTTATTACAGCAGCATAGACAGTTACATAAACAAAGTATGAGTCAATACCATGAGCCCTACGTGCATGTTAAATATAGATCTGTGGGAGTAAGAATGTATACTGTAGCTGAAAGGCATACCGCATGGTTGAGGTGTTAGAAATAACTAATTGCTGTTAAGATAATGACTGTGAGGACGATTAAAACTTTGGGAGAACAGTGAAACCCAAACTGCAACATGATATAAATCTCTGGATAATATTGGAATTCACTGTTAAAGATCCCTCAAGGCTTTCTGAGAAATGGTGAAATAGAGGTCCCAGCTAGAGCAGTGAAGTCAAGATAATCTACCTAAATGCCAAGCAGTCTAAAGCAAAAAAAGAACCAACCAAAATAAAAACAAACAAACAAAAACTATAAAAATAGGTGATATAAGCTAATATTACTTCAACAATACTGGTGCTTTTCCATACTAAAACCTTTTAACATGGCACCTCTCTAGCTGCAGCCTATTTGCAGGTGTTCTTAGTTCAAAGTTATATTTACACTGACTACATATTTAATAAAGGCGCATCATATATATCATTGGGGCCCTAAAAATGTGTTGAATATCGCCACTCAAAAATTTTAAAGCAAAAATTACAAAAACCACCATTGCTTACATCCTGTTTGCTAGCTTGCCCAGTCTTCTTCCCTGTGTTTGCTGGGGCTGACTTTTCTTAGAGAGTTGTGCCACATGAGGATTAATGAGGTACATGAAACCAGTTGTGCATGACATATAAACAAAGGGGCCTCAATCAAAGCAGTGGTGGTGTAGCAGTCCCAGTGCCTTTAACGTTAAAGGTTTGATCTTTTCCGTTTTTCCTTTCCTTTTTCATGCGATCGCAAACAACCCTTTTGTATTATATGACTTAGTCTGTACAATTAATTAATGCTTACAGTTACAGTAACATCAAAGTACAATACCATTTATCTATCTTAATCATTACTATGTGCAGATATATAACTGCAATCCTCTTGAGCTAATAATTTTGTCCAATTTAAAGATTGGTTGAAACTCTGTTGCTTGTACTCAGTATATCTCATAATATTATAATAAAACTGGGGTCAGGAAACGGATTTTGTATATTACTTTGATTGAAAAAGGGTTAAACAGCTAGCCTGGCTCTCAAAGGTAATAAGCTTCATCCTGTTCTAAACTCACTGACCCCAGCATATTTCTGTTTAGATCTGTTTAATCTGTCCCACAAAGTGATATAAAAATTTAAATTTTATAGATTTTTGGAAGTGACTATTTTTTGGCCAAGGAGGTTTCCAGGCAACTATCTTAAGTGCTCTTTGAATAATAGTTCTCAATTGATGATATCCAGGAGCTTTCATGAACCGGCTTAAGTGTGAGTTTTCAATGAGTCTCCATTTGGAAAAGGATTTTAGTGGAGATTGGTGACAAAAAAAAAAAAAGAAAAAAAAAAGAAAAAAGAAGTGTAAATGTTTGTGAATGTGATCTTAATATCATGCCAACGTCAATAATTCCTGTCTGGTGAAAATTCAATCTAGAAACCTTTAAAAAAGTTGATGTATTTTCCTAGTGAAATATAAAACAACCAGGATAGTTCTTTAAAGGAGCTATAAATAACAGACACACAACACTATCATAGCCATCAGCCATCGGCCAGCTATTAAACTAGACCGCTGTCACTAACTTCTACAGTGTTGTCACAGTCAGAGGAAAGTAATCAAGCCAACTCACACTGACAATTCAGCAGCTGCTTCTCTTTTACCTACAATTAGAGAGGAGAGGTGAGAGGAGCAGGAGGAAGTAGGCAGAGGAGGTTTTCATACACAGTTAGACATAAGAGGACTGAGTTGCTGGAGGACTGTAGGTCTCTCTACCTCTCTTGGATCTGAAGTACAGCACACTCCCCACCACCAGCACCGACACCACCAGCAGACAAACCCCTCCGATCTCCACTTTCTTCCACAACGCCAGGCGTACTGTACAAACAGAGAGACACAAGGGTAGGGAAAGTCAGTGACACGAGAGAAACACAAGGGGAGAGAAGGAGACACAGTGGCTAACATCTGGGCTTTAGATACTGTTCCTGCTTGTGGTGAAAAGTCAAACTGCAAAAAGAAAGTGAGGATTAAAGTCGATACTAGATATTATATGAATGCAACATTGCTGCTACTGCACTGGTAACCCTAACCCTCTGTAGAGGGCTGTTCCTTTTAAACATTAATACCCATCAGTCTCACCTCTAGGCAGCTTTCTCTCCTCACGGACAATATTGTTGCGTGATTGACAGCCTCACAGTAGTATGTGCCACTGTGTACTTTGGACAGGTTGGGACCGGTGGTCTGTGTTGTTCTAACTTGTCGAGGTGGTGGTGTGCAGCGGCTGTTTGTTTATAACCACGGTACCACTCAAAGGTGACTAGTGATTGTGCCCTTTGGTACCACATATCAGTGAAGATGATCTCCCTCAGATTTCCTGGTAGAGTGGGGATGACGGTCCAGTCGGGTCCATGGAGGCTCTGAGAGGAAGTAAAATGTGGAGAAAAGGCGTTAGATTGATCAACAGTCTCTAGGAAATTACAAACTGATGTTTAGAGTAATTTAACATAAAACTAATCAAACACCCATTAGTGATTTCTTGAAAGGAACGTTTGACATTTCAATCAAATTTTGATGAAATATTGTTATATAAAGGTCGGAATGAATTTTACTTTTAAGCCAAAAATGGGTGAGAAGTTTTTAAAGTGATCAGAAAAAAAAGGAAGTTTGAGCATTTTGTTACATAACAACTGTACAAACTCCATCTGCTGAGGAGGGTTGTGTGAGGCGAGTTTTTCCTCCACTGTGAATAGTTGCTTTTTTCCAGAGTGTTATACAGTCTTTTTATAAAACTGATAAAGCTCTGCCATCCCTGATCAAAATTATTAACATGTAGTAATCTACTGACTAATCTAGACTTATTGAACCATGGTGGTAATGGGGCAAATTAAAATACTACTCGTAAAAGGAATTTTCAATCCTTACCTATAACAGCAGCGTTGAGTCTTTGACTGGCGGGCGTTCTTGTGATTATTCTTAGCCTACTTTATGCTCTTTTATTTCTTCAGGCTTAGTGATAGTGACTGGCAGAAACTGGCTGAGACAGTCTTACACTGATTGTACTTAGCTGGTCGAACCTTCGGCAGGGTGTGGACGATCTGACAAACTGTAATGTCTGACCCAGAAGCAAGCGGATCTGGAAAGTTGTCCCTAGGACTGCCTTGCCTTCTGGGAATCTTTGGAGGAAACAGAGACTAAAGAGGCTGGAAAATAAAACACACTGAATCATGGATAAATCCTGTCAAGCAAAAATAAAGCCCTGTTCAGACATGGAGTACATGACCAAACTGACTTCATGCTGCTTTGCTGATTCAGACATGATGCGGTATATTTTACATTATGTGTGAATGCACTGCTTTGTTCCAGTTACCATTACGGATAGAAAGAAAAGGCACAATTCTTGCACAGGATTTGTGCCTGGCTGTATTGTTCACAAACTGGGCCTGGAGCTCTGCCTCCTGTGGCCACACACACCAGCAGCTTCTCTGAAAACAACACAATAAACACTTCAGGGCAAAACAGTTAAGTTGTGACTGGAAATCAAAGAAATCTGAAAATGTAGCAACGCTCCACAGAGCTGAGAGGAACTACCAGATTGAGCTGGTAGTGGGTTTATCACTTTAGGCAGCACTTTCACATATTACAGACAGTCTTTTAACTAATGCTTTAATTTGTGATTTAATTACTGTTTGGTCATGTTGTTTATAATTTGCTGGATATTCAGTCATGTCCATACAGCTGGATAAATCAACACTATATGACAAGATGGTCCTGAAATACTGTTGTGGTTTATAAAACCTGTTCTTTACCTTCTTTTCCCACACTGTGAAGAGAAAAATAATGATAGAAGGTGATCTGACATAACAGAGCAGAACCTCTGACAGGAATGGAAACCTCAACAATTTATGACCAACTCTTTCTGATGTTTATGATTTATTGATTTTTATTAGTCATTTATTCTTTTTAATGCATAAGAATAATAGACCCAGTGATAAACATTTACATTGCTCTTGACATGGGAATAGTTTTACTTGCTGGGAGATCGATATCACTCTCATGCCATGTGCTACAAATGTAGAGGCTAGTAACTATCTTAGCATAAGCATTACCCTAACCTGAGTGTCATTTTATATGGACTAAACAAATTAGATATATAATGGTAAGTGAGTTTAATGGTTATGATAAGTTGTTTTGTTTGTTTGTTCCTTTTTTTTACCAGGCTGGGTGTTTGTTGTTTCGGGCTTTATGCCAATAATAACAGTGTCACAACTCTGGTGTAATATTTACTAACCCCTATGCCCTGAACATGAGGAGGGTTATAAATCTTCTCATCTAACTCTTAGAAAGAGAATAAGCATATTTCCCAAAATGCTGGAAAAACTTTTATATTAATGTGATGACATTCAATTCAGATTTGCACCACATTGGTCCACGAGGTCTACCTAGAAATAGTGCAAAGTGATATGGGTGCATTAAGACTATAAGAATGACTAAAATAAAAAATTAAAATTGACACATTTATTTAACAAGGTGCCTGTGGGATTCCCCTAATCTGTGTGTAAATTTATATATCCTAAGAAAGGCATCAGTAAACTTACTTTTTTAGGACAGCACAGTCAGGGTTTCACTGTGTGTTTCCACGTGCCCTTGGCTTGGGCTACACAGGTATAGTTGAAATCATACAGCAGGGCCTTGCAGAAAAACACTCCAGGGGTCAAAGAGATCAGTGGGCTGTGGGCGGCTCAGAGGTATAAATCAGTTCTCCCCTGTTGAGTCTTTCAGAGGCAATCTCACTTTTACAGGTTAGTGTAGCCATACGTTCCTTTTGAAAGACTTCAACCAGGAGACATAAGATAATTAGGCTGAAAACAACTCTGTGGATACATTTAAAAAACACATGATGCCATCATCTAAGCTGATATCCTTAATTGAGTAAATGCTGGTTCTATGGAACCCAAAAACAATGTGTAGCAAAAGATTATCAGACAAGTCAAAATAAATAATTTTTAAAATCAGTGACTTAAAATGTCTAAATAGATTAATAAAGAAATTTAAAAAATGTCACACTTTTCCCTTTAAACGCTAATCAAAATTATTTATTATTTCTAATTTCCCTTTATCAATCGGATTTATATAAAGTAAGCTAAACTTAATTTATTTTAGTGTTCCGTTGAGATACACACACACACACACACATATATATATCATATAATTCATGAGAGAGATAGGTCCATGTCCGACAAGTGCTTTTGTATAGACAATCTATGGTCAAGGGCAGTGATTGGTCCATGGTTTGTGGATGTGTGTGTGGATGTGTGCATGTATGTGTAGCAATTAAGAGGGCTGTGTGGCTAGTTATCTCATCTGAACCTATCTACCATATTCACTTAACACAGACAGTGGCTACTACTACTACTACTACTATTACTAGACTGACAGGAAAACTGGGTAGGACTTCCTGGCGCAGTTCTAAACTGGCTTGAATCATACTCAATAGACCAAGTGCATAGTGTCTATAGGTAACTATATATAATTACATAATAAGAATCTTGGCAGACAAAAAATGGCGTGGAGGTTCCCAAGGCTCTGGTCTGGGACTTTGCTGTTACATATTTAGATTTCGAATTATGATAAACAACAAAATAAGTTACCATAATTATACAGATGACACACAACTTTAAGTAACCATATCACCGGACTATAATCCAATACCGGAGTCTACAGGCAAGTGCATTAGACAAGTCAATGACTGGATGTGCCAAATTTTCTTCAGTTAAACAAAGACAAAAGACTGCCGTGGTGTTTTGGACACAAGGAAGAATGATTAAAGTCAGCACTCTTTTATATTTAAAAAACATTAAGCACAGTACAATCAACGACTCTGTTACCAATGACAAGGTAAAACAGAAAAGTTGTCTGCTATCACTCTAATGCTGGGAACACAGCTATGAGCAGAAGCCCCACACCCCATCTGAATGAGGATTTTACCATTTACTGTACTGTACTGCTGTTGTGGCATCACTGAAATTCATGTAACAGTAGCTACAGCATTTTAGCTGATGAGCTAATGCAACAACAACTAGCTAGCTTTGTATAAAATGTGCTAATGGAAGATAAATGTAAGTTTGAAATTAAATAAACTTAAACCAACTGATACAAGGAAAAGTATTAATGTCATATATATTTATGGTTTTTTAGATTTAATTTTTGTTTCTTGTCACATTAACTTTTACTGTTTTGCTCCATAGATGTAGTCTCTTTATAAGAACACAGTTAATGCTACAATCATCAATATTCTTAAGATGAAAAACATATATGAGTAGCAGAACATGGATTTATATGTGCATTGTGTGCAAACTGGGTCATTTTCCTGTTCCTCACCAGTCACTAAACGGTCTTGTGACTTTAACATTTCCCATCTCTAATCTACTCCCGAAGTCCCAGGTACACTTGCTTTAGTCTGCGACTATGCTGTGATTAGCGTTGGTGTTTCCTACTGAAGTTTGATCCCATGGCTCAGGTAGAGAGGTGGATATTGTCAGGCCTGGCCAAGTTTTCTGATGGTGCACAGGATGTTGGATGGTCTCCTTCTTAGATCTTGGTCTGAAATCTCAAAACTGGTTTGATGGAAAGCTCTAAGGAGGCAAAGATCAGTGAGGAGTAAGCAGGGGTAAACAGGTCAATACTTTGAAAGTAGGAATTTCAAAACACTACTTGCCTTCAACTGAAACAGAAAGAATGTTGCTTTTCGTCTGACATGAATAGGTCTGGCATTGTGATGACAAGTCTTCTAATAAGTCTGTGGATACTGTCTGCTGGAAGCGAAACGGCTTCAAAGTGGTTGGGCGTTGATCAGACCCTCTGAAACACATTGGTGCCCTCATGTAAGTAGAGAAAATGAGCCTGTTTCACGGGCGCTGTACATGTAACCCGTTACCTCCTCCCTTCACTGAACACATCCTTGTCAAGGTGTGGAGAACTGGTTTTGACAAGCCTGAAACCCAACATATCAGAAATATCTTAGAACTAAAAACCCACTGAAATAGAGGCCATCCTCATAACATTTGCACCAGCACATGTTCATGTAAAATTTTAAATAATTTTCAATCAGCCCAAACAGCAAGTTAAATTATGGATGTATTAGTTACATTATTATGGATTTAAAACAGGTCATAGTAAGCAAGAAAAAAAAAAAAATCGGGATCTGTATTTGTTACTCCACAGATCCCATCATTTTCGTGTCCTGCAGACAGATGTTTAACACATTTAAAACTATTATTTCTTTAGCTCTTACAATGACTCCCAAATGTAGCCTACTAACTTTATGAACCACGTCCAAATTCATGAGCTTCTCAAATCACAACAAATAACCCTGTTACTGTGAGTTTTTCGGTCCTGCTGTCCAATCATATGATTTTGATCCTGCAGTGATATTTGCCAGTATTGGAGACTCTGGCATGGACAGCCAGGTACAGAAGATCCTCCGAGTGCTGGAGTTCTTGGTGTAGACTTTGTTGTTGCCTTTGTATAGTGTACTCCGATCAGCACCTCTGCCCCAAGCTGCTGACAATTGCCTTCACATCTATGATCACATTGGTGCCCGAGCCACATCTGATACTGGGCTCAATGGACAGGGTGATGTCTCTTATCGTGAATACTAGGTGAATAAAAATAGACAGTACAACTATTCCGACAGATTCAATTAGATGTATGCAAAGTTACAGTGTGTTCAGGTTCATTAGCGTTAGTTATATAAACAGGCAGGATTTAGTTCTCTGATGTTTTTTTGTTTGCTTTTAAATTAGTGGATGGTTAAAGTAGCTTCCTTTTTCAGAGGTTAAATTGCTGGGAAGATCATGCCACTGTTGTGTCAGAGCAACAACAGAGCTAGATTTGAGAGTTGATTAGCAGAGGTTAGCATAAACAGAAAATCAAGAGAAATATATGGTTCAACACCTAGCTTCCTGTCAAACCAAAACTTGTTGTTGTTACATTTTGGTCACATATACAGATTTAATAAA
This sequence comes from Lates japonicus, assembly GCA_033238685.1. Classification (NCBI taxonomy): domain Eukaryota; kingdom Metazoa; phylum Chordata; class Actinopteri; family Centropomidae; genus Lates; species Lates japonicus. Next base: position 7,163,702 of record BRZM01000043.1, on the reverse strand, counting down.
GGAGACACAATGTTATGTTAATGATTTAGCTTTAGAGGCAGCTGGTAGGTGGATTTTGAACTGGACCATTCAATATAGCAGTTTCCTACTGCTTTCCAGTCATTATCTTCGCTAAGCTAATTGAATCCCAGGCTGTAGTTATTACAGGTGGTATTAATCCTCCCATCTAACTCTTGTAGAAACAGACTAGAACCAAGAAAAAACAAAAACAAAACCAAAGCATCTACACAAATATTTAGGATTACAACTTCTGGTTGGATGATTACAAAATATCTCTTTATGTCCTTACATACCTACTGCCTGCAAAATCTAAATTTTGTTGTCACATGGAGATTTATACATGCTTCCTCTTGACAGTGTATTAGCAAATTAACTACCATAACTATACCAATGACACACAGCCTCATCCCGTCATACATCAACCCTTAACTCCCTGGTCAGCTGCCTGAAGAAATCAACCACTGGTAGCAAATGTCCTTCAGCTGAACAGAGATAATCAGTCTTGGTTGTGGGTGCTAAAGTCCTGACTATTCACGCCGCTTTTGCTGTTAAGTATCATTTCTTTGATGTCGCTAGGACCACTCTGTCAGCCCGGCTGTCAGGTTTAGCCTCACACCAATATTAGGTACTGTACTCATGGTTGTGACAAGGCTGCTTTTAAATTAACAACTCATACTCCACTTCCACGCAGGGCAGTGGCAGTAAGCCCTGGGTTGGTTCAACGAGTTGATGTGTCGTGTGACCGCTGTGTGGCTGTTAGATAATGAAAGATATCCTGGGTCTGTGGTACAGGCCTCCAGTTCCACTCCACAAACACCAAGAGCAACAGTGGATGAGTGAGAGTGAAGGTTGCCTTTCAGCTCAGGAATCTGCAAAATCAGAGCTTTCATTCCCAGTCTGACTGAAAAGGTAAAATTGATCGCAGGCAAATAGTCTGCTGCAGTTCTCTCTCTATATGGATCCACCGACAAAACAATCCATGGATTAAAACTCATCTAAAAACCAGCTGCACATAAAATCAGCCACAAAACTCCACTCAGGTCACAGTATTTACACATGTAAAAGAAAACAACGGTTGCTCGTTGATCATAAACTTGCCCACCACTGTTTTTAAATCCAAACTAAACACCTTGCTTTTCAGGTGAGCTTTTCCTTAATTAGTTACTGTACTTATACAATATATTGCTTGTATGTGTGCATGTATTTATGGATGTTACCAGTGTGTTTCTGTGCTTGCTTACATTTTGCTATTTAATTCAGTTTGTTGTAAAACACTTTGAACTTCTGCTTGTAAATGAGTTGCTAAACACAGGTGATTTCTGCTTTATATTACTTTATACTTACTCTATGCTGTGATTTTTTTTTTCACTGTGTTTCTAAGATTTTCTATTTGCTGACTTGCAGCATTATGGATATAGATGTTAGAGTGCTCTTCATCCTTGGTCATTTTGACACATGTAATTTCTCTCTTTGATATCTCTGTTTCTGTCTATCTTGATCCCCTGTGAGCTCAGTAATTTGGAAGCGTCCGTCCACATATTATATATATAAGATGACTACCCTTATCCTGATGAAGCAAGAAGTGCCCATGTTGATATACAGAAAGACTGCAGTGAAGTCAGTGTAGGGTCTCCCTTCTTCCTTTGACCTTTTACATCCCACACAGTTTGCATAGACTGAGCAGAATTTCCTTTAATCACTTTATTCCATTTCCGTCTTCCTCTTGAATGGTCATTCTTCTGGCACATGTTGAAATAGCCTCACTGGAATTTCAGTGCTAACAGTTGCCATGGATTATCCTCAGGAAGCTGATCTGTTACAATAGAATTTCATCATATTTGTCAGCATCTATCTGGGTATGAGACTCATACAGGAAATGATTGTGTATGACTGTAAATTCTTTAGTAGTGATCTGATGTTCACAAAGGTGGTACATGTCATTGGTGGGGTCTCTGTGCATCCTGGAACTGCTCCTTAAGGGTGTGCCAGCATAAATGGGCCTATGTGACAGCTGACCATATACATTTCTTAGAACAACAGTGGTCGTCTTTGGAATGTTTTTCAAATTCTCAGCCCCATTGTCTCTGGAATGATTACAGCAGCCAAACTCGTCACATTCACACAACCACATGTGAACACTATCATAATCACCTAGACCAGTCCCAAAAGCTGGTTCTAAGTATAAACAAGGTGAAATCTATTAGGTGATTCTCGGAGATATTTCATATTCATTGAAAATGTAGGCGTGGCTTTCCAAGACTAAAAGGCAACATTTTTTGTCTTTTAGGATACATTTCAGCAAAAAGCCTGTACCCCAGTCTCATGCCTCCACAGAGTAAGGCACTTTTTAAGTAACTTTTTAAAATGACGGCAGTTTAGTTTTCTGCGAAGTGTAACTGAGACAACATCTGCACATGTCGTCAAGCCTGCCAGATCACCCATATGGTCAAATTATTGAGACAACAGGCTGCTATTGTGACTCAGGTGAGGTGTTATGGGGCAGTAAACAAACCTGGAGAGCATTGCAGAAAAAAAGGCGGAAAGCGGCTGGCTAGACAAATGGGCCACTCGGGGGGACTATCAGGTTCAGGCCTGCTGAATCTATTTACACAGTATCGTTCGACAGAACCTGGCAGAGCTGGTGATGAGAAAAAAATCGCAATAGCCAGGGTGAGATTTACAAATGGATACATCATATATATATTGATATAAGTCAGTGATGTGTGTAAAAAAAAAAAAAAAAACCACAACAAAACATAAAAAAAAAGGTTACTCATATCAAAGTCTCCTTATTTTATGCTTTTGTCTTTTCATTCTGAGGGCCTTTTCTGACATCTGAATTAGAAAGCTCTCAAAGCTCTTTACTTGACTATTTTCCTCACCCTCAGTGCTGTGTCACTATTAAGATACTGGATCTTTAAGAAAAATAAATATAAAACCCTGAAATTTACCAATGTGAAGAGAGATTATAAATGTCACTGTGGAAACCACCGGCACAGCTACTGAAAAACAGAGGCATCCATACAGCCACTGAAAGCCTGGACCTGCTAATTTGGCCCCAACTCAAACCAGATCTCCATCTTTATTCCAGCTGATCTGCTGACTCATGGCTTCCATCACCAAACTGGGAGAGGACGAGGAGGCGTGTGGCCTTCCTCCCCAGCTTTCCACCGTACCGCATGACCAACGGTAGAAAGCTCGTGCAAAACTGGACTTTTTCCACTTACTATTTCGATCTCATACTCAGCTTTTTCAGGTGTTAAGTAGCTGACTGAAAAATATCCTCAAAGCCCAGTATCTTTGCTCATAGAAAAGTAAAGGCAATGACACTCCATAACACTGGCTCTTGTAGACTCCACCCTCTGCTACAACCAATGACAGCTCTATGAATATTCGGTACATCCTATGTGTAAGGCAAATCAATCCCTAAATTCACTGTGAGATGAATGTATGCTGATGCAGAACACAGTCTACTTACTTCGCTGTAAATCACCGTATCCCTGGATGGAAGTGTGGAACAAGATAAAGAAAGCACCAGATTAGATACAAATCTACTGATCTCCCCAAAAATAAAAATCCATGGTTCCTATAGAAAGAAGAAAATGTCAGAGTCTTACAACTAGACAGGAGCGTGGAGGTGAGCAGTAGTAGGAGGCCCATCTCATGTCTGAGGAACACAGGCTCCCGATGCCACTGGCTGTCCTAGAGGTTAACTGGCTTATGACGAGGCTGAGTGAAAGGTGGTGTGTGTGGGGGGCGATTTGGATCTGATGGGTGGGAACAGATACTAATGTGAACACTTCTACACTCAGCCGGTGGTGGTGGTTATCACTTCAGGCGTATCAGCTGAAGCAATTTGACAGAGGAAGTGATGTTTCCTCAGGATGTTCATGCCGCCCGGCTCTTTGCTGTTGTGGAATATTTCTCTGGTCTCTGTATATATGTGTGTGTGTGTGTGCGTGTGACTGCATTTGTGTGAAATGGTAGTCCTGGCAATAATGTCACTGCTTGGGGTGCAGTAGTCAGGCCTTTGACCTCTACTGTTGCTAGTGGGGCTGAGCGGTAGGGAGAACAAGACAGGGACAACATTCTTTGTGTAACAAAGCACATTTCTGAGGAATTGAAGATAATGGGTTTTAGCTCAGCTACTGAAAACTGTTTTCACTGACATACCTTCGACCTAGCTCTTACAGGACACACATGTAAGTGAACTATTTTCACTGTACACATACTCCAGTAGCCAACATGATTGTGTACCTTGGTGGAGCACGAGAACAGTACCTTGACCTCTAGCCAGTTTGGTCAATGACCTGATTCAATATTAGACCTAACCTGAATAAAATGACCTCCATCTATTTAATGATAAAGTGTTAAATATTACAAAATACAGCTAACATCGAAATACATAACGATATCAAAGGTGCTATATGTAAGTATTTGCTATAGCTGATTGAGGAGAGAAGAAAAGTTGAAGCTTATTTGCCCACTTGAGCTGCCTCTAGCAGTGGAAAGCAAGCACCTCTTTCTTGACGGATGGGAGAAATGCTAACCAGCTAGCGTCCGGTCCTGTCTCTTCATACCACTTTGTGACGGTAAATGGTAAATGGACTGTACTTATATGGCGCTTTCTAGTCGGTATCGTACTCAAGCGCCTCACATTACATGTCACATTCACCCATTCCACCCACCCCCATCCACACAGCTCTCCCCTAAGCATGAGCGCCTGCAGTGCTAACATCCACCATTCACACTGGCGTAGGGGCAATGTGGGGTTCAATATCTCGCCAAGGATACTTGACGGGCTGGAGAGCCGAGGATCGAACGCTGACCTTCTGATTGGTAGAAGCCCGGTCTACCTCCAGTCTACCCACTGTGGTGTCCAATCTGCAATCAGTTCAACATGAGAGGATGAAAGTAGCGCTGCCCAGGCGTCTTATGAAACGCAACAGTGGCTAAGCTCTTGGGAAGTAATCAACTCTTTAATATTAACAATGGCTATGCAGCTAAACAACAAAAACATTCATGTAACATCTTTAGAACAGAAAATATAAAAAAATAGATTTCAACGTGTGAACTTTTCATTTGTTGTCTGTTGTTAATTTTGTTGAGTAGGGACATATACAAATTTTGGTTTAAAAATTATTGCTCAAATAAAGAGTTATATTTGATTTCTCCCAACAGTTTCTGAAGATCATTCAATTATGTTGTTTTTGAGGAAACAATTCTTTATTGATGCAGTTGGAGAAAATCGGTTCATATCTTCAAATCATGTTTCTAAATTAGTTAGCCCTCAAAACATAATCTAATATGCTTTTAAAAACCCCTCATAAAGTTAAAAAGTATTGATGGATATGGATGGATATGTGATCACAGACAAACTCTGGTGTTGTATTTGGTTTATTTCACTGATTTCATCTCTATTTCCTTATAAACCACAGTCAGCAAAACGGTCTAAAGTCACAGCGACAAACCTGATTGTTTTCATTTTCCTTTCTTTCTACTTTATTTAAAGTCTCTTCTTCCAGATCTCCGTCTTAAAACTCAAGCGGATGTAGAGATGAATGTGTGTCTGAGCAACGGCCTGACAAAATGCACTATTTTGGCTGGAACAGTGCGACAGCTGGGCCTGCTAAACCACAAAGAGTGCTAAACAGCTCAACGACAAAATGGTGAGACAACTAATGTGGTGACACAAACTGCAGCCGCTTATACAAACTGTATGGCGTGTGTTCCCAGTTGATTTTGAGTTCACAAGTTCACTCTTTCTGCGGGGAAAAAGCAAAGCTCAGCATGTCTGATGCAGAGGGGTACAGTGGGTGTGGCAGGAAAGAAAGGAGGGGGTGGCTGTTGGGGTATGTTGGTGATGGAAAGGGGCATGGCAGGAAAGACTTAAGTGCAGCGAGTGTGAGTATGTGTGTGTCTGTGTGTGAGGGTAAGGCTGTCCCCACTCGTTTTTTTCCTGCCACCTTACTGAGGCCATGGCAAACAAAATGCCAGCAAATTAAAGCTATAAAATTACAAAACAGAAAAGAAAAAAGGATTAAAAAAATAAATAAGCAAAGAGATTATCCCAGAAGGCCGTCCATGGTGATACTGCAAAAAACAAATACCCCCCCTCTAAATAAAATCAGCACCACAATGACACTTAGCCGACAACTTCCATGACCTCTGGGTGGCACTGCAGGTCATGTGACCAACTAGCCCTGTCACAGCTGCAGGCATGAGAGTGGGCAGCCTTTCGACAACGGTTGAGGTGGCTCACGAAGTACCTGAAAGCGAGACTTAGGATGGAAACTGAAACATGTGCATGTGAAGAGCCTACGGCTGCACTTTATGCACTCCCACTAATTTTGTTTAAGAAAATCAAACCAAACAAGTCTGGTGATGAAATCCAAAATCAATACTCAAAGAAACCTCAGAAGGTTCTTTCCAAATGAAAAACAATTCCAGACTGTGGGGCGGCGGGTATTTCGACCTACAGTACAGCATGCTCTGATGGTGTCTTGACTTGAATAAAGCTGCCTTAATGTGGGGTGACAGGGGTCAACCTCTTCTTTTCAAGCCAGAAAAGTTCGACCAACTGCGCAACAGCCAAAATATGCGACAGAAGGTGGGTTTTTGGGGAGACGATGTGCTTGTCGATCAATAAGTTAAAAAGGTTTGCAGAGCTTCTTTTGCTGTCTTTTGATTCCCAGGAGGATTTGTGTGATGGGCAGAACATTTGAACCTTTACAGGAAAATCAATTTAATTGATATCTTTCTAAACGATATTCAGGTAGGTGGGGTAAAAATACCCATCTGAACCAAGTATATACATAGACACTCAATGTAAAAGTACATTGCATGAATGGAGATGGGTATGTTGTATTGCTGTAGTATTGAGACCTCAGGGCACTGCAGGTCGAGTTCTGGGCAGTTTGACCATCTTCAGCTGTAGATGGCATGCCATCCTGCTATCGCCTTTAAACTGAGGCTGATGACTAATGTTGCTGCTCGGGGAGAAGCTTGGGAGTAAATCATGGGAGGTTTATTGCTTTGCCCGGGCAGGCAGGCAGGTACTACAGGCTCCTGTAGGACCACATGCCGTTTTAAATCTAGATCTCCTCACTGTACTGAATGTAAGTGCATGTATCATCCTAGGGCAATGGGGTTTCCCCTTATTACAGGCGATAGTTAAAAAACAAATAAACACAACAATGGGGCTTGCACATGGAAAATATGACTATGTTTGTACGCTGGGTTCAGGAAGCAAGAGGGAGAGTTCTAGCATGGGAGCAGGCGTCTTTTGGGCATCAGGTCAAGGCTATGAAGACTACTGTGAGGCACATCCTGTGCTATAATTCATTTAACACACACACACACACAAACACACACACTCATCATGACTGCCTGAGTGATGTATCAGGCAAGAATGTGCACAGTCCAACATCACTGGGCGCATCCTTACAAATGTCTACGCCCGGCGGTGCAGCAGTAACCAAAACTCTTGTGTCCCTTTAGCCAAGTCGCCCATTAAATGATTTATAAACACCGGGTCCAGAGGAGGCGAGTTCGTACTTCCTCTTTTGATGAATATGTTTAACACTGTGTGTGGTCCGGTGAAAGCCCCTCCTTCGCCATGTCTGCTGGGTCACAGTTCGTTCAGGTAGTGATGCTATCACTGTCGTGAGGAGGAGCCCTGGTGATCTGTGGGTACCACTTCTTTAAAATAGAACCTCTCTTCTTCAGTATGTACTATTTAAAATATACACACTCCTCTGCACAATAGAGTCTACAATCGTATTAAGCTTCATAATAGAATGATTAAACAATAGAATAATAATAATAATAATATATATATAGTTGTAGCAGTTTTTGTCAGCAGCCATCACTAGAACATTCAGGTGGTAATTGTATGTACAACAAAAGGTCATTTACATCTGGAGCTTGAGCTCAGGGTCCGAAGTCATATGGTGGTTTTTGGTGGGAGGGAGGGGTGAGTGGATACAGTGTGTTATCAGGTCTCTTCTCTGCTGAGTAGATGGACATGTAGTAGTCATTGCTGCCTACCTTGCAGTGGGGCTGGAGGAGACAAAGAGAAAGACATGTTAGATAATCATAATGACATGAGATATGATGTGTGTCTTCACACACAAAGAGACAGAGGAGAAAGTCTAAACTCTACTTAAACACATTATGCTGATGGCATCCTATTTGAGTATAATCCATATATAGTTCCTTAACAAATGCAGTGGTAACCTAATAAAACACAAAATCTTCTAATAAGCATTATAGAGGTATCTAATGCCTTCAGTGTGATAAAAGACAGGAGTTTCTGAGCAGAGAGGCTAATGTTTGCTACATGAAATGTAGAACAAATTGGGTAGTTCATATCAAACTTTAAAAACTGTGTGTGTTTGCAAACATTCTGCAATAATAAAACACAACTAAGACTTGATCTATAGTTATCAAACCTCTGAGTATCAATCAGTTCAAACTGGTAAAACACTCACAGACACAATGTTAGTGTACTTTTTCCATGATTAGGAGCAAAGGTAAAGTTACCAACAACTTGTGCTCTCAGGCTGAACACACGAGTGGTGCTAAGGAATGCTAACAGCTAACTGTTGCAAGGAGATGGCTGCACTAAGGCATCGATGGCAAGATGGCATCTTTGGAATGCAAGTTTTACACATGAGCGATAATGTGGACTTAATAAAAAGATACTGATAAAGATGGTATACTTAATGTTTATGGTATTCTGTTCAGAGATGCAGTAGTGTAATCTTACTTGCTAGCAGCTAGTAAAGTGCAGCTGTGCAGCTCTGACAGTTTGAATCATACAAAACCATAACCAGAGTGAGTGGTGGATCTATGTTAAGGGGATTATACATGCTAGTTGTTTATGATTTTCTCTAAAATGTACCTCTTAAACATGATCATATGGGTTGTTAGACAGCAGTGAAAGTAACCTGGCATATTTACTTGATTGAATTCACAGATTCTTTTGTGGTAAATTGGAAATGGCAAAGTTCTAGCAAACACTTGCATACTTACACATCAGAGACATAGAGCAACATTAGCATTTATCTGGAGCAATGTTTGTGCCTGCCTGTAAATTCAATATTCATTCTGCTTTTAGCCTGTTTTGTCTCCTGCTAAATACTCCACTGTGTTCTCCAGTTACTAGCTAGTTAATAGTTAGCATTTGTTGTATGGTGCTGGTAGGTTGCATAGAGTGGGTTAATCAGGTTTTCACTGAAAGAGCTTCTGTGGCCAGAGGCGAGTTTGATGAAGGTGGGTTACATGCCAGAAAATCAAAATAATTATTAGCTTCTGGGAGGCTGAAAAGCTTTGTAGAGCTGAGAAGCTGAGTCCCAACGGCCTGGTTTCTATATGAAAAAATCGATGGAGCAGCTTTAAAATGTCCTTACTTAAGTGCAATTGTGAGAACCTCATGAATGTTTTCTATTTTCTGCTCCTTATACTTAAACTCCAGTAGTTTAGTAGTTATGTTTACTGCACTACATTTTAATGCTAGCAACCACATACTATAGTTAAAAAGGTGATTTTTAAGATTTTTTAACACATAATTTATAATAATCAATTTATAAAATATCATACCATTATCATGGAGCCCACATATATAGCACTACTGAATTCTGAAAAGTAATCAGTGATCAACAGTGTTTGTTGCAGTTGGGATGGAAGGCTAAACAGCTGATAGCCCCAATCTTTGTGTCCCATGAAACGTCCCATAGTACTTTATGTTGCTGATCACGCCACGCCGTTGGCGTTGTAGACGCTATAGACTGGTTCATGTCGATCACTGGGCAAAAGATAAAACCGAGAGAGAGATGAACAGGAATGAATTGTGGAAGAATGTCTCAGCTGTAAACATAACATAAAATCATATATATTTGTGTGTGGTGCATAGGATTTCTTTTGTGCTAAGAATTTAACCTCACATGGGTGTTAGATTATTGTTCCTTTATAGCTCATTTACAGATAGTCCAGTGCTATGAATCATCTTCCCTAAGTCAGTTTGAAGGTAAGCTTGGAAAATCAATATCTCTGCTCTTCATTTTTAGTACTTATTTGGGATGAAGGACACAAAGTACAAAGCTGACAGGAAGAATGGCTCGGTAGGATCTGACCTAAGGTGGAAGTGGTACAACTACAGAAACAAAACTCACTGAAATGAACAGGTTAGCCTGTGGGTGGATGTCAGGGCAGTTAACCCCTTCACCGTCTGCAACACATTGATGGAATCTGGTGTCCCGTGGTTCAAAAAAAGTCTGACGTCTCCCGTTAACACTGGTGGAAACATCAAAGTCAGTAGGGTCAAACAAACAAAAAAGTTGGGGATTTACATCTTGGTAGAGAAGTGCATTACCTAACACTGATAATATGTCCATCTGTCTCCTTCTGTAGATGAAACTTTGACCACTGACTCGTGCTCCTGTAGGTCATCACTTGACTGCAGAGACACAGGACCATGACAGACCAGAACAAATGTCAGTTATGGTAATATTTAATCAGGTACATCTTCAGGGTGACCTGACTGTAACATACAGGAACATTAGAAACACAATTACAAATAACAATAGGAAAACATGTAAGTAAAGGTACCAACAAGTAAATAAAGCAAAATGGAGCCAGAACAGTCTCACCATGTCATCTAATACCACTGATTTCCTAGCAACTTTCACTCTTTGTGATATTGCTGAAAAAATGCAAAGTGTAAAATGTGGGCAACTGCTATCTTCAGGCTGTAAGCTACAGCCATACCATATTATCAAACTATCAAATTCAAAAGGGCTATTAGCTGCGAACATATTTCAGTTATATCCAGTATTGCAAAAGCCTTGTATCAATACTAGCGTAACTTTACCGGTATATTCAGAACACTGTTGAGAAAGAGACAAGAAAACAATACATAAGATATAATATCTAACAATTTTGAAAATTCTATGCTCTAAGTCTTATTAGCAGCAGATTCTTTTAAGAATTCCATTTTAAAAAACCAGTAGAATAATCGGGAAGCTGTAAAGTGTTTTGAACTGAATTAAACAGTGTCTGGTGAGATGTGTGAGAGGGTTATTAGAAAACACCACTGTAAAATACTAGAGCATGTTTCCCTATGTATAGCAATACGGTGGAGGTAACCACTGGATGGCACCATGTGATCATGACTGAAAAAAGCAATAACTACTCCTCCATGGCTGGCATAGCTTCAAAGCTGAAATGATCCTCTGTGGTACCTGAATCACCCACATCCCGTATTAACACTGTACATTTCTGACTACAGGTGCGACAAAGTGCATCTCTAACTCATGAGTGACATTTTTTTCTTTCCCCTTGCTGAAGACAAAAGTACAAGCAACGGAATGAACATCAAATAACACCATTTTTTTTTTTTGCCGACATACAGGCTAAAGCCAAAACACTTGTAAACTGCTGTGTGTTTACCATACAAAACCCTTAATATGTGTCTTTCAACATACTCTAAACATGACCAGTCTACAAATCCTGCATGAATCTCAGGAGGCGCAATATGGGTGCTGAGAGATGTAACTACATGCCTAAGGAGACTATTCATTAGCTTTACTTAGTTATAGGCCACTTCATGGTTTTTAACTGCTTTGTTTTCTCCTTTGGGACTAGAGTGAATAATGTTGTAACTGAGGGGATGGCGCCACCAGGGTCCATTAAAGGAGGTGCCAACCCCAAAGGAGATTTGTGCGCTATATATGATAAATATAGATTAGAAAGTGAATATGCAGGACACTGTAGGGGTTAATACTTACAGGCACTGTGGCAGAGTTGTTGGATGTATTTAAACAATGGTGAGACTAGGAAAAGGAAGTAGAAAAAGCTGGGAAATTTAACCTTTTCTATGATAAAGATCAGTTGAGTCCAGGGGAGCTGCATGCAAGATTTGAAAGCAAGACAGTGTGTGTTTTACCACCATTCATTTGGACCCATTCTCCTATAGAAGACACATTTAGATCCGTCACCCAGACCACGGCTGACGATGACGAGAGCATTTAGGAGTCACAGGACAGACTGGTCACCTGACTGTCTCCCGTTGGATGTCCTGGTGGACACACACGCTTTAAATACACAAAGGAAATCTCACATGAAAAATTGTAAAGAAACTGTCAAGGTAACACTGTCGTTACAACGCTAATTTCACAATAAACCTTCTTTGAAATCATCAATCATGTGCTCTGTTGTTGTTGGCTCATTGATGGTGATTTAACATCAATATGCAGCCACAGGCTAAACTAGACCATTTATTGCTTGTATTAAGTCCATCCATCGAAAATGATTAGCTCTGTGGACATTAGATGTGTAAAAACAAAGAAAGAGAAAAAGAAGAAACCACACTAATGTGTTCTGGCAAGCCACAGATATCCATTAGTCTGCCAGAACAGACAGGCAGACAAACGGTGCATAAACTGACATTACAGAAGATCAAGACATGATTTGTTTGTGTTTAGTATCCTGCATTTCTCACGTTTTGATGAATATGGTAATATACAATTTTAGGAATAGCTTTGACAAATATTCACACAATGTTCATTTTACTCTGAAATTCCCAAATATATGGGTTCAAGATCCGCCCCACTTTTAGTCAATGTTAATTTACACTGAGATACAAATGACACAATAGGTCTATTGAATATCTTTGTTTACAGGATTTCATTGTTGTATTTAGTGAAATTAATTCTGATAGTGCTAAAAGCTCAAACCTTGTTTCCAGGCATTAGGCCTTCATGATTTTGAAACCAGGCCTGTAGCTCAAAATTAGTAATCCATCAGTTGTAACTTTGTTGTACCTTCACAATGTCACAGATTTTAACAAGTTGGGTGACATGTTTTGTTTTAACATTACCACAACCCCAACTTCAAAATGCCCACACTTAGTTACTCTTGAAAGAGTCGTGTAGGTGACAATACAGTAGATGTGGACTTTTCCCATAACTTTCTAGCGTAACAGAGCGTTCCTATACAGAAAACAAAATGCATCAAACTTAAGGAAGAAAGGTAACAAGAAGGAGAAAGAGGTAAACAGCAACGCTTTTCCAGCACGTAACCCCATCTTCCCAGACTCTAAACAATTTTCTGGTCAGTTCACAGTTATCAGAAAACAAGATGTCAACACTCGATCTTTGGTAACAGACTTTTGCAAGACCCTGAATGCCAAGTCTCAGCTTATTCATAGATAAAAATATATCTGAGCACCAAAATCAGACACACAGAAAACGGGTGCGGTGAGTACAGTACCTGGACCTTAATCTCCTGTCAGTGTCCCAGATCCTGATAGCTCAGGCGTCTCCAGATATCATATGAGAGACCTGTCTCCACTCCCAGTCCCACAACCATACCTGCACCTACATCACAGGATAGCAGAGCAGTTGTGCAGGCGTACTCAAAACACACCGTGCATTTACATAAGATTCACACCAGTATTGGTGTTGACATGTTCATGCACTGAATGGATCAGCTCATTCAAGTAAACAAAACAGAAGGTGGCTTGTTATCACAATTAAAACCTAAAAAGCTTCAAAAGATTGCCCAATAGGCACATGAGCACAAATATTAAATTACTGGGAGATAATTTGTACACAATATGTGACTGCAATTTCATTTACTGTTTTGAACAGAGCTAATTTAATTTATAAGTGAAACTTAACACACACAAAAACAGCTATTAAATGAGAGCATGTGCTGATCCTCCTGATACACAACACACACAATCTGTTGGAGGTTTCAGAGAAACTTGCTGCCACATATAGCAAGTCAAATCAAAGATTAGTGCAACAGCTTCCTGCATCATGTGTTACTAATAAATACACGAAAGGACTTACTTGGGAACAGAAAACCTGGTCTCCTGCGAGACTGTGGGTGCACAAACAATAACAAAAAAATAATATTGACACAATATCTTGCGATCTGTAACTTTGATTCCACATTCTCCAGTGTATAAATACAGACTATATTGCTGATGGATGTGCAGTTTGCAGTTGCATTCCTTCCCAACAAGGCAACCACTGGGAGATGCAAACACTGACCCTGGAACTGAGCCTGTCAGCGAGTTCTGGCTTAGATGGAGTCAAAATGGCTTTCGGTGAGAGAAGTGAGGAGGGAGGCTACAGAAGACAGACTCTTCATATGTTGGCAGTCCTTAGCAAAGAATCAAGTGAACGGTACCATCTGGCTACACTTGGCCTGCTGACTCAGTGATGCTGGCAGAGGCCTCTGTGCAGCCTAAAGGCATCAGAATGCTCAAATAAAGCAGTTGTCAGATTGTTGACAGCGACTGAAACTCCCGTCCGCATTTTTGATGTCTGGCGACTTTTTCCTTTCCTAAACTGACAATTTGAGAGGAAGTCCCAGCTTCAGTGACGGTCAAGGATGATGGCAGAAGGCTAATTTAAACTTTTTCTTTTAAGCCTTTTTCCCTCTTCTGGCTTCACTTCTGTCACTTTGTCTAAGTATAATAACACCGAAAGCCTTGAGAGACTCTAAAGTGTGCACCTTTATCCCCCATTTATGACTCATCATATGTCTTGCCCTATCAGTGAAGACCAGCTGCAAGCAAACTGTTGCATGACAAAGTCTTCACTTTGCTCATTACTGAAGCCCATTAATGCTCTCAAGCGAGTAGCTGAGTTGTTGGCAAAATTGTATGTAAATCTGGAACCTATGACATCATCTAAAAATTTCACGCAGTTTTGCACTAAGCAGCACTTTGTTTTAGTTGGAATAAAAAAGGGATCTATGATTACAGGCCGTCTTCCTAAACTTCTTGTACCAACACAGAATCCCTTTCTTTGTCAAATCACTGCATTTCAAATTATTCAATTTAATTAAAAAAAAAAAAAAATTCATGTCACTGGTCATTCCCGTGTTGTGGGAATCCCTGATACCTTGCAAACAATCTGTTTGCATCTCATAGAAACAAATGAGGGGTGAATTTGCATCACCTGTAGACCAGTGGGTCTTTATAGTATGACAGCAGGCTTTTGCCCTTTGAGTTGAGCCTTTCAGATAGAGACTTTGCTTTGAGATGTGCACAGATGACACTTTGTGCCACAAGCATACTCTGGTCTAAGTCCCTGATGCTCGAAACAGATGCGGATAGTAGTTTTGTGCGTACACTGGGTGTCTTCAGTGCAGTTGACGGTTACATTGCGGCGCAGTCCATCAACAACAGTTGAGAACCACATTTACCATGAGCATGGGTTGAGAGAACACCAAATACTCGCAGTAATGAAAGGTTATATAGTGGAAAGCATAAAGGGGCGGGCAGGACCTGGCTATTCCATCTCTCTCTACAGAATGGCACCTCAGATACCAGTAGCATCACTGTTCTCCTCTTGGGAAACTCCTTTCATACCCTTTATCCCTTTCCTCCTTCTTTTTCTCTCTTAGTCTCTTCCCCCTCCTGCTTTTTTGCAATCAATAATCATCTCTAGGTCACCCACCTATATGTTATACATTCACTTCATTCTTTAACACTGCATCTTTTCATCCTAATTGGCTCCTTTCACACAAGTATGAAGTGGAGAGATGGGTGAGGACATTATTACTTATATTAAACCGTGCATCATTGTTATCACTCCCTCATCTCCATGTGCTTCCTTTATGAGTCGTGACTTGCTCAACTCTTCTACTGAACCATCTGTGACAGGGCTTTCACTAGGTTTTATGGCAGGTTTGTCAAACCCGAGGCCCCATGTAACACTTCAGATCCTCCACCGTGGCGATGGCTGGCCCTCCAGGGGTCAAAAAGCATGCTGCTCTACAGTGGCGTGGGCACATTTTGGTTGGGGCGGGGTAGCACCTGAGGAAAACCACTTCTGGGACTGTGCTCAGTCAGCCAGCAGCGTTCCACAGTTGCATCTTAGACGCGCTTGTTGCTGGCTCATTTCAGGGCTGTGAGAAGAGGCGGCATTCCCTTTGAAGCTAACTGGCTCGGCGGTGAAATCTGGGATTTATTGAGGAGGGGCGTGAGCGGATGATACCTAACACATGACAGTGTACGTACATCAAAATAAGCAACGTGCATATCATTCTAAAACTTCCTGGGGTTTAGATTCAGTTTTACATTGTTATCTTCCGTGTTCCTCCATATTGAAAATCCACTGGGGATACAATACAATGTGTCATAGGAGAGGATCTTCAGTAGACTAGCACTGCTATTACTGAGCTGCCTCTGCATTGTGGTTTCTATTTAACCATGGCTAGAATTAACCTTCAGGTTGTTCCACTGTTCATCTCCCAGAAAAGTTTTCTGTGCTGGAATACTACGAACCAATAGATGGTTGGGCTATTTGATTAAACATATTAATTTGGAATAACACTCTAATAATACAGCAAAATTCATTCTTGACTGTCAAACAGCAGTCAAGAAAACTTTGACTTCGACCATACCAAATGATCCTCATCACATGATCTCAAAGTGTTCTGAAAGAAGAAAAAAAAAAAAAAAAAAAAAAACTGAATATCTACAATTTCATGACAAATGGGGCAAACTCAATCTGATGAGGATAACTGTGTGATGACTGAAGGCCCCACAACAGCTACCTGGACCCAATTTGAAGATTTTCTTAAATGAAATAATAATAGTGAATGTAAACTAGATTTTGACAAGGCCTCAAGATAGAAAGATAATTTTGGTTTCTTAAAGCGTATTTTGTAGTAACGATAAGCCTCTCTGATAATGGATTACATGACTACATATAAGTGCAAGGGTCCTCACAGTGATGAATCCACACAATTCACTCTGTACTCCTAAAGAGCGTGTTTGCATCCACTTCCATTGTTTTGGTTTCTTGACCTTTCTTCACTCTCCTGCCCCACATCAGCATCTATTTCCAAGCTGTTTCTGAATTAAGCCACTGTACTCCATCACCAAACAACAGATAGCAAACATTTTTCTTAGGAGTTAGTGGAGATCAAAAAAGACATGGTCTCAATAAAGGAGAGTGAAGATTGGCTTTACATTTATCAGGTGGGCAGAAACATGACTAAAAATGAATACATATTGCAAATGTTTGCTATATCAACTTATACATCACCATCGACTTGTTTCCTCTGCCCTCAAGTGGCTAAAAAAACAGTTAATGTAGGTTTAAGTCAAATTACAAAAATAAGATCTAAAATGTAAGTATAAGTAGAAAGTGGAATTATCCTGTGAGTAATGAAGATCAAAACCATGTTAATTAGATATTGTATTATAGCAGTGCATATTCTTAAACATCCTAAATTAGCACAAAACAGTTGACACTCAGTAAGCCTAAGGCATTCAGGGCCCCTGGAGTTCAAACAGTTGCCTGGTTAGCCTAACTGACAATCCAGCCACCTCATCTAAGATGTCTCCCTTGTTATCTCATCTTTTGTTCTCCACTTTAGGGTGACTAAATCTCTCTCTGACTCCAATCAAAAAAGTTTACTGATAGTTCAGGGGGTCAGAGCCCATAGATCTGCAACCCTTAAGCCTGACCCATCAGCTTTGTCTCTGGTGGTCAAGGCTCAGCCGATCAAGACGGGAGAAAAATTCAGTCTTGGGAGGGAACCTTTGTAGGCCTGAGTGGGTCTTAGTTACCCACACAGAAATCAATAAGGACATGGAGAACAGAGATGGGAGAAGGAAGAGCAGGAGCAAAGGAGTGTGGGCAATGTTTCCTCAGCTGTAAATCTTAACACCTTGCAGAGGTGGAAGTATATATAGCTTCAATGTAGTCTCTATGTAAGCCTTGTCTCTTGCCTTCTCCACTTGAGATCAAAAGCTCTCCCCAGTAATGACATCAAAAATGGTAATGATATTGTGAGCAGAATGGCTTTTTTCCTTGTTAAATCTTTGGCAAGGGGGAAAAAAGCCCAACTGACAGCCGGGCTGCCAGCAATTGTGGTAAAATCATCTTGTTCCTATACCAGATTGCTGAGGCAATCCCTAATTTGTGATATATTTATCTATTTCTTTGCATAAATATCTTTGTTTCAGTCCTCTCTTTTCTCTCTGGAGAGACCACCGCCTTCCCCATTCTTATTCTGCACCATTATCTCCAGTGATGGACTAGCTCTCCCACACACTGCAGCTCATTAAACCAGTGCCTCCGCCTTCCTGGTTCTTCTCTCCCTCAGCATTTTTCCCTCTCTTCCATTCATCCTGTTTGCTTTGAAAAGGTCCTCCAGGACTCCAGTAATAAACCTTCTCCAGGATTACTGGGGAGTTACCCAGCATGCATGTGTCTCTAATAGAAGATGATGTTATCTATGGGAGTACTCTGACTGGCAGGGAGCCTTCCCTGCTATGGCATTTGTCTAACCTTTGGAGGCTGAGGCCTGGCATTCAGGGAGGCAAAAAGCTTTGACCTGCCTGGTTGACAGAGACCTTGTGAAATGAGGCATAATCTACGTGACATTAGCACTTGCTGACCTGATTATTGTGGACAGGAGACTAACATTAAGTTCTCAAATAAATTTACATAATTCGCAACAAGGGAGCCCACTAACAGTTGGAAATTAAAACTCAGGCTTCTGGTGAACTTAGAAAATCGATCAATCAAAATCATTTAAATATGAAGCACAACTATTTAACATTTAAAAGCAGTGTACACATATGTATCCAACAAATCATTTATGTATACACAAACATATTTATGTTTTTCTTTGATTCAAGCCTCAATTAAGGTTAACAATCTACATTTAGTACAGACTTGAGCACGGCGTAAAACTGAGACCTGTAACTGACCCCAACCGACTCATCCGGCAAGATACTGCCAATTATAAGACCCGAACTTGACATGGGACTGAAGAAACATTGGTAGATTTTGTTTTTCCTTTTTAAATTACATTTAAAAATAGTCCAACCCGAGCCTGACCAGAGCCTGAAGTTTTACACAGAAAAACATCCTGACCTGACACATGACCAGTTGTTGGGACCTGTCGGGTTCAGGTCAGGTTGCTGAACTCTAAACTGGTGGTTTCAGATGACTTTCCACTAAACGCTGCAGACAAAAGAAGTGAGCCTGCCTAAAACTTCCAGGTGTGTCTCTCTCCAACTCCTCATCAAGTCCCTGGTCTTGGATTTAGTAAGCTTCCAGAGCCCTGATGTTAACAAGGCACAAGGGAATGCAGGGGGAATGTAGAGCAGGACACAGCGCCTGACTCCCTAAAGCCAAAGATGAGAGGGCTGCCCTACTTTGCTTATGCAGTCAGAACAGAAGAAAAGGGACGAAGAGATAACACTGAAAAAAATAAATAAATCTTGAGCACCTGCAGGTGTAAGAATGAGAGGAGGGAGGTAAATGAAGAGGGAGAAACATTATTAACAGTATCTGGATCAGAACTTAATTAGATCAACTCTTAATCTAATCTGTAGAGATGTGAAGTCCATGTGCTTCACTCGTTCTGACTCCTGAACAAATGCTGATGAAAACTCCACATGGGTAATGAGCATCTGGGTTTGTGGTCTGTAGTATGTGCATGCTTCCCACCAACCTGAAATGAATGCGACTATGACCTTCTTCAAGCGTAGTCTCCAACTCTACCTTCATGGTTCTTATTTTCTCTCCATCTAGCCTCTCTATATTCCCATCTGATCTATCCTCCGCCCATCCTCCACTCCTCTGACCTTACCTGATAACAATTCTCCCACTTTTACCTAGAAACCTTCTCCCTCTTGTTTTTGCCCAAGCCTCCATCTCCAGTGACAAACATTGCATACTAATGTGGCAGCAGTAGCCACAGGAATAGTTTCTCCAGTCTGTGCCAGCCACAGTCCCCTCATTTCACTGGTTCCTCTGGAGTTTAACAGGCTGATCCCTCTGGCGAGACGAACCGTGTGACTCTGCACTATTAAAATCACATAGCACCAACACCCTCCCAATTAAACACTGACACCTTTGGGACCAGCTTAAATTAGTGTATTTTTTATACATGAGAGAGGCCATTTTGAGGTGAAGATAAGTAATGGGGGCAGTGCCTGTTTGAAGAGAGAACCTAGCCTTAGCAAAGGCAAAAGCTTTTTTCTTCTTTAAATATGCATATATTTTTTGTATGTGTGGATTTCAGTCAAATACACATGTGCAAACTTGCTCTGTAATTGACTGTTTGCTAAACCTTTCCTTCAAACAGTAATCGTCCAATTGCAGCTTAGCAATTAGCAATCATGTTGTTCTTAATCATACTTAGTTAGGTCTGATATTACGATCATACTCTTAACACTGGGGCTAACTAGCTCTACACTGGAAGACAAGAACGATGCTGAATCAGCCTGTGAGGATGCTGACGTTTTGCTTGGGATATTCAACTTTAGCCTTTCCATGACATCATGTAGCTAGCCAGCCAGTAATTATTAATGACTGCTTTTACTGGGTTTTCATTTTAAATGAGTCACATGGATACACCAGAAAGTCATCTGGAGAACGGAGTTGTCGTTAGCTTAATTACTATGTGATAAATGAACTGCTACAACAGTTATTATTTCAGCTGGAGAATCGACAACCGTTGACTGAAACTAAGAAACTTTCTTTTGTCTACTTGTTTCTGAAATCAAGAATGCACTGTTTCAAAAATTCAGTTTGAGTTGCCCTGTTATTGTTGCCAGACAGGCATAACAACAGAAGTAAAGATAGCAGGGCATATAGCATTTTATTGATTATGAGAACTGTGTGGCCAACTTGTTGAAGAGGGCAAGAAAGCCCTTGCAGATACATTAGTAGATAAATACATTGCTACAACTTTCTCCCTCATAGTGTATAATCTGCCCTTTGGGATGGCTGCCAGGGATGGAGTGACGGAGCATCACCAGACAGATGAAAGGACGAGGGATGGTGGTAGTCAGGGGGATGAAAAGAAAACAAAAAAGAGGTACGCTGCTGGCTGTTTAGTGCAGCACCTTTGCTCTGGGAGTGAGGGAGTACAGAACAGAATGGCGACACTCACCTCCTTGCTTACTCCTGTCAAGATAGATGGAGACCCTTCTGGCCAGACCTGCGAGCGGGGTGGGGGGGAAGCAAATGGAAGGGGGGAGGAGGGGGTAGGGGGAAGGAGGAGAGCAGGAATGCAACAAAGCAAGCAACAAATTAGCAAGGACCCCCGTGCATGCAGACCCACACATTCACACACTTAAAAAGTAGGACTTCATGAGTATACTCCACATGCATTCAAACAGCTGAGGGATGAACAAGGCTGCTACTTCCCAGCGTGTCATCTCCCAAATGGCTAACAGTGATATGCCAGGATCAAAGAATGAAAGGAGAGAGACTGAGGCATGAGCTGAACTGCTGTCTCTGCATCACAAAGAGAGGATGTGGAGTCTGTACAGAGTCCCCAACCTCTAAGCCTGCAAGACACAGAATCCTAAATCCCTTCACCACAGGGCAAAAAGCAGGAAGGGCGGACCTACTGCAGGACTAGAGAGGACTCTGAGTATGAGTGCCCATGGGAATGAGGCTTTGGTCAACAGTGAAAAGGACATATGGAAATCATTTAACTGGGTATGAAACTGTGTGTGGTTAGATCCATTAATTTAGTTTACACAATGTAACTTGTAATTACATGAAATTAAAATAC
The DNA here is from genome assembly GCA_033238685.1 of Lates japonicus. NCBI lineage: Eukaryota > Metazoa > Chordata > Actinopteri > Centropomidae > Lates > Lates japonicus. Next base: position 7,142,129 of record BRZM01000043.1, on the reverse strand, counting down.
ATGAAGTGATGTGTCATAGCAAGATGTTGCTGTGGAGATGTATATCATGGGGCAAACTGCTTACTGCCTTGTTCAGCCTCGCTCTTGAGGGGGAACAAACACAAAACAATATCAAAGAACCAGCAAAGTAACAAGAAGCCAGACAGACAAAGTCTACAGAGATGGTTCACTGATGAAAAACAGCACACAAGCATGTTATTGGACGACAGGGACGGGATGAGGGAGGACAGGTTGTGCAGGTGTGTTTGTGAGAGTGTCTGTGCCTGCCAGCATCTCCTTGAGAAATGTTCACAATCTTGTAGTAACTGCCTTCAGAGGCAGAGCAGGTTTTAGCCAGCACAAAGACAGACTTGTGTAATATTTCATCGGGTCTTACATTATTAATACAGCTGAGGCAATGCTGAAAATCTTAAAAATTCAAAACACAAACATATAATTATTGTGCTCCATCTGAAAGGCATTCCAAGTAATGGTTATAACTCTAAACTGATTGGTGAGCCAGGAGGGGAGGTGGTGTGTGTGAATGCAATTGGGAAAACTGTGTGTGTGTGTGTGAGATTTCTAATGTTTTTGAAGTTTCCTGCCAAGTTTAAAAAAATATTTGAACACAGTGAGTTGAAGCTGGACTCTTCAGCAAACTTCTCCTGGAAAGATGTCAGTTGAGTGGCTGTTTATATTAAAATTGATGCCACTGCTGCTGTCCACACAGCGACCGTCACTAACGACACATCCAGGATAACAAGCACACCATTAAATGTTAAAATCTTAGTGAAAACAAGGCTTTGGCTCACTGCGGGAGAGTCCTCCACAGAGGAAGACTCTCTCAGGGCGATTTGTGTGTGAGAGTCACACAGACAGTGATGCTAGTTAAGTGTGTCACCCCTCTGTGGGTCCCCACAGAGCTCTGGTGACTCTGTGGCTTTGTAATGATGCGAGCCACATATGTGCACGCACTGTGTGGTCCACACCTCTCAGTCAGCCAGTGAGTCAACCATCCTGACAGCTTGGCTCTAGTTGCTACCAATTAGCCAAATATGTGTCTTATTCTATATGAAACATGCTCTAGAAATACTATCTGGAAGCTGTCCACACACACAAAACTGTTGTCACGTGTGCTCATGTGAATTTGCAAGGTCACAGATCATTTTAAAACTTTTTTAAAACAGACAAAAGGTGGTATTATTATTAAATATTGCATTTACTGAACAGGTTATCAAGTTCTTTCAATCATTCTTACAGCTGTCACAGTTTCCCAGAAAAAACTTCCCTGTCCTAGAAACGGTGGCTGAGAAATGCTTGAGGCAAAAATGTGGAACAGTGGAGAGAGTTACAAGAAAGAGAGTGAGTAACCCAGTGCAACACAGATGTGGGTGGGTGTCTCTGACAAGTATGTACTGTGGGTGTCAGACCCGGTTCAAATATTTGCAAATAACTCTGCCTCACAAATTATGGAAGTGTGTCAACACAGAAGGTAAACAGCAGAAAATCCACCAATGTCCACAGTCTAAGTTTAAAATGATCAATTATATTGATGCATGACAAACAACCCTCCAAGTAAAGAATGAGTAATAACCTGTTGCACTTCATGATTCATTTTGTGTTCGTAAATAACCTGACTGTATATAGGCCTCCCAACAAGTTAAACCTGCCTCCAACTTTGTCAGATATGACAGGTATATGATGGATATGACAAATGTGACAGGGTAAGACAGGTGAGGCTGATAACAGGCTTTAAATTAGCATTGCATTTACTTTGAGCGATGGATCTAAATTCAGACTCCTGATTCAAAACCTGTCACCAATGTGACAGAAACAGCCTACAACAGTGTGGAATTAGTGCTGAACTTTGGGTTCATTTTTCACTTTATTGCATCAGGTCAAATCAGTTCATGTTAGGACAGTATGTGACGTACTCTACTGGTCTTAAAGGTGTAGTGGTCTGGTCTGTATGTGCTCATAACATACTGACAACGCTGACCTGCTTCTTATGACAACCCACTGTGTGCTGCCATAAATTCAGTAATCAGAATAGCTCTGGGACATCGTTGAAGGTTCAGCATCTGCTACTTTCTTTGCATCACTAAAAACTAGAATGAAAATATCTTTAAGGCATATGCTGTGCTATTGCATTTGGTGTGCATTTCAACTTCCCTGGAATTTACAGGGTTGGTGAGTTCTTGTGCTGAAGTTTCTGTCATTTAAAAATCCTGGTGTCACCTTTTATTCAGAGACTAAATTCTGACTGTCAGAACAACTAACAACAAATAAGTTGAAGTGTAAAGCATGGGCTAACAATTTGTTACATGATTTAATTTTCACAACTCATCACTGCAACTAACACTGCTTAGCAGCATTAAAGCACAAATATAACAGATATTATTAAAAAGCTAAAGGTAGGCTACCCTAACTTTTAACCTTTTATCACACTTACTTTTTATTTAGAATTAAAAGACTCTTTAGGCAAACCTAGTGTAGTTCAGTTTATATCACAGCCTTTTGTTAGAAAAAAGGTTTTGTGGGGCAATTTAGAGGGTGACTATGTCACTTCTGAATGGGGGAAATAACACACTCCTGTTACAAATAAAATCATACAATCATAAAATGCAACCTTACTTAAGTTAATCAATTTCAATAGCTTTTGTTAGCAAACATTAGGTAGCTAATTCTATTATGACTGACAATACTGAGTCAGTTCTAACTTTATGACTGATGATTATTGTGCTAATGTTTGGCTACCTTTTAGCATTTAGAATTATGTCGTAATTGTCAATTATTAGCTGCTGTTTAATTAAAGTGACATAGGCTAATTCTAAAGCAGCAGAATTTACAGGTGAGATGTTTATTTTGTCTCAAAACTACATACCAAAGCTAAGTCCAGGTTTTACCCGACAATATACCTCATTTCAGACTGTTAACCAAAACACCCATTGGGTAAATCACATTTCAGTTAAAGGCTCATTTGGTCCAAAAAGCTTAAAGGCCAAAGGACTCAGAACTGGAGAATGAAGTCAGCTCCTGTCCTACTTGGTTGCTCTGTAGGTGGGGAGGTGTGGGAGTAATACTGAGATGGGGTGGACAGTGGGGCAGTCGGCGAGGTATCACAGGAAATACTGTACTGTGGGAGCATGGGTGGGTGGGGAATTACATAGTAAAATAGAGCATTGATCTTTACTGTGAATGCTGGCAGAGGGCTGACCTCGGGTAGTGGGCAGCATGTCGGAAAGACCCTGCCACGCCGTCACCATCTCTGGGTTCTTCTGGTCAGCGAAGTTCTTCCAGATGCGTAATGCTCCATCATCTGAAAAGAAGGAGGGAGGGTGGTGGATGGAGACATAAGGATACAGAGAAGGAAGTGAAGAATGAGAGTCAGGAAAGGAAAGTGGATAAAGAGATACTGTGAGGAGCAAAGGCTAAGGCCAGAAGGAGGTGCAGCAAATAGACTCAAAACTTGTTTATATTCGTAATGGGTTCGGAAGAGGAAGTTAAACTGTGCAGAAGATTTGATGAAAACCTTGAACTCAGACTCTTTAAAAACATGCAACACACACACGTGACTTGACCATGAACACGCAAACACACACTTCTCAAAAGAATCAATAGAGAGTGTAGAGGAGCATCTTAAAAAGCTCTGTGCCTGAAAGTATCTTGTCAGTGAGAAACAAAATGAAGCAGGAGTCTCTAACCCTAAAAGCCTTTCTGAACCGTGTATCTGACACAGAGCTAAAGATAAAACACGTCCATGTGCTCTGATGAGGAAGCTATTACAATGAAATAATAATAAAAGTCTCCACTTGATTTACATTCAGTGTTTTACCTTTTTAATTCTGTATATTCTCTTATAACGAATGTCTTCTCTAATATCCTTCACAGTGTGGTTGATGGAGAGACACTGAATAAGTGCACATTACATTTTGATGAGATGGAATTCAAATGTATTAATTCCTGAGCTTTTATCAAGGTTTCAGGAGGCGTGCAATGAAATATAGCATTCATTCTTAGTTTAATGTTACACTTAGATAAAACAAAGACAAATGTAAATGTGTTTCTGTGTATGTTTTAATGTAGTTGTTTTCCACAGTTCCTCTGGGTTATGAAGTTAAAGCCATGGAGGGTAATTGCTTTGCTCTGTTGATGAATGATGATGAATACACAGAAGTGTTTTGTGTATTTGTGTTTGTGGGGGTAAGAGTCAAGTGTTTAAGGCTTGTTGCTGCTACAAATGAGTCTCTTTGCGATTTCCACTGTGCTGGTGGGCGTGAACACTTGAGCTGCTTACTCAAGGAAAATTTGACTAATTTACTAACTTGAGTTTTTAGTCTGCGCAGTACTGCATGTTCTTGACTTTTCATTGTGTGTGTTTGTGTTTTTCAAACCTGTTGCAGTGAGAAGTAATGAACAGTCATGTCCATTCAGGTACTCCATGGCAGTGATGCGAGTGTAACGAGGGTTCCCGTTGTAGAAGTAGTCCAACCTCTCGCCTTTCTCCCAGTCCCAGAAACTACAGTAGACATACACACAGTCTTCAGACAATAAGCCATTTTAAAGCATCAAATTTGAAACAGAATCATTTACATAATGGCCGTCTTTGATATAAAACTATGTGTCCCTGACCAGATGCTGTCCTTGTCTGCCACAGCGATGCAGGTGTTGAAGGGGTGAAACTTCACAACAGACGGTACTCCGGGGTTGCGGTTGATGAATATTTGATCATCCAGACGGGAAACACCTGTAATGGAGGGTGGGGTGTAAAGCCAGAAACGGACCAATGGTAAAAAGGAGGAGAATTTCTTGATTCCTACTGCAGCTGAAATGACCAATCCTGAATCTGTGAAATTTTCACTCTTTTACAGCAAGAAGCACCTGCACATACAGTCATACAGTCACATTACAGTTTGGTACATTACAGGCCCGTACTGCGCCCATGTAATATTTTTGATATTACATGGAAGCAGCCTTGCACACAGTCCAACGGTGGCAAAAACTCTCGCCATCTTCTGCTTAGTCTTCATTTGTGTATTATCAAGCTGTCTGGCAGTGATCAAAACAGTTTTTTGAACCTGCACCTTAGTTTCCCATGTTTTTGGGTATAAATGATTGCTAGGGTCAAAAATCTTTGGAATCTGTGCAGTATTGAGCAAGAAGGGTGAACCTGGTCACCACAAACAGCTGCTGCAAAGTAATTCAACTGGGCAATTGTCCATGTCAAAGTACATTCAAATAAGTGCTTGTTTTTGCCACTGACAGACTCTCTTTTAAGCTTTTGCCTTTATTTGATAGGATAGTGAGGAGAGGCAGGAAATGGGGAGAGACAGTAGGGGAGTGAAATGCAGAAAAGGTCCGGCCAAAGCGGGAGTCGAACCAGGGACTCGCTTCTCAGAGTGCTATGGCCCACGTGGTACACGCCCTAACCATTTGGCCAGGCTGACAGTTTCTTGCGACAAAGACAGACCAGAAACAGAAACCAGAATATCTCTACCAGGCTCCATTGACAAAAACAGTAATTTTACTGAGCATAATAGTTAGTTTGCTTGTGTTGTTATGTTGTAATTTTATTTCATGCAAAGGATCTGAATACTTCTTCCACCACTGAAAGTCACTCAATAACACTAACAAACTAAGTGATCAAGACAGTGGTAACTCCCATGTTCTGCTAGGACCAATTCCAAAGATTTTGTCCGTATCAATCATTTACACCCAAAAACATGGGAAAATAAGGCCCAGGTTCAAAAATACCAGAGTTATCCTTCAATCATGGTGTTGCTTATTGCTTTAAATCCTGTGATCATCCCTGGTTCAATTTTTAATTCTGCTTCCATCACGATATAACATACAGAGGTGTTAGCTCGTCTCTCAGTACTTTCTGATTTCCCCACCCTGCCTGGGGGTCAGCCCCACACCCATCGGTTACTACTAAAGACATAAATATTTTTAAATGTCTTAAAATATATTATTTCATTTTTAAAAAAGACTTTAAAAATTACTAAAACATCTAGGTACTGCAATTTTTATCAAACATTACTCAATCAGGAGGTAGTGTATAGTTGGGGACTATTTTCAGCAGTGGGTTAATACACATTTGTTGTTCTATATTTGAGTTTATAAAGCAGCAGGGTTGTATGTGTATGTACATGTGATTCAGTCAAAATAATGAAATGTGTGTGTTTATGGTAACAAAGGAAAATGTCCCCCAGTGCCAAAGTTCATGTGTTTTAATAAGGTTTACAGCACAGAGGAATAAGATATGTCAGGCTTTGGCTACACAGGCAATCATTGAATCATTATTGCTGTTTTTGGTAAGACAGTAAGTAAATGTAGAGCTCCTGTGATCTAAAATGTGTGCAACACCTTATACTGGAAAATCTGAAAACCTTAAATGTTTGATATAACTAGAGGGTCTAGACAGCATAAAACTTTAACTTCCCAGCATTCATAGCAAGGGCCCTAATGCTGTCCTGAAACTCAGTCCGTACATCTGTATGCTTACTTCAGACAGGTATACAAAGATCAAATCTTAAATACACTGGCTGCAGGAGGGCAGGCAGTGGCTTAAAATTCTGGTGATTGAGGATGGCTAATTCAAGTTGTTGTTTAAAATATATTTCTAAATTAAGATGAAACTAGATCAGGTCAGTGGGGAAACTGGCTAATATGTAGCTGCAAATAGAACAGAAAAGAAAAAAGACAAAAAGAACAGAAATACACTTTCATAAACACATTTTACTGGAATTAATTACTCAGCATGGGGGGGAAAAAGCAAGGATTACAGATGCTAAGGTGTTGTTAAGAAATAACAATGGTGGAATTTAAGACAAAGCAAGAAAAGGGAAGTAAACATATGACACAATATATGGTTGGAAATTCAAGGCAGTGAGAAAAACTGTCTAGATGTATATCCCTGTGGCAAGTTTTGATATGAGTGTAACAACACGCCGGTGCAACTGATAAGTTCACTGCCTCATCATATGTTGTCATGGCAACAACACAAGTCGGTTTGCCAGCCTGTCCTTGGCTTCCTGAACACACTCTTGAGACCACCATGATAAGATGAAGAAGAATGAGGAAAAAATCCATCAAGAATTCATCACAGATGCAGCTGTGATGGAAATATGCAGTTGGAGGGAAAAGTACATACAAGATCATCATTGATTTGCTTTTGTTGGTGTTTGACGGTTTCTTCGATATGGAAGTACTATAAAATCTGAAACTACCCTGAGGACTTTAGAGCTGCATGCTGATGTGGTTAATTTTGCATCAACAAGAGAAGAAAAACCAAGTGAAAATCTTCTTATTCCTAGCTTTGCTGCCTCCTTCTCGCCTCCTTCGTCCTCAGTTTTTCTCTCCCTCCATCTCACCCTCCCTCCTCCTCTCCTCTCGTCTCGTTTCTCTCTGGAGGGAACAGACTGAATGAGGGCAACCCTACTACTTCTCTTTTCTTTTAAAAAACTGAAGATAGAAGGGAATTTAATGATTTAGCGAGCAGTCAGAAAGAGAGGGAGAGACGTGCGTGAGCAAGCCTTAGCTCTGACGCCAATTGCCTCGTGACATTGTGTGTGTGTGTATGTGAGCGTGCATGTGTGTATCTGTGGAGGGGGCTGCCAATGACGTTGGAGGTGTTAGCTATTCTGTTTGAGAAAGCTCTGACTTCACTTGGGAAGTCTGTGTATATGCTAGCACCCTGGGCTCTTTAATGTGCAGGTTTGTGTGTCTGAGGATGTGTGAGGGGAGTCCTGTGACTCATAAACAGGGCTGCTTCTGACTACGAGCTGATCATCAATCAATCCTCTCTCATCACTGCAAATCACATGCCTGAAACAGAGCTGTACACCTGGTGTGTGTCCCAGTTTGACCTCTTTTTTTTTTTTTTAGACAGTCTGGATTCCACCCATATTCTGCCTTCATTCAGGCTCTTAAACATGATTCTGGCAAAATCTCAACACTTTATCTGATACTGCTTACAACAGAGCTACTGATCAGAGAGGACTCTTCTAAAATAGGAAGATTCCTTTGCCTTTTGCATCTCTCTCTCTCCATATATATATATATATATAGTTGTGTTCAAAATAATAGCAGTGTTTTTTAAAACGTGAGTAAAGGTCAAAATCCTTAGAATATTTTTTATTTCCATTCATTGGGAACACTGCATATTATATTTTACATCAAAACATGAAGAAAAATGTATCAATATTTTAATTACTTTACAGAAAATGAAGGAAAAAATTATATTGGGCTGTTCAAAAAAATAGCAGTGTCTGCATTTTTCGTTACAAACTCAAATATTTACTCAATAAACTGAAAAAAAACGTTAAGATTTAGCATTCCTGTGAATCACTAAACTAATATTTAGTTGTATAACCACTGTTTTTGAGAACTGCTTCACATCTGTGCCACATGGAGTCGACCAACTTCTGGCACCTGTAAACAGGTATTCCAGCCCAGGATGATTTGACAGCCTTCCACAATTCCTCTGCATTTCTTGGTTTTGCCTCAGAAACAGCATTTTTGATGTCACCCCACAAGTTTTCTATTGGATTAAGGTCCGGGGATTGGGCTGGCCACTCCATAACCTTAATTTTGTTGGTCTGGAACCAAGATGCTGCTCGCTTACTGGTGTGTTTGGGGTCGTTGTCTTGTTGAAACACCCATTTCAAGGGCATTTCCTCTTCAGCATAAGGCAGCATGACCTCTTCAAGTATTTTGATATAAGCAAATTGATCCATGATCCCTGGTATGCGATAAATAGGCCCGACACCATAGTAAGAGAAACAGCCCCATATCATGATGCTTGCACCACCATGCTTCATGGTCTTCAGAGTGTACTGTGGCTTGAATTCAGTGTTTGGGGGTCGTCTGACAAACTGTTTGGACCCAAAAAGAACAATCTTACTTTCATCAGTCCACAAAACGTTTCTCCATTTCTCTTTAGGCCAGTCGATATGTTCTTTGGCAAATTGTATCCTCTTCAGCACGTCTTTTTTTTAACAGTGGGACTTTGCGGGGGCTTCTTGCCGATAGATTAGCCTCACACAAGCATCTTCTAATTGTCACAGTACTCACAGGTAACTTCAGACTGTCTTTGATCTCCCTGGAGCTGATCATTGGCTGAGTCTTTGCCACTCTGGCTATTGTTCAATCCATTCAAATGGTAGTCTTACGTTTTCTTCCACGTCTCTCTGGTTTTGCTGTCCATTTTAAAGCATTGGAGATCATTTTAGCTGAGCAGCCTATCATTCTCTGCACTTCTTTATATGTTTTCCCCTCTCCAATCAATGTTTTAACTAAAGCACGCTGTTCTTCTGAACAATGTCTGGAACGACCCATCTTTCTCAGGTTTTCAGAGAGAATTGCATGTACAACACCTGAATGACACCTGTTTCTTCGCATAATGAATGACCTCACTGATTGAACTCCACACTGCTATTATTTTGAACACGCCCCTTTCAACTAAATATTCAATTACACAGACTCAGGAGCATGCATATCATAAATGTTGGGTCTGTTGGTTTCTCTGACTCTACTACACCTACTGGTAAATTATTTGCCATGTAATAATATAATTTCTACCAAAAACAGTGATCGATCTGGTTAGTCATGTTGGACTGCTATTATTTTGAACACAACTGTATATATATATATATATATATATATATAATCTGTTAGCAAACAATATCTACAACAGACACGGAACAACATTAGCTCTTGGAGTTTGTTTTGTTTTGTTTCTGCCAACTTGACAAACTGAAGTCCAATATTCACCCTCCTTTCATCTTTTGGTCTCCAGTGATAAAAAATACAGCTTTCTACCTAGCCTTTAGCTTGTTTCTTTCTTTACCAGCTCATTGGTAACTTAGCCTGGGTGTCATTTGGTGCTGAGCAGATATCGTACAGTTGGTTCATCTGTGTTTTCGTCCCCCCTTTTTTTTTTTTTTTTTTAGCTGAATGGTGCTGTTGCTGAAAACATGGTTGCTGAGGGTGGTAAAATAAGCCAAAGACAGAATATATCATAAAACAAAAACAATGAGCTGAAAGAAACTAAAACAGACCAATGGAGTTGTCTGATAATTGGAGGATGTCACCTGTTTCATATCAAACTCACTCATCTGATCCATTTTGAGCTTTACATTTTATGGATGTTTTGTTATCATTTCAAACATGCATGTTTCATCTTTTTTGAGAACAGTATTGATATTTTACCTCCTTTTACTATTATTGTCTCATGCTTTTCTACCCTTATCTCTGTGATTTTGATGTTCCGTGCATATGTTAATCACACTGAATGGCCTTGTGTATGAAATGTGCTCCATTTATAAATCTGCCTTTTACAAGATATGGGAGCAGTCATGTCATGTAATGGTAATGAGATTAAAACCTGGGATGACATTTTGAAAACTGATTTAATTTAATTTTCAAGTAATATCTTCAAATGAATTCTTCATTTATAGTGCAGTTCTTTATACCTGCAAATTTCTCACATGTGAATTTCCTCTCAGGGATTAATTGACTCTGGTCTTAAATACAGAGAGCGTTGTTAAATGTAAATGCCTTTTTGTTTTTAAAAGAACTTCAGTTTTGGTTTTATTCATGTGTGTAAGGGAATACATCTGTGTTTGTGTGTGTTACTAACCTCTTTGCGTGATACTTCTGCTCTGCCTTCTCACGCGAGCATTTCTCAGGAACCTCCACAGCCGCTCCATCCTCACCTGGCTCTCCAGGTCATGCTCCTCTGGGATCTGAGAGGGTGGAAAAAAACAGGAGAGATTCACAAGGATCACTCCATGTCTAACATTTGTAAGCATATAGTTTACATATTTAATTCTGATTACAGACCCCATCAACTACCCATCAGTTTGAATAGCCTGAAATGCAGGCTCATATAGTCCCCCTTTTGTTTGGTAAACATGACAGAAGGTAGGAATGTTTATTGCATATTCATTTGGCAAATGCACTTATTTGCTTTCTTTCTGGAGGTTAGCTGAGAAGATTGATCAGCCAAACCACTGATTCTGTTTAGAATCTTCAGCTATAGCTCTGGTTGCTAGAGTCAACCAGAGTCAGTGAGAATATGTTTTAGTGCAGGCTGATGTGCATCCACAATGGCACCAAATCTGGCAACCTTGCTGTGATGACAAGACTTCATGATAACATGTACATTTACTATGTCTGGCTGTTGTTTGTTGTTGCAGTTAACTGCTGCTAAAACTGCAAACTGTCATTTTTACATTTGTGTACGATCACACAGAAAAGATAAAAGGTGTTTTTAGGGAGCATTACAGTTCTTAGTGTGCAAAAAAGAGAGGTAGCAAAAAAGCATATTCCCCATCATTTTTAACTAATCCTTTAAAGACCCTGATTTTCAGGTCATAGTATGTTCCACTGAAACTATAGTGCTCATTGACAATATAAAAATGTTCAACTTTTACAGGTCTGGATTATTTTGCCAGATAGAATGTTTAGTGAAGCTCATGCACAGATAATGAGTCAGGGTGTCAGGTTCACTTTAGGCAATAACGTCTTTTGAGCAGAGCGACAATATGTAACATAATGGCCCCCACTAATTTTGTGCTGGCTTTATTTTAAGAGAACAGACTGATTCCCTTTTTAAACATGACATTAAATATGCAGAATGTAATGAAGTGGACTCATGTCAGTTTTTTGCTACAAGTATTAAAGTTGTAAATTAAAAACTTAGACTTTGCTATTATCATGCATATTTGATAGATACATAAACAACAGAACATAAGCAGCAGAGGAAAACTGTAATAGTATGTGTGTCTACTTGCTGGTTGCCAGGATGTGCTTATGAAGCACATTTCTACAGCAAGGCCTACCATGCCCACTGAATTCTAAAAAGCCTGACACACATGTGCGCGCACACACACACACACACACACAGCTACAATGCCAGGTGACTATACAAGTATTGTGTAAGTCAGGTTTATCTGTATATCACATAAAGCATCTCTAGAGCATTATGCTTCCTGTATGAGCCTTGGAGGAGGTGGATTTAGCAGTCAGACTGAGGTTGACATATTCCCACAGCTGAGAGAGAGGGGCAGAGTGCATGTTTGTGTGTGTGTGTGTGTGTGTGTGTGGTTCCCGGGGTGGTGGTCCTACATTGTGCCAGCTACTAATGTAGCATATAATGAGACACTGAGGTAAAAGTGTGTGTGTGTGTGTGTGTGTGAGAGAGAGAGAGAGAGAGAGAGTGAGTGAGAGAGAGGGAGGGAGAGACTTCCGCATACTTTCTCCTCAGAGCTCTTCACACTGTGGACATACAGCAGAATTACTAGTAAACTACATGGCCGTAAGTAAGTGGACACCTGAACATGAATGTGTATGTGATCGTTAATCATCTCATTCCAAAACATGGAGATAAATATGCTGCTGTAACAGCCTCCACTCTTCTGAGAGGACTTTCCATGGCATTTTGAGGTTGGGCACTGAAATTTGGCAAAAAGACCTTGTGTTGGATGTGTTTGAAGTTAGGGCTCTGTGCAGGCCAATCTGTTCCACACCAAACTTTGAAAACCATTTGTTTTTGACTGTTCAGAGCAGTGTTGCCACTGGAGGCACAGAATATCTAAAGTATCTATCTATACTGTAGCATTAAGATTTCCTAGTAGCACTTTATTTCATGATTTGTAATTTTCTATTTCTTTGTGTGGTGTGTGTTAGAGTTTAAAAGCAAGTAGAAAAAGCACAGGTATCAATAATAAAATGAATAATGACCCAATTCCATTTAGCTGCTTCATTTGTAAGGTTCTGTATGTATGCTGGCACATTGTCACACTGTCATGACAACTGAATAGTACTACAGAATTACTCCATTTATACCATTCATTCATTATTCATATGGTATATGCTGAAGTGCTTGGTTGTCTCTAGAAGACCTTCACATTTCTTAATGTTTACATCAACTAAGACAATCAGTTATACAAGCAATTAATTGAAATTGTGCCCAATGAACACTAAGACTGCAACTGATCAATAATTAGGGCTGAATGATATAGTTCATTCCATGAAACTTCCTATATCCTAGACATCTGGAAAGCTCTGGAAAGAAATAACAATAATAATTTAAATAATAATGATGATTTTAAAAAGATATCATGGATAACTGGGACTGAGAGGTCGGGTTGCTTCCTCTTGGGGTGTTCTTAGTGCACTGAGGTATATTTGTATCAACACCCCTACTTCCCTTGGCTGTGTGTGACCCCTGCTCCCTCTCACACACTCTTAAAGTAGTAGCTGTGGAAATATTTTTCATCAGTGTATCCCTAACATGACGATAGCCTTCAATGTCCTTGCTCCCCTAAAATTGTAGATGGAGATGCGCACACGCACGCACACTGCTCTCATGCTGCTGACACAGTGATATGATAACCTGTGTGCAGACTTTTGAGGCACACTCACACACACAGGCTTCTGTAATGGTGGAGTTTGTGGCACTCAAAATTTTGCCAACACAGCATTCACCAGTTTGCGCTACAGCAAACCCTCCCTCCTCCTTCTCGTCCTCCTCCTCTGCCTGCTCTTTCCTCACTTTTCCCATCCAATCATCTCCCTGCTTTTCATCACCTTTGTTGCCACTTCTAGCTCCTTTCCTGTTATCCCACCGCTGTGCTCTTTTTGCTGAATTTTACTTCACTTTCAACTACTCTGTTTTCCTCTTCTCCCACGTTGCTTCTTTACCTCTATCTGCCCGATGGAGGACTACAGCTAGGGGGTACAGCAGGACACCATACAGGACAAGGAGGAAGGTGAGGAGGACAGGGAGGAGTAAGATATCTCGGAAACCTGCGTGCTCTGAGATATGGCTGAGATGGGTCAGAGTTGGAGGAGGAACACAGAGAAAGAAAAGGGGGGAATTCAGGAGAAGAGGAAAGAGAAGGACAGAGGGGGTAAGACTGAGGGAGAAAAAGTGAGGTGATCAGGCTGTAGCCTGAGGGGCAGGATGTGACTAGTGACAGCTTGCCAGTGTGCTAGCTGCTGCAGTAAACAGTTGATGAATGTGAAATACAGATCCTCTCCCATTTAACCGCCATGTTACATTACGGGTGCACACAAATTACCACTGCACCGCCTCAATGTAGTCCACACGAGGAAATATGACTCACTGGCTGAGCGCTGCACCAGTGCCTTGTCCTGACTTGACACTTGTGTCATTTGAAGACTTGCGCAGAGTGAAATGGATGTACAGTAGTAAAGATGTTAACTATTGGCTAAATGAACCACTGCATCACTTTTTTATGGTCTTCTCAATTCTGGCAGATGACATAAAATACTTTTAACACTGCATAGCGATTTTTGGACCTTTAAATGGCCGAGGCATAAAAAATGCATCAGAACGTTTGAAAGCAGAGAGGAAACTCCTCTGTGAGGTGTATTTTAAATATCTTTCACAGGGAGATGTAAGCAGCAGTGTAAGCGGCACCAAATCATATCTGTGATGCACTTTAAATGGGAGAGCGCCTCAAATATACTGACACAGGTAGAAGTGAATCGAAGCTCTTGATGTGACAAAATATAAATGTCAATGCAGATAGAGAAAATGTCTGAGTTAGGCACAGTGTTAACTTAAACACCTTTATCATTTTAGTCCAGAACTCTCTCTCATCAACTCTTGGCTGCATAGCCATTACGTTGTGTACAGACATTCATGGTCACCACAGGATGAATCCTTGAGACTTTGGTGATCCCCTAAATGATCTACCACTACAATGAGGTTTACACTTCTGGTTTTGACTTAAATACCTTGATAACTATTGGATGCATCAGAGGATGAATGACTTGGCTTGGCCATGTGCTTTGTAAAAAGGCAGATCCATCCCAAATATTGTGCTGACATGGTGATCATCTGGATTTTCATCCAATAATCAGCTGATAAAAATGTTTACTTAACATTCATGTTCCTCACAGGATTAATCCTAATGATACTGGTGATCCACTAACTTTCATCTAACAGAAGCAGCGGGTCAAAAATGTTAATTAAACTACGAAATATCTTAACATCTAGATGGTCTGGTAAAACAATTGGTATGCACAATCAACCACTTCTCATCTTGTGCCTTCACTGGGTCAAAATATTACTTTCCAATACTTTGATAAACACAGACCCACAAGACTACTACTAACATTGCCTTAGACTTAGCTGTACTTTGTATTTAGTACTAATTGACAAATATTAGTATGCTAACACGTTAAACTAAGAGGGTGAATGTGATAAACACTACACCTGCTTAACATCAGCATGTTAGAGTGGTTATTCTGAGAACACTGAAAAAATCAAAAACAAACTTTGAACCTCAACTTTTATCCATCTTATGAACTGGTTTTCTACATGACCATTGCAGCCACAGAGATGTTAGTGTGACTGCTACAGTGTAGTAGGATTTGTGCAACTTATAGTAAAAGAGGGAAGACAAAGAAATAAAAGAAATGTAAATCAATAAATCTCTTCTGCAACTCTGCCCTGACTCCCACACAGTTGTATTATCCTGGTCTCCTCCAGGCCAGTGTCCAGCAGCAGCTGTTTCAATTGTTCTAAACTACTCATACTATAATACACAGGTCAATTAACCTCTCAACATTTCTTTTTGTAAGGTTGCAGTGTTGCAACGCAGATGTGATGAAACTGAGAATGTATGCTGTTGTATAACAAAAAGAGAGAAACTAATACATTTTTGAGGCGCAATGAAAAACAAACCCCAAGGGTCTTATGAAAACAACTTCAAACCACACAAAAGACAGAGGCAAATGAGTAAACAACAAAAAAAAGTCAAAGTGTCAACTAAGTCTCTGCTGACTTAGATAGCTGAATGGAAGTGACATCAGTAACGTAAAAGCCAACAGAACATCAAATGCAGCACTCATCTGCACTTGGGTACACATTTCAGCCTTTTCTTTATGCTCCTGAATATTGCTACCAACATCTATTCATCTGCTCTGCCCTGCATGTTTATAAATGCAGCTCTCTGTGAGATAGGAGTTATAAAGTTGCAGGGAGGCAGGGGGGCATGGCTTAGTGGGCAGGGGGACAAGAGGTCTTTAAACCTGTACCTCAGGACAGTATTAAGGGCCCACAAGCAGCTTGAAAAAAGGTTTAATTGAAGACCGAATGCTAAATTTGTCAGATAAAACGGTAAGGAGAGCCAGCACTGTGCCAAGCAGTTTTTAATTGTTGTTTTTTTTTTCATCAAACCATGATGTCCCATGGTATGTGTGCCCTAAGAATAAAAATCCTACTCGAACAGCTAGCGAACATGGCTGAGTTTTAGTTTGAGTTTGATTAACTGTTTAGTTGATAAATCCCAAAAGAGAAGATGACCTGATGTATCTATTCTGGAGGGAAAACTACAGACAAAATGTTTAATCAAGTTAATCAGCTACCACTTTGTCTGTGTGAGAGAGAGAAAAATGTGCACACATCTTAGAAAAGTGTATATATATGTATGAGTGTAATCCCATCCAGATTGACACAGCTGATTGTGTTCAAAATTAAATCTAAGAGCAGAGGAAATTGGGCTGTTTACTCAGAGGGCTGATATGAAGCTGATCGGGGCTTGACTGAGTCAGGTACGGCTAAAATAATGGAATTCATTTAAGGAACAAATCAAAGATAACACTGAAAAGATCATTTCATTCTAATACCTGAACTGACTTTCATACCAAGTCAAATTGACTGTTCTCCAGAGTTCAATTTACTTTTCCACTTGATTTTCCATTTTGAGTCATTTACAAAAAAACAAAAAACAAAAACAAAACAAAAAGAAGCAAAAAGCACAAACTTGGATGTGTCAGGGCGGCTGGGAGATTACAAGAGGTTTGTAGCTTGAAATACAACTTAAAAAAAGAGGGAAACAGGAAATCCCCAGTTTCACTTTCTCTTTTGCCCATGGGGCTGGAAGTGAGTTAATGGTCTAACTGCTCGCACACACTGGCTGTCAGGACACATGGTGGAGCCCGCCAATCACCAGAGAGCAGTGGTAAGTGAGCGGGTTCGACTTCAGTGTGTACCAGGAAAAGCACTTTAACAGCCTCAGGTGGCTCTCGCAGGGTCTAACCCACCCCACCCCGCTCTGCTGTCCTTTACACATCTGCAAATCTTCTTCACACTTGTTCTATTCTTGGACTGGGAGCTTTTCTCTCTGTCCCTTACGTCATTTGAGGGGTTTCTCCCTCTCTGGGGGTGGCCTGAGGTCTCTCTCTCTGCTGCTATCACATTCTCTTGGTCATTTATTTCCCTCCATTTTCTCTCAAGTGCATTCCTCTTGGGAGCGTTCATTCACGGAATGGCAGTTTCTGTGTGTTGGGCCATGCAGCAGTGTCCCAGCTACTGTCTGCAGCTTGTTGTAATGATCCTACAGGGTACATCTACATCACTGATGTTGCTACCAACCCCTGTATGTGAAATTTATTTAATATTATGATGATATAATAAATAAAAAATATCCTGTTTTGAAATTTCATTTGTTCTACAAATGTGTTTGACATGTTAAGGCATTATAAAGTTGATAAGGCTAACACTAGCCTGTCTTCACATCTAGCCCTTGCAAAGCAGCATTAGTGTTCATTTGGTCTATCGCACTTTTCACACATGAACTCCAGACAATCTCTTGAGAATCAGGTCTGGACATTCTCAGGAGCAGTCCTTTCACACATTAATTAATTAATTAGGCAAAGGTTGACACCTGTAGGTAGAGATTGCAGGAGATAGAGGCGTCATCAACACGCCCACTCGTTCACTGTAAATTCTCTGGACAATCACCTCCTCTATTCACACATGGGCTCACTCAAACATCACATAAACTTCACACTAGGGGGCTAGCAGGGTAAAGTCATGTGCACAACTGGTGGAGTTGCACATTTAGAAAAAGATGAATTAACAGCAATGAAAGAGTATTTTGGTATGAAACACACAGACAGGCCAAGACGACATGCACTACTGACAAACTGTTACCTATGAGGGAGTTGAGGGAAGAATACGAGGACACCCGTCGCATTTTGTCGATGGTCTCGAAGGACAGGATGTACTCGTCATTGTCAGGGCTCCCCAGGGTGCTGCTGGCGCTGCTGCTGGTGCTCAGGTTACCAGGGGAGAAGGCTGCTGGTCCACCTGAATGAAAGAAAACACACATTCATACAAAAGCCTTAGATCCAATCAGCAAAAAAAAAAAAGATGAGTGCTATAAATGTAATATCAGTTGAAGCAGAAGAAGAAGAGGTTCTTATTTTGTTTAGAAAGCACTTGAGCTGCTGTTAAAGGGCTTTATAAATAAACTTTATTATAGTTATTATTGTTGTAAAAAGACAAAAGCTAAGGGAATAGCCAAATCATAAACAAATAAAATGTGAGATGTGAAAACAGTCCTTATACTTAGAGGCAACATTCCAACACATAAACTTGCTCATAACTTCATTTTAGCTGTTAGGCTCAGTCATCTCCTGCTGTAACTCTCCTTATCACCAAACATTACTCGGACTCATACAGACCCAAACACCATGCATCCTCTAAACTGACTGCAGGCTGAAATGTGGAAATGGAGATTGGTAGAGAATGGAAATACACTCTGCTCTGTCCTTATTGATGATAAACACCATTGCATATTGGAATAAACACTGAGAATGTGAATTAGAAATGGTGTCAGCAGTAGGTTATGCGCTTTACCAAGTGCCAATGATTTAGCTCCACTCAGGGCTTATGCATTACTCAGTCTGGCAGCGGTAGACAGAGGGCGGGCAGTTAGCTTTAGCTGTCAGAATCACTGAGAAGTGACACAAACAGGAGGTTAAGGGTTTAATTTGGACAGCAGGTCGTGTGATCCAAAAGCTGTGAACATAGGTGTTTGGGTGCATGAGTATGGCCTCACTAATCAAGATTATTTAGCTAAATATTAAGCTTGTGGTTATTTGTTATGATTCATTTTAGGAACAAAATAGTTTTGTTGCAGTTGAACATTACAGTTTGGTAGTTCTCTTTCACATTTTACCAAATAAACAAATACATAAATATTTGTGAAGGACTTTACTGTAACTAAAAAAAGACCATCCTATGTCTTCCCCTGAAGCTAAAGCTAGCCATGCCAACACAAGATGTGGTAAAATTAAATGGGTTCATATGTTCAAAGAGAATGCAGATACAGGTGAAGGTTTTCTAGAGTCTACAGCGGTCTTCCTTGCAGCTGCAACTATGTTTGGGAAGCAGAGATAATTGTTGTGCACTGGTAAACAAATGTTTGCGATTGGTGTGAAAGACACTACACACCAGCTCTATCAAGTCTGCCTGTGTTGCCATATTAAAGACTGTCCCAAAGCAGCACTGAGGAACTGCAAGAGGACAATAAAACCCTCTGAGAGTGAGTCTATTCACACTCATTATCTAACAATTTTTGAATTGAATAGTCATTGATTTTAGACCTGTTATACATCTACAGGGAAACAACATAATATACTTCAACAGCTCTGTGAGTTAGGCATCTATTAGTATCAAAGGTAATAGATATTTTCTGCTGTGCTGCAGTGTGTCCCAAAGTGTAAACCCTCCAACTTTTTGAACATGTCACAACAGGCCTATAGTTCAGCACCATGGACAGCTCCCAGTTCCCACTAGTGACCAGGCAGACAAAGAACAACAAGAACAAGACTAAGTATGGGAAACATAGAGTATATACACACAGTGAAGAAAAGAAGTACCAAGTTTACTTTACCACAGTCGGCTTGCTTGTAGTGCAGAGAGTGTCACTGCACTGTGTCAGATTTTGGGCTGCATACCAACTTTGGCACAAGGGACTGTGCTGACCCTCATGAACTTGGGCATGGATCCATGAGAACCCCAAACCATGAACTAGGCTTTAGACTGAGCAACAAGCTAGTATGAAGAAGATTAGAGGCGCAGTTTGTGCAGCATCTACCTAACCTGTGGGTTTCTTCATAGGAAATTACACTCAAGTACTATGATAAAGAAACTGAGGAAAAAACTGAGATTCAGCCAGGCTCAAATCAAAGCCAGGACAATTTGAACCCTATGATGAAACCACCACAATTAGTCACTGAAAAATTCTCAGGAGACATTAGCCACTTAAAAAGGTTTTCAGGGTCTGAGACGGCAGTTGGCAAAAACCTTAATTTAGGTAAAGTTACACTACTCAAAATTGCTTTCGATGCAAATTACTGCTTCAACCCCTGATATGAAGTGCCTTCCACAGCTGTGAGTGTGATTTCATGTGGAGTGATACAACATATTGAAGTGATAGTGGATTTGGATTGGTTTGGGAAAGGGCCAAAGTACGTCAGTTGTAATAAATGGTCTATGTGTGTTCTGGCATATTTCCACAACACATTTGGAGCAGCAGCACAGTGGTGCAGTGGTTAGCACGGTTACCTTACAGCAAGAAGGTTCCGGGTTTGAAGCCTAGTTCAGCTGGGGCTTTTTCTGTGTGGATAAGTGGCATAAGATGCGGTGGAGGAAAACCTGTTGAATTGCTTTGACTAAGATGACCAAATCCCTTTCTTGGTCTTTATTCATTCCTACTATAGTGCATCTCTCCTACCCTCTTCGTTGAGGTTGAGGTTCTGCAGGCTCTTGTTCAGGTTGCGGGCAGTGGTAGCAGCTCGGATGTTGGTGTAAGAGTTGACCGATCGCAGGCGTGGGATGGCCGGGCTGTCCCTCACTGGAGTCAGGTTACCAGGCTCTGGTCACAAAAACACATCAGGTGAGAACCTTGATAATCCCAAACCAGAATGAGTGACACTCAGAGAGGATTTGCTAAAGGGAGGCAACAACTATTCACATAAGAGTTTGTCAGTGAACTAAATACCCAATCTATAGATATATTAAAAGCACAGCGAGACCAAGACCTGGACACTTCATTTTTGATGAGACTTGGATAGCAATCCTTGAACAGGAACATGACTGTACTGGATGGGCTCATGCAATTCAAGATTGTTGATCATGTCCATTTGCCACCTTATTCAAAATATATAAAAATGTAGATCCTACTTGTGACAGATGTAAATCACAGCTCATCTCATTCACATGCTTTGGTGATGCTATGATCTGCTTAACTTAATGTTTACAACAGATTAAACCAAAGCCTTTAATAGGTGCTTTCAGTGTAAAACACTACTGGAATGGAATTTTCCTGATTTTTAGTACATTGTTATATAGTATTTACCTATTTTAAAGAGTATGGTCTAGACCTGCTCTATATGAAAAGTGCCTTGAGATGACTTTTGTTGTGATATGGCGCTATATAAATAAAATTGAATTGAATTGAACTGAATTGTCCTATCCTGTTTCACCGGACAGATGTCATGATTTATAAAAAACTAGAGGAAAAGTAATTTACCGTGAAAAATCTGATAATTTCAGGTAAACATGGACACCTTTCTACAGCCACTGGGATGGAAAACTGGTGGCTAACAATGCCCGGCATGTGATCTATGGTCACAGGAACTCTGTGTGTAATCTAGTAATTGATATTAATCTACTTCCCTAGGATACCTTAATTTGCATTCATGTTCTAAAATCCAGTCAGTTTGTAAATACAAACTCTTTGTGTGTGTGCCTACAATACCTGCAGTGTTGGCTGGTGACGGCACTGTGTAGTTCTTCTCCTCTTCTATAAACTGAAGGGCAACTGTGCAGAAGTTACTTTCATATTGGACCACCAGGTGACTCAGTGCTACTACCAGCTCCTGTCAAACACACATGTAGAGAATTTTAAAACATTGTCATTCAGTTCCTGTGTGTGCTTTTCAAGACAACTGGGATTGTCTGTCTCTGGTGATCTTGCTTTTACCAGTATGATGAAATTTAAGGACAAAGCCAAACAATATGAAAATGAATAGCCTTTTAACTACTTTGCCTCCAGCATTATTTTGTCCCAAAGAAGCCAAAGGTTAAATGAGAGGATTGCTATCACTCTCGTGTCTGTACTTTGAGTATAGAGCTGGAAACAGGGGGTGATTAGTTCTGCAGTGTAGTAGTCCTTCACTTGACAGCAAGTAAAGGCCATGCCTTTCCACTGTTGTCATATATTCTGTAACCATAGTTTCTATTTGCCTCTGGTATTATATTTGTTTGTCTAACAATCACATGCAACAAATATTAGAATCAAATGTAAATGTTTTGTGTGTGTTGGTGTTGCAGTGACCTTGCGGACCACAGGGCTGCCATCATTGATGAGCTGGGCCAGCATCATGGCCACGTTGTGATCAATTGTGGTTGAGTGGTCCGTCCTCTCAGCAGAGTTCCCCACAAAAGTCCCTAGAGCAAAGACGGCCGCACACCTCACCTGCAACAACACAGACAGAAACACTTTCAAATCACTCTCCACTTGGTATGAAAAATTATGTCCAAATAAATAAATAAATAAAGTTTAAGACTTTCTGATACAGCTAGATATTTTTTCAGTCTGATCAGTGCATCTTTTTCAGTTGTCAGAAGTCAGTGTTTGGCCCTGTGCCTTGAAACCCAAACATTTGCTTGCCAGACTTTAATTCAAAATTGTTGTGAGACCAGTGGATGAAAGTTTTAGAGATAATTATGATTCAATTTTCTCTCAGTGTATCACTATAAAATGCCCAGGAGATTATCAGCACCGTGTGCCCCGAGCTGAGCTGCTTTTTGTCACTATAACTTATTACTTTCTCAGCCTGCTTCATTGGATGTTTAATCCACGCTTGCCACTGCGCAGAAGGAGTTTTCCATGAGGGACTGAATTCACAAACTGAACCAAATTACAGCACAAGAATGAACATTTGGTGGTATTGTTTGTTGAGGGAACAGAGCACATTTTTGCAGGCATCAGGATGCATCATCACCGCTACTTACTGTTGTGTTGCAGCTTTAGTGATGCTTCAGCACACAGCTGCTTTCATATAGTTTGCTTTGCTCTAATTAAAAGGATAAGCTGAGACATTTCAGATGAACATATTGTTTTTCTTTCTAAAACCCAGAATAAAAGAAAGTCATAAAAGGACTGTGACTTGAAGGCTAATTAGAATGTAAAACTGGAAAGCATCTTCATCTGCATTCTTCACTCAGGCATTTTTACGTCTTTATATCACAGCCAGAATACCTTAAACACCTGTACAGTCCAATAATACAGTCACTCATGCACACCCACTACAGCACTG
Source organism: Lates japonicus (assembly GCA_033238685.1). Classification (NCBI taxonomy): domain Eukaryota; kingdom Metazoa; phylum Chordata; class Actinopteri; family Centropomidae; genus Lates; species Lates japonicus. Next base: position 7,118,993 of record BRZM01000043.1, on the reverse strand, counting down.
TGCCCAACACAAGGACCTGAATACTTGTGAGCAATCATTTAGATTAAAATCACATTTTAAAACCCCTGGCAAAGAGGGCAGCATCAACACTGTTACAACAATAAATACATTACAGACAAAATAAACAGGAAAACTGTCACACTCTGCACAAAGGAGCATTAGCAATATACAGATGCATATCCCGGTTTTCAAAAACCCACAGAATGTTTACAAAATCATTCTGTGTGTGTGTGCTATAGTGAGTTACAAAAGCTGTGACTAAATGACAGTGTCATCTTGGTTCAGTCCCCTCAGACTTCTGCTTAAACTTAATTAAACTTCGTTTAGTCATTGATCTCTGCTACTCTTCACATTCTGTCCCTGAACTATTCATCACTTTCCCCACTCATCTCCAAAAGGCTGAGGAGATATGCACATGTGCACGCACACGCACGCACACAAACACACACACACACACACACGCACACACACACACACACACAGATACTACATTATCTCAGTCTAACACTTGAGGACAAATTCAGTCTGCAGTCATTTATCTGGTGTGCTGTTTCAACAATTTGATGCAGTCAATTATGATCAGTCAGTCTGAGTTTCCTGTAACCTTAACCACCTGGAAAAAAATAACTCCATAGCAGTTAAAATCATTGGTCTTCTCCTGACTCCCAACCTCACAGTTAAACACTAAGCTATTACACGCACGCTTTCAGGCAATAACACAGGACCACACTCACCCACTGCACCATTGCTTTCTCCCTGTTACCCTCCGGTCGATTTATATAGGTCCATCAGATACAAATAGAGTACGTTTAAAACAGTTTAATCCTAACAGCTATTAATACTCTAAACAATATGTGATAATGGTCTGATATTGATATCTGTACTCTGTCACAATGACTGTAGTGTGTTATATGTGTGGGTGTGCTATGGTGTCTCCCTGCCTGTACAGCCGTGAAAATGAATTCTCTCCTGTGGGGACAATAAAGCAACTAACTAACTAACTAAATGCAGCTGAAAATACAAGTGTGTGTGTGTGTGTGGTGGTGTGGGCTCAGACAGATGTGTCTGTGACTCAGTTCTAACCCTAAGGCCAAAGCATCTGTCCGCCCAAGGAAGGAGGTAGTTACTGATAGAGACAGATGTTCCTTGTGTGTGTATGGTGTGTGTGAATGAATGCAAATGTGTGTGGTGAGTATAGGCACCAAGTGCCTGGGTGAACTTCAGGCACACTCTGTCTCGCTGTCCCTCTGGTCCTATTATTGACCCAGTCAGATGCTGACCATTCTTGCTTTAACACAGCTAGCCCAGACTGTTTGGGTCTGCTCTGTGTGTGGGATGCGTATTTTCTCTCCCACAAAATGGCTGTTATTCTGTATGTATACCAGAGGATTTCTATATTATGTCAGTGTTTTTAGTGTATTTTGTCTGGCTTACAAGACAAACTCGTTAAAGGTCAGTGAGAGGTGTATTGGTTACATCACAGCTCAATTAAGACTTATCACTCTACATCTTGTAACTGTTTATGACAATATAGAAAAACTGCAGCTTTATAAAATATGCATCTTGACTGAACAAAACCACCCACAATGGCAGTTAGCTGAGACTACTATGAAGACTAAGGGGAACAAGAAAACTGCTAATAAAATAAAAAGAACGTGTTCTGGGATGGAAGATTCACTTAAAGCTAAATTCAGATGTAGTTCATATTGGTTTCAGAGCTTGATGTGTAAGATGGATCTGGTAGCATATGAAAGAACACTATGCAGGTCAGAACAGGGTACAAAAAATATTTCAAGTGTAAAAGGATATTTCAAAACAGAAAGGATGAGGTGGAAGCCTTTACCGAGGTTACTTATGAGCACGAGAGCAGGTGTTTTTGTACTTTCTTTCAGAATTGTTTTGTTTCTTTTCTTTCATCTTTACCAGAGAAACTTGTCTTGTTTCTTGTGTTTAGTTGGATGAGAGGGACACTTGGGACGTTCTAAAACAGAGTTGATATTATTCATAGAAAAATAATCAAACATTTGAATATTTCAAAACTGATATCAAGCTTATGGTTGCACTCAGCCCTTAGTTTTGGTGCAGATGTCATTTCCTTTTGAAAATGTTTGGTTACAAAATAAGCAAAATATTGTATAATCAAGACAAAATTTTGTATCATAAAAACAAAAAACACTGCTAATGGCTGAGCTGTCGTTCTGGGTAACATTTCTGAAAGTAACACAAAATCCTCCTAAGTTAAAAACTAATGAAGGTTAATACAAGGAAGTGTAGTGAAGTCTCTTGAATCAATTAAAGAAAATGAAAAATATGCTTTGTCTGAAAGCACCATTTTTCTTAACAGATGTTTGTGATAGTGACAACCATGCAATCTTCTTTTTCATTTGTAAGCTGCTTTGTAAATGATATTATGGTTTTAATTTGCACTTTGGCAGAACTTTACTGAAAACATCCCTGCTTACTTTTAAATGTATCAGATATTGACATAATCCTCACCTCAGGGATGGGATCTGACAACAGGGGTGTAGAGCTCGCGGGCGCCTGTCTCGACCTGCACCAGCGCCACGGGTCAAAGTTCTGCCAGATCTGCCCAGGCAAATGGCCACCACTGGCGGAGCAAGGGTGGGGTCTGACAGCTGCTCCAAGCAGTTGGCTATTAGGTTGCCCTGCAGACAGGCCTCCTGGTTGGCGAGAAGAGGGTGAGAGAAGGAGAAATGAGGAGGAGTAAAGCAGAATGGGTGTGAGAGATGCTCAGTTGTTCAGATCTACCTTTGTACCTTAAGGTTTTAAAAGGAGGGTACCTGTGGGAGACCATTCAGGAAATTTAAGAAAATTTAAGGACTGTAAGTTATGAAGTAAATACAGTGAAAAGGCCATTTGTGTTACATAATTTCCCTTGAGTCACTAACTTTACAACTACTGACAGACTTTATTCATTGTCTATGTAGAGTAGACACTAGACTAGACAGTAGACCTGGACAAATTAGTACCAGCAAGAGATGTCCCATCAGCACTAACCTACAAACACACGCACACACACACGCACACACACACGCACACGCACACACACTCACACACGCACACACACACACGCTCACACACACACACACACTCTTACTCACAGTTAGATGGAGCATCTTTATAATGAGACTGAGGAGATCTCAGCGTTTGTTTTTCTTTCACACAAACTTACCCTGAAGGCGGTGCCCTCCTCGATGATGGTAGGCAGCTGAGAGAGGCAGATGTCCACGGCCAGGTCCCACGCTTGCCTGCAGAGAGGTAACACACACACACACAAAACACATTAGAATTACCATGGTAAATTATAAGGAAGATCCCAAAATCCACACAAATCTGTTGCATTTTAAATGGAATCTTATTGTCACCTGAAGCAAAAAAAATGCATCTCAGCACTAAGTCTGTGGCCGTGGGTTTTTCTTTTCACCCCTTCCACTCACACTCATTTTCCTCAGCTCATGTTTTCGCCCTCCCTCTCTTCCCCTGGAATATACACCTCTTTAAATCCCCTGCCCGAGGTCCTGGAGAGGGCAGCAAGGAGCCTTTAATCCTTTTCTAAACACCAGCTCGTCTCTCATGGTCATCATATCTAATTCATGGGGTTATGTAACTCACATCAAACCTTATCACAGCTTCTCTATTCTCTCTATCTGCCCGTCTCTCTTTCCTTCCACTTTCTGGTTTCTTTTTCTTACAGCAAAATTGAGCTCAGGGCCTCGATGGGGCTTTTTCCTCTCAGTTAGAACAAGTTAGGGGTTGAGTCATGTTCCCAGTCGATGCGCTGCGATGTAATGTGATGCTGAACAAGTGACACTGAGTTCACTCTGTCTGGGACTCTTTCTGCTGCTAACAGCTTTTCCCATTAGCTGAGAGTTGTATAATAGAGCGCAACTCTATCACATCAAGATACATGACCCACTGCTGTCATGCATTTGCAACATGCTAACATACAACACAATATGCAGTTTGAAAGCATTGCTGTATAATTAGAAACATGGGAGGTATCATAACAGGTGGTACAGTGTGTCTCCTCCATCCACCACTTTTTAATTGTATTAAAATTCAACAAAAAAGGCAATTTATTCCAGCAGTCATGTCAGCTGGTACAAGTTCAGACTAAATGGGAGAATTTATAAATTTAGCTTCCACTGTGGCAGGAAAAACATTTAGCCCTCCAGGAGCAGTAAAACAGACATTACTGCATTATTAGGAACAGGTGTACTCATTTTACAAAGGGTTTTACAGCTTGAATCTAACAGCACAATTATCAAACATACTGCTGTATATGACAATCCTGAAATTATTTAAGGCTATAACACAAAAAGAAGTGGAATACTACTTGTAGATGAACACGCTAGTTCAGTACTTGGCATGCAACTGTTATATTTTCATTATTTGCAGAGCATATGCTAAATGCTTGTTTTTAGTGTGGTTTCAAAATGAGAAAAAATTTGAATGTCATTTACAGATTGGAACCAGCAATCTTTTGGTAGGCTTACATAAAGCTGGAAAGGGTTATAAAGTAATTTCAAAGACTTTCACCAGTCTACACTTAGGCAAACAATCTACAAATGGAGACACTTTGGGACTGTGGCTACTCTACCGAGAGCACAACAAAGACTCATCAATGAGGTAAAGAAACAACCCCGAGTGATGGCCAAAGATTTGAAGGCGTCATTGCAGCTGGCTAACATCTGTGTTCATGAGTCTATAGCACGTAAAACATTGAACAAGCAGGGTGTCTATGGCAGGACACCACAAAGAAAGCCGCTGCTTACTAAAAAGAACATTGCTGCACGCCTGAAGTTTGCGAAAGAGCACACTGACACTCCACAGCGGTATTGGGAAAATGTTTTGTGGACTGATGAAACTAAGATTGAACTATTTGGAAAGAACACGCAGCACTACATCTGGCGTAAAAAGGGCACTGCATATCATCATGAAAACATCATCCCAACCATAAAGTATGGTGGAGGAAATGTCATGATTTGGGTCTGCTTTGCTGCAGCAGGGCCTGGCCAGCTTGCAATCATTGAGGGGAAGATGAATTCCCAAGTGTATCAAAAAATTCTTCAGGATAATGTGAGAATGTCTGTATGTCAGCTGAAACTCTGTAGAAGTTGGGTGATGCAACAGGACAATGATCCAAAACACCGGAGCAAGTCCACAACAGAATGGCTTCAGAAAAACAAAATCCACCTTTTGGAGTGGCCAAGTCAGAGCCCAGACCTCAATCCAATAGAGATGCTATGGAATGATTTGAAGAGAGTCATACACATGAGACGTCCAAAGAATATGACAGAGCTAAAGCAGTTCTGCCAGGAAGAATGGGCTAAAATTCCTCCTGATCCACAGCTACAGGAAGCGCCTGGTTGAGGTTATTGCTGCCAAGGGGGGGGGTCAACCGGCTATTAATTCCAAGGGTTCACTTACTTTTTCCACTACCATTTTCAATGTTGAATGAGTGTGTTCAATAAAGACGTGAAAGATCAAAAAACACATTTGTGTTATTATTTTAGGCATATATTTGTCAATACCCTTGACTTAGATGAAGATCAGATCACATTTTATGACAAATTAATGCAGAAAACCATGAAATTCCTAAAGGTTCACATACTTTTTCTTGCCACTGTAAATGGCTAAAGGATAAACGAAAGTACTTAAGTCAAGAAATCTTGCAATCAGACTTTGCATTTTCCTGTGATATGAAAAGTATCTGAGAGGAAAATAAACTGTGTGGTCCTACTGTGCAGACAAAATTGATATGACACAAACACAAAATGCTTTTCTTCAAGCAGGAAGAATCAACAAGGTATTTCTTTAGGTTTCATAACTTGAAGTACTGAAGACTGGAATCTGTGTAGAAATATCGCTGACAAATGTAATCCAGCAGAGAGGAAACAAGCAGATAGAGCAGTCTAATCAGTGAAGACACGATCACAGGCAGGAGGCTGCTGCACCGTTTGAGATGACAGCATTAAGTCGGATGAAGCCTGCCAATACAAATGAGTAACTCATCACCAAACCTGTCTGCGTGTGTGTGCATGCTTGTGTGTGTCAAGGGGACAGTCGACAACAGAGGAGTGTAGGGAACCAGTTGGCAGCTGACTAAGCTCTTTTTTCCTGTTGCCTGCAGAGAGTGGTGCAGCGACGTGCACTCTCAAACACACACATATAAAGTAGACACACACCCACGCACTCCCACACTGAAACTGTCCACAAGGGAGTAATCAGCCTTGGGTTTATCTGCTCTCCCTTATTCTGCTCCATTTGAATAACAATTGCCGTTTCTGTTGGGACACCAGCATCGATCAACGAGCCCCCAAATTGTTTAATTTCCCCTTACCATCCTCTCCTGCCCCCCATCTATGCTGATCCAAACTTTTATTTTTCTACTCGCCTTTTATATTTGGCACTTCCATTTTTTATCATCCTTTCAGTCTTTTTCCCTGCACTCTTAAAGCACTGTCGTTATTCTGTCCTGCTTAATACTGCATATGCTGGTGTGAAACAAAGTGCAACTCCCAATTTCTTTGGCAGTAAACAGTGCAATATACCCACAATCTAAAGTAATGGGCCTGTACGAGAGAGAGAGAAAGACTACTGCTTGCTCAAGGAGGAGGGAGCAGTATTCTTTACAATAAGCGATGCCAGGGTGTTACACAACAAGTTGCTCCTCAAGGCAAACAGAGTGAGAGAGCTTTTTTTTTTTCCCAACATGAGCCAGATAATGAGTGGGAGAGATGGAGGGAGGCATTTATAGAAGACCAAGAAGCGAAACAATAGATAGTGGGAGAAGTGTTTGTGTAACTAAAGGGAGATAGATGATGATTTTACACAGTATGGAGAAGCACGTAAAGTCAATGGACAACAGGGAGGCTTTTCAGCACCTCTTTCTGTGTCCATATACAATACTAGTAATGAGAATACATGGAGACAAATCAGTAAGATGGTGGAACTTGTAAAAACACTGCAGTAATTTGGCTCAAGTTTCAAGCTGTGTGAGTAAGCAAGCTGCCGTGTCCACCACAGCCAGAGAGGTCTAAAATGTCCCACAAAGTCTATTCATATCCTCTAGAGAACAGACATTACCTTGCTGCTTTCAATCAAAGGTGGACATATTCAGCTGCAGGTTACATACAGTATGTGAGGGCGAAAGCCATGCCCCTACTCTATACACAACCTTGTGTCTGTCTACGCTGTGTTCAGGTCGACTGAGGCTGCCCAGTGAAGGCATGGCCATATCTACCTTTTTATGATACAGCAACACGTGCAGTAGTCAATATACAAAATAACTGTAGAACAAATCATGGAATTTATACTTAGCATGAGTGAGGTGTGTGCATATGCTAGAGGACAGAAGCAAATAAAAACACCTACATGCTTTGGCTCGCACTTCCTCACACAATATTTATTTTGAGAAGTTGTGAAAGTAATTTAACATTTCACTTTTGTTTTTAGTGTAAATGTGGGGAAACTCTCATTAGTTTTTATTCAGTGGAGTGATACATTTATGTGTGCAGCCCTGACATACCACTTATAGCTAACTGTACAGCTATCTGACAAAAGCCAACTTCCTGTTAGTACCATACAGTAACAGGTAGCAACAGTGCAATATTAGCAACCTGTAATCTCTTTCTACAAAGTGTAAGTCTGTCTCTGCTCAACTCTCACACTATTTTCCAACTTGTGCCTCCATCAGGAATACTCTGACATTTTGGCAAACACTTGTTTGCTTTCTTACTGGGAGTTTGTTGAAAAGATAAACATCAATTTCACGTGTGAGAGTGTATTTAGCCTAGCCTAACTACTGGAAGCAGGGGAAACAGAGAGTTATAAAAGCGTTTCTTGTTTTGTAATTTGTTAGCCCACCAGCTAGCCACCAAAACATCTATGACTCACTTGGGTGTTGTTGAAAGTCAGAAAAGTGTGCGTGGAAAGCCAGCAAGCTATCAGCGGACTGAGATGCTGTGTGCAGCCACCAACCCCAGCTGTTGTTGGTCAGCAATTATCTCCAATGGGTAAAACCACAGTGTCTTGTTTTGTCTACCCATGTTAAGTTCACAAGATACAATATGTACAACAGAAGATGGAGTGTATCAACTCTGGAGCTGTTTCATGAAACAAACCCCTGCTTCCAGTTGTTCTGCTACACTGGGCTAAACAGACCTTAAACAAACATCTGTGCTGAATGCACACAGCTGAAATGTATTTGTCATATATTTATTTACCAGTCTTCTGATCTAACTGTATATATGAAAGTATATATTTCCATGAATGTTAAGACTACTCTCTTAAACTTTGCAAACCCTCTAGTAGAGTAGCTAGCACCTGTAAAACCTGCACAGTTTTTTCAATGACTAATAAGAAAAATTACTGAACAAAATGGTCTAAAAACACAAAACATTTCTACAAAAAAAAAAAAAACTGTTTCTGAGGGGTTTTCATTCAATAAATGAGCCCATACTTTTTGGGCAAATAAGCCCCGAGGCAGATTTGCCATTTTGTGCATATGTGACTAGGTTGATAGCATCTTTTAATCTTTAATCTCTATGTGTCTCTAAAGTAACTTCTTAAAATTGTTAAATATGCATACTGTGACATGAAGAACAGAACATTGTGTGTCTCATCTAATCACACAATGTGTGTATGAGCAAACAGCAAAGCTTTGTAGTTGTTCCTCTTCCTCTTGCCCTCTGCTCTACAAAGCCAAGAATATCTGTGTATCTGTGTGTATGTAAACAAGCCCTCGTTGTTCCGTCTACGTATGACTTACCACATGGCGTGCATGTATGTAGGGGGCAGACGGGGGCTGCTGACCGGTGTACAGTTGTACGATCTCATTATCCTCTCGGCTAATAGGAAATTGCGGAACAAGCTGGCCACCAACAGGTCCTGACGAAACAACTTCTGGAACAAATCTGAATACAGCGAGAACAGACATTATCCATCACGTCAGAGACAGAAGAGGGGCGCCGAATAAATAAAATTAACACAAAGACAGGATTACATGTGAGGGAAATGGGGCGCTGAATGAGTGAATGAAACTCAAACTGGGAAAAAGAAAGAAGTTTAATTAGGGCAAAGTGGCTGCTTTGGAGAAAAACAGAGTAGTCTGTGTGTATGCTGACAGAGGACAGTGAGATGCAGACTAGAGTGATGTGTTGTGGTCACATTTTCATCAGCTCATTAATGTATTCACTAATTCACTTTAATGGGGCCAGGCCAGTCCCATGGCAATCTCTCTGGCTTATGATTGTGATTCCCCTGTTTGTGTGAGGGAGCAAATATATGTCTGTGTGTGTGTGTGTGTGGAGTACTTTATGAGAGACAGTGTCTGACAAATCTAATGCCTGCTGTTAGTGTTGAGCTGTTTAAATGTTGAAGTGTTTGAGTAAGTGTGTGTGTGTGTGAGGCAAGTGTGTGTATGTGTGTGTGTGAGAAAAAGAGAGAGAGAGATTTGGATTAGGTGTGCAGTGCCTTCATTACAGGGATTCTCTCTGATGTGGGCTGCTTCATTAACAGCAGAGCCCCGGGGGTTTAAAAGGCTTTGGCAGCCATCAGCATTGTCACATTGCTATTCTAGCTGGGATACAGTTTGTCTCAGGAGAGTCTGAGTGTGCCTCTGTGTGTGTGTGTGTCTGTGTGTGGCTGTGTGTGCCAGTGCATGTGTGTCTGCGGATGTGGGTTGCATACAAAAAAACAGGTGAGCGATGAGAAAAGGTATGTGTGCTGCAGGCACACGATAAATACATGTCAAAAACATCAATGAGAGTCAATGTGTATTTTCGTCTCGGTGAGCCTATGGGATAGTGGCCGTATGTGCATGTGTATGCTTGTGTTGTGTTGCTTCAGTCTATATGTGTGTGAATACACTAAATTCTGGTTAAAATGATGTCCCCAACTACAGTGCTAGATGCTCCAAACACAATTCATCTCAATTTGAGGAGCCAACCTGCGATTACTGCACTCTTGGCATTTCATATCAACATTTTCACTACTTTCAACCAATGAGGATAATCTCAAAGTTTTAGTTTTGCTGACACTTCACTACTATACTGTTTTTATTAGGTGCCCTAATTTGGGCTCCCTTTGAGCTGAAACACAAGGGTCATGTCATTTTTCATCATTGCCTAGATGTTATGGAAGAGTTTCCCAGCTTCAGTGTGCCTCAGGTGTCTTTCCTCCATCTTCAGCACCAGTAAGAAAAGTGCTCTTGTTTGTGTCCTTTCCTGCTTCAATGGATAATTCCAGTTTATTACATCTTGAGTCTTATTTTCATAGTTTTCGGCTCTTGTTCCTCTTAGTTATGACAACACTGTACTGTGCAAGCTTTCCATTCTCGTAAGTTTTAAATATGCAGAGCCAGTAAGTTCTAGTTTTCTAAGTATGATAAGGAAGAAATGTAAGATCAGACTAGTACTTCATTCTATCATTTCTCTATTCAGCTGCTTAGCTAAATAACAGAGGGGTTATATTTATGCTTTATTGTTCACATTTTTAAACAGTGTGTTTAACTGTTACTAGTGTTACAAGACTAACCAATGTGTAAGGTGACCTTAATGCTACTCAGATAACAAGTTTGGCTAGGGTTACTGGAGTGTAAAATTCCCCAAATCTACTAAAAAGTAGGACAGAGCTGCTGGTATAGTTGTATACTAGCATACTGGTGCTGCTACAGTAACATTTAGTAACTGATGTCCATACAAGGGGAAGTTTAGTTTTATGTTGGAGCAGATAAATACACTGCTGTAGTCTACTCAAGTGGCCAGCGGCATTGTGAGCATTTATACTTGCGCAGTGTTGTGTCTGTGTCGTTCTGCAATTACAACACCAAAACACTAGTTGGTGGTGGGGTTTCTATACCACTGTGTTGAGTTTCTTCATGTAATTCAAACAATGGTGACTGAAACTGAGAGAATCATGGTGGGATTGGAGCTAATAAATGCTGAACCTATGTTACTTACTGAAATCACTGCAATGCAGAAAAGAGAGATGATGTCAGAAGAGATGTGTACAACCACTGAACTTCGGTCAGTTGTTTCAGCTTGTCCAGCCACTGAGAGACATGTACAAGTTGTCCAAGTGGACCAATCACAGTTGTGGTCTGCATGACCATGAAATGTAATTATCTTTCTAGGGGAGGTGCACATCAGGCTACAACGTAGGGTATATGGCTACACCATAACAACATCATCAATTTACCATAGAAGTATACACCCAGGTTTAGTGTATTCCTTACACTGCCATGGGACGTTACAGTTTCTAAGCTATGACTGGACAACTGCTGTTCAGGGAGGGGTAAATTGACTGATCACTTGTGTCACTTGCTCCATTGAACTTTTTTTAAGTGGTCACCCTGATCCAAATTTCATAAATCACTTTGGTGAGGTCAGTGTTGTAATAATCAATGGATATGAGGGACAAAGTGATGAAAATAGGGCCCAAGTTGCTGTAAACTGGAATTGTGGGAAAAAAAAATCTTGTAGTGTAATTATGCAATTTTAACTATGCATCTCTTAAGTGTGTGTCTGCATGTGTAAAGTCTCACCTCTAGGCAGCACATTCCAGGCAATTGTGTCAGTGATGGCTGTGAAGATCCAGTTGAGCTCTCCGAGGGGAGTGCGTCTGTCGTTGAGCCTGCCAGGGATCCTGCACCACACACAACATAACACAGATGGCACTGTGTCAGCCACGCTATCTCTATGCCACATAGTTGACTTAGAGCACAAAGTGGCAACTGCTCAGTAGTATTATTACAACACATGTGAAGACATTTATATTTACAGGCACTTAGGCTCTTACTCAGAGAGACTAACAATGAATCTGAATATTCATGTGTGCTTATACACTCATGTACAAGAGATACTGTAGGCCTGAGACACAGAGACACAGAAACAATATCAGGCACCAGCAGAGAAATAATGTAAGATTTTGCTTAGAATATATGTCAGATTTACATATTGAGTCATTTCAGCTGATTAAATGAAACTATTTCCATTGGGCTGTATCAGCAGAATTAAGCACAAAGGAGTACATTTGTGCACTGATTTGACCCAGAGGTCTCAGCAGTGACATATTTTCAGTGTTTCCCACATACACCTGATTACTGAGAAACGTTAGGTCAGGAGATACAGTATATATACAGGGAATACAATATCAAAATATTATAAAAATATTGTATTTCTATGTGGCTATACGCCCTCTAATGTATCTGTACTATCTTCTATTGTTTTGTTAAGATGTGTCATTACACATTACAGAGCTCTGTTTCTAGCATACATTCAATTTCACAGAAACTCCTCTGCTTATAGTCGGGCACTTAAAAACCACATTCTAGTTATTCCATGACAGGAGAGTGGGAGCACCATGGAAATGAAAGCAGGGAAGTGTCTTCCAAACAGAGCCCAAGACAAAGTGAAACTAATCACTGTAGCAAAACTGAGGAAATTACCTTTACTACACCTAGGTGTCTGTCTTTCAGTGAACACTATGTAAAAGCAGAGAGGGGGTTGAGGGCAAACACTAACTGGCTCACAGATATTACAGCTAATGTGAGGAAGTGAGTCATTTGTGTCTGAGTAAAGAGAGGAATATGTTTTAAATTAACGAGAAAAATGTAGGGGACATGGAAGATAAATAAAAGAAAGCACTTTTATAACTCCAGCTAAAAATCCTACTTACATACATGTAAGTGAAAGAGAAAACCTGATGGCTTGACCACTCATTCTCTTTGCTTTTAATCCACTGTGGCTGACGACAATTATTAGAGAAAGGTGAAATCTCAGTCATCAATCCAATAAGATGGCCCTAGATTGCATTGTGAAACACATTAACTGATGGTCAGTACAGCTTGGTCTTTGCACCATATGACAACTAAGGAAAAAAGTGCCAACACATGACAGAAGCCCCATGATTCACCAAGCATTCAATACAAAAAATGCCTGAGACACCTAAAACATTCTGATGCAAACTGCAGCCAAAACCAAGCCATTGTTGTCTTATTATTGCTGTTATTAAGAACAACTATGTCAAACTATGTCAAACCACTTCCACTTTAGTCCACTTCCACACTAATTTGCCAAGCACCCAGTCAACTCAGAAAAGCTATAACAATAACAATAACAATAACAATAACGATAACAATAACACTAATAACAATAATCATCATCATCATTATTATTATTACATAGAACACATGTTGGAAGACATTACATGGCAACTTCAGCAAAATATCACAAAAACTTGTGATATTGTAGCTTTGCTGTAGCTTTTTTTAAAAACTTATATCAAAAACAAAACAAAACAAAAAAAAGAACGTTAACAGGTTACTTATCTCATTACATCTCCAGATAACAAGATAATTGTCTTGTCTCTAGCAACAAACAATTGTCTGTTTTTTTGCATAGTCTTTACTTGTCAAAATCAGGTGTCTACATACAATATCCATTCACCCTGCAGTGTTTAACCCAAATTCAGGTAAACAAATGTCAGTTATACCTGTGACAAGGATGGTGATAATGTACAGTATTCCATTGTGTTTTCATGTGCTGTATTGCACTGTATAATTATCCTGTTGTCTTGAGAAAACAATATTAATTTTTTGAGCTAATGGGATAATTATCATGTTACCTTTTGTGCCCATGAGATAGCATAGTAACTGACTTGTCATTATGATGCAACATCTACATTATGAGATAATAAATATGAGGTAAAGTGAGTTACAGAAAAAAAAACACAAAAAAAACAACCTGTAACTATGACCAATGACCTTCATGTATGTATTAAAATAAAAGGGGCTTGGCATGACTGTTTGAAAAACTAGTTAGATGCATTGTATAGAATTACCATTCTGACATATTTTCTTCTGATTTCTCTTCATTGCAGAAATGCCATCATCCACTGTCACTCCCAAACATTGCATTTCCACTGTGGTTTTATAATCATTAGTTAGTGAACTGGAGCACTGCCAAAAGCATGTCTTTGTTTTCTGACAGAAGTATAAAAGAGAGTTAACACTAACATAATAATAATACCTATCTCGTTCAATTATAAAGAACAAAGTCTGGCAGCTAGTATGTTAAGTCAAATCAGCCCCAACAAATGACTTATAACTACCACAGTACTTTAGTGTGTGAACTCTTTTGACCTAAACCTCATTTCACCTCTAGTGACAAATAATAGCAGCTGTGAAGCTCTGGCAGGTACAAGCTTACTGTATAGCCATGAGGGCCTGCCAACTCCTGAACACTGAGTGCTTGCCAAGGTGTTTGGCAAGAGTCAGCAGTAAGGATGAACACTCCAGCAGTTCACTTCTATCTCAGGATCCAGGGAATATATTTACAAAAGGCAATGTTTGGATGGATGGATGAATGAATTGTTAAAAAGGTTGGAAAATGCCTGGGGAGAAGTTTAGACTTGTGTCACTGACCAAAATGTGTTGATGATTCTGCATATCAAACCCTGATACACAGAAACACCAGAAAAAAAATCTGTGTTACGTAATGTTTTGTGTGTGAGACAGCAATAAAATTCATCCTAGTTGCTTTTTCAGCACCAGAGGTACTCCAGCAGAGATTCAAAAAACTACCCTTTACAAACTTGATCACTTATTTGGCTGGTCAGTCCAGTATAATAGGGATGTTGAGTTTTCTGGAGGCTCCATTCCTAATCTAAGGAGCCTTTAATGTTGAATACAGTACTGGGTCAGACCTGATACAGCTGCTCAGTGCACACTGAGTGTGTTATTATCTTTATTTATTTATTTTTGCCAAAAACAACCGTTGTATGGTATGGCTTAAAAATTATATACATGGCAACAGCAAGATCTGATCCACAGTTTGCAAATTAGGCCCTTCTTATTTTCACAAGCAGTTTAGCCCCAATAATGAAGTCCCAGCTCAGTTATTGAGTTGATGAGCTTAAACTTTGCTATGATGATATTATATGACATCTGAATAGAGAGAATGTGACTCCACAAGTATCTATTTTGAACATTGTTCTAAATGACCTCAGTGACTAGTGATGAGTTTACAATGGAGTATTTCATGACTACCGTGACTACTGTCTAAAAGCTGCAGAGTTCCTCCTGATTACAAAGCCTTTAATGACATCACATGACAATTTTTGAAATGCTAGTGTGGTACTGCAGTGAGCTGTTTCATGCTGCATGGGACACTGAACAGGCATATATGTAACTTATGTACTATGGCTGGTTCCATACCACCATTGATGTAGCACTGGTGTTGATTTTCATAGTTTAATTATTTGTGTCATGTTTGATTTAATGATACTAATGGAGAAGAAATGTAAATGTTTTAACACCTAATTTACACCACCCTATCCTCAGCTAGAT
The DNA here is from genome assembly GCA_033238685.1 of Lates japonicus. Classification (NCBI taxonomy): domain Eukaryota; kingdom Metazoa; phylum Chordata; class Actinopteri; family Centropomidae; genus Lates; species Lates japonicus. The sequence goes on along the minus strand of BRZM01000043.1, from coordinate 7,103,620 downwards.
CAAGAGCTAGTCTAAGTGTCTTGGATACAAGATGGTAGGCAGTGAGGTCAGGGTCAGCTGCCTCCTAAAGCTGAATTTTCTCTCTGATGTAATGTATATGTGGAGGATCAATGAAGTATCTCCTCTAGTATATAAGCTGAGTTTCCTTCACAGTGATAGGATTCCTTCAGAGGGAATGGTTCTAACTGCAGAGACCCCAGTGAGTAGAGTGTAGCGGGTTTGGACAGTGTCAGACACTAGAGCAGTTCAGCTCTCCCACCAGGGATGGGGGCTCACTGTAGAAAGAACTCAGTGGGAGGCTCTGAATGAGGATCAACCCACAGCACTTGTGTCAAGCCCATGAGAGATGAAAAGAAGGTATGAGTGTGTGTGTCAGAGACGAGTCACGTGCAATAGAGTGTGGGGAACAGCGAGGAAGTTAGGCGTGTCTCAAGCAGGTAAAAATCCACATCTTGGCTCGGCATCGTGACTCTGCTTTTATCTGAAGGCTATTGTGACTGGATTAGAAGCCAGAATGTGTTGGATGTATGTGGGAAGCAAGGAGACGAAGGATGCACAGATGGAGCAGAGAAGAGGAATGATCAAACTAATAAACAAATCAACAGCATGCAACTCTCGAAGCTGACATTATGTTGAATCCACAAATGTTTAGAATATTTCAAGGATGATTGCTGGATGCGTGGTTTCCAACTGTGTGACCTTTTAGGATGGTCTCTGAGCCCAGTGAGAGTGGTCCAGTGATGTAATGTCCACTAGCTCCATGCTCATACTCATGCCCATGTGTGTAATCAGGACACAGCAGAATGATGACAAAAGGAAAAACCCTGCACTGAATGCGATTTGAGACCAATCACTCAAGACTCATTTTTAAAGCCTGAACAATATTTATTTCCTTCACCTCTCTCTGTTAGGCCTCATAGAAAAAGCAACCTGGTGTGATTTTGATGGTATTGTTGCTAGGATACCACAAAGTCAACTGAGCAAACTAGAAAATGCATTTCCCTATGGTTCCAGTGCGTGTGAATGCTGAGAGCTGAATGGATCACTGAAACAATGCTTAAAATGGCTAAAATTACAGATTGAAATGCAGGAAGAAAACCTTAAAAAGTTGAAAGTCAAAAGTAATTGCTGAGTACTGAAATTAGCAGAGAAAGCAGCAGATGCAGAGGCTGATTAAAACCAACAGTTTAAGCATTCATTTGAATAGCAAATTACAGACAAAGTTGAACATTTAAAAGCATAAAGAGTTGAAGAAAGTTGAATAAGCATAAATGTAAGGTTAATAGTTTAAACTTTTGATAGTTGAATGCAGAAAGAGTATGCAGGAGTAGTTACAACCCAAACAGGGGAATTGGAAAAGAAAAAGGAAAAACTTTACTAAATGCAGAATCAAAGTTGGTAATTCAATTGTAAAACTAGTGATGGAAACTTAAGTGCATTCGACAGAAAACCAACCAAAAACAAATGTATTTTAAATAATACAGCCAAAGCTGGATGTTGAAATAAAATGCCTAAAAACACTGTGAGAAAGAAAATCTTTGTATGTATCAGATGATCTTATCACAATCACCTGTTTGTGTCCAACTGCACTCATGAGTTTACTATGGTAACTGTAACTGTTGAGAATCTCTACACAGTCAGATTTTGCTCTACACACCTCTTGAACTCCTCCTAATAATTCAAAAATAATAACTCTATTGATGGAATCTAGTGACTACCAGCCTTGGAACTTTACCGAACAGACATATGTTTCTGTGTAGATAAAGTGAAAAATGACCACAGTGACATTTTAAAAACTGGCCTGGTTTTAGGTACTGTCGAGAGCTAATATGGAGAACAATGAAGCAGTTGGGGTCCTCTTGGTGATCAGGCTGCCTACCTCAAAACCATAAATCATATGGCAAGGGAGTCACACTGTGTGACAGAGCACAAAAATATATCTACAATTTGAGGTATGGTGTGTGTGAGAAGTGAAAGATGTGGGATGTTTGGTTAGGTTTAGACTAGCTTGACTACGTGAAGCTTAGGAAGATGTGGTTTGGGCTTAATTATACAACAAGTAGTTCTGACGAGCAATCTGATTGGTCAACAAGACATTTAGAATATGCTCAAATCAGCATGACCTTGAGCCTTACTCATCACTAAAATATTACTCGCCATATACATTTTACTTTGTTGGCCATGGTTGTATAATCGCAAGATTACACTCGAGGTGTCGCTAACGTCATTGAGCAAGTGCCTCGGCTTTCTCCATCAGCTGTGCGGTGACACAGTGCTATAACTTAAAATTCATGTAAAAGTTTGCAGTGCAGAAGCTACATCTATGCTTGACCCCATGTATTTTCCATAGAAGCAGGAAGCACTCGCCAAAACCTTATAATTTTGAAACAAATTGCTCCTCAACATGAACGAATTTTGATTATACATTTTACTTTGTTGGTCATAGTTGTATAATCACAAGATTACCTTTCGGGGTGTCATGCGCGTCATTTAGTAAGCGCCTCAAAACTTTCTCCATCAGCTGTACTTTGGTGACGCAGGCGCTATAACCCAAAATTCATGTAAGTTTACTTGCGGTTGCAGAGGCTACATCTGTGAGTAAATAAATGCAGCGTCTTTGTTTATACGCGTGGTTGATAAAAGTAAGTATTTATTTGTGCAGTAAGCTGTTGATTTGGATACGGTAAAGTCCGAGACCTCGATAAGCATTAACGTCAGCTCAGAGTTCACTCATCAGGACTAGAAAATCATTTCTGTTGCTAGGTGGTTACTGCTTGGTCTGATTATTTGCCGTGGCTGTAAACTGGGTTCCATTACATGAAGACCACTGGCGTGACTGATTGTGTTCAGTTAATGGTCAGACCCATGTGTGCACACCTCTTGAACTCCTCCTAATAATTCAAAAATAATAACTCCTATTGATGGAATCACAGGCTAAATTGCCAGACTTTACCGAACACAGACATGTTTCTGTGTAGATAAAGTGGTAATACAGTGACATTTTAAGAAACTGGCCTGGTTTAGGTACTGTTGTCTGAGGAGGCTAATATGGAGAACAATGAAGCAGTTGAGGGTCTCTTGGCGGTCAGAGGCTGCTACCTCAAGCCATAAATCATATGGCTTGAGAGTCACACTGTGTGAGCAAGAGCACAAAAGCATATCTACAATTTGAGGTATGAATTGTGTGTGAGAAGTGAAAGATGTGGGATGTTTGGTTGAAGTTCAGACACAGCGACTACATTGAAGCTTAGGGAAAGATACAGCAGTTTGGAAACAATTATACAACAAAGTAGTTCCTGAGCCGAGAGCAATCACAGTTGGTCAACAAGACATTTAGAATGTGTCAAATCAAACCCAGCAGGCCTTACTCATCACTAAAATATTACTCCGCCATGCCATTTTTGCTGGCTGGCCATGAATTGTATAATGGGGTACACTGGGGTGTCCTTTAACGTCATTTTGGCTTAAGTGCCTCGGCTTTCTCCATCAACTGTGCCGGTGACACAGTGCTATAACTTAAAATTCATGTAAAAGTTTACTGAGTGCAGAAGCTACATCTATGTGACCCCATGTATTTCCATAGAAGCAGGAAAAACACTCGCCAAAACCTTATAATTTGAGGCAATTATACTCAACATATGAACAGATTTTGATTACTTACATTTACTTTGGTCATAATTGTATAATCACCAAAGATTACCTCGGGGTGTCTTTAACGTCATTTGAGCAAAGCATATAAACTCTCCATCAGCTGTACTGGTGACACGGTAGCTATAACTTAAAATTCGTAGCGTTTACGGTTGAAGCTACATCTGTGTGAGTAAATAAAGTACAGCGTCTTTGTTATAACGTGGATTTGATAAAAGTAAGTATTTATTTGTGTGCAGTAAGCTGTTGATTTAGTTGGTAAAGTCCGAGACCTCGATAAACATTAGCGATAGCTCAGAGTTCACTCATCTGGGACTAATCATTTGTTGCTGAGTAAATTTACTAGCAGTCTGATTATTTACCCGTGGCTATGGCTTCGGTTCCATTACACATAGAAGACCACTGACGTGACTGATTGTGTTCCAGTTAATAGTCAGACCCCATGTATTTCCATGGAAACGGGAAAAACACTCGCCAAAACCTTTTAATTTTGAGAGCAAATTGCTCCTCAACATGAACAGATTTTGAGTATACATTTTACTTTGTTGGTAATAGTTGTATAATCGCAATATTATACTCGAGGGTGTCCTGTAACATCATTTGAGCACTTCAGTGATGCTTGCGGACCTGACCGCATCACTGTCGTGCTCAAATGACGTTAAAGCACACCCTCTCGGTTAATATTGCTTAAGTAAGTACTTCTGAAATGTAAGGACCTTGGTTGTCATGGTTACAATCGCAGAACTATCATGGTTACAAGAAACAACAATGATGACTGAGCTCAAACAAGAAACTAACACTGCTCTCCCATGTCAAAGTCTTGCGTTTTGTGGCTCCCCCTTTTCCTAATCTGGACTTTATTGTGCTTTACGCTACATCACCTGACTTCCTCCTTAGCTCCCATCATAATTACTACGGCCACTAGAGGTCACCCAACAATGAGATGTAATAAGCTCCTAACACAAATGACCTATGGGTTCTTTTTTATTACAGGAGTCTCACAGGCAGTGGGTTTTTAGAGATAACCGCTTCAAGACCTCTGTTTCCCACATGGTTTTAAATTAAACTGCCTCAATCTGACACACAGAAAAGCTCAGGCTAACAGTATTATTCAAGTACAAGAATAATGGTTGTTTTTTTTAGGTCTTTGTGTGGAGGACTATACTTGATGAGAATTTGTGTGTGTGTGTGTGTGTGTGTGTGTGGGGGGGGGGGGGGGGGGGGGGAAAAAAAGTTTGAGAATAATGGTTGTTTTTTAGGTCTTTATGTGGGAGGACTATATGATGAATTGTGTGTGTGTGTGTGTGTGTGTGTGTGTGTGGGGGGTTACAAACACAAAGCACAAAGGGTGGGAGCGGCCTCAATAGGGACCCAACAACCCAATTAAAAGTAAAATAACTGTTATTGTGTAAACGATGTAGAGAACATCTTGTGGGACATGTTTTGGGACTGGCTGGATGCTCTGTTTTCATTCTGACTACTGTGTCATGAAAATACAAGAGCTTTTCACTTCTCCAGCATCTACCACAACTCACAAAATATAAAAACAACCACATCTGATCATGATCTAAAAATCCAACTCCATACTGGAGTTGTAAACAGTAAAAAAAAACACACACTAAATGAACTTTACAGAATACACAGGAGTGCATTTTGTAGCAATAAGAGGAAAGAGAGATGATTCTCTTTGGTGTATATCATACATCTTTTAAAATAGACCCTTCACAGCAAGTCTGCAACTGTCTTTGATCAGAGTAATGCATGTCAAAACAGCAGTGAATGTATTAGCTGTGTTTCTTTTTTGTACAGAAATGAGAAGGAGGAGAAATGAATGATTATTATTTTTGCACATATAATTGTAGCTATATAACATACATGTGTCATGGAGATAAGATGATGAATCTGCTGCTTGTTTCATCATGCCGTGCTGTTTCAGCCAACACAATAAAGCATGTTAAGTAAAGGTGATGGAAGTGCTTACAGCGTAACACACATGAGAACTGAGCTGTAATCAGTTCCAACATGCTGTTATTTGATTATCTATCCCTCTATATCCACACAGTACATTTATTCACGCTCCTGCTCTGTCTGACTGTGTTATGACTGATCTGAAAGCACATGCTCCTTGTAAACATAAGCAGCTTGCTGCTATAGTGAATCCCTCCATGGTGCTTTGGCAGTGGATGGACATGTTCAATCAATATAATCCACTTAAGTGGGATGGAGGCAGATTACTTCAAGGTTAAACAACCTGGTGTCTGCTGAATGAATTGACAATAATACGCCATATGACCTATTAATGTTCATTTGCATGGTTGTTATGATCCAACTGACATATCCCGGACCCCCTTCATACGGGAAGCAGGTGGACTTATCAGCGTCCAGCGTGCCACTTCACAGCCTCTGTGACCATAAGCGCGGATGCACATTAATAGGCAGGAAATGAGCGAGTTTGCATAAAACCAAAACACAATGCGGTCGACGGCAAATATACAGTAAAGTCATTGTTATGTCAGAAGTGGCCTCCGCTGTGGCCTTTCCCGGTGCCACCATGCCAAGTCCTCCACTTCCAAATGACGCACGACGGGCGCTCAGAGATGGATGGCTGGTTTTCCGATGACCAAGAGACCGGGAGTCAACTAACCCACCGAGACTCCTCCGCCAATTCACAGACACAGGAAAACCCAGACTGACGAGTCTTTGGATCCCCTTTCGGAGAGGGATGAAAACACAAGTTGCGGAGTAACAAAATCATCCGCTCTCCTCTCCGCCGTCTTATTCAGTATCTCTCTCACACATGTTAAATTGCGGCAAATTCTTGATGGTCACCTAACCTGTTCTGCCGCTGCGTAAAATACATTTGCGCGAGTGGTGTCATACAACAGCTCTTGCGCAAACGCATGCCCAGGAAAGTTATTGTATAGACAGTGTGTTTAGACACCACACATAATCTAATAATGATCCGATGTACTACGATTTTACCAGAAATCAAGAATATAAATCCAGAAACTGCTCATGATGTCAAACGAATCTTAAATCTGAAGTTGAGTCCTCGCAATGCGGTTGAGTTAACCACGTTTCCACAAAGTGAGCAAAACAAGCAAAACAAATGCACACACTTTTTGGAATTCAAATGTAAATGTGAAAATATATGTTATATATATATATATATATATATATATATATATATATATGTGTGTGTGTGTGTGTGTGTGTGTGTACTTATGCCATGTTTTCAAGTTAGATACTTGAGACAGTTTGAGACAAGCTCAAGACACATTCACGTCAGAAAATACTCTGCTTCTGGTTGTTTAAGCTTTTATGATCCAAAATGGAGGAAAAACAAAGAAAATTCCAGAGTCGGAAGATTGTCAAACTCGAAGCACAACGCAAAGAAAACGATGAATTCTGGTCAAAAAAAGATTCTACCAACAGACTGAAACGACAGTGTCTTGCGACAGAACTCCGTGATATTCAGGAGGAGTTAGAGGCCTCCACTCAGAAACTTCAAGAAACAGAGAGTGAGTTGAATAAATCCAAAAGAATTAACAAACACCTTACTCTGGAAAACTCTCAGCTACGGGAAGACAATGAGAGAATCACACAAAAATCCAAAAAAGTCAGGAATCTCACAGACAGCGGCTGAATGACTTAACTGAGTCTCATGCCAAGTCTCTGGAAGAGGTCAAACAAAGAAATCAAAAAGTCATGTCGCGTTAACAAACCGATTTTGACAAAAGGCTGGCACTGCAGAGAGAGGCAGGAGAAAAGGCCCTGAAAGAGCTGGAGGAAGAACATCAATGTGAGCTGTTAGAATTTGAAGAACAACTCCGTCAGGCGGAGGAAACGAGCAAACAGATGGCGCAGAAGTTCAAAATAGACCTGATAATGGCAAAAAAAGGCATTGAGGATGAAAGGAAATTCAGGGATGCCGACAGGCTGAACAACAGAATTGTTTGCAAAACCCTGGAACTGAAAATAGAGGAGCAGGCTAAAACAATAACAGCTCTAAAAAATCTGAATCATCTGATAAGGAAAGTGTCCAAATTAGAGGACACTGTCAAACAAAAGGATGTGCTTATTAAAAACAAAGCTAAGAATATAGCTTCTTTGAAAGTGGAAAAGAAAGGGGTGATAGAAGAGTTTCAAAGCGAAAGACAAAAAACTGCCATTTTAACTGAGCTGGTGAAAGATCTGGAGGGAAAAAAACAGAAACTAGAGGATGAATTAAGAAGTGAACGTGGCAAGTTAAAAAACACAACGGATGATCTAAATAAGAGCCGACGAATAAATGGCAACCTGGCTGAACATGTCGACCAATTGAAGTCCAAAGTAAAGGCCAGTGAACCAGACCTTATCAAGCTGAGGGATAAAGTGTCACACATGGAGACATATCAGCTGCGTATGAAGGAGGATATACAGTCATTCATGGCAGTTATCAATGAGCCCCAAAAATTAAGAAGCAGAGTCATCACTATCAAAAGACGCTACGTTGGACGAACACACAAAACATGCTGTTCAAAATGGGATCAAGCGTCTGAAGGCAGAGAGCGACACTTTGAGAAAAGCCCTGGACACTTCCTTCCGAGAGAAGGAACGTTGAGCAAAGGGAATAGACGGAATGTACAAACGTAAGTGTGACACGGAGTGTTACTACACTGAAGTCCTTCACCAAAAAAAGATGGAGGAGCGGATGAGCACAAAGCAAATGAAATGGTCACACTTGTCACCCATCTCCCCTAAATCTAATGTCACACCCAGTCAAATGGATCAACATTAGGTCCTGCCCACCATTAAAAGGCAAGTTAATTAACTGCCCTTAATTTCTCATATCTTTCTGTGGGTTTACTCCGGGTGCTTTCGGTTTCCTCCCACCAATACATGGGGGAAAAAAAAAAATTCAAAAAATGTATATATATATATATAATATTTCCTGCAAGTATTTGATTCATTTAACAGTTTGATTAATGACTCAACTGGCTATTGGCCAACTTCTGTAGGCTATTGCATGGTTTTGACATGTTTAATCTACAATCACTGAGTGTTTAACTTCCATTTTAATTCTCTTAAGTCAAATTAGTCTGTGAGTTCTTCACCGAGGTGCGTTTTATTAGATGGTTAAAGGAGGTAACCATTTTACTAGTTAGAAATGGTCATAACCCATAAAATATCTGTGAAGGTTAATGAATGAATGAATGAAATGTGTGTAGGGGAAGTCCACCAATGAGAATGACCCATGTGTAAATGTGCAGGTCTCAGTTGTATATGTGTGTGTGTGTGAACAGCACAGAGAGCAGAGAAGGTCTTAATGACCAAATGTCTATCACCTGTACAGGCAGCTGCAGTAAGCTGGCCCTCATTCACAGTCACACAATACTGGAATACTGGAATTTGTGTTATTGATTATTATACAACAAGTAGTTCTGACCGAGCAATCTGATTGGTCCACAAGACATTTAGAACGTGCTCAAATCAGCATGACAGCAGGCCTTACTCATCACTAAAAATATTACTCCGCCATATACATTTTACTTTGTTGGTAATAGTTGTATAATCGCAAGATTACACTCGGGGGTGTCCTTTAACGTCATTTGAGCAAAGTGCCTCGGCTTTCTCCATCAGCTGTGCCGGTGACACAGTGCTATAACTTAAAATTCATGTAAAAGTTTGCGGGTGCAGAAGCTACATCTGTGTGACCCCATGTATTTCCATGGAAACGGGAAAAACACTCGCCAAAACCTTTTAATTTTGAGAGCAAATTGCTCCTCAACATGAACAGATTTTGAGTATACATTTTACTTTGTTGGTAATAGTTGTATAATCACAAGATTACACTCGGGGGTGTCCTTTAACGTCATTTGAGCACTTCAGTGATGCTTGCGGACCTGACCGCATCACTGTTGTGCTCAAATGACGTTAAAGCACACCCTCTTGGTTAATATTGCTTAAAAAAACCATAGCTGCTATCAGTGAAATGAGGTGACTACCAGCACCAGGAGACTTTACTGAACAGATGTGTGTCATTTGTGTGGATAAAGTGAAAAATGACCACAGGATGGCAGTTTAAAAACTGGCCTGGTTTGGCTGTTTTATGAACAGAGAGAGAGAGCCAGATAATATGGAGATCAATGGAGCAGGTGAGGGCTCCTCTTGGTGATCAGAGGCTGCTACAGCAAAAACCATGAATACTATGGCTTAGGGAGTCACACTATGTGACAGCACAAAAATATCTACAATCTGAGGTATGAATTGTGTGTGAGAAGTGAAAGGTGTGGGCAGGAGAAGAGTTGAAGCACAAACATTTCTGAAAAAGATGGCGTGACATCACCCACTCTAGCCAGCGCAATACAAGTTAAATGTAAGCTTAATAGCTGAACTTATTGGGACTTATTTAAAGTTTAAATGAAGTCTCTAGCACAAAGTATGCTGAAGTAGTTGAAGTTCAAAGAGGCTGAAGTTTTAAAGGATTTGAACATTCCGTCCATTCTTTTGAATGGGAAAAAAATTGCAGAAAAAGCTGAATATTTTAAGTAGAAATAGTAGAAAAAGTTTGAATGTAAGCAGGAATGTCCTAAATGAGCTGAACATTTTGGTGGTTGAATGGTTTTAATAGCTGAAAGTATGTGGAAGTAGATGCCAAAAAACGTACAGAATAATAATAATAAAGATTTGAAGAGCTATGTTAATTAATTAATTACTGTGCTAGTTGTGTTACAGTAGCTACAGTTAGGTTATACTGAAATGCTTCTGGATTACGTTAATTAGTGTTTTTAACTCTTAAAAAAAACCTGCATTGATAGATTTTGTCAACTTAGGAGCAGCAGAACAATCGATAAACATAATACTCATCTCTGATGTTGATATTACTTTGTGAAGTAGTCATAGTGAATGTGTCAAAGCAACTTTAACTTTCCTCTGAGTTGTGTTTCTATCAGTCTGACAAATTTTAAGTCAAGTATTCAGTCTGCTTTAACTCTGTTTAGGTCTTCATTTAATGTTGCTCATGCTGAAAACAGCTGCCTGTTGTCCCTGAAGGTTCCCTGTACTAATAGCACTATAGAAATGCTTTGTGTGAGTGGGTACCTGCTTTGTATATCTTGTGTTCACACACAAGGGCAAACATGCATACACAATACACAAGTGACGCCATTGGTTTCACACTTTTCCATTACTACAGGTGGTGGTAAGACCAACCAGATAATTCAGCGATGTGCCAGAAAGAGCAGCAAAGAAGAAGTAATAAGTAAACATGGGTGTAAATAATGCTGGATTTAAAATTTTAAAATGGGCTTTTATTGTTTGATGAGGAAAGAGGTGCACTGAATACATTTGTAAGAGCTCATGGCTACAATCAGTGCATTTAAGTGAATAACAATGAATGTAAATGTAACTGGGGGCAGCTGTGGCTCAGGAGGTAGAGCAGTTGCCCACCAATCAGAAGGTCGGTGGTTCGATTCCTGGCTCCTCCAGTCCACATGCCGAAGTATAATTGGGCAAGATACTGAACCCCAAATTGCCTCTGATGTGTGTGCATCGGTGTGCGTGTGTGTGTGTCTGTCCTTAGAAAGCACATTGTATAGAACTTGTGCTGTATGAATGTGTGTGTGAACGGGGTGAATGTGATCTGTAGTGTGAAGTGCTTTGAGTGGTCGAAAAGACTAGAAAAGTGCTATATAAGTACAGTCCATTTACCATTTAACTTTTGCTTATTTACAATAAAGCTCCAGAGGGCACCTTTAATGAGAGCAGAGTTTGTGGCCCAGAGAAAACAATGACCTGAAAGAGGCTTTAATGCCACATAGAGCTCTTTGATTACTCTTGGTGGGTTTGTCACTATGAACAACATTCTTTACATTATACATTGTCATTGATTATCACAAAAAATAATGAGTTAGTGCTGCTCTAATGGCATCAGAATTGAATCATTATAATAACTACTGTGCACTTTTAGTCACAAAAACCACAGTTTTTGTATTTTGATGAAGTATCCCTTGAGATATGTTTAACTTTGGCGCTTGACTTAAGTCAGACTGCTGGCCCAGCATCACACAGAGGTGAGTGCCATTTCTCTTTTATGAGCTCTAACACTATCCATTATTTAACTCTAAGGGGCATCAGCTGAGTCAACATTTAGCCCTCTGTACAACACGCTGGACATGTAATGACCACACCAGCAACTTAAGCATCAGGGATGCCACCAACTCCCCACTGATAAAAAAGGAAAAGCCCTTCTTCAGTCATGTGCAGGGCTGCCGAAACATCAAGACTGAGAGGAAAAGCCTTTCTGTGCCATTACTTGGAATTTTCTCTTAATAACCAATTTTTACATTTTGGTGAATTAGTTTGTATTATTCATTTTCTGAAGTTAAGGAAATTTCTAATCTTATCATTTATTTCTTCCCAAGTGGAGTCCCAGCCTTGATATTTCCATGCTCACACATGAATTCAAGGTCATGTATCTCATGAATTTGATATTTTACAATTGTTTTTCAATATTGTTTTGAACTGAAAACATCTCAAATCCAATTTCAGCAGAGCATATAGAGTAATACAGAAAAGGTCAGCATTTTTGCTGTGAGCACTCTTTCTCTTAACCTTACTGACTTGTGATTAGTATACAATCCTGGTGTGTATATGTCTGAAGCAGACAGCTAACACAAAGAGCAGAGCACAGGATCTTCTAAAACATAGCTTAACAACCTGCGTATGACTGGTTCATGCTGCAGCCTGAGGGGGGCTTTGTCTTTGAAGGAAAAGTGAAACTGTCTTTGTTTCTGCAAGTCGTGGCTGCATACTGAAAGGCCATTACACCAGTCAAACCCACAATATAGCAGGAATTGAACTGAGTGTTTCTTTAGCATGTGTTGCTTTAGAGCTGACTTCGTTCAAGCCCCACAAGTGACTGGTTGGTGACTGTAGTTTTGTATTCGGACCACAGTTTGTTTGTTTTGATAGAGCCCATTCTGAATTTCATTTTGAGGTAGACTGAGTCAGAGACCATTGTTTAACTGTCACATCACTGACGTTTCTGTTCACTGTTATACACCTGTCTAACAGAGGAATGAGATCAGGTGAAAATGCTTTTCCTCTGCATCGTCTCTGACGTAAACTAGTGTGGCGTTTGTGGGTGCTAAAGCTCTCTTGACATCAATTGCGTCATAAGTTACTTTTCCCCTCTTCACAGAAGCCCATTCTTTATTCCAGTGAGGGACATGATAAAAGATGAAGAGGACATGAGAGCTTGAGAATAAATGGAGAGCTTCAGTGTTGTCAACCCACCGACTGATGTTGGTGTGGTTGAGAAGGCAGAATGTGTGGAGAGTGAAAGACAAATGGAAAAAGGGCTTATTTCTTCAAAGGTGTTCGTCATCACTCTAGTGGTTTCCCATCCTGCCTTGGGAGTCACTCAGCAGTACTTGCTTTACGTACAGTACTAGGGCATTTCCTGCGTAATACTCATACACTTGAGAGAAGGAGGAGAGGAATTGGGGAAATGGTGTGTAAAAATAAAAAAGATGAAAGAAAAGTAAAACAAAGCAAGTAAAACAAATTATTAGTTAAAGTTGATTACATGGTAAAAGAAGGAAGAACAGTGACAAATAAGCATGAACTCATAAATGTTGGTCTTCATATACTAATTGATTTAAATCACTTCTACTTTGCTGTTTTTCAGTGTTAAGCTACTCTCTCAACTCAACACTTCCTGCAGGTGTTCCAAATGAAAAGGTGACAAGGAAAGGGAGGAGTTACAGTCAGGTTAACAGGTATTTGGATGCAATTTTCATAATTTTGCCTCTGTACATCACCACAACAGACTTGAAACGAAGCCATTAAGATGTGATTGAAATGTAGACTTCCATCTTTAAATCAAGGAGTTTAACAAAAGTAAAACCATTTTATACACAGTCCCTCTATTTTCAGAGGCTCAAAAGTAATTGGACAAATTAACATAAGGATTTTTTTCAATACCTGGGTAAAAATGCTTTGCTGTGACTTTCACTGACAGTAGCTTTCCAGCAAATGAAAAAACAGCAAAGTAGAAGTGATTGGAATTAATTGTTAAATAAGAACACTATACTTGTGTTCAAAGGGGAAACTCAGAGCAGCAGAATGGTGAGTATGGAATAACTCTAACGTTGCACTGATGGCATTAGTGCTGTGGAAGGCACAGTACATTAGCCTGAATTTATCAAGATAATGGATAAACAAGACGAGTGTTTGGTCTGCATTAACAAAAAAAATGCATCATCAGCTAATTCAAATGAATCAGAAAACAGGGTGGGTTTCTAAAGAAAATATGATAAACTATATATATATATATAAACTGAACATTTAAAATAAAGGCATGTCTCTATTATTAGCCCTTTCCAAACAAAGCCCTGGCCTCTGTGCAGTTGAAGTAAACAAAAAGTACAATTTGAGAATTTACAGAACTATCAAACCCACTTCTGTTTACTCAGTCAAGGTGAAGGAGAAACATTACATTTGGTCAGGAAAGAGAGAGTGCGTCATTGTGGGACAGCTGCTGCTAGCTGGAATCTGAAGGACCACAAACACACACATACAAAAAAAAACCCATCTCGAGGACACACAGGACAAAGGAAAAGCTCAGTGTGTCTTTGCACAAACCTTCAGCCAAAAACTAATTAAAGTCTACACACGCGTGTGTGTTCATGTGCGTGTACATGTACCTAACCAATGTCTGGTGGTCTGTGGTGGGCTGAAATCACAGTTTAAGAGAGTGAAGAAAACAATTATTCACTTTTAGAAAACAGACAGAGGAGTAACAAATGTCATTAAAAGACTGCGGAGACACTTTTCAACACCTCAAGGTGCTTTCCAACAAGATGTTTTCTTTTCTGTTGAGATAGAACAGTCTACTTTTAAGTTATCTACTACTTCTAAAACCAAGTCTCCTCAACCAACTTAGTTTATTGGTGTCATTTTACTCTCCCCCGCACATAAGGGTGGGAAAAAAAGAAAAGCCACTTCTGATTGCTCCGTGAAACTACTAAAACTTTGGATATGACATCCATATTGAGCACTAATATCAATCTGAGAGTGTGTGCCTAAGAGCAAGAGATGTTCTGCGCTCAGCCACTTGGCACCTGGAGGTTTATTGAAGAAATGTGGAGCTTTAAATCTGCCAAACTACTGCCGCTTTGGCTGTGAGGGGAAACAAAGGCAGAGAATTATACCTGCAGGATGGAAAACAACACAGAGAGGGCTGACAATAAGGAGGAGAGAGCTGGAGAGACAGACAGGGAGACAGACAGAGAGAGACAGACATGAGGAAAAAAGGATAATGATCTCTCTAGACTGCACCCTGTTGAAACAGAGAGAGAGAGAGATTTTGTATTTTTTAGGATGGCTGTGGAGTGCCACTTACTTCTCAATGAGGTCTAACGTCACCCCTGGCACCAACTTGGCACTCTTCTGCATACAAAACCTGGAAGAAAAAACAGGGAAAAGTTGCAGATCAGGTTTGGAAGGAAAACAAGAAGGGCTCACAGACTAGACAACGCAATAAAAACGTTTGGCCTCTACAGTACGTATTTTATGACCTATGAGAGAGACAATCAACGGATAAAACACTCAAATGAAAAATGAAGGCTTCAAAGATTACAACCACTGAGCACTTTGATAAGTGTGTTTTGGCTGAGTTACAGTCAAAGGGGAGGGGGCAGGCAGCGGGAAACACAGAGTCATATTTCTGAAACGTCTGGCATGGGGGTTATTGTTTACTGTGCATGGTTACTTCTGACAGGGCGAGCCAGCTGTAAGTCACAGCAGGTCGGCGTTCAGAGCCTCGACAGACACACAACTCTACACTGAGCTCACAGCGAGTCGTCACACACCTGGGAGAGAGCAGGTGTGGGTGTGTGAGTGTGAGTGTGTGTCTGTCTGTCTGTGTTTGTGTTTGTGTTTGTGTTTGTGTTTGTGTGTGCGCATCAGTCACATATCACAACTGCAGGGAACATTAAATGAGGAAAGACTTAAGCAAACAGTTTACACATCCAGTAGACATGAAGCAACATTAGCATTCATTTGGAGTCATGTTTCTCCACCTGGTGAATGTGAAAGTTCGATATTCACTCTCCTTTTAGCTCCATTTCTAAGGCTTTGAAACAGAACCCAAACAGAGTACATGATGGAAGTAATAATAACATACAATAAACAAACAGTGTTAGAAAAGACTAAGTCCGATGAATTTGGTGAAGGTGGATGTGGATGTTTAGCTAACCCATCATTATAAGTTTAGTCGTTTAGTTAAGACTTTAGTCATGACTGTAAGCTCTGAAATGGTTCTGACTAATGACCGTATATAAAGGTGGGTCTCCACCTTCTCCCACTCCTTGAATATGAAGCCAAAACATCCAATTATCCTATCCTATCCATCCTTGTACTGGTGATGTCACATGGATTGAGAGTCTGCAAAATATTGATCAACTGGTGGAGTTGTGGTTTCGAGGTCCTGCTCATAAACCTGCCCGACCAACCAATCCCAATCAAACCCATCCACTTTTTATAGCATCAATTACCTAATTAAAACTAATTAAAACCAAACTTAAGTTAATGTTTGATTTTGGCACGTCCTACTCAGGGTTTATGACCTATAATGTACTGCAGCCAGCCACCAGGGGGCGATCAAGATTTTTTTTGGCTTCACTTTTGGGGATCAGTGCTGTTGTCCATCTTCATACAGGTTCATTTTGCCAGACTTAAATATGACAAACATGTCTAAGTCATGCACCACTTGGGGAATTTATATCCAACAAGTGGTCCACCCTGACTATGACATGAGCTATGGCACTTGAATTCAAAGGTTCTTCCCGCTGCTGGATAATAATGAGATCCCACATGGCAACAGTGTGACTTACTGTCTCTTTTAAGAACAGCACGGGCACTCAGTGTGCCTGACACTCATGAAACAAAGAGGAGGAAGGATGCAGCCAGGACAGTTTGTTCTAAAGTCTTAATGATCAGCAGCTTACTGAATGCAAGCCATAATGCACAGAGTCTGCAGTGGTATGTGCCAGAGCTTTGCCGTTTGCTATGAACACAGGTATATAATTGTCTTCCCCAATACAGTACCATCCAAGATCACTTTACATTCTCAAATTAACTTTACACCACAAATTAAATATTTTGTTCATGTTTTTGTCTGTGTTTGCAGCAAAAGGGAAACAGTGAATCCCCCGACATAAACAGAGATGATTAACTAAAGCTGGAATCTGGCAGAAAGAGACAGACGGGCCAAAGTAAATAGAGCACAGGCATAGCAGGAGGTTGCATCAGGGAGAGAGTGTTTCCACCCAACCCCTGTGCAGAGAGATGTAAGATCCCTCAGGCGTGGATGATAGGAGAAAGGAGAAATAAGAAAGAAAAGAGAAGGAGAGGAAATGAGAGGAATTCGTGGCATTTGGTAACACCTGAATCTGTGGCAATTTTGTTTCACAAGCTGCCTCAGAAAAAAGCCGTGTTTGTGCTCTCAAGTGATCAAAAACTTAGGATATTCTCACCATGCACTGAGATCATAAGAAAGCCATTCTGCTTATGCTTATAATCATCATATATGAGCTTGAACCCTAAGTGGTTTCCCTCTAGCTTGTCTATTTATTCGAATACCGAAAGTACGAATCCACCACTGCAAGTGAATATGTTTACTGCTTAGCAATGAGGCACAGGGACCAAAAGTAAATAATTAAAGTTAAATGGAATTTATGGCTAATTTTTCCAAAGAAATCAGCACATTTATTTAGACTTGGTTTACTAATTTGATCAAAACTAAAAGTTTTATTTATATTGTGATAGCACCCCTACATTACTGTCTCCAGGGTAAGTGAATTTTTGGTTACGATTGACAAAGTCAGTATTATAATATAATTGGTCCAATTTCTGTGTGGGTGGGTAGCCTAGCTGGCTAACTTCCATTTTCCACATGAAATACAATTTGTCATCATTTGGCTATAATATTCTCCAGTCAGTAGTGCACTTCAGATATTGACTGTGTGTCTCCTAGCAACAACAGATCTCAAATGTCAGTCAAACACTACTACAAAGTGTGGACGAGCAGCTGAAATTTAACCCTGTGACTACAGCATAGCATAGCCTTTTGTAGCTTATCGCTTTTAGCCCAGCAGCTCTGCTCTACAGTGCCCATCCAAATCATTAAAATTCCTAAAAGTAATGGATACTGGGAAATGATGTATGATTGTCTTTGCCAATCACAGCATTGGTCAAGATGAGGTTCAGATGTTCAATAGCAGAACAAGCATACATGTTTGAATTCACAGAACATGCATGTCTGAATGTACAGAAGACAACAGGTTCCTAGAAGATAAAAATTCATCTTTAGTCTGAACAGAAAAGACTCTGTCACTCTCTGAGGCTTAATGGATTGAAGAAGAGCCATGAGGTCTGTGGAGAGAGCTTTTATCAAGGCTTGTACTGTACTTTTTCAGATCTCTCGTCACATCTCTTACCTCTCTCTCTGGTCTTTGTTAAAAATCTGCTGAATGCACTTCAGCTGGATGACGCATTAAATCTAGTATCTGCTAATTAGAGGTGCATTCACACTAACACGAACCAAAAGAAAAACATATCACGTCAGAAATATTATAAATGCTAGAGAATCAAAGTACACAAAGGACACTTTCAAAAATATTAATAATTTTAAATATAATAATAATAAATATTAATCTCAATCATGACAAACTTGGAAAATGATTTTAAAAAGCATCTATCAGCCAGAGGTGATGAGGGTAGCTTGCTTTGGTTTCCAGTCAGAAACATTTCTTGAGACTCAAGAAACATGGAAACACTATAGCCCAGTGGCACAGTTCACCACGTGCAGAGCTGGCAGTAATACTGAAGAGATGCGAGCATACACTTGCTGAGGAGCTGGTTCCACAGAGATTCATAGCTCCTGCCTGCTTCTTCCCTAAAGGGCTAAATTGCAGAATTACCCTCAGATTTGCCTGGTAGTAATGCTACAGTTTCCTCCTTAATAATTCTGTTCTTCACAAATGGCCACATTTGGCTCTTTAACAAGACTACATTTGTATCTGCAATCACTTCCTTTGTTCACTCAATGATTACACCCAATGGTTTATAGACACATAGCAGTTAATTGGCGGTGAACAGACACATCTCAGTCATCATCATTGTGCGACATTAAAGTGTTGCATGATTGTTCATTTTGTGACACATTTCATGGCGGAATCATTAGCAATACTTTCCATTGTAGTGTAACTTTTTTAAGGGCACAATATGGTGCAAAGATTTCAAACGTAGAGATTGGAATTTCAAATCAAGACTGGACAATAAATACAGTGCATTATGTAGCAAAAAGGGAGTGATTTCAAGCAACCCAGTCAACAGCCATGCTAGTGGCTCTTTAGAGCCCAGCGATGCTTTAAGTTAAATGCTAAGATCAGTATGCTAACAAGCTTACATGCTCCCAATGACAATCTTAACATGCCACCATTTTCAGCATTGCAGTTTAGCATATTAGCATGCTAACATTTATAAATTAGCCAAAAGTACAGCTGAAGCTGATGTAAATGTCATCATTTCAATGTCCATCCATTTAAAAATTCTCAAGACCAAAATTGTCAGCCTAATGGAGACACTAGTTGAATGTCTAAGAGCCATGTTTTATGCCAGTCCATGTAGTAGATGTTAAGATATTTCACTGCATACAACTTTGATCCACTGGTGGTCCAACAGTAAAACTCAGGGGATGACCTGATGAAAGTGGTGGACTGACCAACCAACTGATTTTTACCATCCTCAGAGCCACATTGCTAGAATGACTAAAAATTGAAATTTAAGCAGGCAATATATAGAGAATAGAGTCAACATTTTTGAACAGCTCCATGGGAGAAAATAACTGCTTGACTAAAATATGTGCAAGAAGTTATGTCTTTTGGGATAAAGACAAAACAAAAAAAGAATATTGGTTGTTGTCATGACATCTACTCCCAGTGGCTACTGAACTTTGGGATGCACCAACAGCTACGGCTAGTGAACTAAATGTTCCCGTGATGAGGAGAACACAGATAAGTTGACAGAAGTACAGAAGGGCTGGAGGCCAGAGATGAAGAGGAAATTGGAGGATTATTACGAACAGAGAGCAAGATGGCCAAACTTTAATTGGATCTGTGAATGAGCGAGTGAGTGTATGGGCGCTGAGAGGAGAGGGTAGGAGTGGGCTTGTACATATTAAACTATGAGGAGGGAAATGAAGTGGATCTTGTGCGAGGAAACTACTATACTGCTCCCAGGGTGGGAGGTGGAGGAGGAGGAGCAGGAGGGGCAGAGTGTCTCCTCTGGTCCCCCCAGGTCCTGGATCTACAGCTCATTACTCCTTCAATCAGCCTCTCTGTCCCAAGTCACCATCTCCATCAGTCATGTGCTGGAGGGGCTGCTGGGTGCTCTCAAATCTGCTCTGTCACTGACCTACAATATACCTCAGATAGATCACACTTTGTGCTGTAGGTTGACTGAAACCGTGGTACCTGTAAATATGAGGAATACAGCTTATTTGTGTTTTTTGTGATTAAGAAGATTTCAGATTCTTATTGTTCTCTCATTTTTTCATATCTTAGCCGTAGGACCCTGTGGTTTCAATCAAGAATACAAGTAACTCTATGTCTGCCTTCTTAGAGGAATACTCTACCAGAAATCTTCTGAGCATCAACTCATTCAATCAGTTTCAGTTGCAAAAGTTTGCAGCTTGCTCCTTTGCAGAGGATGGCAGCTATAGTCAACTTTTTCATTAACGAGTCCTCTTTTCTTTCTGTCCTAGGTCTGCGTCCTTTACCCAGGACTTTGTGTCAGTTGACTTCTGTTAATACTTCATCCAGATGTCTCTAAGCCAGGTTCACATTTGCTCTGTCTTTGCTTGTTCTTATATCACATTCTCTGCAATTAACTTTTTCATCCTCTCTCAGCATATCTTGTCTCTTCTCAGCCTTTGTGACTGATATCCTGAGGTTTTCCTCCTGTGTGTATGTTTGGTCTGTCCTTTGGGATGGGGTTGGAGTGGGGATCCTTATCTTACCTGAGGGTCCAAGGAAGAGGGTGCCATTTGTTGTACAGATTGTCATTTTTGTTGATAAGTCTTTTGAGTTAAAGGGTTCGTGGTTAGTGACTAGCAAAAAAAACATCACACACCCACTCATCCCACTGCCACACTCCAACTAAAACGACTACTAGTAAAGGTTAAAATGTATTATTAATGAGTGTATGAACATACACATTTTATCTCTATCAACATGTTCTATGGCAGAAAAATCAGACTCTTATATCCAAACAATAACAAACACACATCTACAGAAGTCACGCAGTAATGTTTAGTAATAATGTTTTTTAATCAATAATGATTAGTATAAAGTCATTTGGTTTCATTAAAAAAACTGACTGTTCAGTTTTTCCCCTAGAATTACTGTCATGGGGGGCGGGTTGTCCGACAGAGGGGGGTTTATTATACTGAGTTAACTGCGGACTTTTCCGACGTTTGGGGTCAGTGTCTGTCCATCTATGATTTTACAGACTTGTCTTTGTTTGAACCCAGACACGAACCTGTCTCCTGCCTTCATTTTGCCACCATCACAAATAAACACTCACAGGGCTATAGCTTCTATTTGAGCCACTCTCATTTTTCCATTCTGAATTGATGAATGAAACATTTATTGTTAAGAAATAACTAGATTAAAACAATAATTGAAACTATCCACACTGAATCATGACACCATGAAATAATAGTTGCTAACTTTCCAAGCAATACTCAGAATGTGTTGTAAGCTGTCTTTAATACTGCATGGCAAATCCAGGCTGATGAGGACAATGGCGTCCCTACCTGGATAATATCTGTATATGTAAACTTAGAAATATGTAAAGAAAGACCTTTATAATGAAAGAATACTGCAAACCAACCTGCCCCACCACATTTCATTACGAGCCTATAATAAATCGCCCATTACGCGCCCCTCAGCTCCAATACAACTATTCCTTTCAGCCAAGACTTTGGTACGCGAATACATTGCGATTAATATGTCTTTTGATCATTAATAAGAGCAAGATATGTCCGCCTTGATCAGCAAGCTTGAACTGCGCTCATTACCAGCTTTAATGTAAATTAATGTAATGCTATGTATACTGGATATATTCTGCTAATTAAGACATTCTGAAATATTACAGGATATACCTTAGCCTGGCACATTTAAACGGAACGATCCGGTAGAACTGTGGGCAAGCGAATATGCTAACAAGCATCCTATAATATCACATTTAACCAGAATCAGTTTTAGCTGAATAGTACATACAGACCGTACTTCCACGCCACCTAGAGATAAACCTGGAGCGGCTCCTACAGTGAATAATACAAGAAATACCACAGGCCAAGTGGTGGATTTTCAGACAGCACTGAATGTAATGTTTCACATCTCACTCAACTCATCTGATGGTGAAATGCGATGCCACTGGGCCAATGCTACTTTAGGTAGACTATTGTGTATGTTGAAGGACTGACTTGAATCTGTCAAAACAAAACCGGTCAAGGCCCGGTGTTATTTAATGAGGTATATTCATGATCTGTCATCAGACCAAACAATCAAAAACAAAACCACAGAACTGCACGGTTTGAGGGTTGCAAAGGCAGTCATGTCATGTGAACTCCACAGAGGAAGCTGTTTATACTGTCACTTCTAACTAAACAGTCGACTGTTTTGACCAAATTAAGGACTCCCTACCAAAATGTGTCTGGCATTTCAGGCCACAAGAATCAATGAAAATGAAAACCAGATTATTCTGAACCCATTTATCAATGGTAACTTTGAAGAGAATGCAGAATCACACACCAGATAATAATGAAGAACGGATATGCGATGCTGAAGAAGAACTTGTTTTCAAACTTTTGACTGCTGATTACTATGAAGTTTATAAACTGCAGCTACCAGAGATCAATGGAAATACTTTAAATCCTACAAAAAAAATATGGTGTGACGGAGCCATTCGAACAAGCCTAGGAACAGGAGCAGGAGCCAAGCTCCAGATGTATGTATGATTGCCTTCGAGTAACCGCGCCTTTTTTAGATTCTACCGGCAGGGTCTCCGCAAACCACAGCCATACGGTGTTAGTTCTCTGTAACCCACTGGCAACAATGGCGAAGATACGCGCCACACATTTTTTGCCAGAGATTTTAGCACAGCTGGCTCGATTAAGAATTAGAGGTGAAAGCTTAGGGCTATAAATATCACCTGTTCGGACCCACCACCACCGAAGCTGGAATGAAGACACTTGATGCAGCGCATCGGTGATTTGTATGTGTGTGTGCGCCAACGGCACCTCACCGCCGATTTCAGTAACTTCCATCCAGTTCTGTTCAGCATCGATATTTTATATATTATACATGACGCTTTTGATCACCAGATTCCGATTTAAGGCAAGCTGAAAGACTTATATATCTTATATCATCAAGACGAAATATGCATCTCAAGGAAGCAAAGGATTATTCACAAGAAAGAATAAACTGCATGAGCAGAATCTGGTATCCAAGTAATACTTAGTGGATGGAGGCAGGTACCAGCGGAGGAATGTTCAAATCACAGAGATTCATTGCTACTGCCTGCTTCCTGAAGCGTCGAAATGAGCAGAGGATGCAAAATTTCACCTGATAATCTTTCTATTTTCCTGACAACCAGCTTCAATATACCACTGGTCTGGGAGGCTGAATGATTGCCAGCACAGTACGACCAAAGAATAAATGGAAGCCGTTAAACTGACAATATAATATTGATGTTTATTGATTAACAACGCAGCCAAGAATGCAGGAACATGCTGCTTAGTTCCAGTGTATTGAGTCATATACCAGTGAATTGGAGAAACTTTTGTTGAACCGCATGTGGTCACCTGAATACAATTCATCCTGAGGAATGCGAACCGCGCCTCATCAGATCCAGCTGAAAGATATCGTATTTTGAGCGAAAAAGTTAGCACCGTGGTGACGCAACAGTAAAAGAATGTTGACAATAATATATCGCTTGGGACCTAAACCAACTGCAGTGACAATAAATAAGACTATCACTTTTCTACTGAACTCAGATACAATTTTCAAACATTATTACGAAAATAATCATTATGTGAATAATTGCAATAACCACAGCTGCAGCAGGTAATGTACTAATTGTATGTGTTTTCTGTTTGTTGCCTTTAAAGATGAAATGGCACAATGACATATATGGTTGTGTTTGAAGCCATTTAAATTATTTAAAGTGTTATTTCTTATTCATTCAAACTTCACTTTTTCTAGTTGGGGTGATAATACCAAATTCTATCCTAATCTATCGAAGTAGGGAGTGGCAGTATTTACACTGATAGTCCAAAATTCACCTGCTTACAAAGATTGAAAGTAGGGAACTTTTAGGATTCATTCTTTATCCGGTCAATTAAATAGGTTGTTGAGATATTTCACCTGACTTAGTGATCAAACAAAGAACTGACCAACAACAGCCACCCAGCTCCTCCCATAGCAAAGCAAAATTTGATGCTCATGTGTTTTTATCTTCACCGTTTTTCTCTGCCTTATCATCCCTTCCCTCTGTCTCATTTTCAGATGCCCACCTCCCATATAGCAGGTAAACCCTTAAAGAGGCGCCCATCAGTAATGATCAGTTTACAAAGAAAGGCATACACCCATTCTGGCCTGCACTCCAACCATTTCTCCTCCTCTTCTCCACTCTCTGTAAACCCCATCATCCAGAACTTCAAACACGATCTAATTAAAGTTTGAAGCCAGGCTAGCACATCAGTGAACTCCTCCCAATCACCTAATTTAAACCATGCAACCTCCCTTAACCCTTGCCTGTTTCTTCCTAGTTTCACTCTGGGCTAAAGAACAGCATGTCTTATCGGAAAACAGCCACAGGAGACTGCAACTAACTCACAAAGAATGGAGGAGTGGAAGAAGCAAGAGGAGCTGCACTTTAGGACTATAAGAGTTCTGTGTCCCAGTGCAAGATGGAGATAGGCTGATGGACATGCAGGCCAGCTGATATGTTTACTCGGTCTCTTCAATCAAATTGTTATTCTATCAACCTGTGGTGAGGATACCAGAATGGCAGCTGCACACGCGTCTAGAATAAGTAATGTCCCTCCATATATTCATAAAATGTACCTCAGCCTTGTGTTTAAAGCAAGCTCTAACTTTTACAATATAATATGGTGGCTATAATAAATTATAAGACAAATAGAAAATTCTATAGTGGAACAGCACACAGAGACTGACAATTGATTGTGTCAATGCAAGTGACATTACCTAGTCAGTTTTGACTCTGTGAGACACAGAACTCTTCTCAAATCTCCTAAAGTGATGCAGCTCCCTCTCACCACTTCTTCCCTCCTCCCATTCTTTGTAGAGTTAGTTGCGGTCTCTCCTGTTTGCTTATTATTTACTAACTAAAGACATGCCCAGTCTTCTGCTCCTTAATTTCACACAGCCCCAGAGTGAGAAACTGGGAAGAAAATGAGCAAGTATCTAACGTTAGCTACTGTTAGCCAACATAAGCTACTGGTCATACCAGACCAAATAACACGCAGCAGCAAAACCCCTGAGTGTAATGAATTGTGGAAAAGTGAATTTTATTTCTTATAAATTAAGTTATTTATTTTTTGAGGATGAATGTATTAATAACACTTTCAAAAGTCACACAGCTGTGCTTTCATTTAAAAAACTGAACACCAAAAATAAATAATACCACCACCACCACTATTACTACTTCTACTAACAAGAATAATAATATACACTTTTCTGAGGGATCTAGTTATTTTATCATTCTATATTTTTTTCTTTCCAAGCATAAATAAAGGCTGAATTAATCAATTAATCAATAATGTATGAATAATTTTCTATTTTGAAGCTTTGGTGTTCATGCAACATTTATGCTAAATGAGCTTATCAAATTCAACTGAGCTAAGTAAGGAAATTTCATATATAATGCATATATGATACATGACTAAAATTCCCCTAGTTCATTATCAACCAACCAGTTAAATTCATTAATACAAACCACTGACAGTTGACCGTACTAAGTCCTCAAAAGGAAAGATCAGTCCCCTGCAAGCCACAACATTCATTTTTGGAGGCAGAGGGTATTAACAAATGGTTCAGTCAATATTATCCAGCAGGCTTTTAGCCTTAACTTGTTCTCCGAAATGAGATGTTGGTAAAGGATATCAATATTAATGGAATAACACTGAGACCTCATTATGCTGAAGGTCATGGCAGGATGTGGATTTAGAGCGGAGGAAGATAAACGAAACACTTCAACATTTACGGCAGTGAAGAAACATTCTGCCAGCTGTATGACACCTCCTGAAGGCAACCTGTCATTCTCACTTACACACTTTAAAAAAAGTTCTCCACCTCTTTCAAATTTTTAGCTGAAAATTTGGTAAATCATCCCTGTGACTTTTAATGTGTGCAAAGTGAATTCAGTCATTAAAATGCAAAAAACAGTACAGGTAAGTAGTGATTTATGTCACCAAAGGGACTTAGTACACTGCAAATAGAAACTGTATCTGGGCAGGTAGTGTAGTGCATGGAGAATGAAGTGCTCGCCTCCATTTACTGAACATCACATAACAGGAAATCTCTTTAAATCCAGTCAGTGATGTCTGAGTTGGTGGTGGTGTCTTACCCACTTTTTATCCTTTTACTTTTATCCAGTGGGCCCTATTTAGAACACACATTTTACTTTGTCATAGTAGGATTAAAACAGGTAACACTATAACAATTTCTATTCTATTCTATTTAGGAAACAAATTGAATTCAGCCATCTTTATTTTCATGATTTAAACCTACTGTGACATGTCAAAATGTCACAGTCTAACAGCCCTTGGCCTTTGTTCTCTTGGACTTACCCTAACCCTAACCCTTAGTGCCCATATTGTGGTTAGCAAGCTAATTTCTAACACGCTAGGCAAGGGAGAAGATGCTAGCAGAAGTCAGTCATAAAGAAGTAAATGTAAGTTAGAAAGCTTGCTAGCTTGGTCCCTAACGGGACAATAAGTTTATTCACAGTTTATACAAAAGACAAAAAAATATTTTGCTGTTTTTAGCGGTGTGACCAGGCCTTACTGTGTGTTCAGACAAAAAAGTTAAAGATGTGATCAGATGCAGATTCATCCAGGACTGCACCAACAACAAACTAAGAGTCAGAGGCTAAACTGAACACAGGTTGTACATACTCCCACACACACGGTCCCTGCTTCTTTTGCTAGCTCACAGCTAACGTCCAGTGGGTGCATTGGCTGTTTGGGGCAAATCAACACAAACGATCCAATGGTCAAACTCATGAAAGTGATGTGATGTGACCTCACATTACAAACCAGGCCTTATTTTTGATTTATGATCTTTTTAAAATCTATTTTAATTTTTTCTAATATTGTTGCTTACATCTTGCATGTTTCTGTATTGATATGAAACATCATTTTTTTTTAAATACCTATGTTTGTACAATGGAAAAAATGGGCCTTTTTGTAATCTAACCAAAATTTGCCAAATTCTTAATACAGCAGTGTTCAAAGCTGTCTTAACACAAATAGCCACACAAGAACTTAATCTAGTGAAGAAAGTATAGTCTGAAAGCAGCTAAGTGATCTGACTTCCTGATTTTAGGAATTAGGAAATATATTATGAACAAATGAACAAATCTAGGAATCTAACAATCTGAACAAGCATTCAAAGTCACCTTTTGGTATTTTTGAAAACTACTGCCATTGAAAAATTTCAGTCCATACTTCAGTTTGATACTTAACACTTACAATGACCTAATTCTCTGATTGCCTCTGAGTTCTGTCAGAACTAACACCCCACACACAGATGTGGAGTTACAGTAAATGTGTATGTAGAATAGGAATGACATATCTATGTATGTGTGTGTTTTGTGTTGACAGGGGATCGGAGGTGATGCAATCACCTTTGTCTGGGTGTGCAAGCCCCACACGCTTGGTGCACTCCACATACAGCTGACTGGCTGATGCAACTGATGTGCTCCTGTGGTTTAGCTTGAAGCTCCATCAGTACAGTCCTCTGAATGATGCATCATGGTGCATTTACATCAGGCCACTGTATCAGCCAAGTCTCCCAAATGAACTCATTTCGCCTGAATATCTTTCACCTATTTTACTGAAGCATGCTCTGCAGAGATCATCATCCCTGCATCGCTATGGATGATGTTGGTTTATATTTTTCATCATAGTGGAGTATTTCTCATCATAGCTGAATACTGAGCAGGGTCAGAGCTCAGAGGAATGTTTGCTCTCTGCTCAGGACACATCGTGTCCTCAAAGTGTCCAAGCACTGATCCAACCTGTTGTCAACAGGCTTTACAAATGAATGACTGACACACCATCTTCTGCTTCGTCAAAGTGAAAATGTCTGTTCCTTTATATGATTATTACAGAGAAATAAAGCATCACCTAGCAGAGAATTAATCCACTATATCTTAAAATAAACTCTAAATTACCTCAACATTTGAATCAAAACCTCACATTAAGTATAACAACTTTGAAACATTCTTTGAAGAGTGTTTGTGCCGATTTTTGATTGAGACATTCAAAGCCACAGCGAGACTGAGCAGATCATGAGAAGAAAAGTTACTCAAATTTTTCCAAAGTAGAAAAATTCCTTTTACTTTTTCTTACCCACCAAGAACAACCATAACCATAAAGCTCCTGTGTATAGATCTAAAGTTTCCTCTCCTGCTGTTTATAGCCTGTTTGGCTTCACTAATGGAAAACTCTGTTTAAATGTTAACATCTGTGACAAAAATCCCCACTCCCCCGGAGTGAATTTGGGACATATTCTGAATGTATCATGTGGAACACATATCTAAGAGTAGCTCAATGTTTCAGACTTTTAATGTGTACTAAGAAGCTGCACTGTGGCAGACAGAAGGGAAAGAAATTGTGAGAGACACATTACCATCTGAGGGCGATCTTGATAGGCGTGGTGAGGCAGGAGGTGAAGAGGTCGGCGGGGAGGTCAGGGTTCATGGGTAGCAGTTCGCTGGCCTCGCAGGCTGCCAGCTGGATGCAGTTCTTCATGGAGGGTGGCAGGGGCATCTGGGCTAGCGGGTGGCTGGGATTGATGGCCGCAACCTGAACGGACACAAACGTGATAGTGTTTGTTTACATTCATTCGGATGCAATGACCACCTGAGCCACATCCAATACAATCCATCAACAGACTGAACAGGTTGTTTTCAAATATCCAGTCAGGAGATAGGAAAGAGAGGAGAGAGGAGGGACATGATCTCAGTAGGAATCTGTGTTTCAGACCCAAACTGAATTATTTAACTGTTCCACAGCCTGACCTAGTGTCTGGGGAAAAGAACAACAGAGGGACAGAGACAAATGGGAAACTGAGTGACCGACATCTTGACTTTAAAGAGGTGAAACTTGTTTGTGGCTAGTGTTTCTGTCTGTCAGAGACTGTTTGTCTGTGTCAGCAGACACAGATATAGAGAGCATCCTTTTGTGACAGCTCTATTTGTTGACACACATTTATCAAAAATAAAGGTTTGAGTAAAGCTGCTGCCTGGGCTGAAGGAAACTGAATTTTTGCATTGTAACAAAGGCAGAAAGCTGGCATTGTGGCAGCACTGGAAGGAGTTAAAGTTTAGATGGAGTGACAGAAGCAAGGTGAAAGGATGACAGAGACAGACAAGACACCGATCTCAAGCTGGAGAGCAGATAAGCCATGGAATGAAAGGTCAGAGACAGACTTAAGAACAGCAGCTCCAGACTGATGTAGATAATTATGCAGGGAAGAAAGGTGGTGAAAATACACAGAAAGACAACTCAGAGAGGAAATAACATTACTGAAGACAAGATGAAAACTGGTAGAAAAACTGATTAGAAGTCCAAGTGTGAGTTTGTGCAAATGTCCAGCAGTGGCAACAGGCGAAGGCCGTTGTTGTTGTTGTAAGCTGTTAGTGTTCATCAAATTTGACATCTTCTAATCGCTCCAGCAAAACCTCTCTACAAAGAAAAATCAAGTTCATTTCATTTCATCCCTTTTTTCTCAGTTTTTAGCAACAGACTTCACTGAGATATGAAATTCATCCATATTTCCCAGAGAAAATACTGATTTAAAAATATCAGCTGAGCCTTGTCCATCAGTGGGCTACTTTAATCTTCATAAGCTAATCTACTGTGTTTACCACATTAAAATTGAAACATGAAAAAATAAATACATCTCACTAAATCCCCCCAAAATCCTCTGAGTTCAACTTTTTGCTTGGTTATGGACAGCATGAGATGAGCCATAAAAGTCCTTTTTTTGTTTTGTTTTCCCTCTGCTGTATTAAAACAGGAGGATCATTTGATTGCATAAGATACATACGAGTGCTTTTTCCAGGTTTGCCGCCCTGTGCTTCAAGGCGAAACATTACAATGGACACCTTGCCCGGGACATTGTAATGTAACGTAATGATAAAGTGATGGTTTATCGATCCCAGTGAGGAAATTTTCCTCTTGCTTTCGCCTTAGCAGGCGGTCCTCAGTGGTAAACAATCCTCCTGTCTATTCTAAGAACAGAAATAGTCTGGTGTTTTGACACTCTGGGATGGCTCAGTCAATACTTGCAAACGTGAAAAACGGGGGAGGCTTTCATAAGATGTAAAACTTTAATTATAATTGGAGTCTTGACTATTTATGTGTTCATTGTACTGTTGATTTGTTTGCAGGGAGTTCAGTATGAGGCAGCAATCCAACAATTCCCTTTATCATCGCTGACTGCTGTGGCTTGTTTCTTTCATTCTGCAGCCCTGCCTAAGTTTACTGAGAAATTAGGGAGGGAGATGATGATTATTATTCTTATTATTCTTCTACTCATTATTATTATTATTGCCTCTTTTCTGCAAAACCAAGCCTCTATTATTCCAAGAAAGAAAGCAGCAGCTGCTCAACATTTAAATTGACTTCATTTACATTTACTCATTTGGCAGATGCTTTTATCTAAACAGACAGTAAAAACACTTCAGTGACAGTGTTGTTTTTTCATTTGTTTTTTTCAACCCAAAAATTTTGATGCATTACATTGCCAACAGTTCTGCACCTGAAAATGTCCATGATCAGGAATCTAAGTCATTGCTGGTGTTAGGGGCTGTGGAGAATGTCTGTTGATGACATGTCAGATTACAGTCCAGACTGCTCTTCTTTCAGGGATGTTTCACCGGCAAAAGTCCACAATAAACTGCCTGAGGACAAAAGACTCAGATGACTACACAGCTTAACATCGGAGTTGTTTCAAAGGGTCTGATTTACAAGTAAAAGACAGGTAAAGAAAAGGAAACTGAACCCGATCACAACCGAGGGAATTAGAGTAGTAGAGTTGAACGAAGTTAGGTTAAGAAACAAAGATTTTTGGAGCATTGCCCATGCTTGGCAGTGCATAAAACAAACACATAAACACACACAGACACACTCACACACCATTTACTGTGGCCTTCTAAACAAATCTGAAATCAATATGGGGAAATGCATACAAATCCCTTATAAATCCTGTTATTATATTACAAGAAAGAGCTATAATAATTATCACCAAATTGGATCATAAAGAACAAACTAATGCAGTTTATAAATTACAAACATTAAAATTTAATAATCAAATTGATCATAGTATTGAATTAAATAAATAATGTATAAAGCACATAAACATTTGGCAGCATCAAATATTCAAAACAAAAGAGACATCAAATACCTTAAAAGGATATGTATGTTTCTAAAGTTAGAGGGGAGAACAAAGTCCTAATGCATTTCAATAAAAGGGACCTATGGAACACTCTTGAGGGTGAACATAATTAAGACAATAGTTCAATGAATAAAGACCAATTCAGTTCAATTCAATACAAAGCTGAAACCTCATTCTGTAACTTTACTGAAATAAATTTGTGCGCAAAGAGTTTACAGTACTGATATAGTAATGCAACAGCATGAGTTTCCTTAATTCTGATCACTTGGTATTCATCTTGAATATTAGCTCATATGCACATATCAACAATTTTACTGTCGGGACTGAGGTCACCTGCTCTTATAGTCAGAGTTATACTGTCTTGCCTGTTTTTGTACATGTGACATTTGGAGTTGTCATTCTTGGTTCAACATCTGCTTTACATTTACTTGACAGCCCCCCAGTTTGGGAACCATGGTATCAGAGGAAGACCTACACTGAATATGTGTCCAATAATCTAGGGCATTTGTGTGAGATGCATAAATAGGCTGTAGGTACTGACTGTAGATATGCATTTTGGTATAGATTGCAAAATGATACTGAAAGGCCTCTAGAAGAGTTGCAGACACCCTGAACAGCTGTTAACTTCAGCGGAAAATGTTGATTCAAGTGCTAAAACTCTTTCTGTGTTTGCAAACACTGTTGGGGCTACAGGCTTGGAGGCTGAGCAGGAGGTGGGTGTGAGAAATCCTCAAACTGTCTGGCACCAACACTAAAAGCCCTGGAAATCAATCTACGGTGACAAACAAATACAGATGATTATGTGAGTGTGCAAGAATATAAAATCTGAGAACATACATGTTCACATGGGCACATACAATGTACAATAAAGCCATGAAGCAACCTAAACACAAACACAGCAGTAATGCACCAGAGCTACTGAATCAAAAGTACTTCTCAGGCCTCCCAGCTTGCAGTGCGCTTTGGCTGAGCAGCTGACGCAAACTGGGGTAAACCCACACTACCTGAGGTGAGTGCTGGGGGGACGTGCACGTTTTTCTGGACCCAGAGGGTGAGAAGAGCCAATTACAGATGAGATGTGAAAACAAATGCAACAAATGATCCATGGGCTGCCCAGGAAACACAAGGAAAACAAGGAACAAAACAGGAACAATTTAGAAAATGTGCCATTTCTGCTGTAGGCCGCACAAGCAACAAAAAATGTTTTATTCATAAAGCTGCCACAGCCTCATTCACGTGCTCAATCCTGTTTCCAGTTAAGCTAATCAAACTGCAAAAAAAGGCTTGTGATGAGGCAGTGTAGATTTATGTAATGCCTGTCTACCCCTGTATATACTACATACCCTTCCTGCTCTCTGCTAGTCCAATAACTCATTAGTTGACTCTATAATAAGTGGTGGAAAAAAGGCAACAGCATCCGAAGCTCAGATCTCAGTACGAGACATTATGTATTTACAGTGCCGCTCTATAAGGGGCTCTGCACACACATGAATAAATCATGATATTAAAAATACAGAGGAATAATCTTAATTAATTGGGGGGGGGGGGTGATAATGTGCATAACTGTGCATGTGTCTTTTTTCCTATCAACATGCATATTTCATTTCTCTTTGAAATGTTCGCAGGCGTGAGTGGGTGCCTGATTGTGGCTGCATGGATGGAGCTGTGCCAATCTCCTTGTAACATAATTCCTCATCTCTCTCGCTCTAATGAGGAAAATGTCGACTCGCTCGCAGAGACAGACATCACAAACAAAGCAGCGTGTGTTTCTAAAGCCTCTCGTGGTGTCAGCCTAAGAACAACATTGTCTCCTGAAAGATATTCGGAGAAAATGTGCCGCAGTAATCCTGACGGTAAATACGACAACATTGCCAGCAGAAGCTGATTAATGCCAAGCATCCACTGTAATTATCACATTAGCATATTGTAATCTCACAAATTATCATGAAAATAACCACGACAGCTTTCTTTTCTCTCTTTTCCACAGAGTATATCAGGGTACAATTTAACTGCTGAGAATTTCCTTTAAAAAAAAAAAAAGAAAAAAAAAGTGACACTAATTTATGAGACTAATGCCACAGGGGAGGGGGATTTCAGATGGAACACATAATCATGGCAGAAGAGTACAGTCACACACATGCACACAGGGCTACCAAAAAGCAACTCTTGTCGGGCAATAAATTTGACAGCCATGCGTTAATTATTCATTAAAATGATAGAAGGAGCCGGTTGAGGCTTAATGCGACCATCCCAACAACACAAACACCTAACCCACAACACACACACATACACACACACCCCTCCGCCCTGGAGCTAATGCAGTGACCGTGTTTGCTGAGTGCACGCAGGAAGTGATGAGATATTTAAAAGGAAGCAGGTGGCCCTATAATAGAGCACTCAGAGGACACACACACACACATCCACACTGACTGACTGACTGACTGACTGACTGAATGCACTGCAGGGGGAGGTTCATATGGTGCTGTGGAGGAGTGATAAAACACCTCCTCCTCTTTTCAAAGCTTTCTTTCACTTGTCTCCTCCATGCTCTTGCCTTCATCTCTATCAGTGCGTCTCCAAATAATACAGTCCCTGGTGAGATCAGGTCTGTCGTGTATGTGAAACGTGAGTCAACAGCGCGCTTTTAAAATGACAAACTATGTGTGTGTGTGTGTGTGTGTGTGTGTGTGTGTGTGTGTGTGTGTGTGTGTGTGTGTGTGTGTGTGTGTGTGTTATCGTTTCATGATCCCACATGCGCAGAGTGTGGCAACGGAGGGATTCGGGTGGAGGGCTGCGTGAGAGGACTCCCACTTGGATGTCTCTGCATAATTTAAAAAGTCTCACTGCCTCTTTCCTCATCTTCCGTACCTCTCCACACATACACTTCCTGTGTGAGTGGGTGAGAGGCCAGGCACTCAGGTGGAAAAGTGAGATTGCTTATAGGTATACAACTTCCCCAGCATTTAACCAGGTCTCCTCCTGTCTATTTCCCTGCTGTAACCCCAAAGCTCTCACCTTTAAATAAATGTTCTTTGTGTGGCGATGCAGCTAATGCCTTTGGAGTACATAGTATGCCCTGCTATGAGAAAAGTACAATATTGTCTCAAAAAATGACTCACACAATGACCACAACCACTCCCACTAGTCAGACTCAAAGGCTGACTAAATTATAAATGACAACAGTATCTAGAAACCTTTATCTTGGTTGTTGCCTTGAGAGAAAGCGAGTGGCTCCTTGGCCCCTGCACCAACTAGCTAAAAAATAAAACTAACAGTTGAATGTTTCAGCTCTATCTCTCTTTGAAACTAACATGCAAAACTATTCCTTTGTGGCTTAGCCACCAAACAACCTTTTAAAGAAAAACAGCATCTATCAATTTCCTATCACTTTTTACATTAAATGTAACACTGAATGTGTAAATGTGTGAGTTAATTACAAACCAGCTCATGACGTACTTTGCATCATAAAGACAAGCCATGGTCTGTCTTTTGGAAGCAACGATTTTAATGAATGATGGTTGATTTTAACTTGAACCAATAGCCAGCAAAAAGTTTGTGCGAGGGAAAAAAAAAGTCAAAAGAAACAAAATTCCTCTTTGTTAATATGGACCTTAGTAGAATAAAAATAAAATGAAATCTGTTTTGTGATTTTTAGTTGCAGCCTGCCATGACCTCTGCAAAGTTCCACAGGAAAAGAGCGGAGAGACTGAGGAATTGAGAGAGACACTTGTGGCAGAGTTCTGTCAAACACTGCGGCAACTCAGCAGTTTGCCTGCTGCCTTCACCTTTACTTCAACGAGCATCGAAGCTTTCACAGCAGCTCTTCTTCACTCTCGCTCTATCTCCCGCCTCTCTGCTCTGTACTGTTCATCCTGTACCTTTCTCTCTCTCTCTCTCTCTATCTCTCTCGTTTTCCAGCTAATCTACAGTCTGGCTGAAACCTCCCCATGAATAATTGAGATGGATGACAGCACCATCGCATTAGGAATTCACATAACATGCCATAGCCGGGAGAGAGAAAGCATCGTAATAAAAAGATGAAGTAGTGAAAGGACTGGGGCTGGTAGTGGTGTGCATTTTGTGTATGTCTGTGTATGTCTGTGAGTGCGTGTGTGTGTGAGTGTGTGTGTGTGTGTTGGAGGGATGCTTATGTACTCCCAAGACTAAACCAAAACTCAATCATTTAAAAAGCCAATACCCATCAGTTAGCTGAATCACAGGACTGAGGACCATTAGATTTTAATATAGGATTCTGAGGAATCATGACTTAACCTCCTGACACCACTTAGATTCTCCTTTATAAGCCTTAATAGCTGAGTGTGAGGGTGAGTGTATGTTGTCAATATAATTTTGTAGTGTGCGCGCTACAGTGACAATCACCCACTTTGCCATCAACCAACTCATAAAACACGATGGATCATTTCACTGTTTGCCTGCCTGCGCCAACTGTGTGCGTTTGTATATTCGCCTTAATCTTTGAAGTGTTTTCCTCAAATTACTTTCTGTGTTGTGACATGCGTAGCGATAGTGTGTTTGTCTGTGTGTTTGGCTGCCCACCTCCAGCTCCTGCTCTCTCTGCAGGGCAAACTGTTTACCCCAAACGACTTGTGAGCGATTCCCAGCGTTGGAGCCCAGTCGTGAGGCAATGGATGGACTCCCCATCCATCTGCCAGATCATAGATGGACAGTGGTATGTACTGGGTGTAGTTCTGAAAAAAAAGAAAAAGAGAGAAGATGTAGAGTGAGAAAATGGGAGATAGCGCATCATGTTATTGCTAACTCACTTTTATAGATTTGTGTTTAATTAACGCTAGTCATCTGTTTTGATGGAAGTGTGAAACCATCAGAGGTGTCAACTAGTTATACAACAGAAAAGCTTTGCCAGTTGGACCAGTCTAAAATCATTATCCACTCACCAAAGGCCTTCTGTTATATAACTAGCATGCCTTTTACAAACAGCCTCCTCTCAAATGGCTTTGAATCACAGGAAGCCATGTTCTAACCTCCAACTTCTTCAAACTTCCTTCTGAAACTACTGAAAATATAGGAATAAATTCTGATAATGTTAAAAGTGGGAGAAAGGGCCTACCCATCAAATCAAAATGGGATGAGTAGGGCTAGACAGCTTGAAACTAATTTGAGATTATAATCAATTAAAAATAACACACATACCTTTGAGGGAGTGACCATTAGAACCTCTTCTTAGAACCAAAAACAGTGGTGGAAAAAAAGTTTTTCACACCATAAGATTTACAATCCAAATATCTTGAAATATTTGGGGAAAATCTTTTGTGTTTCAAAGGTATGGCTGCATTAGACAGGCACAAAAAATACAAATGATATTTTTTTGTTTTAATGTTTACAAGAAAAACTAACAAAACTAAATTCAAACAGTTTCAACATTGCAGTATCAAAGTCAACAGAGATATGTTCAAAACTGAACAAAATAAATAACTTCATCATCATCAAATTCATATTTAAGTAGTCCTGACATTGCTTATAGTAGGCTCCTAATCCTGGCTGGCATATTACAGGCCCTTTCCACATAACAGGGGTAATCTTGTCCCATTCTTCTTGAATTACTGCTTTTAATTCTTCTGAATTCTTTGGTTTCTTACTTTGAACAGACCTTTGATAATCCACCACAGATTTTTCAGCAGGGGAGCCATGTCTGAGAGTTAGGCTGGCCACTCTAAGACCTGGATACAGTGCTCCTGCAGCTGAGTTCTACTGGCCCTGGATGTGTGGCAAGGGGCATTATCTTGTTGAAACATCCAGTTTTGACTTAGACAGAACAGTGCACGTGCAGGGAGGATGTGGGTTTCGAGAATGGCACAATACTTGGCAGAGTTCAATGTGCCATCACAGACAGTGAGATGACCAACACCAGCAGCACTCATGCATCCCCAAACCATGATACTGCCTCCACCATGCTTGACAGTAGGTACTGTAATGCTGGAGATAATGCTTGGCCTGGCCTTCTGCGTACCCTCACATTATCAGGAGGAGGATAAAGCTGGAAACTGGACTCATCTGACCACAGAATCTTCTTCTAATTCCTGGCTGTCCAGTTCTTGTGTGCTTGGGCCCATCGACACCAGGCTAACCTCTGTCTCTCATTGATCAGGGACTTCTCGACAGCCTTGTAGGACCTTAAGCCATGATCTAAAAGTCGGCCATGTACAGTGCGGGTGGAACACTGGACACCAGTTTGGTTTGACCACTGCTGCTGAAGCTCCTGTGATGTCATTCGGCGGTTTTCCCTGCACATGCGGATCAGGATGAGGTCATTTCTTGCTGAAGAAACCCTTGGACGCCCAGATCTTGGTTTGTCTTCCAAGCTGTTAGTTCGTTTGTATTTCTGCAGAGTGTATCCAACTGCTGAAGAACTGCATCTGCACTTCCTGGCTATCTGGTGGCAGCTGTACCCTTCCTGACTGAGAATCTGTATCTTCAGGCGTGTTTCCTGCGTTAGGTTCCTTGTTTTAGCCATTTTTGTCTCTGAAGAACTTTCAAATGTGCTGGCTTTATGTAGACACAAAGCACGGCAACAAAAATGATATGATGATGATTTAATAAAAAGCACGACCTTCATTAGTGGATCACTGGTACCAAAATGACCCAACACTCAAAATTTCTTATGTATTTTTATGGAACTGTACTGTACTGTGACTGTACTAAAAGAAATTGCACTTGAAGACCTAAGAGTGATTCTTAATGCAATATTTCACAAATGCATGGGGTGTCCGAAAACTTTTTTCCACCACTGTATATCTCTGTTTACTTCTAACTGACTTGTACTTAGCAGGCTTGTATTTGAAACAGGCTCACATGAGAGGCAGGTCTTTATTTTTAACTGCCCGTTTTACTAACTTTAGTATATCTTATCATGTTTTTATAACTTTAGTATATCTTATCATATTCCTTTATGATTTTTCCCAGTTTCCATTTAAACCTGACATTGCTGTGTACTTTTACACAAACACAAACAAAAAATTCCCTTAATGTTTAATGTTCCTTAATGTTTCAATATGTTATACATAATCACAGCACTAATTCATCAGTACAACACAGTCATGTCAAACTCACCATCATCTGCAGCTCTGAGTTTCTCTTTTCTAACGGAAAAAACGCTTTTCATTCTTTAGGTATTTCCACTTGCTTCCGGCTGATTTCATTTCCTTCCATCTCTGTTAAACTATCATCTATTAAACTTGAACCAAAACACTTCCTATACTGATGTGTCACATTAAAAGCCCTCCAGCATCTGTCTATTTTTGTTTAAATATAATTTTGGAAATTTACTCATCTCACTCTCTCAAACTTCAGCAAAGAACAATAAAGACAAATATATTTCCCTTAAATTCGACAAAAAATGTCCTTACAAACCATCTAGTATGTCTTGGCCTAGGTAGCTGTTAGTCAGGATTAACTAAGCCACGCTTAATAAAACTGCAAAGTTGAAGTGACTGAAAATAATTAGTAAATAAAAACAGTATCTCTGGTCGAGCAGAGAAACCGAAAGCAGCAGATCTATGATGTAGTTGTAATATAACCTCTATTTATGACTCTTGTAATTTATGACCCTTGCCACTTTATATGCTACAGCTGTGTAATCATTATTCAAATGATACTAAATATTGTAATCCTAATTATTTATTGTGATTCATAATTCTGATTTGCAGAATAAAATTATCACTGGCTCATACTTCATCACCACATTTCCTTCAGAGGCCAAACTAAACAGACCTTGATCAAAGATGCCACATTTCAGCTTCCCGCATCTAGATGAGTTTGAATTGCAGTGTGATAGCAGAGCTCACAAGTTGATTCAATTTGGGCATAATCAGATAAGAGTGCCTGAATGTTGAGAGGCGCAGCGCTCATCCTGATGATATCAAGTGGTATCTGAATGGCATAATGGTGTTAGTGAGGGACCTGTAGTGATGGAAGTATAGTGCCTGAAATCAGAGCTGGAGAGGAGAGGGGGTGGTGGGGAGGTATAACTTTGAAGAAAAGTGCTGAATTAAATGAGGAAAGAGAGAAAGAGAGGGGGAAGCAGGCAGGTGGGACAAGTGTTTACACTTACCTGCTTGTAGTTATTATTTCAGATGATTCCCAATTGTATTTAGATGCTTTAGCAAAGCTGTTCATTTACATTCATGACAGTGGGGCATATTAAATTCAAGTGGCATAGAGAGATTAAGACAGATTCATATGTATGAGGAAGACACCTAGGAGAGTCCGTTTAAATATACAAATCAGAAATTTCAGGCAGAAGGAGATGCGTGTGTGTGTGTATAAAACTTGACTTATCTCCTAAAATTAACCACCATGGCCTGGAGGGGGAGCTCCAGTCTCCTGTGGGGACCAACTCTCTCAGCAACTGCAGCTGTCTGTTGCTTCTTTCCCCCCCTCACAAAACCTCTGTAAAACAACTCCAATATATCCATCAAGGCCACAGGAAACAAACTCTTCTTAAAGGTGTATTCTGTGCTGGCTCAGTTGCCATTTATCATCATGTCACTTCCTGAGAACAGGCGACCTTTTCAAAGTACCCTAAGCATTCAGGATGCAATTAAAATACAGACTGTTAAAGCTGTAAGGTGCAGCAGGAGCCTCTCTGGCTGTCACACACATCAGGCTGCATTGTAGACAACAAAAAAGGCTGTAGTGTCTGTAGTGACGGCAAACAACTAAACGCAAGTTGGAATGTCTCATTCAAATTACCATCATGATATAGCACTTATTCTTAAAGGTAAAATAACTCTGTGTAAATACATTTAATTTTTCATTACTCACACAGAAGATTACCATGGAAAGTTAATACCCCAAATGGGAACATTAACTATGAGATACATTTCTGAACATGATATATTCAAATATGTACAGTGCGACTGAACGAAATGCGTGCCTTTCATCTATTCAGGTGAAAGAGGCTTCAAGTTGCCAGGTGAAGAAAAATACAACCCAGGGGATGTCAACTTGCATGACTGTGACAGCAGCAGGCACTTGTTGTCAGACACAGGAAATGAGCAAAGTCAACCTCTGTCCTCTCAGTCACCAATCAACATGTGAGAAACACTGGGCTTGTTTAGATGTGAAGTGTACTAAAGGCAGAGAAAAAGAAAATTAAAAAAGGGGAGGAAATGTTTCAAAGCCTTGTATCCTCTGGCTGCTAGATCACTACAGCCAGGAAAACCTTCATCAGATGTTGGCATCTTTGTTCTTATGTTTTGTACCTCTAAATATATGTTGTATGTGATCGAACTCCTCCTACAGTTTTTATCATATCGACCTCAAACTTGGTCAGGATACTCTTAAGGCCTTTGTGATTAAAAGCTACAAAAATAATTTGTTGACGACATGAACACACCCACATGTCAATATTCACAAAAAGTTATAGCGCCACTTACTGGTCACAGGAAATGACATGTTTTAGACTTCGACATCCTGTTACTATCAGGTTGATGTTATCCACTTTAGACTTGGTCAGGAAAGTCATAAGGACTTCATGATGCCTTATTGTGAAAATTTTGATGTTCCGTTGAAGGGTGTGTCTGTGGTGCCGTGGCAAATTTCAATGCTTGGCCATTAACCAGGAAGTTGATGTAACTCATGCATACTTTGTCTGATCTGCCCCAAATTTCACAGGTTTGACAACAGGCCTGTCCTGAACACATTTATATTCAAATATACAGATATGATCATAGCGCCACCTAGTGGAAACAGGAAATGATGTGTTTTATCTAAGTAGGTTGATCTGATTGACCTCAAATGTGGTCAAACAAGCATTAAGATCATAATGGTGCCGAATTGTGAAGACTTAGTCTTCACGGGACGCCCTTGCTGTGTCGCCATGGCAAATTTTGATCCTTTGCCGTTAAACAGGACGTTGTTGTAACTCCCGCATGCACTGTCCAATCTGCCCCAAACTTGACATATTTGCTAAGTGTCATGGCCTGAACACATCTACGTGCCAATATTCAGGTATAGTCATAGCGCCACCTGATGGGGGCAGTAAGGGACTTCTGACTCATTCATTCTGTGTCCAGCGCTCACGCAGTCGCAGAACTGCATCGTATGACCTGCAGGGACCCCACAGCCGCTGGTCCCCCGACGGGTGCGGGGTGCGAGGTGCGAGGGCCCGTTCAATGCTGCTTGCAGCTTTAACTGATGTTCATTTTGTGATGGATAAATGATTAATGTGTTCTCTAGCCAGGTATTGCACATGAAGGAAAACGAACATCACTCTGTAACACCACTCCACAGCTGAAATTGTGTTTCTGTAGTCCAAGAAGACCAGCCGAGCAATGACTCCTCTCTACAGCAGCAATCAGTTGATCACATCACGTCCATTTCAGGAAAATATTCCAGTCAGACTTTCATGTGTTTAGTATTTGAAGCATGTACTTGGCAAAAAATAAGGTGTTAAAGTAATCTACACCCATTACTGCAATGTGTCAGATACGTATTCAGTCAACATTTCATATCCCCTTCAGCTCATCTAATTTTCATGTTGCAGCTAAAGGTTACCACTTTAAACAGTGGAGTTTCTGCCTTCTCTGTTAACAAAATGGGATTAGAAACCTAAACTGAATATGTGAGATTTGGTTATTTAGAACTTTAGCTACTGTCCGTTGTTGAAAACTAAACCTAATTAGATTTGATGAGGGATATAAAAGGATTTGGATTCCATAACCAGATTCTTTACTGGATTTGGATTTGCTAAAACTCTACCAAACCTAAACCCTAAGCCATGGACAGTGAAAATGAAACAAACGCTGTGCTCGCATGTAGTTTGGCTCTCTTGGTCCATACCCCAAAAAAAGACACTTAGCCTTTATTTTTCCATCTGTAGTTCACACAGATGTGTTACAGGTGGAAAAAGAGTTGAAATGCAGTCACACGGCCTAACAGGCGACTGAGTCACTGGACATTATAGTCACTGATCCTTCAAATTCAGCACAACTTTACCTATATGGGGAAAAAACTACTGTGAATTTATTCTGGTGACTGAAGTAAATCATGCTGAGCTTTGCTGCAGTTGAAGGATTTACTTATTTTCTGTGGTAGTCACGAAGAGCAGAAATAAGCAGTAGTCAAGATTGTAACTGGACTGCAACTGTCAGTAAATAACAAGGAAAGTATTAGAATCAGAGTGAAGGAGTTCCAAACCTAATGGGGGAAATGACTACCACGATCAGGAGACAAATAGGATACATTTTTATATCAGTAAACTGCTAGACACCTAGCCATATAATGGTATTTATCCCTTCAATCACCAGTTGTATGAAGCTGTTAGGTAACGTTGCAAGTCACTGAAGACTGCTGTATGACAATAGTGGATATACAGGATTTTTGAATCAATGTGATGAGGTACCTCGACTCTTCTCTCCATGGATATTTTACAAAAATCTACAGGACAGTGCAGGAGACATAGCTTTGAGCGCTGAGAAGAGCAATACCTTAACTTATGAATGAACTTGAGTGTGGAAATCTTACATAAGACACCTTTAACTCTCACAGCTTTATGCCTAGTTTTAACACCCATAAATCACTCATTGATCCTCACAAGGCTACTGTGACAATACATGTATACAAAACATACCACACAACCTATCATAGAGCTCAGCCAGAGCCTCACCTGTACACTGTCAATACTAAACAGTCCCAGCGCAGGCAGAGTGAATAACACAGGAACACACACTTACAGTGATTCAACAACAGTGTCAGACAGAATGAGATTTTGAAAAGGCCATTATGAGTTACATGAACAGGTCTCACTCTACACACACACACACGCAGAGTATAAAAGTCAATAACATGACGTCAAGGATGACACTGTGAGTCACAGTCTAAGTCAAGGGAAAGAGCAGCACACTACAGGTGGTGATAATGACAACTGGACAGACAGACAGCTTTGCCGCATGTTATTATCACATGCTCCAGGAGACTGGTGAACAATCAGGGGATTCATAACACTTTGAAGGCTAGTTGGCTTTTGCACAGTAATAGTGACCCCGCTGTTTATGATTGCAGGGATTCTGGAGGTGTCACTGGAGTTTGTCCATCCAGTCTGCACATGCTTTTTATACTTAGGATTATGATCATGATCATGATCAGGATGTCTTGTTGGGGGTACCATGAGCGTATGGGGCACTGGGGGCATTACCAGTAAGGTAGATCTGTGTCCACATTTCACGCCAAAACATCAAGCATGTTCTCCATGAGCACTGGCTTCCGTCAGCGTTGTGCGTTGTCACCAATTCTGTTTGTCACCTACATAGTTAGAATCTTATTACAGGATTGCTTTTTGCAGATGCCGTGGTTCTCCTGGCTTCTTCAGATGGCTAACCTCCAGTTCGCACTGGGACAGTGTGCAGCGAAGTGTGAAGTTGGATCAGCACCTCCAAGTCTGAGGCAATGGTACTAAACTAGAAAACTGGATTGCTCTCTTCAGGTTCGGAGTGAGTCGCGGCCCCAAGTGAAGGAGTTCCAACATCTTGGCGGTTCTCAAAGAGAAGGTAAGATGGAGCGTGAGATCCACTGATGGACTGTTGCCATGTCAACAATAACGCGGCTGACTGTCATGGTGAAAAAGGGAGCTGAGCCTGAAGAGGAAGCTCTTGAGAGGGAAATCTACTTTCCAGTCATCACCTACTGTCATGGGCTTTGGACAATTACTGAAAGAATGAGATTGCAGACACAGATTTCCAATATAAAATTTATTTTGCAGGATGGATAGGCTCATCCTTTTAAGTGGGATAAGGAGCTCAGGTATCCAGGAGGAGTTTGTCATGTCAAGGGGCGAGCTGAGGTGGCTCAGGCATCTGACACAAGTGCCTCCTGGATGCCTTCCAGCGGAGGTATTCCGGGAGCATCCAACTGGGAGGGTAGGGTAGATGCAGAACACCCTAGATGGATTACATTTGCAATCTGCCATGGCAAGACCCCAGGATCACCCAAGAAGAGCTGAAGGACATAGTTAGGGTAACAAATGTATGGGCCTGGCTACAGCTGCTACCATGACCCAGACCTGGATAAGCGGTGGAAAATTGATGTACAAATGGATGTGCCCCTTTGGGACCCATTTACCTCCAATGATATTGATGATCTCCTTTTGTTTTGCCCTGAATATTGTAATTACAGCATATTCAAGTCCTAATATCACCTCTTTTATAGGCAATAAAGTGATTATGAAAGTCTATCAAAATAAAGGGTTTAATCAACAAGGACTGTCGGAGATGGCGATGTTCTCACTACATTTATGGGTTGGTAATTTCTGATGGAAAGGTACGAAAAGTAAAACTCAAAACACTACAGATTCCAGCAGT
Source organism: Lates japonicus (assembly GCA_033238685.1). Lineage (NCBI taxonomy): Eukaryota > Metazoa > Chordata > Actinopteri > Centropomidae > Lates > Lates japonicus. The sequence goes on along the minus strand of BRZM01000043.1, from coordinate 7,058,871 downwards.
AAAGCTGAGAAAGTACAGCCAGTATGATAAATAACAGTGAGCACTCGGGTGAGCAGGCCTGTGTGGCGGTAGTCATTTCCCCAGTGACAGCAGTCCTGCTGGGGCCAGTGTGTCCGGGCTGACTCAGTTCACAGCAGGTCGGATGGAGCAGAGGGAGAGATGACACATCACCCTCCCATCCTGCCAGCACACACCTCCTGTTGAGACTACATTACCCACGCAGCCATTTCTCAGTCTCAAAACTACAGCTTCAAAGGTGTGGACGATTGCACTTTTGAAAAGCTGTAGTCAAAAACTCCATATAGACATTTTAAGATGAGAAATAATCACCCAAAGTTCAGCATGTTTTCAAGGAGGGGAACACACCGACACCCTGTTACTTATAACTTTGTAAAGGAATTATGTGTTCCAAAATGGTAAATAACTGATGGCACAGCAACACTCATCATTTCACCTTCATCTTTTCTCATGTTTAAGAGGAATCTGATGCCAAAAGAAAGCAGCAGGAGTCAGAACACTGCTGGTGCAGCTGACTAAGTGACATGGGTTATGTAACTGGCAGAAGGTCCAAATGCACTAAGTGCTTGTGTACTGTCTGTTAAACAGAGTGTAATGATACAAAACAGATCTCACACACAAATCTCTTCAAATACAAGTGAACAAATTATTTCATGTGACTTTTGGAAAATTATTATTGAAACACATCCTGCCTTGATCATCATCTTTAGTGTTCAGGCACTAAGTCTCTATGGAACATGAGCTGGGAAATCAATGAGGCTTCCTCTCTTCTGACCATAACCTCACTTCCTGAAACCTTTTACTACTTTAACTACTTTTAGCACACTTTAACTTCCCCTTCCCCTACTGACAACTTTTACGCATCTAATCATACCCTTATCATTTGTTTCAACTTAACTTGTAGATGCTTTGGAAATATTCAATGTCAGAATCATGTGTGACCACAGAACATTCTTAATATTCATTGCACTGGAGATTATGTTCTGATTCATTTTTGGATGTGTTTATTAGAAAGCAAGGAAGAGACAATGAAACAAAAACTCACCCAGCTCTCATTTCACAGTCATTACAGATACCACGTGGTCGTTATCAACCAAACTTATTCAACCACCAACACACACACTGACAGACAATGTCCTACTCCTAGCCCCCCTGAGCAGGAGGAACATAGCAGGATTATGTCACACAATCAACACTTCCAAAGGTGAGTAGCAGGTAATCATCCATATTCTTCTTAAGGCTCCTATAGCCAGATTTTTCTTATTTAAATTCAAAACTCTTAATATGATTCCAATGTACCAAAACTGATAACAAGGGGAACACATGCATGTTCACATTGAGCATACATATCTGTACAAATATGTCAGATTCGGGAGGCTTTAATAGGGTGTATTATATAAAAGCCTCAGTGAATATCAATGTTATGTATGTTTGTGTGTGTGTGTATGTAGTTACATGTGTTTGATAGAGAAGGGGCACAGAGATCTCTAAAGCACCAGTCCAATTAAAAGCTGAATTCCAAGCTGCTCTCAGAAGTCTTTGTGTGTGTGTGTGTGTGTGTGTGTGTGTGTGTGTGTGTGTGTGTGTGTGTGTGTGTGTGTGTGTGCGTGCATATTTTTAATTTAGTCATTTTACCTTATGTGGGGACAGAAGGTGATGAAAACTGAAACCTGAAAAGCACTGAGCAAGCCATTAAGAATAAATGGAAGAGAGTGCAGTGCATGTGTATTCCCACAGTAGATGCCTCTTCTACTGTTTTGCTCTGCTCTTGCACACTGAGTTAACAGTATAACAATGAATATAGGTTAAAGTGCTAAATTTCAGTTTTAAGTGTGGCTCCTCCATTACAAGATTTGCGCCTTTTTGAATCATAATGTAGCTCGACAATGATCCTAAAATAGTGGAATGCTCTTGACTGGTCCAGACAGTCACTTGATCTCAGTTTTATTGAACAAGTGTTTCACCTGCTGATGACCAGACTGCAGGCAAACAAGGGAAATAAAGTAAAATTGGACAGAAGATTACTGCTAAGACACTAAGTGTGTGCTAATGTCTGTGGTAGTACATTTAAGATAGTCAACAATTAGATGATGAATTGACTAGAGGAAATGAATCAGCAATTACTGATTAATCATTTTAGTTTCTTCTTAGTTTAGTTTCATCTTTCAGGAAATAATACCAAACGTTCTCTGGTTCTAACTTTTCAAATGTGGTGATTTGCTGCTTCTCTCTTTTATATTATAATACATTTTGGATTCTTGTATAGACAACAGTAGCAATTTAAAGACCAATTTGCACTGAATCATTCTAAGTATTCAATATGAGGACTTTATTTAAGTAAATTAATATTAATAATGTTAAAAGGCTACAGTTCATGGTTTATCTGATGTGAATGTAAACACACTTAAAGCTGAGACTCAGCACTTCAAACTCATATTTCCCATTTCTTTTTGAATCCAATACGTTGGGGTAAAGCGGCATCGCTACTAAATAGCCTCACTATCTGAATAAGATGGCAACTACATAAGGTGGAAGGACAGTCAGCAAATTGTCTATAATGCATTTGATATTAAAATGCATAAACTGTCTTAATGGTCCAGCGAGTATTTAAAAATATATAACACTACATAACTATATAACAAGAAAGTCACAGGCTCAATTCCCTCCATAGTGACAAGTGTCCTTAAGCAAGACGTGAGGACAGGGTGATCTTAAGATCCAAAATCTACATGACTGTAATACATTAGTGAATATTCAGACTGTTAAACTTGTGAAGCTTTGTAAACAAGGCCAAGTGCATGTGGATACACTGAAAGCATCAGTAAGTCACAGTAACCTGTGGTTCAACAGATGCATTCAAGCAGCCATTCTTATCCCGAGCAGCCAGGTACCTATTACAGCACTCTCCACTGCTCTAATCAACTGCTGCCCTCATTTCCAGCCACCTGCAGGGAGAGTTACACCAGTTGGTGATTGAGGAGGGATTGGAGTGGGCAAGAGTGCCACAAACCATTAGCCTGGAGACAGAGCTCAGGGACTGCTGCTGTCTCTGACTCTGTGTGATGTCGTGACTGTGTGTGTCTATGTACTCTTAGAATCTACTCAAAGTCAAATTTAAGTTTTATTAAAACCTTTTCATTATCACCTGGAGTTTTGATATCAAAGAGCTCATCCTACAGCTGGCTGTAGCTGATGTGTATAATAAAGTCACATCTTCCTCACAGAGATAAGTAAGCTTAGGAGCTAGAGTAGTGATTCAGTTAAAAAGAAGTCTAGTGAATAGGTAGAATGTAACAATGCAAAAAACAGAAATAATAAATGTTAGTCATTTGTTTTCATGACTCAGAAATCATTTGTCTTGTGACGCTGGATGCTTCCTCACAGCGACATCTACTAGAAATGACTGCAGCAGGTAGAGTAGTGAGTTATTAGTATTGATCAGGAACCCAAACAAACCCACACAGACATATTATCGTCATTTGTGCTGTGGGAAGCTGAAGAATCCTGCTTAATGCCTCTTTAACAACCAAAGTAAAGAAACAACAATCAGTCAGCAACAGCCTTTTTCAAATGAAAATTCTATACATGTTTCCTCTAACTTCTACTAACTTCTTAGTACATAAAAGAAAATCAAATGTTAAGGGCCACATGTATTAGTTTCTTTGATACTAGTTGATACAAGCCTTTTATGGCTACAGAGGGAGGTGCAAGAAGTGTGATAAACTGCTCCAAGTGATGTCACTTGAGTCGGCGTCAGTCGGAGCTAAAGACTACAAGTTTGAAAATGAAAAAAATTCTGGGGGTGCGAGGTTGGAAACAAGCAAGTTTACAGGGCCTCTGTAGCTGCTCCTCGTCTCTGCGGGAAGCTAGAGGCTTCAGATTACATTAGATGCCACTGGCAAAATACACCAGACCCTCTGACTGAACAGTCAGTGCCCGAGCTGCACTGTGGGTAATGTAGGCACCAGATTTTGACAAGGAAGAAGAATGGGTGGAATGAAAGCCGATATCTCCTATTCTGCTGCACAGGAGTACTATGCTAAATCTGTGGAGTACTACACTGAAATTGCATAACGTGACCAATTGGAGGCTCAAGTCAATGAAAGCAGATAAATAAAACTAACACCACTACCAAACTGAACATTTCATGGCATGCCATGTTTTATCATTTTGTTTTACTGTACTTCCCCATTCTTTTCTTTACTTCCTAAGTCCAAAAGCTCAAATCTTTTGTCGCCACAAAATCAGACTGGTGCTAAAATGATTAGTTAATTGATTGGCAGAATCAATCAATCATTGAAAGAATCAGCTAGCAATAACAGTGAGTGCAGTGCTTTCCTGTTTTTCATCAGTGTAACCAAAAAATCTTTGGGTTTTTGACTGATGGTGGGTCAAAGAAAAAGCTATTTGAAATGTCATGTTAGGCTTTGAAAAATGGTGATAACCATTTTTTGGTCTTTTAGGCTTAAAAAGTCTTAATTTTTTTAAAAAAATTTTTTATAATGAAAATAATCATTAGTTCAAGCCCTAGATACGGGCGGAAAAGAAACATCTCACAACCCCTGTGAAAGTAAGTAAGGAGATTTAAAAAAAGGTGGGTTTGGGGTTTCTTGGTTAATTTTAGAATGTGGAGCAGTAGGGTAATGTGAAGAATGACACACAAACACACACAAACAGAGCCCTGCTCGGATGGGATGTAATCTATCCACTTCAGTTCAGAAATAGCTGGTAATTCTGTACACTGCAGATCCACCACAAACATATTCATGTTATTTGACACAGGATGTCTGTCATGTCTGTGCTCCAATAAAGGAAGCATTTTCTCAATCCCAGAGGTCATCTGGAGAGGGGTAGGGTGTATGACCCACATACACGTATTCATACTTGCACATAGACTACATAAACAAGACTGCAGAGACAAGAGATCAACAACACACAACAGAGCATCTCTCTCTCTCCTCATTTCCAAGTCTGTATCGACCACATTAGTATATTATAATAACTCAGCAGGGGTGCTGAGGGGTTTCACAAGACATATTTATAACTGGATCAATGGATCTATATCTACACCTGAGCTGCATGTGACACATTACCTCTCTGTGTAAGTGTGTATCCAAATGTATGTGTATCTGTGCCCATTTGTGTGTATTTGTTCTTTTTTTTCATATTTTCTATCATGCATGTGCATCAGTCCTTGAGTCCCCACATGTGGTTCCCCCGTCTCCTCATTAGTGGCCCAACTCAGAGTGTCAATAGCTCAGCATGCATCATGAGCTAAGGAAAAAAGCTGCTTATTTGCCTGCATTCAAGTTCAATATACAATATATATATTAAAATAAATCAGTGGCCTGATTACAGTCCAACAGCACATTTTATGTATTTTCATCCTCTTACCCAAAGACAAAAGTGAGTTATACAGTTCTATGTTTGTGCTTAATGGACTGAAATATAAAATCAATAAAGGCGTCAATTTCTTCACAAAACTACAATTACTGTAAGCAGAAACCAAGCAGCATGCATCAACACTACAAAGTGTTATCTGTGTACAGAAATACATGCCACGTGCCAGTTCAGCACAACAAAAATTACCACCACAGGTTTATTAGATAGACCTGTTCAATCGAATGCAATCCCATATAACAGCCCTGCAAGAATCCTGTCTTTATGAAGGCTGAAATGTTGTGTCCCTGTTCTGAAAGCTTTTTCAGAGATTTGTTGATTTAACTTAAGGATCATTTACTATCGAGTGCCAAAGAGCTCACAAGCAAATAAATAAATAAGACTTTATTTATTTTTAAATGTGGGATACTGGTGTGAAATGTGAATTCATAATAATAATCTTAATTTTTAATAGTTCTATTATTTCACAATGCCATGTTTACATTATATATTTGCACATACTTAACTCTTAACAATTGTTATTTATTTACTTACATTAGAACAGTTTAAACATCACCACACATAGAACACCATTATTTCTTAAGGCTGCAGTTAATGGTATTAGATTGGGTTGCATTATACTGAGAAGTGTTTCTGATATTCTGTTCCCCTCACCTATGTAACTGACATAATATGTTTGCCGGCTTTATTACAGGGCTGTTGTATTGGGCTACATTAGTATATAAATAAAATGGTAGATAATCATATATAACACTTTTTCAACCCCCTCTATTACAATTTTTTCCCATATTACTAATTTCTTATAAATTATTATGCTGTAAAACCTCCTCCTCTTTAAACCAACAGTATCCAAGCAAAATAACAAAAACAAAAAAAACCTTGAACAAATCTGATTCCATCTAACACCTTGCAGGACAAAAACACAGCCCCTCTGCATGTGCTCAATCAGTGTAATATTAAGTGTGTGTGGTAGAGCTCACAGCAAGGCCACAGTAACTACTTATTCAATGGGGGTTCAAATAACACCTCTAATTGTGGTGCCCTTGTGCCTGCTTAGTGAGTAATGTATGAGTGTGTGTACGTGTGTAAACGTGAAAGAGAGATGTAAGCATGTGGATGTCAGGTGAGCCCTCGTTGCTGTGATTAATGAACTGGCTGTGTGGGTTTGTGTGTGTGTGTGTGTGTGTGTTTGTGTGTGTGCAGTTGCGACTCAGGCCCTAAGGGCATTAAAACCCATTGAGCATGCATGGAAATAACCTTCCTCCAGCATGTGTGTGTGTGTTTGTGTATACATGTTCTTCAAGATGAAAACACCTCCACCTACCACCCTCTCCTTCTCCTTCTCCTCCTCCTCCTTCCCCCAGGCCAACCAGCTCTGGGAAATGGACATTGGAGTGTATTTCCTGCCCTCCTGCCTCATTCCTGGAAAACTCAGGAAGCCATCTGTCACTAAAAATAGCTCCCACATCATCAAATCTAATGGCCTTTTTCAATGTAGCTATGATGTAGCTGTGGTGTATGAGCAGTGAGTAAGAGAGCATCTCTCTCTATTGAAAGGAATAATGGTTGCACAAGAGGCTCCATTCATATTGCATTAAACCTTAATGACACTGAGCAAGAATCTCAGGATGGCTTTATTGGATTGGCACTGTGTTTTGTCAGGAAAAGGAAATGACAAGGTAACCTAAAAGCATTCACAGAAAATCCTTGATATCAACTTGTTCGGTTTCCCACATTTGCAGGGTTGTTATGTTGCCCTTATAAGAAATCTGGTTGGAAAAACCTGGTGGTATTATATATTATCAAACTACTGGGAGTCTGAATTACCAGATGGAGAAAGGGAACATCAATAATAACAAAGGCAATGCACCAGCATAAAAAAAACACTTAATGCACACATAATGTGCATTTGTTTGATATTTCTCAGGAGATGGACAACATCACTACATTCCTGAATGTTTCCTTCACTTTATATTACATGACAAACAAAACAACAAACAGGTAAACATCCTTCTCTACTGCAACAAAAAAAGAAAAACGGGGTAAATTTAGGGCTGGGCAATATGAGAAAAAATCTTATCAAAGACATCAACTTTATGTCTGCAGTGTCTCTGCTATATACCTTTCATAGTGGTGGCAAAACAACCAGTTGAGCCGAGAGAGAGAGAGAGAAGGAAGAGACAAAGAGAAAAAAAAGAAGAATGAACTAGCTAACATTAAGTCAGATTTGTATTTGTATTTTCTACTGAGACAAATCTCAGAGTTTTTATCAGCTGTGTCCATCTCTACTGGCTCTCTGTACCTGTCATTCTCATTTGGGGCTGTGTCCACTAGCGCATCTTCGTCAGTAACACTGTCACTCGTTAACATTTTCTGTTGTCATTTTCTCTTTATCTCGCTCCTACTCCTGACGTACTGCTGCGCACGGCTGCAGTATCTAAAACATTAGCACGTTTACGGGGATCTATTGGGAAAAATGAAATGTAATATACATAAGTATGTTTTTATAAGTGTATACTAACCTAAAACTAATAATTGTTGTGTTTTTGTTTGCTTAGAATTAGCCATTTATATCTACATAGGGAGTGGGTCCTCTTCCATGGAATCCACCATGTTGCGGTGGCATATTTCTACCGTAGCCCAGAAAAGACAAATCGAATCGTCTTTACATTGATGTTTTAGCTTGGATACAGAAGAAAGGAGATCAGCTATTGCCTAGTTTTACAGACTAAACACGAAATACAATATCTAAATACAGCCATATAAATTAACCTCTTCACTTGACAGACTAGTCTTTGTGGTAGTTGACGCCATTTTGTCACGTGACAGCCACCGCAAACTCGTCGACATGCTTGGACAGGGACGGGTACTCACTAAGTGGCACTCTGCATTCTCACCACTAGATGCCCTACACACTGCTCCTTTAAGACCGTGATCACTAGAAGGACAAAAAAAAATCTAAACCTTGAGATGAGTTTCTAAAAGTAAGATGTATTCTCCACAGCTGGCATATCTGTCTGATCTGTATGAGATAATTACTTCATTCAAGTAAAGGAAAATTTTAAACTTATTAATGCTATTAAGAAATTCACACACATAAAACACACAAAATATAAATTTGGCTCAAAGCCCACCAAATAGTCTTTAAAATGTGATATGCAAGTCAACGCTCTGATCTTAATGGGTACAAGTGATGTGAAGCTTTGCGTGGATTTGCTTCTGTGTGTGTGATTCTCGTCACATCATACTAAACAGGCAGAAAGAAATGTTAAGACTGAAAAAAATGTTGGTGAAAACAAAAGAAGAAAAAGTTTAGAAACATAAAAAGCAAAGTACAAGGTGAAGAGCAAGATGAAGGGGAGGGACAGGAAGTGAATAATCATCGTGCTCTGCTTCGAACATCCTGAAGGAGACAGCTGATAGTCTGTGAGGATGAGGTGATGTATTTAACCGGTATGAGAGGAGAGTAGGAGGGAGATGGAGAAGAGGCAGTGCTGTATTAGATAACAAAAAGCTCATTAGACAATAATCTCCTGTTATTGTGTTACTACTCTCACAGTATGCTGAATGCCACTCATTTATTTAGTCAAACACATTTTTAAGGTAACTACATACTGATTTTTTGGCAAAAAAAACTACACAGCACAAAAATATTCTATCCTATCTTTCTATACCATAAGAGCAAACTTAAAGGACAACACAAGAAGAGGCTGGACGGCGAACATTGAAAAGTTAACTGAGCATCATATATCCAATAGATTTACCAAGTGAGAACAGCATGTTTCATCACAAATGTTAGGTTTGTGTGCACACTGGTGTTCAGGTTATTGTCAGGATTTTGCATTTGAACATCATATCCTAGTTTAGAAGCTGAATAAACCCTTATATAGGTTTGAGAAACCTTAATGCTGGAGATGGAGTGCTCTGACAGAAACACAAAAATACAAAATATGACGTCAAACTATGAAATACCGATCTAAACACTGTAATAAAAGTGGAAATCTGACACCAGTAATGCTGTGGCAGTATGAAACAGTTTGGTACTTTCATCTTCAGATACTGGGGATCTGAAAGCGTAAAGCCAAATGGTAATACTGCAGTCATCCTCAAGAAATGGGGTAACACAGTTGGTACAGAAATGGCAAACTGTGGCTAGACGTGGTGAGGTCAAGGACACACCAGCACACAGGCTAAAACCTAGGTAACGTTGGGATCGTACACGAGGGTATGAGGGTATATCTCAAAAAGGTTAGGAATATAGTCAAAACCAGAGGAAAGATCTGGCCAAACAAAAAAGTGACATCTGTGAATTGCTGCAAAATAGCTGGTGCTAGAAGCTTGGTAAAATAGGGACTACTCCCACAGCTTGATGACACACTACTGTAGCTGGCATGTGATTTCATAACATGCTAGCCAGCCAGAAATGTGGTAGTGTCCAAGCTAGTCTGAAATCCACTTAAACTGGGATTATGTTTTTCTGAAGATAGACATCAACTTATCTGCAAACCTATGTAGAGAACGGTGTTAGGGGAACTGTAGGTCATAGAGGCTCACAGCGGGGTTAACATGCGTCCCTCCCAAATGTCAGAAGTGTAAAGACGATTTTAATTCACATGTAAATGTTTACAAAAATTGATGTGTCACTCCTCGTCACTCCTGTAAGTGAATCTGCCAATCTTGGGAGATTCCACTGAAATGAGCTAATCCACACCAAAATGTTGGTGTTTTATGCTGGTGTGGCAAAGCCATAAGACTAAAAACCAGGATCCCTGTACACATACTGGGCTGGAAGTAATGTGGGGCATTTACAGAGAATAACCACGACTTTTTGTTTTAATATACTCTTTACCCAGAGGGGGTGGAAGTTATTTTTTCCCTGTTTCCCCTCTGCAGAGAGGTCTGAACAAAGGGTCACCACAGTGCATCTCCTTGAGCCGATGAGAAATTAAGTGTCTCACCAAGCTCTATTATCTGCAGCAGACGATGAATCCCTGCCAGCTCATGAGACACTACTGTGTACCTGACCCTGACCTCTGACCCCCCTGTGAAAGGGAGGAAAAACCAAAATGGAATTTCTCCATGTGGATCAATACAGTATCACATGACACCAAGGACACTAAGGGTCAGAGAGCATGGCTTACAGGAGGGTCTTTCTAATAGCTTTCTAACATTTTTCCACTGTGACAAGGCTGCCAGGTTTCATTTTTTGCTGACATGAGCACTTAGTATAAATGTTTTGGGTATACAGCTGCTGCTTTTATTCAGAGCAATTTACAGTGAAAACACTGAGTGAGTGCAGGTGGGAGGAGTTGATGTGAAGCTTTTCTTGAAACTAAAGTTTCCGCAGAAGATAAAGGACTATTTCTTTTCTTGTGACTGAAGCGACAAGGTCATCCCACCACTGGGAGACAGGAGAGAGAGAAAAACAAGACGTGGTGTCAAACTCAGCCTAATTAGGGTGTTCACCCAGTCGCTAAATGCTCCAGATCAATCTCCTAACATGTGGCCAGTGTGTTTCTAATGGTGGGTGTGCTTAATATAGGGATAAGCTTCTCTTGTGTTGACAGCTAGGGCCACTATCTGTCTTCATGAAGTTGGCTACGCTTGTACTGGCTGTGATGAATGGCTTCCTCTGTACTCTTTTCCAATCTTTTTACCTTGCGTACCTCCTCTCTCTTTCTTTCGGTCCCATTTTATTGGTCACATACAGATGGAATGAGAAGGAGTCACTCAGTGTGATTCTCAGTAAAATATGATATTTTGAGCTGTACATAATAACAAATCCACAAAATGTTTACAGGGTCATTCTGCTAGTAAATATGAGTGCTGATGAATTTGAACAACCCTGACAGACACTGGGCATATTCTACTTCTTAAAAAAAAATTAAACGGCAACATATTTCAAAGCAATGTCCAATTTCTTGAGTGTAATTTACACCTTAATACCAGAACAGCAGGCACACTGGAAGAGGAGTATGACCACATGGTAGCATATTACGAGACTCACTTTGTTTATGGTTACACAATCTTGTTTTAAGATTTCTCTCAACCTCCAAACCTCTAGAAGAACTAAAACTTGAATTTATTTCTTCTGGTTTTTAATGTATTTAGATATTGAAGACAGAGACTGTTGGAAACTTGTGACACAGTCAAGAGCCATCTTGAAGCAAATGTCAAGTCTTTTTGACGAACGAGACTTGCACAAGTCACGGTCAGATGGTTTGGGAAAGAGCAGGGGCTGTACCCCTCACAGAGGTATAGCAAAGAGACTTTCTCAAATAGTATTCTGACAGTTTGACCTAAGCTCTGCTGCTATCTGGTGACAGTTAGAGCTCTCTGTAAATGAACATCTGTCCCAAAAGCATGGCAAAGCTGGTCAGTTTCAGACCACTTTGGTGGTGTCTGTTATAGGAGGCAGTGTGACTGCTGACAGCCACTAGCGAGCCTTTCTGTGATTCTGCAAATATAACTCTTCAATACACATACATAATGTAGAATTAAAACTGTAAAAACAGTTCATAATATATATTCATAATTTAATGAAAATGGCTTTAATTATTGCAGTACTTATCTAATCATTATTGCAATAACATAGCAGCATGATATAAATGAAAGTGTCACATCTACTGGAGAAGCCAACCTCTTCTAAAATTACTACTTCTAAAAGCAACTGTGCAGTGAAACTGCTTGTGGGTCCTGAGACACCAGATATCTCAAGTGTACACATATACATAAACATATACACATAAACAGCCCTGTCATGTGCATATTGGTTACCCAGTGTGACTCATGTGAAGACTGAATACAAGGGTCCAATCTTTCTTGCAGCTTCATTGGGCTGCTATGAGTTCTATGTGTTGCCAATTCAGGGTCCAGAATGCAAACATACTACGTCAGGTCAGAATAGAAGTTCTGGGCAGCATCGAATAGCCACTCAGTAAGCAAGAGAATTAGATCAAAGATCCCAAACTTTGATAAAAAGTCAAAGGCCAAAGCCTATGTACATAATAATTTTGAGGTAAATGTTATGACTGCAACTCCCAACATGAATTTGGGATAGAAACATCTACTCACCAAGCTTAAAATTCTGTCACATATCAAAACTACACTTATGGTGAGGAGTAAACTGATTTTATTAACTGCAGCTTAAATCAATTCACCTTTAATTTCTATGTCAATTTTAGATAAATTCAGTAACTGTGGTTCTATGTTTTGTTCTCAACTGCACTGACAAGGTGTTGTGAAATCACTACGACTCTGATTGGCCTCTTCTCCATGGCAACAGCAGCTGAGGTTCATTGGTAGTATAGCATTTTGAGCTATCTGCCATGCCAAAATGACAGAAAATGATTTCTCAGACACAAAGTTGAAATCATAGATAACTGGTAGAGACACAAATTTTTATGTTAAGTTACATTGTGGATATCGTTAAAAATAAAAACTGAAATGGGAATACAGCATGGGGAAAAACACTTCCAGAACCAACAGCCTCTCCCATTGTGCAACCCTGTAGTATATCTAGAAGTCTCAGTCAACCAGTCTCAAGGCAAACAGAAAATTCAGTTGCCTTTGACTTTTTACCTCTAGACACTGGTGATTTCTTTCCAGACAGGCTGTATGGGTGGGCAGCTCCAGACTGCGAGCAAGCAATAATTAACAGTGTCAGGAAAGAAAAGTGAGCAAGTGTTTGATTTTGACAAACCTTGGAGCTGGTTTTCAGTGTGACACAAGTCCTATAAATCACTTTATCCCAAGATTGTGTGAGGGTAGAGTTTCTTGTTGTTGCTCTTACAGATTTTGGTCCACAAGTCAGTTGTGTTCTCCCATTTTGTGTTCAGGAGAGATTACTGAGGTATGGTTTTGAATGAAGAAGGAACTAACAATCCAATTTAGATCACAAATATCATGACACCTCTCACTGAGGTCATGGTAGTCCAAGCGAAAAGAGATAAGGCAAGAAGGAAGGAAACTGAATGGACGGATGACATGGAAAATGGAAATTATGTCTTCTATGATGCCAAATCTGAACTGATTTGGTGCTTCACTAAATCTGAGACACAAGCCAACTCAATTATACTCTTTACTATCTCCATTTTATCTTGATGTGATGAACCAATTTGGTCCTTAATTGCGTTTTGTGATCAAACCAAATACTGACTCACAATACTTTGTGCATCATCTTGTCCTAAAAAAGCAGGAAGTCCTCTTTCTTCTTTCACTCACACTTTTGCCCTCTGAGATGTTGGAGCTTTATGTATGTCTTCACAAGCGGTTTTAATTAAAGCTCTGTTGCTCTGAGATGAGGAGACAAAGAGAGAAGAGAGAATAGGCCAGGAATGGAAGAGGAGGATGAGAGAGAGATTAATTTTAGTCGGGACATTGCCTAAAAGAAAAGCACAGTGAGTAAAAGGAGAGAAGGGAGGGGAAAGTGGAGTAGTGGAGTGCAGAGATGTATAATGATCAATTGTCCACAGCCTGTGGCAGTCCACAAACCCCTCTAATCCTGAAAAGACTCTCCCTTCCTTTTAACGATGCTGAGGGACAGGGAAGAAGAAAGAAACCCTGCCAAACTCTGCATGGTTGGGCTTTATGGTTTTTGGAGGATTTCCCTGACTCTCTTATGCTAGGACAAGCTGTAATATACTTCACAGACTGTGTGTTTGAGCTCTTTTATTGTCAAATTCTGTCAGTACAGTAGGTGTTATGTTTGTATGAACGTATGTAATTCTGTATAATCAGCATAATGTCCTGGAAACCTATACCTTGCATGCTATCACTGGAGAGGTGGAGGCTTAGATCTGCTCCTGTGAAGAATCAAGGCCATGCATAACAGTATTACAGTATTATGGAAGAATAAAGTAGAGCAGAACGTGTCAAACTCAAGGCCCGAAGGCCAAATCTGGCCCGCTACTTCATTTTATGTGCGAGAGCTTTCAAAGGCTATGATTATCTTAAAATACAGTCTTATGCCACTTTACATAAGTACAGTGAATGCAACTCAATTTTGTTACCTGTGCAATGACAGCATCTAGTCACTGGGTGGCAGTGTCTCAATATCAGCCATTTCCTACAGGGGTTTTTAGTCAGTGATGGGGTTGGGGGGAAAAAAAGTAAATAGTCCCGAAATGTCCAAGAAAAAAATAATTGATGCAGAGAGAAGGCAATTTAATGAGAGATGGGAAAGCGAATATATCTTTGTGTTTAATGGAGACAAGCTGGTATGTCTTTTTTGCTACAGGGCAGTGGCAGTGTCCAAGGAATACAATTTACGTCGACGCTTAGACACCAAGCACGGAGCTACGTATGCTAACCTTAACCACCAAGAAAAGCATCAGAGGGTCCAAGAATTAAAAAGCAGCCTGCATTCCCAGCAGAATATGTTTGCAGAAGTTACAGCAAAAAACAATGTAGCGGTGAAAGCCAGCTTTATTGTAGCTGAAGAAGTCGCCCCGAAAAGTGTTTTTCAGGAGGTGCATTTTTGAAGCAGTGCCTGCTCCTGTATGTGACCAGAGAAAGGCTTTTCACAATGTTAGCTTGTTGAGAAATGCTCTGGCAGACAGAGTTGGGGAACTAGCAGAAACTCTGGCTGAAGAAGCGTGTAGGTCCCCGGGTTTTTTATTAGCCATTGACGAAAGCACTGACAATACTGAAACAGGGCATAGAGCCATTTTTAAGAGGCATGAAGGCAGACTTGTACGTGAGTGAGGAGCTCTTGGATGTGACCACCATGCAAGGGATGACAAGGGAAAGGGAAATCTTCAGTGAGGTGGAGTAGTCTGTAAGTAAAATGAAATTACCCTGGGAGAAGTTGGGCTACTGATGGCGAGCCTGCCGTGTGCGGTGAGAGAACTGGCTTGGTTTGACTGGCGAAAGTGGAAAAAAGCAACTCCCACACACCCCTGATAACTTGACTTTCTAGTCTAGTTAGGGTCCGAGCAACGAGTTGCAGGGACCCAACGGGGCCATGCAACAAAGTTGCAAGGACCCTCTTGTTTTTGTTCAATTTATTATTTTTTTATTTTTTTTATTCTCTTTCCGCCTCTTTAGTCGGCTTTTTGAGGGCCTAAACATGCACAAAAACTCATGAAATGAGACACCTCCGGCGGGTCAAAAAATTGCATAATTAAGGGTCTTGAGCACGGGCGTGGCAAAATGGCTCGGTAGCGCCATCTACAGACCAGCCCCTGAAGCTTGTTGCGCCTAAAAATTTGAAAATGTGCACACCTATGTAACATCCCAAGACGCACAAAAAAGTCACTTGGAGCCATATTCTAAACCCAACAGGAAGTCTTTTTTTTGGAGCCGGAAGATGAAAAAATTGTGTATTTTCTGCCATTTCCAGGGGTTGGGAATTTTTACAACCATTCTAGACGCTTTATCCGATTGACTTCAAAACTTAATAATAAGTTATTAAGACACAGAAGATGTTAAATTGTGAAGCTTTTGAGTTTTTGTTGAAGGGGCGTGCCCATTCTGGCCCCTCAAATTTCGATGACTCGCCATGAAACAGGAAGTTGCATTAAACTTGCTGTAATTCAGCCATACTTTGTCCAAACTGCATCAAACTTTACAGTATTGTTAATGGTCCCTAACTGCACACATCCATATGTCAATATTCATACAATTGTTGTAGCGTCACCTACTGAGAACAGGAAATGACATACTTTAGAGTGTGATGTCCTGTTTCTACAAGGGTGAGTGGATTCACTTCAAATGTTGTCAGAACAGCCTTAAGGCCTTCATGATGACTTACTGCAAATATTGTGAGTTTTCGTTGAAGCGTGTGCCTGGTCTGGCCCGATTACTGGGAGTCTTCTGAATTGCATCTCCATTTTGAGTAGTTCCCTACTTTATCCAGCAGATGGAGCCATTGCATTTCTCTCTGCTGGTTTTTTTGGGACGGGGTTATCTGTGTGTGTGTGTGTGTGTGTGTGTGTGTGTGTGTGTGTGTGTTTGGTGGGGTGGGGGGATTATAAGTCCACAGACTATTGTCTAACTATGGTATTTCAGGGTGTTGTGTTGTGGGCTGTTGTAGCCATACTATGTTACAAAGCTAGCAAATGTTTATGGTCGGCATAGAGTGAATTTTTCTGGGTTAATCAGCCTTAAAACTGTTGGTTAACCTGCAGGAGTTTGTGAAGCTGCTGTAACAAGTTCTGATGCCACAGAGAGAATACATTCAAAACAGCCAAGACTTACAGCTGTCACAGATAATGAGCTCTGAAAAATATTAAATGTCACAGAAAATGATTATGCAAGAGCATAAAAACTCTTATTTTAAATCTCTTGTTGCCACAAATTCCAGTTTCTTACAGCGTTTTCCTTATTGAAAACTAAATTCCACTTCAAATGTATCAATAAAATCTTCTTTTGCAGTTAAAGTCACCAGTTTATAGTTTAGTTTTAATAGTATTCCATGTCATTGATGTGCCTTTAATTATCTGTTCCATCAGTGTTCATTTATGTGTTTATCTTACGGGGGTGAGCCACCTCCCGGGTTGGTTATATTATAAGTGACATCACACAGTGAAAAGTTAGTGTGTGTCTCTCTATGTTTATTTATCCTTTACTAAGATGTATTCTTTAAGCCCGCCAAAATACACGTTTCTTACATTTTACGTACGATGCCTACTGCTGTATTTTCTGAATGGCGATGCATCGTGCCACGGTGCAATGTTACGCCACCATATGCCCTATGACCTGTGTTAACCCCGCGGTTGCCAGTCCCCCAACGGGCGCGGGGTGTGAGGGCCCATTCAACGCTGCTCGCAGCTTTAATTATTGATTATTATTAAAACTAATAATAATTGTTTGCAGGGGCAATTATGTAAATGAGAGAATAGATACATTTATGTAGTCTTACAGTTACAACTGGTCCTTTGAGGTCAACCACAATGCTGATGTGCCCCGGGATGAAATTGGGTTTGACACCCCTGAAGTAGAGCCTTTCACAGCTCTGTTTGATTCAGTCAAAAAAGATGAGTGAGTCAGAGCCTATTCAACATTTCAGGAGTTCATCTACTTCTTTTCTGCAGGAAGCAGGGCTGTCACTTTTTATACAAAATCAAGCAATTTTTTGAAAAACCAAATACTTGAACTGTAATGACTTGTTCGATGTCAAAATGTACAGTCTATAGAGCACAGCAGGGCGTTTGAAGAAGCTTGCCTTGAGGTCTAGTAGAGGGCACTCTTTAAATTCAGTTTCACTTATTGCTGCCCTATTCACCTATCAGTAAACTAAACTGATAATTTAAATGGAGGTGGACACTAGCTAGCAAACCTGTGTTAATCAGATAATCACAATATCGAAGCAATGTGTGGAAGTATTTTGATTTCTACACTGTAAATGGCAAGAACATGGTTTTATTCATATGAATTCTAATGAATTACAAGTTAGTTTGAATTCATCTGACCATGACCTTTTTAAAAAATGACTGCAGTAATGTTTATTGCATCCACATACACAATACAAATAAACTGGGGACTCACTCATAAAAACGCTCCTCCACAGCACAAGCAGTGGCTGTGTATTCGACAGGGTACCGTAGACATTGTGGATATGTATCCAGTCAAAGGTTCGACTTATTTATCCACTGCAATTTGATGCCGTGGGGATGGCTTCTTTTCAGCACTGCTCTGGAGTTGATATCAAACCTAAGTTCCAGATACCCTTGGAGCATCTTCTACAGCTGGTTTCTTTTTTACAGTAACACAGCTCTGCTGTCATCTTTTCCATTGCATATAATTTTTGCACTGACCAAATACTTTTCAATCTCAAGAGTTTCCAAAATGTGTTGTTTTTATTTATCAATGTCGCTATGGGTTCACAAGAGTTTGAAACTTCTGTCTCTCAGATAAAATTGTGAAGAATAAAAACATCTTTATGAAATCCTTTAGAGAAGGATTACTACAAGACTATGAGTCAGATCACTGGGCTTAATAATTTAGGTGACTTTGAACCTACCTGTTTCACTCAGGACGATTTAAAATTTGAAATATCCATAAGTTATCTTACTGTAATAGTGCAAATATTAGCAAGACTTAGTGTTTCCTCAAAGCATACAGATGAGGAGAACCCATATAAAAGCAAACAGATTTCCCTCAAATCCACATCAGTTACATTAAGATTTAAAAAATGTTCATTTATTCTGGTATGTTGCTGTTGCAGTAAAACTGAAAAATACACACAGACTTACAGTATCAGCACTACACAGCAGACTTGTCATTTAATTCAGCATTTCTCAGATGGGTGTTTGATTACCCTCATGGAAAAGGTAATGAAATCTGCCCCACATCATCTTCAGATCCTTCCAACAAGCAATGGCCATCTGCCATTGGAAAAAAAGTTGTTTTTTATTTTGAGGTTAAGTGTCATTACATTTAAAGATGGACAGCAAGGCAAAAATCATGTTATAAAATGAGCCCATTAAAAGGCCACCGCTGGTCAGGTCATTGATACAAATATCCCACGCTGCCTTGAGACAGACAGAAACCATGAGAGGAGAGTAGGCCATTAGAGAGAGAAGGGGGGACAGGGGAGCCATTAGCTGAAGACTTAACGGGTAGAGGGGGACACTAATGATCTATACAGACAGCTGTCCTACTAATTAATGCAGAGTGAGAGGAGCAGGTCCTAGCACTCAGAGGCAATCAGGGCCAAAGTGAAGGACAGTGGAGTTGACTGACAGCGGGAGAGAATTTGTAGTGAAGGATGCTGGGTAACAGCTGACTGAGCAGCTACATCTCAGTGCTGTGACATGAAGACTTTATACTCTGCACTAATGAGAGAGGGGACGTGAAGACTGATATCACAATCTGTGGAGTGCATAATTGGAAGAACTCACTCTTTAATTGAAGCTACTTTAGGAAAAAAAGACGCAATAATTATTGGACTATGCAGCCTCATAATTTTAACTACAGTTAAATTAACAAGGAGCCCTCCATACATTTGCTGTTTCTACTGCAATTATTGTTTACAGCAATAAAAACACATCCACATCAAGCTGACTGACAAACAGCTCATTATTTATAATGCATTAGTCAAGCTACTGAGGGCTAAAGCTACTTCTCAATTCTTTCTCATATATCTTATTGAAGAAGAGAAAATAAAACAATAGGAAAAACTGACTGACTAATATCCTGCTCTACATTGCTGTATATATGCAGTACACTCAGTGGAACCCTCTGATAATTAATGTGTCTGTGTCACAGACTGTTGTGTGTCAGTATAACTGCAGCAAAGACATTAGTCTGTATTAGCATGCTTTATTGACAAGGGGAACAAATTGTACTGTTGCAGCAAAAGGGAGAATTTTGTACAAAACTATCTGGCTTTTAGGAGGTTCACTTGTGTCACAAATGGCAGGCAAACATTATTCAAAGGCTTAGATAAATGCTACAGTGCATTTCTTCTAGAGAGTTGCACAGGTCAGGCAGAAGGTAAAAGGAAGTGAACCACAGAAATTTAACCATTTAAGAAATAGTACGAAAAACTTGCAGCTTGCTCAGAGCAGGCCCAAAAAGTTTTAGCTCTTTTCATAATCTCAAAGTCACGTTGCTCGTCCAGATGCAGAAAGTGAGGCGAGAATCTTGGTGATGAAGTGACTCCTCACAGGGCTAGTTGATGAAATTCTAAAGCTAACAAGCTAACCATTAACTTACTGGTCAGTCACAATAGCTTGTAGAGCTTCCTTCTATTTTCTCTCAACTGTTCTGAGAAAAGAGGGAAAGGAAAGCTCTCTAAGTTAACAAGCTTGTTAAGGGGCAGTTAGTTGGTTACCTTAGCATAGTAACTGGTGGGACTTCTGATCACTGTGATTTCAATGGAATAAATTTATATTAATGTGAAATTTCACGGTTTTAAAATCCTGATATGTCCATGCCTTAGAGCCCTAGTCAAACCAGAAAGTGGCACAGCGAAATGTATTGTGAAATAGGTGGTACTAGAAGCTTGGTAACACAGTAACTACTCTAGTTCTACGCTAACTGCTACATGCAAGCCAAACAGGGAAATGCTAGCACTAGTAGGTCACAATAGCACTCAAAGCTAGCTGTCTAGCTAACAGATAACTAGTTGCTGACCAGACAGTAAGTTCACATGGTTTATTTAGCAGATTTGTGCAACTGACTCAATTATTTCAGAGTTTCCACCACACACAGAAAAATTGGTGTGTTATCCTCAGCATGTGGATTAATAATGACAGATATAAAAAGTGACCTCTTGTCATTGAGTGTGACCCTCCTCTGTCTTCACTGCACTGATCTCTTTGTCGCAACTGTCGGAAAACTAAGCCTCTTTTGCAGAGTAGTTTCTACTGTCTTAAAGCACGGTTATAACCTGACTACTGGACTCTTTGGCCCTGAAATTCCACCCTTTAGAATGTGATATTCTATAGGTGAACAGCACAGATTTGCTGTCAAGTCTAAAGCAGCTGGCACACATTAGAGGTGCTTATCAGATGGACAAATTGCTTCAGACCATTCCATTGTCGAAAGTAGGGGGCTTTGTAAGTGTCCAAAACTGACAATTAGACATTCACAACAATCTACATTTTCATTGGCCATTCCCCTGGGGACTGACCAATTTTGAGAGGCACCTGAACTCAAAAGCATAGAAGAATGTATAAAGAATGTAATGTTAAAACTTCAGCTGTCTGCGTAGTGCTGTATTCATGTATTCATAATAAAAGATAGTACCATAGACTAACATTCATGGGAGAAAAGCCTAATGGGCAGTAAAGACCAGATAAAGTTTTTACTATTGTTTGCTCTCCATAAGTTCAAATTGAAAGTTCAAAATGATTGATCCACCTGAATTGGGCAGATTTGTCTTATCGTACCAGATCTCAAATTGCCCATCCGTTGTTATTGGCATATGCAATTTCACATATTTTACACTACACAAAAACATTGAATGAAAGGTGCTACCACTTCTGTCTGCTGAGTTATCCGGCCTCTGTGTTGTTCCTTCCTGCTCTGCATCTTCCCAAAGATCTGCCGCTGGCGATGACGACGCGCGGCCCTCAATGCCAGAGCCAGGATGTAATAATAATAGTCACACACTCGCCATTTGTCTCTGAGCACAGTTTAATAAGTGAAGACACGGACAGGTGAGTCATGGTGGAGACAGCAGTATGCGGATATTCACGGCACCCAGATGAGGTTAGCGTACACCTGCACAGTTTACTGACAGGCTGCATTTACAATTTCAAGAACAGTCTCATCCTGTTTCACTAAATTGGTCTTTTTGTGGGCAATAAAAATTCTGTTAATATAACAACTTATTTTATGCTCAACAATAATGGCTCAATTCCACAATGCCCCAGCATGCCATGCCAGTGAGATACACAGCCATTAACAGCCAAGTTATTATTAATGTTATCAATGTGTGCCTTGGGCTCTTGTTCTGAATTCTTGCAAGATTCTTTGTTTTTCTCACCTGTGTTTGCTCTGTCCCAGCCATTGCAAACATACTGCCATTCATCCATTTTTCGTCCAGATTTGTTGAAGTTGTACAACAAATGATGGATGTCTAATTACTTCACCTGACATTCCATCACCGTCAGCAAAGCGACCTTGGATAAAACGTTTCAGCAATAAACAACAACAAAAACAATATAATGATCATGGTCAACAGCGACACTTGTCTAACAGCTTTTCGAGGCTACCGCAGCATTTACTTTAAGGTATGGTTTCAGAAAGCAGGAAACCAAAACAGAGCGAACTGATGAATATGATTTTTAAGATTTTGCACAGTTCAGCAAGGTTATACGTTTACTTTAACAACTGCTCAGTGAGTAAAACGCAGTTTTGCATCCAGTCGGACAGCATATGCCAATCGGGTGCAAAAATACTAAAGGCGTTAATTAACTGATTGTCACATTTGAGATAATGCTGTTAAATGTATCGGTTCACTCATCGCTTTGCGCAGTTTACAACACAATGGATAGCAATCTCAGGAACAGCCACGCGCGCCTGGAGACATTTTCAAAGCCGCGCATCATCATTGCAGAATTACGTCAGCTTTGCAGGACGACACATGTAACAGGCGGTGTCCGGTGTGCTGTCTCATCTCTCATGACTAGTCGCCCAACATTCAGTCATGCAGACGTCGTGAATCTATCATGATGATGTGCATTTCACACACTGCTACTAATGATTAAAAAAATAATCCAGAAAAAATCACTATCCATGCTGCTTCAGAACATGTTAAAGCTCACGTCTTCCTTTTATCAGAAAAGAAAAGAGAAATCAAGGTACAAACCATTTAAAAACAATGAGATTAACTCTCTTCTCCTGGGAGCAATGATCAGTAAATACGGTTGTTTACCCGCTGAAAATCTTCACCGTTAAAACCAAGCCCATCGTGGGTCCAAATGCCGGGTTTAGTACCACGCCAGCTGGTCGGTGGTTCCAAAGTGCCCACGATGTTTATGAGGTGATCCAAATCAGTGAAAGGACTGATCACTACTCTCACCCTCTCTCTCTTCCCCACGAGGAATACAGCGGAACGTAGCCTCCCCGCGGCGCATTGCTGTGGATGGCCTGCGGGCGCCTGCGTTTCGTACACGTTTTCTGTGGCCTATTGGACTGGCGCGGAGAGGCGGTAAGATCGCTACACAGTTTTGCCCGCGAGCCCACCGCAGCTTCCACACACCGCGTCAATTAACTTAAATGGATCAACTGACGGGCGCCGAGGGGCCCCAATGCGGTGAGCGAAAGCGAGTTGAAATGGGCGGACAGGAAATACTGATGTTCTGTAACCACCAAAGCCAAGAAATGATCAACTTATCACAGGATAAGCCAAGACATTTTTTTACTTATCCAAGACTCAAAATTTAAATCACAATGTGTGAAACTGATCCACATCTATCTGCCAATTTCTGCATTTGAATTTGGTTCCATTTTGTGATAGTGTGTGCCACTCACTCCTACACTGAGCTGGAAAGCTTTGTCAGCACAAGCTCGCACAAGAGATGCAACCAAACCACATTTCCCGACTGCTAGCCACGCAATAGCTGCACAAAACTCCACATTGTTATCATCACATGATTTGGGTTGTTATTATCTCACATGATTTTTCCACCTGATATACGATCTCAAACCACTGACTGTTATTCTTTCATCAAGCACAAGAATGGAAAGTTCTTCACCTTTACACCAAACACAGGACATGTGAGTTGAATTACTATGTCTCATTGAAAATAATAATAATCTCATTACATCTACAATCCTTACAATTATTACCACTTCACAAACTCTATAGGACAGGGGTTACCTCGAGTCACATGGGTGTGTCACAGCTGGAAATCCCCCTGTTAATTCAACATGTTTGTGTCTTGGTTTCTGTTGGCAAAGAAAGCAAATTCCTTGCAAAGATAAAAATCATGACTGTGCTACGTGACGAAGCCTCTCACTGTCACTGCCTCCCCTGTAGTATAAATTCAGCCAACACATCCTATATCAAGTGAATATATATTCTGAGTAGACCTTTTGTTTTGCAGACATGATGACTTATCATAACACTAAAAGGCACCAGTCTAACTCGTAATGATGAGGTCTCAGTTCCGTGGAGCATACCAGTAACTCACTCGTTATTAATAATCGCTCTTCTGCTATGACATATCAAATGCGCAGAGATAGCCTGCGTTGTTGCAGACCAAGCGTCAATGTACTGCGGTAGAGATCAGTATCACCGCGCGAATACCAACAGCGCATTAGCACGCTTCGCAGTCGCGTTTACCTGCCAGTAGGGCAAGGTTTCATCAATCACTTTTCTCTTTCACATATCAAAAGTATGGGTTTTATCTATCACTCCATAGAAATCAGGTCTCCATAACTGGCACACGATGACCCTAATTATGGTCTTGGTTATTAACCCAACAGGTAAACATTACCATTTCAAGTGCATAAGCATGGCATGACATATTCATTGTTTGGTAAATTGCTGTCACTGCCATCTTGGTAGATGGAAACTGGTCCATCTTTACCAGATTCTGCTGAGCGCATCCCCGCATAGCAAACAAATAAAAAGTGCATATAATATACAGTGTATTCACCGCAGCACAGTGAAAAGGTCACAGCAATCGATGATATAAGAGCCGCAGCAACGTCTGCAGAGGATTGCCGCCGCCATCCGCGCGACTGGGAAATCAGTGTACTAAATTCATCAATGACCATTTTGTTAGGTATCTTTGAAGCCACTGTTAACAAACGTCCATTGATTGATGATTCATCAGCATCGCGCGAAGCCTGTCGCACCGTGACTGGCGGATGGAATGAAATGTTCTGGATAGCCAAATCAGAAAACAAATGAAGGGCCCACATAGCACTTAAGAATGTTGATATAATACCATTATCATAAACCAACTTTATAATCACTCAATTTGGATCCTGTATTTTGAGCAATCTATAGAATTTGTCTGAGCAAATGCCTCTTCAAATTAAATTAGTTTGTAAATCATCAAAGATCAGTTACAACCTAAAGAAACCTTTGATGATGTCATCAGCACGGATTTACATTGCCAAAAGACAATTTGAACTGACACAGACCGAAGAGGCTCCTGTGATGAGTAACCAAACTTCAATAAAATCAGTGGAGTGCCCCTTTAAAACTCTTATTGATAAGATCCTAGCAATGCTTCTTACTTTCTTGTTTTTCCATATACGCTGGAAACGGAAAGACTACATAGAGAATAAGATCTGCCATTTTGCTGCTGTTACAGAAATAAGTGGCATCTCTAAATGTTGATATATTTGGCATCATTACCATCTACACTGAAATTCTTCACTGACACGCTTCCTCTGCTGTGCAGTTTGGTGTTTCTAGGGTGATAAGACAAAACCTCAAAGTAAATCAGCAGTGAAGTGTTTGAGCTGCAGCTCACCAATACATAATGCAGAGACAGTTAGCTGAGAGGACAGCAGGGGTTCACAGGCTGCAGCCAGGCAAGGGAGGAAGATACAGCAAGAGATGGAGAGATGGAGGACAGCACACAGATACAGAAAGACAGACCAAAGGAAAAATGACAATTATACTGGCCAGAGACATGATGCAAACCTGTTTGGCAGCTGCAACATGTTCAGCAAATAATCCACACTGCACTGGCCTTGAAAAGGCCATTTGACAAGACAAGTGTGCTGCTTTTCATCTCAATAACTACCAAACTTCTAGCAAGGCAAAGGGTAGAATTTCAAACTACGCTCCCAAACAGAGGACACAGGGAGAAAGAGAAAAAGGGGTGACATGGAGAAGGAAAATGAAAGAGAACAAGTGAGTCTTAAAAGAGAATAGGAAAGCAGAGGAGGCATACTGGGCTGGAAAACTCAAAGAGAAATTGAAAGCGAAGTAAGGTATCTCAATAACTTGTAGCTTCTTGATGCCTCTGCATGAAACAAAAGCAGTCCTCAGTTGAATCCAATCTGGGCTCTAATGTAACACAATACAGGCACATTCAATAAAAGCACAGACAGCAGAGGAAGGGCTATCTTTGGATGAAGCTCAACAACAAAGATGGCGGACAAATTAAAGGATGATGGTGAGGAATGAACATAGCGGAGCTGCTCTGCAATAGAACAATAAAAAAGCTAAGGGGTTTCTAAGTGAAGTAAGGGCACTGAAATTACAAAAACGTTTTTAATGCTGGCATGTGGCCACATGTTGACATTATAGCCATCGCAAGTGTCACGTTCCCAACCTGCTGACCAATGCGTTCCACATGATGTTCTGCAATCATCCATTTGTGGCCACAATCAGCTTGGTCACACAAATACACAACATCACTATTTCTAACATGGAACAGGACAGCCATTACTAGTTTAAAAATGAAACACTGGCTACATTTGGCTGCCATTATGAGGCTAAATGACACCCATACTGGAAAACAAATCCAGGCCCACTCAAGCTCAAACTGCCAATGAGCTAAAAAGCACCATGAAGAGACCACGATGCCTAAATATATCAAACCTGAGCGTCATAACTGGCACAAGGCTATTATGTGGCAGTGTGACAAGAGTATGAGAAAATTAGCTGTCTGTGTGCCCAAAGCCGACAACACACACACATCAGTCCTACTGCCAGCTGTCAGGTATCGCCTTCAATCAAGCTCTTTATCAGTGATTGCCTGCTAGCATGCTACGCTACAGGTGAGGGACAGCACACACACAACAGAGAACAATATCTGTGTGAGGTGAGCTATACAGACAGAAGACAAGTAAACTCAAGCACTAAATACTAGTGCTGAAATGGTTGACAGATTAATTGATCATAATTTCAGTCGCTTATCGAAACAAAAAGCTGTAAATTCACAGTTCAAAGCTTTTTCAAATGTTAGGGTTTAAAATGATTGACGACATTTTAGATTGGCTGCTTTTGGGTTTTGAAAGTTACAAAAATAAATCAAATAAAGTTGCTTTAAATCTTGAAGATTTCGGTCCTGGTTTATTTGGCATCAGTTAATTTCATCACTGATAACAGCTCCATCAGAAATACAACAGATTCCTCATTAGATCTTTTATACAGTGGATCTGTCTTCAAGCTGAGAAACTAGAGTTCACTTTAAATGGATCACTTACAAAATTCAAATAGAGCGTGGTTTCTTTTTGATGATGTCATTCATAAGTAGACACTCTGACCTAATGAAGTGTATGTTTTTCTTGTATTATATTGTTGTCATTGTATTATTTTATCAATTTACTTTATTTTTGCTTGTCGACAACATTTGTTATATTTTAGTCATATCTATTTTGCCTTGCTCTCTGAATCTTTGTGGTACATACTCACACCTGCATATCTGTGATGTAAAAGGTCTACGGCAATATGACAGATTTGATTTGTCATTAAAATATATGAATGGACTTGGAGCCCGAGTCGTTTTTTGTCGAGTAATGAGATAAATGAATAAGGTGGTTCTGACTGACAGCTAATTCAAGTTGGGTCCGATGGTTGCAGTGGGACAGCACTGCACAGAATGTTGTATAGTCTGCATGTATTATATTAGCTCTAAGCTCCAAAAGAGGTATCATAACATCTTTTCTTCACTTGAGCAAAACATACACACAGACACACACAAAAACAAATCCACAGGCAAAGAAGCCTGGTACAAACATGCACACGTAAAGTAAGTATGGACACAAGAGAGCCTTGATCACTTTGATGTGTAGTAGAAAAACATGATGGAGAAAGGTCATAGAAAGAGAGAGAACGAGATAGATGTTAAAAAAGAGTGAGAGGGAGTGTTGGTAGAGAAAATGAGTGGGCAGCAGCAAAGACGGTATTTGCCTTTCTCTCTGTGTTTTCTGGCCATGAGGGTTAATGTAAGAGAGTACAGGCAAACAGAGAAGTGAATTCGTGACCGTAGGTTGGCACAGCTAAACTCTCTGAGCAGCTCAAATGTTATGAACACTGTTCTTAACATACCAACACCACAGGCAACATGCAAGAAACTGATTTGAGATTTGCTCTTGGGTCTAATATTTAGCAGCTCCTCTCATCCGAAACAAACTTATTACAAGATTTTTTGTCTGGGGTGACAAAGCAGGTAAATAGCTGCGGTGTAATTGAACGCTTTGTCAACAGTTTATGTAAGGTGTGTTGGCGAACTGCTCAGTGGTGGTGCTGCAGAGCTGTGAATCCTCAGGCTGAGAAAAAAAGGAACAGATTTCTCACCCTCCCACTCCTCCTCCTGTACTCCTACCACCATTTGCTGCTGACCTCTCAGGTCAGCTGAGCCCAAGCCTACATTCCTTTAGCTGCGCTCTCTTGGGACGTCTCTTCCTCTGCCTCCTCTTACCTTATGTGTTGCTTTAGTACTGTCTTACCAAACAGCCATGTTTTGGTGGCCATGTAGGATTCCACAGCTCTCAGTAACAAGGCAACAAGATGATGTCCATTTTGATGCTGGGGCAATTCACAAGCTACTACTGCACTAAAGCTAACCTGCGTATTACCAACCTGTCTCTTTTTCACCTTTTGTCTTTCAGTTTTGCCTTTCCGCCAGGCCCAAGAAATCCTCCATCCTCCTCTACCTGCCCCTCAGAGGCCATGTTCAGACAGCTGAAATCAGATTTTTTTTTCCCACATATCTAGTACCAAACAGACATTTTGTTACAGTCTCAACAGAATAAGGGGGCATGATTAAATCCAGTCCTTGAAAACATATTTGCAGGTGGATTGAAATGCAGTTCAAATCCAATATCTGCAAATGCAACTGTGGCTCAACTGTTTGGATCAGATTTCAAGTGTTTACTTTTTTTTTCATCACTCTCCACAAGACACATATTTGACATAGCAAGAAGCACAGAGAAAAAAAATATGGAGGAGAGTTAAAATGCAAGTCCAGCACCAGCTAAGATGGTAAACACCACCATGCACTGTTGTCATATGCCACAATGTATTCTGTACTCCGATGCAGATATTTCCAGAAAACCAGCTAAAATAAGAGTCTTCTTAGATAATGCTTAGTTACTACTACCAGGTTTGTCAGAGGATTTACTCTTAGCCCAAATTCAACATCAAATGCAAAAACGTCAGCAGCAGTAACAGTAAAGAATCATCCATCCATTCAGCCTTCACAGACTCTGATCTCAGTTAGAGCTGTCACTGTTCTGAGACCCAGCTCAGAATTCCCCACAGTGCTTTATGAGTGGCTGTCCACCACCACTGATATAATAAAAAATTTATACAATTTGCTGAAATGAAACATTAACCTTTCAGGGAAAAGAGCAGGGCCACCATTTCCCAAAGTAAATGCCACACTATTTAATGAGTATGACTGTTTGTTATTTAGGCTGTCATCTACTAGCTAAACTGATCACGAGGTGAGAAGCTTCACAATCAGGGTGGCTTAACACCATGGCTAAACGATTTCCTGGGGGAAACCCTGCACATGTCCCTTCAGCAGCACAACTGTCTTCCTCAGACAGTCATCTCAGAAATTCAATGGATGAAAACAGCTTTTGAGTAGGCTCTATAACGTGTCTGGAAGTGTTTATATCTGTTGCTCTGTTCACACAGTGCAACTAGTAAGTACATAAGAACATGTTCACAACATATAAAGTGTGTTTCCAGCCACCTATTTTCATGTGCATTTTTTATTTGTGCATAAAGAAAGCTCAGTAGAAATGATGGAAATCCAAAAACAAAAGCCAAAATATTGCAAAAAACTTTTGGCAGAGTTGCAAGTGGATATATTGCTAAAAACAAAAGGTTAGGTGCAATGGAGACAGAGTAATAAAATAAATCATGACGCACATGAAGCAATAAGGAAGCAATGAAATCTGAAACAATTCAAAAAATGCTGGCAGTGTAGACTGCCTTCTAGTCAGCATGGACCATTACATTGACATCTAATGGTGGAATGACAGCAAATGACAGAATGCTGTCTAAACACTGGCCACTGTGCACAGTCAATCACAAAGATCAGATTCCCTGTTGTCTGAGCACAGTTAGGTTCTCATCCTCATTCCCTGCTCTCTATGTCCACACAGTGTGTGAGCAGGTTTCAGAGCTATTGTCTGTTGTCTCCTCCTCTCCTCCATTCTTATCATTTACTCTCACTGCTCCTCCTGAAAGCCTAAAATCCTCTCTTCTTCTAGACCATCAGTTGTCTCACTTCATCTGGGTCCTCTCTTAATGTAGAAGGGGTGTGCTTAGGAGTGATGGAGGGGCTGCCCCTGCCATCTGCTCCAGCACCAAGGCTCTAATGCTCAGAGGCCAAGGGGATGCTCAAGGAGGACAACAGTGTGTAGAGCCTCTGGGAAAACACTGAGCTCACTTACAGCTAGGAGCCAAGGAGAAGTGCTGCTGTTGGCAATGATACAAATTTATGTAAACACACATATAAACTTATAACAGCTGAATTTACAAGAACACATGATGCATCTGTTTAAAAAAAAACAACTATGAATCACTGTCAAGAGCATGTGGGTGTTTTGTTGGCACAGTAAATACAGGAAGAGTATTAGAGCTGACACAATGAGCTATCTAAAATAAATCCATTCAACCTCTTACACATTCAAATGATCACTAAATGTAAAGACAGTGAATTAGAAGCTGCAGAGTCACCATGGCAGCTACAGGAAATGTGTTGAATCAATAGCTGCCACTGTCCTG
Organism: Lates japonicus; assembly: GCA_033238685.1. Taxonomy (NCBI): domain Eukaryota; kingdom Metazoa; phylum Chordata; class Actinopteri; family Centropomidae; genus Lates; species Lates japonicus. The sequence goes on along the minus strand of BRZM01000043.1, from coordinate 7,028,342 downwards.
AAAACCTCCTCTGACCCAGAACTACTGTCTACATCAGTTAGGTTCAGAGAATTGGCAAAAACCTGAAGGCCACTCTGGACGGTCAGGACAGTCTGCTAAAATCTATAAAACGACTTCTAAACCACCTTTTAAAAAAAAAGCTTAATGGATGCCAGATGAACCACTGATAATATGATATGACCCAGGTCAAGTCTTGGATTCTTGCCTATGATTCTTTTATTTCATTTTTAAGTGCTTTATTGAAAGCGTCTCTTTCACGTGTGTATGCACTGTAATATTCAGGTTTGTGAGTGTGTGTATGTGTTCACATAATCATAAGAACACGTAAGAGAAAGAGGGAGGCTGGTTCATGTGAACCCACTCACCCTGGGTTGCCAGTTTTCATATTGCTTCTGTAGGTTTGCCCCAATGGTCTCCAGGGCTTTCTGAGGACTCATCGACAGAGGATCTGGCAAGCAAACACAGAGTTAAACACAACGGCAGTCACACACCTAGCACACAACACTGAAGTGAAATCATACTCACTCAATCCGTATGTGACAAACCAGCCTTACTGATATGATTCACCACAATCATTAACATGATGGTATTAGGTTTTTAGCAGGGCAGTCTTCTCCAGAATAATGTAACAAAGCTTAGGCTCAGGCACCAACAACACCATGATTACAAAGGCAAGTTATAGTTTCTCCTTTCAGCATCAAAGGAAATTTTCTAATAAAATCAAAAGCAGGGTTTGGAAAAATAAGAGCAGCCCCTCAAGTTGAAATATTGATGAGAGTAAATCAATATGGCATGAAGAATAGCAGAATATAGATTGAGGACAGATCAAATTGCGCTCAGCAGGCAGAAAGGAATGTATTGGCAAGTTTGCAGGAGATACTGATACTTATACAGAGAACCAAACCACTGCTATAACGATTCTTACTATGCATTATCACGACACAATGATGTGTTTGATGGGTCAAATGATAACTTCTGTTTCACTGAAGGTCATTTTCAAGGAAAAATTGAAGTTTATCTGTATTATAAACAAAGATACATTTTTTAAATTGACAAATGATCTAGAATCATATATTTTTCTCAAAATAGACATGGAGAATTATTTAATAAATTGTGTGATACAATAGTGTCCTTTATGAAACCTATCATCGTGCAAAAGGATATTTCAACAGTAAGACCTCTACCTGCACAACTTTACTATTTCCTGTTATGGTCTCACTTTACAAAAGAAGTTTTAAAACAATCATCCACACCATGGCCCCTGAATAGCAAATATAAGTCCCTCAAGCTGTAGGAGAAGCACATATACCAAATTAAACACTATGGTGCATTTTAGGACATCACCTCTGCCTTTACCTCTTAGTGTTCCCAAACACTGGGACCGCATAGTGTCAGTGTCCTCAGAAGCTGCTCTGAAAGTTCAGAAACTTTAAGAACTGTGTTCACTTTTTGTGCTTCCCTCACTCCTTAAGAGTGAAGGACTCCCAGGGGAGCTAAACAGTGGTTTTGAGGTTCCCATTCAGTGAAGATGGTTCCTTTGTTATTGTTCTGTGTTATGTCAACTGGTTCTAGTGAGGGCAGACTGCTTCATCCTTAGCTGACAGAGGTCTTATGAATTGAACTCCCCTGGGAAAAACTGAGAATATCCCTAAATGTTGCAAAGTGAAAGCTAAACTTTTACTGTCAAGTTGAAGTTGACAGTAGTGTTGCACAGCTTACCACTACTTAATAACCCTTTGAAACCTCTGCCTTTTTGTTATTTTTAATATATTTACAGGGTTTTGGCATAGGCACTATATGTCCTAACTAGATCTGACATTTACTGCTATTTTGGAGTACTGTGAAATGGCATCAACTTGAATGTCAGTTGTACTAATGTTCTAGAGGAGTTTTAATGGAAAAACTAAAGTTTTATGTTTGGGTGCCTGTTCATTCATATTCATGTTTGGGCTCTGTGTGGACCCACTCACCTATCCAGCACTCCAGTCTGGCACAGGGGGAGGTCTTGACCACATCAGGAGGATCAACTCCCACGTTGAGACACAACACCAGCGCTACACTCACAGTCTTCATCTGGGAGGAAGCACAGAGCACAGTGTTATCCTCACTTCACTCATCAGTGCTCAAATCAAAACAGACTGGTGGATTCATTGTTGATGCTTTTCAAAACCACATGAAATCTTTATTCATCTGAGAAACTGGACTGAGCATGCTTGTATTCAAGGTCCATTCCAGGAGTTTTCCCAGTAAACAGCATTCTGCTGTTCCTGGCCAATGAGGATCCAGTCTCACCCAGGGAGACTCAAGAGTAGTTAATGCAAAAGAGATTTATTCACCTCATTCACATTTTCCCATCTGATCAAGAAATTCCAACTATAGAAATAGTATTCACAATGTCAAACAGTACCGTCCAATGAGGACTCTGTAACTGTAAAGTATGAATTTAAAGCAGAATTGTGCAGATCAAGCAAAGGTCCGTGTTTGGATAAATAAATGGCAAAATGAGACAGCAGCATTGCAACAACAGACTGGTCACACCAGGTAATAAACCCTGACGCAACAGACCACTGTAACAGGAAGTGAGGGGGGAAAAAAGCAGTCACTGAAAAAGAACAACCATTGCTTCATGTGTTGAGCGGCAAATCCTCACACATATACACACACAGGCACACGGTGACTTGACCAGGCAGCACAGGTCTCCTACAATACAAATTACAAATTAAAGTTGCAGCGAGCCAACACTCCATCTTCACTGTCAACACCTCAGAAACACTTTTCTTTGCGCAGCACAGCAGACATCAGCCACTGTGACACCTTGTTGCCCCAACCTGTAGCTCTAATTAATGAGGACAGTGACACAAGAAGCTGACTGCAAGGGACAATCAATGTCTTTATAAAATTCAAAGCTTTAAGAAACATTTCACAGCTAGTCATGAATATACTCTCTGGATAGATATGGCATTCTAATAAGAAATGTACATTAGTGACACCATATCTTGTGTAAGCCTGGTGCCAACATTGACGCTGCTTTACAAAGACAGAAAAGTGTTGTTCTAAAGTTTGTTGTTGTGTTACTTAAAAGGTTTGATGTGAAAGTGCAGTCACTGGTTTACTGGTCCATGGACTCAGCAGGACAACTGTCTGTTTAATGGAACTGCTTGATCCAAGCTGACGAGTCACTGTTTGATCATCATGTCACGCCTGATAGCTTTTATTCTGGGACAGATGGCACTTGAACTTCATGAGGCCTTGTGTGTCCTCTTGGCTTAATTAACATTAGGTCAGCTACCTACTGAGTCACACAGGGCGTAGTTCCTTCTTACAGCTCGTTGGGTACAATTTTGCTTAAATCAGGTCAAGTCAAGCAGGGCTCTACACACAATCTAGGGGCAGATAATTTTATGAAGTAATGTTGGTGCATTTCTCTTTTAAAGAGTAGACATTTAACATTAAACATGCAGTATGCATACTGCACAGGTGCAATAAAACTTAACATGGAGATTACGGAGGAATTCTGAAACATAAGATGCACTAGGGACTACAACAAAGGACTGAGATACATTGTGTTTCATGAATGAACTAAGCACTTAGCACTGTCGCCGATGGGCTGGCTTGGGAACAGGAGCTCCTGCCTCAGTCAAAAGATCTTGGTCAGTTTTAATATATGTGGCAAATAAGGTTCAACAGTTAAGGTACATACAGTTAGTGTTTATTTTAGCTTGTTCATAGCAATTAGCTATTGCCCTAACAAGCTTGCTATGGCAAAAATACAGGATACCGCTGGGTGATGGGAGACTGCAGGAGAAGAAAATATAGATTTTCTTAAAGTTTATACTTGTTTAATGGGTGTTCTGATAAATGACTCTTGTTGGCTTTTCACTCAGTGAGGTTTTATTGCACGCAAATTGACCAGTATAGCTATCGTCAACTCCAATAATTAGTCTATGTTTCTCTTCACTTGATGTTGTGTTCTCCACGTTCTCTCTGCCCTGACGTCCACTCTGTTTGTGTGGCCAAACACAGAAACAGCTGTATAAAAACACATTGAGAGCCATAGTAGTTGTTAGTATATACACATACAACACGTCCATGAAGGTCAATGGAATAGCGCCAAATGACCTTTTGAAGGTATCGCTACATGCAGTCTCTGTGTGCAACGTAGACCTATAGAGCATGTGTTGTGTGTGTACAGTGGGTTATGTGACGTCCCATGGCTGAGCAGCGTTAGGAAGCCTGTTGTTGTGAGGGTAATTAAGGCGCCCTCTGCTTCCCCACTGACAGAGTAAAAGGTCAGTGTGCTAGTGGGACGCAGCAGGACAAGACTCAACATGTACATGCATCTGCACACACACAAGCACACTGCAGCATATCACCTCATTCATTTTCACCTGACCTCCTCACCCCTCACCTTTTTCCCACTTGCACAGTTGGTAAACTTTCCATTTATTCCTGACAGGTGGGAGCTGATGCACACATTTTCTGCTTGGGAACACAACTGTATGCACACAACACCCCAGGAAACTGAAGAATGAAACAACCCTAAGAGATTACAGCCATGCTAGCAGGTCTGTGCCTATTTACAGTGGTGCTTTGAGCTTAATGTTAATGTCAGCATGCTAGCATGCTCACTGTGAAAATGCTAAAATACTACTGTTCAGTAGGTATAATACTGATGAAGTTCACCATCTTCGTGTGTTAGCATGCTAACATTAGCACTAAAAATAAAGTACAGTACAGCAAACTAGAAAAAGAGCTGGATGGGGCTCATCAAAGTTACTACAGTTCACCCTGAGAGGGACATGAATGTGCAGAAAATTTCAGGGCAACCCATCCAAGACTTGTTAAGATGTTTTAGTCTGGACTAAAGTGGCGGACAGGCAGATCAACTCCCCAAACAAAAAAAGACAACATTGTCTAACTCCACAGATAAGAACATTCAGGAATTACAAACTGAAGCTCACAAACAGACCATCACCTAATAGGGTAGCTGTTAAACACTAAATGTTTTTATTGCATTTGTTCTTAGGTATTTATTGTAGAGGTGGAATTAAGAAGCCAATCTGACATACCAAGGCAAGAACAAGTCAGTCAACACTTTGGAAAATCTCTACTTATGTATAAATTTGTCTCAAAATGTCTTTATTTAAGTTACAATTCCAAACAAACACAATTTATTTAAACTAATCATGCACAAACCACTGTATTCTATTGTTCTACATTGAACAAAGGAGGCTCAACCAATTATTAAATCCAAAGGTTCACTTACTTTGTCCACCAGCACTGGGAATCTTTAACGGGTATGTTCAATAAAGACACAAAAGACTATAATTGCTTGTGTCATTAGTTTAAGCAAATTGGGTTTCTCTATACTTGTGATTTGTGATGATTACATTTCACATTATTACCAATTAATACAGAAAACCAGATAATTCCAAAATGTTCTCATATATTTTCTTGCCACAATAAATCTGGGGAAAGCCAGAGGATACTTTGAATATACATTTGTCTATTCACAGCTTTTAGATGTGTAATGGTACCTTTAAATCTAACGATAGCTTAAGCATCCTTTCATGAACACTGGAAAAAGGCTGAAGGTCTATCCTGGTCTCCCCAGACACAAGATCTAAAACTCAATGAGGCTTCATGGGACATACTGTAAAGATTTTCACCTCCCTCATCCTTCAAAGAACTGGAGGCTTTCTGTCAAGAATGATCCAATGTCCCCTGACACAGCTCCTACCTAAATGACAGAAAAGTCAATGAAGACTCGAGCTGTTTGGAAGGTAAAGGGTGGCTATTAGGTGCTTGATAGTTCTTAATGATATTCTTTTACTTTGCACTATGAGGCGTTTCCCAGTATCTGGTTGAACTACTGCATTTTTCCTTCATATTTGGTAAAAAAAGGTGTGATGCAGTTAGATCCTTGACAGAAAGAACATCTCATTGCGAGTAATTTTATTCTGAGTTAGCTCTGAACAGAAGTGCGCTCTCCTTATGTAATACACATGTGTATCTGTCATTTGAATAAATACAAATGTGCTTTTTTTTTAAAACTGAAAGAGATGTGTTCAACTGCCTCAACTGGAAGATTTTGCTGCTAATATGCATGTAAGTATGCCTGTTCTCTGTCAGCTCTTCAGGGGCTGTAAAATATCTACACCATTATACTGGGAAAAGACATTTGTATCTAAAACATATTACAAAGACACAGACTCAACTGGGAAGAACCAGGGCAGGTTTGCCCTTTAAATAAAAAAGAAGAAATGACAGCACACTTCAGAGACTTATTAATGCAAAGTCCACAGAGAGAGAAAAGATGTTACTGCCATGGCAGGTAAAATGTCAAAGAAAACTGCTGACTCTCTGGGGCAGATGGTAAACTATCATTTCATTTTTTCAAATTCAACATGGACCAGCATTAAAAAATGACACCTGGGTAGGAACCTGGGTAAATAGCAGTCAAATTTGTCAGCAAAGGTACAGTGAGGACAGGAAACTACATCAATGGCACCAAGATGGTATCACACTGGTGTTAATCACGATTATAATTAAGTGGCTCAAGTTGGCGCAATAATTAACATCCTAATATAAACAGCCCTGATTAAATTATTTGTTTCCGTCCAGCATCCATCGCAGGCAATTTATAATACATTTGATATTCATTTGCATGACAATAATACAGATGAATGAGGGATAGTGCTCATCATCTCGGTGCAACGTGGCATTTGAGTGTGACGGCACACAGATGTGGTCCACATTATTCTCACTGATTTATCTGTTTGTTTATTCCACATATTACCTCACGCACTCAGTGAAAACAAAAACAGGTAGTCCATTTATCAACCAAGTCTGGAAATTACTGAAAATGCTTGTAAATCTGTTGGGCAGGAATTTAGCTATTTGCATGGCTTATAGCAATGAATTAGTTCCTGCCCCATGGGAAACTGTCAGACCTTAGACCTTGTTAATATGGTTTAGTTGTGTGTAGTTCCCATTTAGATAAAATGGACATTAATGAAAGCAGACAGGCCAGGACTAGTCTTTTTCAGCTGTTAGATAAGCAGGTCAGTGTAGAGACCAACTGACACACACATGCACACTTTTTATGTCAAAGTCTGGTTTCCACAGTCTACAGTTCTACAGTCTGCTTTCTACACATCTGCCTATCTCACTTGAATCTAAAACCGCAACTAATGATTATTTTCATTATCAATTAATGTGTATGTAACTAATAAATGGTTTGGTAAAAATGGTGAAAAAAAATGATGAAAGTCCCAAATGACATCTTCAAATGTCTTGTTTTGGATGACAAACAATCCAAAATCCAAAGATACTCAAGTTAAAATCTGAAATACAGTTTAAGTAAAACAGGAAAAGTGCTCAGCAGACTGTAATCAAAATTGCACTGTGTTAGAGAGGAGAGGGAGAGCAGGGATAAGCGAGGATTCCTACCACAAACAAAGCACCTTCTAACCCATAACAAGTAGCTCTTTATCAAATGGGCAGCCCCGGCCTGTTAATTTGACTATTAGCATTAACCTGACAGGACTGCCTAAACAAAATTAGATTTTAATACAGGTATGCTCTGATCCTCATGGATTTCCAATAATCTCACAAAGTCTTCTTCTGTATGAGGTGAATGAAGGATGAGGGGGACGAGGAGGAGAGAAAGAGATGGCAATTCAAGAATGAGGAAGTCTCTTTGCTATGACTAACAAAAAAAACCCAGACAGATCAGCAAAAAGAATCAGAAAAAAACAGAGGGAAGGAGGAAGAAAAAGATAAACTGAAATGCATGTGTGTGCGTGTGCATGCGTGCATGTCATAATTGGTTGCCGTCTTCCCCTCATTAATAACTGCACGGGACTCCAGGGGACTTCCCAGCCTTTTCCCTCTGCACCCTTTTAATACTGCCATACAGCCCCCCAGCTCTGCTCACTGCATCAATCAATGGCCCCTGTTTATTCCATTTATTAGGCCCGCAATAAATGAAGGTTATTAAAATGGTGGAGAGCATCGATCTCCTGCGGGCGTGCCATGGCTCGCTAGCAGCAACAGGTCAGAATTAGGACACTTCAGCTAAAAATCCAAAGAAGAAGTGTTGTGCATTTGGCCTACTCTTGAAATACAAACATTGTTTTTGGGATATCTAAGAAAAAAAAAATAGATGTGGCAAATACTGTATTTTGCCAAATGTGAGTTTATGAGCCAGCAGCAGGAGATTTTACTTCAGTATGATTGAAACAAATGGTCTCGGTCAAAGTTTGGGCCAAAAGCTAAATGTCACAGCATCTTCCTGGCTGCATGACACTGCCTCCTCCATCTTTTCTCCATGAGTCTTTGTAATACACACAATGCATTGTACAAATGGGGAACAGTTTCAGTTCCATTTAGGCTGTTTCACAAAAAGTGACAGGTGTAGCTGTGTGAAGAATGAAAACAGAAAACTTGAGAAAGAATTGCAAACCCTGCCTAATTTCTCACCTCCACACACCTGGTCAATGACTATAAAAGACGGCGTCATTATCAGATTGTTGGTTTTGAAAAAGTTACCCCCTCATTCTTCTGATAGGAAGACTCAAACACTGTGAAATGCTGACAAGCACTTCGTTTTCAGCCTGCACACTGCTGTCAAGTTCTCAAAAGAAGAACCAATGGATGTGTGTGTGTGACTTACTGAAAATATAAATGTACAAGTAGACACTAAGTACTGTAAACATACCGTATGCTTACAATATTTGCTGTCTGTCTGCACAAGTAACCTTTATTTATCCAGGGAGGGACAACTATTTTTCAAGCAACACCCTGCTCCTTTCTCATAGAGTTACACACATTAAAATACACAAAATAACTTCAGTAATCTCCAAAACTTTTGGCCAATGAGCTCAAGTTTCACTGTTTGCTCTGTTTAAGATGTTTAAAATGTTCTCAGAAGTCTTCCATGTGCTTGAGGCAACTTTGCACTTTCCTCATCAAATCTAAAAAGGATGCCTGGTGGGAAGAAACGAGTGAGGGATTAATACCGACAAACTTAGGGGTTATGAGACAGCCCTGGTCCTGTCATGAAAAATATAGAACTGGAACTGAAAAGCTAAACAATGTCTCAGCTAGGACAATGTACACAGTCTATACTGAAAACTTACAATAGAGGTATAAGACAGGTGGTGTGGCTGCAATTTTAGGTGCTTCCCACAACCATGAAAAGCTCAGATAGCTTTCTACATGATAATGTTCACTTCCCGAAGCCTCTACATCCATCTCTACCAGGAGACAAGAAGCATTACTGTACATTAATCTTCATTCCCAATAAAAACCATCAGCATTATCCTTCCACTAATTACAGTGATACATAGAGGAAATGAAAGATGATATAAAGTGAGACAGCGTCATATCCTTGCAACTAATGGGCTTGATAAACATATATATAATATATATCTATATATCTATATATCTATATATATCTGTATCTATATCTATATCTATATATATATATATATGTGTGTGTGTGTGTGTGTGTGTGTGTGTGTGTGTGTGTGTGTGTGTAAGTCATGTGAAAAAATTAGGACACCCTATGAAAGCCTGTGTGTTTTTTAACATATTTGGACATATGGATATTTAATATCAATTCAAAAAAATATTGAGAGATTCAAGTAATATAACTAAACAATTAAAATTTAAGAAAAGACTTTTCAAAACTCTCTATAAAATGTGATTTTAAAAAATGCAATTTCTGGTGAGGAATAAATTAGGACATTCCCACATTTATTCACACTTAAAATAGCTAAAATCACACACAGGTGTATCACATCAGGTGCACATGATTAGAACATCGTTACTCAGCATTTTGAAGGGGGCTTGCCCTATTTAAACCTCAGACATTTAGTTTGGTGTGCTCCTGACTGTTGAGAGTGAGAGTGACCACCATGGTGAGATCGAAAGAGCTGTCTGACTTCTTCAGAAAGAAGATTGTAGCAGGTTATGAGTCTGGTAAAGGATTTAAAAAGATCTCATAAGAATTTGAAATCAGCCATTCCACTGTCCGGAAACTAGTCTACAAGTGGAGGACATTCAAAACAACTGCCAACATGCCCAGGTCTGGCCATCCAAGCAAGTTCACCCCAAGAGCAGACTGCAAGACACCATATATTTGGATACCATAACAGAGGACATGTTTGGCGTAAACCAAATCCAGCATTCCAGGAAAAGAACCTCATACCAACTGTGAAGCATGGAGGTGGAAGTGTGTTGCAGCAGGACCTGGCCAGCTAACCATCATAGAATCCACTATGAATTCTACTGTGTATCAGAGGGTGCTTGAGGAACATGTGAGACCACCTGCAAAAAAAATAAAGCTGAAACGGAACTGGACCCTGCAACATGACAATGACCCAAAACATACCAGTAAATCCACCAAGGACTGGCTGAAAACTAAGAAATGGAGAGTCCTGGAATGGCCGAGTCAAAGATCTTAATCCCAATGAGATGCTGTGGGGTGACTTGAAACAGGCTGTACATGCAAGAAACTCGTTAAACATCTCACAGCTGAAAGAATTCTGCGTTGAGGAGAGGAGAAAACTTTCCTCAGACCGATGTCAGAGACTGGTAGATGGCTACAAGAAGCGTCTCACTGAAGTTATTTCAGCCAAAGGGGATAACACTAGATATTAGGGGGTAGGGTGTCCTATCTTTTTCCTCTGTTAGAATACACATTTTTTATGATAACTTTTGTTTAATGAGTAAAATAAGGTTAATTTTTGTTGTTTACCTGCAATTAAATCACTTTGTTTTTCAGAGATAAATAAAAACAAGATTAGACATCGATATGTGAACATTTCTGAATAAAGAACTGAATATTTAATGGCGTGTCCTAATTTTTTCATGACTGTGTGTCTGTGTGTGTGTGTATATATATATATATACACTATATATAATAATATATACTGTATATATATACTGTATATAATAAAGGAAACTGATGCATCACAAATCTACAACCAGTTTTGCAAATACCCTGAAAACTGAAAATAACAGCTGAGCTATCTTGCAACTGCTAAAATGTCCTTTCTTTCTATCATGGCCGATGTTGGTGCGGATGTTTGCAGGTATTCTCACTGAACCTTCAAAGCCCCAAAAATGGTATTCAGGGCAGCCCTGGTGAGGATACAAGAAATTTCTTGGAAATCCAGAAAATCCCACAAGGGTATAAGAATCTATGTCAAAAGCATATGAACAAGAGATCAACTGCAGCTTGACACAGCCTCAAAGTTCAGACCAAGGCCACTGACAGAACTGCATTTTGTTTAAGCATCTCAGTCTTTGTCAAGTATCTAGCTATCTCAAGGACACTTCAGCAGCCTGGGAGCACTGAATGTACATTTTCTGATTTAAGCACATTTCCCACATACTCTCTACAGTGAACTTGCTGCCATAATTCAACAAAGATATAAAATCACTAGCATGTAATTATTTTTAGTGCCTTGCAAACAAGTTTTGTTTTCACACTTCCGGAACTGAAAGTCTATATGCTGCCTAATGAACTGTATACATTGACTGAATTCAACTAATGATGCAGAAGATAGAGCTGCACAGACCACCTGTCTCATTTCCACATGATTACAATGAGCTTGGGTATTGATGACTTATTGATTTCATTACTCCTAAGTCGAAAAACACAGCGGGCAGTGCATGTGTGAAAACAAGCAGGGAAGTATATGAGACAAATTTAAATGAGTCTTGCATGTGTGTGTGTGTGTGTGTCTGTGTGTCTGCGTGTGTGTGATCAACCACTGTCCAGAAACGGCAACCACCACAAGCCAAAGTGGCTTCTGTGGAAAATCATCCATGATGTCGACCTCATAATAATTAACAATTAAAAATAAAATCCCAGTCCTCAAAAAAAAAAAAAAAAAAAAAAAAAAAAAAACTGCCTTGAGCTATTGTGTAAGCCCAAAATGGAGGTCACGTATATGACAAATACAGGCCATTTTCACACAGCTGCAAACTGTTTTGACAATTCAACATTCTGCTGTACTAAAGTATCACAAGAACAATGTGCTGTCACTGAGTTAATTACAACAGTGCTGTGGGCATCAGGGAAAATGAAGGCACTAACTAGGCCACTAATGGGATATACTAAAATGTTGTGATTTCAAGGAGCATATGGTGAATCATAGTTTAAGTAAAGCCTTGTTGTGCTTGTGTGTCGGATAGTGAGAAGAAATAAGTATGTTTACAGACATGTTCCAGGTTTTTGTCTTATTCTGGGTTTGATCATGTTGGTTAAGACGGTTACATGGAAAATAGAAGAAAACCTGCTTTTTCCTTTCCCTGTATACACAATTCCAATAGTGTCAATGTTTCTGTTAGTGTGACCTTGTCTGTGTTTTGCATTTTTATTATTCCCTGTAAATAGTCATGGTGTATGTTTTTGTCACTTTTTTTTTTTTTTTTTTTTTGGTCAAAGTCTAGTTCAGAAGATCAGTGGAATGTGTTTCTGGTGCTATCTTGTTATTCATACATTCTCGTTGTTTTGCTAACAACTAATTTAACTTAAGCTAAGGAAGCACATGCCCACATTAAATGCTTTCACACACTTTTTATAACAAAGTTACATAAATATGGCCAAAATACTCTGAAAACTGTATTATAATCAGGATAATGATTAAACCTGCAAAACATCTGCATGAAAACACTGTTAGCAGAGACTCAGTCTACAGTGTATTTCAAGCTTTTCAATACAATATTAAGGTACAGGTGAATACAGAAATGACTTTTTTTCTGTTAGATATTACTCTAGACCTTCACCAGATTCATTAGACCCTTTAGCAGACAACAGCCTAAAGAATACATTTCAGATTTTAAATAGATTTTTTTCTTGTAATTTCTTTGTGAGACACGGTGTCATTCTTCATGACAATAATAAGCAGTTTTCTGTGTTTTGAGCTGACATTTACCTCCCACAGTGACTGCTGAGTGTGTTCATTATACAACATTAATCTTTTTATGCAAGGAACTATTAATTAGCCTGCTCTCAGATCCTAATGGGAGTCTTAATTAAAGTCAGGAGCAATAGAGAGGTCAGTAACCCTACGGTATGTGTGTTAGTGTATTGTCTGCTACAGGTGCCTCATTAAAGTGATCAAGATAAAGTTCAAGTATCAAAGTAATTTCCAAAAAACAAAGTCACAAACATTCCCATCTTATATACTTACTTCACAGATTCTCTCATTTTAGGGTCTGTACATGTGACCAGAAATGCTAAAAACATGGTGTTCAGAAACCTTTCACTGACAGTGTATATGTCCAAGCTAGAGTGCCCTGATCTCTGTTAGTGTACTTTGGCCCAGTGCAGCACAGATTACATTGTACATCTGGCTGCCCACCTACTGTCTATTACACACATACCACGTCATCCCTTTGTCTCCACACAATTCCTGTCCATTTATTATTGGCAGGTAAAATCGGTTCTGATCCATCTTCAAGTCAAGTCAAGTCAAGTCAATGTTATTTATATAGCGCCAATTCACAACACAAGTTATCTCGAGGCACTGTACATATAGAGCAGGTCTAGACCGTGCTCTTTATCTTATAAAATTCACGCTCAACAAGCTGAACAGCTCCCATACGCACAGAGTCCTAAAAATAAGCCTCAACAATGCATTTCTATGTCTGACAGGATATCAGGCCGGGATGAATGTGCATCAGAGGGAGACAGGATGCTGGCAGGGTTTGTAAAGAGGCTACAATGATAGACTAGGAAGGGATGGACATAAAGTTTGCATCATTGTTGCGTCAAGCAACTCAGACGTCATACAGTTTACAGCTCCACAGGGGATTGTGAAGTATAATAATAACTGGGGACAGAAAAGTTTCTGTGCATGCAAGGTAGGTCAACTCACATCCAGCTCCCAGACAGGTTCAGTTATTCAAAAAATGGTTAAAGCCCTGATGCTGTGACATGCTTTTGGCTAAAATGGCTAATGGTGAGCCCATGTCTAACAAGCATTATTTAAACACATATCTAACAATCTGTTCAAAACAGGCTTTTTTTACTGAAGACATTTTGACATGTCACAGAAGAAAAGGCACATGTGTAAATAATAAAATAAATGATGGCTAAATTTTTAGCATAGACTATTGGTATTGTGCATGCTGGATCACTGTCACACTGTCATGGCTTACTGGTTATTAGTAACACCTGCACTTTTCTTACAATGACAAGTCAAATAGTCTACTGTGAAAAAAGCCTGATCTGGCCCATTCTGACAATTCTCTTACACCAAAAGGTGTTAATGTGTTAATTCCATCTGTAATTACAAAAAAAACACACTTCTTTAAGCAAATATAAAGAAACAGAAAAATACTGTTGAAACAACATCTGATGCAGGCTTGACACACAAACACATTTTTATCTTTTCTACAGAATATATAAAACTGAAGAAACAAGCTTTGGTCGACTTAAATGTGTTCAATGATTCTTATTTATTTATTTATTCTTTTTTGTGTATTCCAATATGTATAATGCATCTTTAGAGTTGCTACAAGCCCTCATAATGCAATAAAATGGCATTACATTTCAATGCTCAGAATCACACCATTGCATTTCACTATGTTCTTATATTTTGCTACCTCTGTCAACACCACAGGATAGGAATGAAGCCAATGTGGAAGTGCCTACTCTATAATTTCATTAATGGTCACTACACACTGGTTCCAAAAACTCTCAAAACTTCCTGAGGTCCCCAGCCTCTCTGTCAAAATACAAAATCAATAAAGCTTTGTCCTACAGACTATGGTTAGAATGCATTATGGAGGTATCGACAGTATAATATCTTATTGATATGGGCTACTCAAGCAATATTAATGTTATTTTTGTTCCAGTTTTGACTGTGTTACAAATTGTGATGATTTCAGCTGTTTGTAAACTATCAGGCAAAGAACACTTATCTAATCAGGTCGAGGTTCAAGTTCGTCAGCGTGAGCGAAAATAAAACGAAAAATAACAGTCATGGCATCTGTTCATCTTATTAATTTGAGCCTATTAAACACATGTGAAATCATTACAAACCTGATTTCATGAATTCTGACAGTTCGGTAAAGGAAACACAACTTAGACCAGGTCTAGCCACACCCTGATCGTATCTCTTTTTACTGCAATTAACATTGATGTCAAAAAATATTACTCTATGACTGTTGAATAGTTTTATAATCACCAGTTAGGTAACTGTCTGTTAACTACAGAGGGCCATTTTTCATCTAGTTAGCCCAGACCTTGGACTTTACTGTACAATGCTGACAGGCATTCATACAGTGTATCTGAAAACTGTTATCGTGATTCCACTGGCAGGTGCAGCGACTGTACACACAATCATGACGCACATAGAGTGGGACACAAATGTGCACAAGCACACACACACACATCTTGATAACTGTCATTGGCCCAACAGGGGAATAAACACACCATTTTGACCAATGGGCCTTGTAATTGTACAGACTCCCTCTTCTCTCCTGTCTTCATACTGAGAGAGAGAGAGAGAGAGAGAGAGAGAGAGAGAGAGTGTGTGTGTGTGTGTGTGTGCGCGTGTGTGTGTGCGCACATGCTGGTGTACGTGTCTCTGCATGTCTCTCTGATTTCCCACAGTGCAGAACATCATTTACAGCCCACTCTGAGCCCCACGCCGCACGCCTCTCTCGCCAGGCTTAACACTTTGAATACCGACCCGTTCAATATCCTAACTGCTGCAGAGACTGTCCATCAGCTTAAATCAGTAATTGAAAAAATGACGGATTTGAATGCTTTTGGTTTTTTCAGTTGTGCATGTGTGATCACATACAGTGCTTGCCTTGCAATTGTGCTGACTGATTTAACCCCAAGCCAGAGTTACATTCAAAGCCAAATTCTTCCTGCATAAAACACAAAAAGCTCTTTTTAGTCCCAGCTCTCTGAGCCCAGAAATGTGAAAGGACACATTCTTCTCACAAGTGGACAAATGAGGGGCTACGGCCTGAAAATGCTCGGAGTGATGAAAAATGTTACACAGTCAATTTAGCGTGACTTCCTGACAGGAATACCCATTCAAGCACAGCCCCTATCACCTCTTTTAAATCAATAGCAGCCTCACACTTAATGATGCCTTCTTATTCAACATTTCCCCTTGGCCTGACACCTCAACGGCCACTGCGGTGTAATTCCGCTGATGTCCTAACAACAGTGAGGTGTTAAATTTTCATTTGGGTGAATTTCTACAACAGGTGCAGAGTTTGTGAAGGTTATGTATGACTACATGGCATTTGCCATCATTATAGCAGCAGTGCTCTGTAGCCATGAGGCAATGAAATAATCAGGTTGGTAGCACTGCAGTGGATCAAACGACAGCTTTATGAGAGCTGAAACACACTGTGGCCATTCATGAGGGAAAGCTTTGAGGCTCTCCTGTCAAAGCGCAGCATGAGTAGCCTCCAGCAGAATAAAATGAATTGGCACTGTAATAAAGACGAGGGTAGCCAGTGATTTGCTGCTGCGTCCTGGCTGTTTAAAGACTGATGTCCACTTAAAGCACAGTGTGTAGCATGGGTGCATTTGATTTGTCTCTTTAATGAACTGAAATTTTAAGCACTGGCATTGTAGATGGCCAACTGACCAATCTTATGCCCCTTCTTTTAATGCACCAATGACAGCTAAGCACAACAACATCTGTCATCAGCAGTACAGGAAATATGCTTTGTATGAGTTGTTTGATGAGAAGACTGATGTCACTCTCATGCCTGCACTATAAATATGAACCTACAGCCAGCTACCTTACCATAGCATAAAGACTGAAAACAGAGGGAAAACCGCTATGACCTCGTAAACTATCATGATGCCATTTTACTGTATTTGGAGGGTTTAAAAGATGTAAGAACTACAGAATATCACCAGACTAGTGTAACGATGGGTGTAACAACTCTGAAACCAGGAACAAAAACCGTGACACAAACATCATTGATACGTCTTCCCATGACACAATACATCCCCTAACCCACTGCCGCCACTGCAGGTTCAGCCTGTTGAGCTCTCATTACGTTACTAACGGAACAAAACCCATTTTTTATTTCACAACTAACACTATAACACTATAATGTAAATCATAAGATTATTATCTATTATCTTTAAGCTAGGGCAAGCTGTAAATATTACACTTTACACTTATTTTACTGTCTTCCAACTCAGTGTGTCACGTCACTATTGGTCCAGTCATCCAATCCACAAAAACAGATAAAAAAAATCAAGGTCTGAATTGAACTGTGGATTTGGAGAATCGTTACACACCTACATCAGACATATCTTAAAACTAACAGAAAGTACCCATTTATTTTTTATATATGATATGATTAAAAAAATATAAATGGAACATTTCTGGGGTTTTTCTCATTTGTAATATATAGAAATAGCTCTGTCATCGATTCCACCCATGAAAATGAACATGGTCCCACCAGAGCTATTTGAACATGAAAATGCACCTATTTAGGGCTGAACAATTCACCAAAATATCATCAAAATCTCTATATGCCCAAGTGCAATATCAAATTCCAGCAGCTGAATTTTTTGTTTTTTGTTTTTTTTTGGATAATGGTAAAATGTGTCACAACATACCATTATAAATGTAGTGCTGTGGTGTTATAGAGATGCATCAGATTACAAATTATATTCTCCAGATGTAAGGGTATATGGTTGTTTGCCACAAACCCCAGCAAAAATCACATCATCATCATTTTTTGATTTTTTTTTACAATCAAAACGAAATTCAAAAATTCCCCCTAAAATCATGATTCATCTTGTAATTGCAATATTTGTCAAAATAATCTCTCCATGCATGAATCTGAATGAGGTTATACACTAGATCCTGTGCTACAGAGTGACAGAAGGAGGATCATCTCCAACCTCAGACCACAGCTCAACACAGGGGGCATCCCTAACATCCTGCATCACTCCTGACATACAGCAGATGAGCAGAAAACTCACCCTGTCCTTCATCCTCCAGCTCTGCGCTAAAGCCTTGGAGCCCTCAATCTTCTCTGAGTGGCGTTTCTTCATGAAGGCCAGGGGAAGCTTCCAGTCATTCATGTCGGCCTCCTCCTCCTCAGCGAGGCCCACGGCCGGCGAATGAAGCAAGTCTGAGTCCATTTTCATCAGGGCCCTGCAGAGGAAGGCTTATGTTAGTAACAAATATTTGATGGATTTCTGTGACTTCTTGTGCAGTCCAGATGGGAAACTATAACACTGCACAACATGATAGTTTTAGCTGTGGTTGGTTCTCTAATTTCATATCAACAATGAAAATGGCTATTGGGTTTTCCCCTAAGGATCAAAATCTGTCATCACCAGATTCAGATTAGTCACTGAAGTTACTACCAGAAACTAGTTTTATTGTTGATACTGCACAACATTGTCAGTAACAGTCTTTACAGACATGCTATCATACAGTTGTGTAAATGGGCTGGTGGACCAAAAATAAGAAATCAAACAGTAAACAATGGGGAGGGGTATCACAATGTCTTTTGGTACCAACCAATATCTCTGTGACAATTTTTTTTAAAAGTCAAGTAATGACAATACATGGTCAGACTCATTCAAGGTCAGGCTGTCATAATCTTATTTACTCACTCTCAAATCAAACAGTTCCTGACTTAAATCAGAATTTTGCTGATTTTAGATGAGTGTTTTATGTAGACAAAGTTATTTTTGTCTGTGTTGTGACAATGCTTAACATTAAAGAACTTTTCCCTCTTTTTGAAGAGAAACATTTCTAATCTTTGCAGTAAATTGTCAGTAATGTAGGTCTGGTATCCTGTTGGCCTTAATATCAATAAGTGTCCAACAACATAAACCTTTAACAACATGACTTAACTTCCATCTGACCGGCTTTTCATGCAGCTGTGATATTTCAAGCAAGCAACATTTTCTCTAGGAAACTGCTGCCGTGGAAACCTTTTTTACTGCTTTTTGTAGTAATGTCAAGCCAGTGGTGCATACACTTGAAATGGCTGTCGAAAAAAATGCATAATCGGTGTTTTGACACAAAAGTGAAATGTGAGAATCAATGGCTGCTGAGTTTTCAAGTTTATGACCTTTAGAAAAAAACTCCCCTTAGGTCATGGGATAGCGATTATGAGTCACGTTTGATGATCTACTGTGGAACCTCGTGCTTAAATGAAAACCACAACAACAACTGAAACCAAACAGACTCACACCTGGGTCCACTCAACTTCACTGCTAGCTGACTAGCTGCCTGACTTTCCCTCGTGTGGCGCCCAGGTTGTCACATTCTGACAGAAAACAACACCTTAATGATGTCATGATTAACATAGCTTGAGCCACAGATGAGGAGCTATGGGTTGGGTGCACCTGTAGTCGCCCCTGCTGTGTCAATCCTGACTTCACAGCGAGCACCTGGCACGACAGTTAACAAATACACCGGCTAGCTAGCTAACCCTTAGCCAAGCTAGCGCGGCTAATTTGACAGCTCTTCCTACGGTCGGCCGTCAGACTGCACGAGAAGCGAGTGCTATTTAAAAGCAAAGAGAAAAGTGAGACAGAGCAGATGTGAAGAAATGGCGCTGGTGGTGGCAGCGAAGCGTGCAGATGCAGATGCGGACCTCGGTGCTGTGGGATTATCTACCCGGGTTGGGGAACCTCTCCGCCTCCGGACGATGACAGACACAGTCGCGCAAACAATCCTGGTCAGAAAATTGTAGGGAAGCGTCCACAGCCTGTACAGTATGTCAAACCCGTCAAATCCGAGTTGGACGGGTGCGTGTTTGCAGGGGAATCTGCGGCTCCTCTCCCCACGGCTCTTCGCTATGGGAAGGGGCTGGAGACGAGGCCCATCTTCACACGGACAGTCTGCCACAGCCACACGAAGCACCGGCCACACTTATCGATGACTGGGGTCGTATGGTCTTCGTCTACGAACCAGCGACTCTGGGAGCTGATCTGGTGAGATAGTTTTCGTGGAAATCGCACACAATTCCGAGAATTTCTCCGGAGAAGCACTTCTTCAGCACTTCTGCAAGGGCGCAGCCATCTTGGGTTGGACCCAGAATGCACTGTTGGGGCGGCGAGGCTGTCGTGAAACGTCACCGCCGTTGTTTCTGTCACACACTATAAACATACACACACTCACCAACTCCGCGGAGAGCTAAAGAAAAGATTGATATGGTTAGATAAGATATGGTTTCATGTCACTTTTCGTCATTATGGATGTACACTACCTTCCCTAAACAGAGACCATATTTAACAGAAGTCATTTCAATGCATATCTTTTGGTTAAAGAAGTGCATATTCAAGGACTCCATAATTCATTTCATTGTGAATGTTATTATCTTAATTGGTGTTATTTTTAAACAAATGTCAATTTAAAAGACCACGTTACTCTTTATTCAGTCATTTACTTATGTATTGTTTTTGCGAGAGAAGAACCCATTGAATTTTGGTAGGAATCCAGTAAAAGGTGCAGATATGACAAATCATCATTTATGTTATCAAACTACTTTCGTTTTCCTTTTATTTGTTTTTATAAGAGCTAGACAGACATATGTAGGACTGTTTGGCCTTGGCAGAGGTATCTTCTCTATTGAGTGCCATTCTAATTGTAGGTCTGTTCATGTGATTGTGACTTGCCTCTTCAGCTTTTATGTTCTTCCTGTTTTTAATGCTGCTGCCAAAGAAACAAAGAAAATATTTGAGGACACTGTAGTATTTGTGTCTGTGATTTTATGTGAAATGATTCTGAAAAGAGACTGTGCACACAGAACAAATGTTCCACATACTCTCTCTCATTAAAAGGAAATTTCAATGAACTGCATGTAAACTCTTTATGAAATGTGTCTGGAAGAACAGTTTAGTCTCATGGAAGCATTATCCATCCATCCATCAATTATCTAGACTGCTTATATTTTGAGGGTTGTGGGAGCCTGGGGCCCAATTTAGGTTCACCAATTAACCTGCATGTCATTAGACTGTGGGAGGAAACCAGGAAACATTATACAAAATTACACTGAATATTCCTCTAATCTCATACTATATAGAATGTATTCCACATTTATCATTTCTTTTTTTTTCACCAATCATGGGATAGCAGTATCATTAGTGTCAGGTGTATAGACTTTAGCTGATTTAATAGCCAAGTGAAGATGTGCACAGTGTCTCCCCTCTGTGTGATGTGTTGTATCCTGGGCCAGTTAATCTGATAGCTGCATCCATCAAAAAAATAGCAGGGGAGCAGCACCTCACTGTATGTGGAAGTGTTTTAGAAGTAGCCTGTGCTGTGTTTTAAGTCATAGATGTGCACTCAAACTGGTGACTCAGTTGCTGAGGTTGTTAGTAACAGATCATCTTTTAATAAAGCACAGGTCATTTTGGCCATTGTTATCCACTTGAGATTCCCTATATTAAACATTTATTAAACTTACTTGCAGCAGAAACAAGCTTTGAATGTAACATCTGACATAGTGTCACCTTTTAAGTGGTTATGGTGAACTTGTTAGCAAGTACTGCAAATATGGAGCAGCATTATGCTACAATTATTTGGAGTCATGTCTCAGGCCATTTTGCAAAAGTAAATCAAATATTCACTCTTTTTTTGGCTCTGATCTTTGGTCTCTGACAATTTGAGAATTATCTGGCTCTTTAGTTACCAACCAGCTCTTCTCTCTGTCTGTCTGCAGGTGCTGGGCAGGTGGTATACAGACAGTTCTTAGCCATACTGGTGGCATGGCTCTAGAGATAACAGTGCTGGTCATTCTGTCAGTCCATTTTGGTCCATACAAATATCTCAACAGCTTTAGTAGCAGAACAGACATTTTTGGCCTCTAGGTGGTGAATGCCAATGACAGCTATGTCTCCTGAATTTCCTTTGAAGCTTTAGTGATCCCTTTGCTTTTACTTTTCCCTTCAACATTTCCTCATCTGACTTTGTTTACTGATAATTGGCAAATGTTTGCATGCTAACCTGAACAAACTGAACATTATACCCGCTCAACATTATGATTGTGAGCATGTTACCATGCATACTACCATTTCACTCAAATCCTTGCTGTGTTTAAGTACAGCCTCACACAGCCATATGGCTGTAGACTTTTAGTCTTGTTTGCTTTAAAGCAGTAGCTGCCCCCCTGCTGTTCTGAAGAAAAAAAAAAGTGAACTTGTTAGCAAACTGTTGCTTGTTTGCCAGCTGTCCCCTCAAGTTTACGTTTGTATACAACTAAACTGCAACACCAAATATGTTTTGTAGGAAACATAATTGCTGTCTAGATTACATCCAGAGTGACCAGGAGTTGGAGGGCAGGTACACAAAGTGCACAACCGTCACATCAAAGACAGGAGTTCATATCCCCAGTCCTGTCTAAGGTAGGCAACAATGCAGTTTTTTATATGATAACCAGACCAGATCCCTCACCAAGTGCTGTGAGTGCTTAAACATGACCATAAAAATTGAATAATGCTGGAGTTACCAGTAGAGGATTCTGTACTGCCAGATCAGATACTTTGGTGTAAAACAAATACATTGTCTGTGATTATTTTACTCATACATTCAGTACCAATGTATTCGTGATTCTCCAAATTTAATCAATTAACAACATATCCTCATTACATTAATAGAAGGCAAATCACAATTATGTCTCTTACAAAACATATTTGCTGTTGCAGTTTTGCTGTGTAGAAACAGAATGTCAGGGTTGTGTTCAGGTATCCATCAGTTACAGAGCAACTTTATCATTCAGCT
The DNA here is from genome assembly GCA_033238685.1 of Lates japonicus. Classification (NCBI taxonomy): domain Eukaryota; kingdom Metazoa; phylum Chordata; class Actinopteri; family Centropomidae; genus Lates; species Lates japonicus. The sequence continues at coordinate 7,005,579 of BRZM01000043.1, read as the reverse complement.
GGAGTTGTGTTTCTGGCCATCTTGGTAGTAAGTCTAATATTTTCACTGTAAAGTAACAGGCCAAGCAGCCAAACATTGAGCTGAAACTCACTATAAAACTCCATAAAGCTGAGCGAAGTTGTAGGTTCAGGTTCATGGTGATCAGTTCATCAGTGCAAGCATCCCTTTTCATATTATCACCTTTCTCATTGTCATTTAAAATGGTAAAAAAAAAAAATACTGATTATTGCCACTTTAAGGACATTCAAGGTGTATTATTAAATGAATCATTTGATAATACAGTTATACTTGTTGTATTCGTTTTTGTTTGACAGTATGGTGATGTTTGTTGTGTACAGCCTTGCTTTTCTCAGCACCTGTTAGAATCAAGTGAACGAAGTGTATTTACACATGATTTTTTTCTTCAGCATCCTCTGCTGTCAGGCTTCACACTCATTTCTCAAACAGCAGGAGCTAAAGGTTTGTTTGTGAAAGAAGAGTCACAGAGCAAAAAAAGCTGCCCCATCTGTCCCCGAGTCAAAATCTAACTCCAGTCTGTGTGTACACACTCAGGCTGTCGGCCATGACATTACTGAGAGCCCTTTAATTGGGAGAGTACAATCAACATGTTTACCAGTTTGTTCTTGGTCAACAAAGAGATTTGCTCTAAGGCCTTGATGACTTTAATCAAGCACAACACAGTCTGTCTTGAGCACAGAGGACAATGCTGCGCTGAGATGACTAACAGCTTTCTTTGGGCTGTCAGCTCATCAGAAAACATGAAAATGCTACACCAGATGGATGGAGCATGAAAATATTCCTCTCAGTGCATTCGCCAGCGTAGCAATCATCTCTTCAGCCTCTTGGTTTTGCCGTGCTAACAGCGCAGGAGCAATCTGGTGTGTAAGAAAGTCAGGTACATCCGACTGAATTTGTTCCTCTTGCCTCCTGGTCCCAGTGTCCACTGCAGGGGGTGAAACCAATCCAATCTCCTAGGTGTGATAGAGGTTGGGACCCTGGGATAGCTGATAGCTAACAGAGGGGAGAGGAAAGAGAAGATTAGTCTACTTTTTTCTCCTCATCCGCCCCCTCTGTCATGTAGGGAGCAGAATGACATGATCAACTGGGCTGGATCCTGGAAGCTGGAGCCAAATAAGACAGGGGCAGGAAAAGGCTAAAATCCTCTTCCCAAGGATTGATTGCAAAAAAGGCAAGGTAAAGAAAGGAGAGAAAAGACAATGATGGATGGACGGCTTCAAGGAAGCAAATGTTTCATGAGAGGAAGCCATGCTATCATGTGACCAGCACAAACAGACCAGTGACTCCTTTCAAGAGGGAAACTGGAGACACAAGAGCTGCAATGGGGCATTAATCCTCTTTTCTTGTGCTCTCATGTCTCATTAAGACACACACTTTACAGGAACTTTACCACTCAGCAACTGATTTTCACTCTCCAGTGTCATTAATCTAGTTCAGCAAGATTTGAAATATTTTACAGATAGATAATACAAGCTTAACCCCCTAAAATACATCAGGCAGATATAATGTTACTCAGAACTTTCTTGTCCACAATAAAGGCCAGATTCTCTGTCCACTTTAATCACAACAATTACTGTTTTCAAGCCATGTTTACAGTATATTGATAAAAGACTGCTGCACTGATTAGTGCTTTGTACTCCATTGCATATTGGTGATTAGTATTTACCCTCTGAGCAGTTCCAGTGAAAGCCTCAGCCTCCATAACTCACACTCAAGGTTGACTGAGGTTGTGAATTGTAAATCCATCAAGCCCCCAATTGAAATTTGAAAGCTGATGATTGCTGGAGTGTGCGCTCTAAATGATATTCACTGGAGGTTGATGTAGATATTTAGATAGACATTATATTATTTTACTGGCTGCCAGAAGCTGCAGGCAGATACCGAGGCTGGATATGGATGCTGGGGCTGCAGGTGAATTGTGATAGCTGCATGTTGAAGTTAAGGCTGGGGGCAGTAGGTGTTGGCCATCAAAAACTGTAGCTGGATTCTAGGGTGGGGGCTGTGGCAGTCCCTGGGAGTTATAGTCAGGAGTAGAACTGCAACTAATCATTATTTTCATTACTGACTAATAACTAATAACTGACTTTTTTTTTTAATTAATCAATGACTCGTTTGGTTTATAAAACAGAAAACTGTAAAACATGACCACCAATGATATCCTACAGCACAAGGTGATGTCATCAAATGTCTTGACTCCAAAACCCCAAAATATTCATTTTACTGAAATGTAAGAAAAGTCCCAAAAGTCTCACATTTGAGCCATTAAATGTTTGGTGTTTTTTCTTGAAGAAATTACTGAAATGACCAATTGATTATCAAAATAATTTATTTTGTGAACAGTTATCAAGAGCTTGTATTCCTCATTAATTAAAACATCTTAGAATTTTATTTAAAATTTCATTAAGAAGTTTATTTTAAAATGCACATCCTGTTTTCAGTGTCTGGTTGGAGATAAACCACGACCAAAACATTGAGAAGCTTTGTCCATATTTAAAAATGTAGAATTATCTCAGATCAGTTGTTGTACAGTACATATATGTTCTCATATGAAGATGTTGTTCATGCTGAAGTTGAAAAAAACTGTCCTTGATGCACAACATATAAGGAAAAATGTTTAAATACTTAATCTTAACCCATAATGCAAATCATCTACACAACAGAATTAAATGTTTCATAAATAATTAACCTGAGAGATTATAGAGTGAAAGGTAAATTTTTGGTTTTATTTCAGTTGGCTGCAGGCTGGTGCCGAGGGATGCTGGACCTGAAGCTGCACATAGAGGCTGTAGCTGAGACTGGAAGCCCTATAAAGTCAGACAAAGGATTAGGCTGCAGTTGGATGCCAGAAACTATTGTTCATGTCTTGCACTGCACTGTGGCTGCTCTGTAACTTTTATTCTTGCTGTTTAATCTGTCTTTTTCTATTTTAGCTTTATCTTTATCCTCCATTTTATTTGACTATTTTAAATCGTATTTATATGTCTTTTTATGTACGCCTTGTGTTTTCCACTTTAATACCTTATGCCTTATGTAAAGCACGTTGGAAGGTAACATAAATAAACTTGTCTTAAAGGTGAGGGATTAGGCTGTAACTTACAGGCAGGAGCTGCAGGTTGAAGCTGAGGATTGCTGCTGTGGCTCGGGAGGCAGGTAGCTGTCAGATACTGAAGGCGAAAGCTGTGGCTAGAGCTGGCAGGAACAGGTGGTGGCTGAGTCTGCAGCTTGCTAACGCAAGATGTAGGCGTATTTTGTGGCTGCTCTGAAACCAAGTTAAACAAATACAATTATAGTATTCATATATCAAATTCAAAGTATTCATCCTCCATTTATGTTTTTACTGTGTTTAAAGATGTTCTTCTCATTGTATGCTAACTTACATGCCATAGCTGCAGGTTGGAAACTGATGGCTGTAGGTAGTGGACTGTAGCACGCTGTTAGAGGCTTTAGGCAGAGGCTTGGGATGAGACTGGAAGGAGCTGGTGATGGTTGAAGCAAAGGCTGGTTTACATTGTCTGGGTGCAGGTACTGAGGTCCTGGGAAAAGCAAATTTGTAGTTGGCAAAAATCAGCACATACTGTAAATGAAACTAATAAAACCACATTTTCATATCCATGTTTTCCCGTAGACTGCGCTGTAGGAATCACTGAATGTGATTTTACTGCTTGTCATTTCATATCATGTTTCAAGTAGAGGACGAGGCTGTGCTGTTGGAAGCTGTAGTCAGAGGCTGAGGTTGGAGGGAGCACGCAGTTTATGTGTGGCAGAACAGAGGCTGTGAGCTGCGAGTGGAGCTGCACTGATGCTGAGGAACTGTGAAAGTCAAAGTGTAAGATACACGTGTTATTAAAAGCATCAAAAGTCAAATCATTATGTTAAAGAGGCTGAGGCCATCTGTGAAGCTCTAGTTGGATGGTGGGGCTGTTGCTGGCTTTCCTATACATGACCCCGCAGGCAGAGGCTGGCTGTAGTTGGATGCTGGTGCTGTGGTCCTGAGAAAAGCTAGGTTGTAAACAACAAACATCACCGTATTAGTGCAACAAGTAAAATAGCATAATCAGGGCGTTGTGTTGAGGCTGGCTGTCAGAGAATGTAGTCGCAGACCGGTGCTGCAATCTGCTCCTGGATGTTTTAGGTGGAGGCTTCTACTGGATGCTGAATATTGTCTGGAAGTTGAACAGAAACTGGCTCAAGAGGCTTTAGGTGGAAGCTGGAAACTGGACGGAGCAGGTGAGAGCTTAATCCAGAGATAGCTGCTGGAGGACTGATGCACACACTGGGTGGTGCTTGTTGGTAAAGACTTCTTAAATGCTGGAGCACGATTACTGACAGGAACTAGGAAAAGAGACCGTATTTCTCCTGTGTTAGCCTCTCTACATTTGGTTCGAGGCAGATGGCCGTCCACCCTGGTTCTGCTCGAGGTTTCTGCCTCTTAAAAGGAAGTTTTTCCTTGCCACTGTCGCCTAGTGCTGCTCATGGTGGGATTTGTTGGGTCTCTCTCTGTAAATACCTATTTTAAAGAGTATGGTCTAGACCTGCTCTATATGAAAAGTGCCTTGAGATGACTGTTGTTGTGATTCGGCGCTATATAAATAAAATTGGGTCTTTAAGGGCAGAAGCTGCAGGGCTCAGGTGAGGATGGAGCAGCTGGATGTCACAGTAGGGCTGATGTTGGAGGCTGCAGGTGGAGGCTAGAGGCTGGAGATGGAGTTGGCTGTCAGATGGTAATGTCTGCAACAGAGACTGGTTCAAGAGGCTTTAGGTGGAGGCTGGGGCGAAAACTGGAGGGGGAGATGAAAGTTGAATCCAGAGATGGCTGCTGGAACCATGATGTGCACACTGGGTGGTGCTTGTTGGTAAAGGCTTCATGTGTAGACTGTGGCTGTAGATGATGGGCATGTGGATGTCAGACACAGCAGGCTGGTGTTGGAGGCTGGAGATGGAGTTAGACGTCAGATGGCAACAGAAACTGGCTCAAGAGGCTTTAGGTAGAGGCTGAAGCAAAAACTGGACAGACTAGGTGAGGGCTGCTGGGACAATGATGTGCACACTGGGTGGTGCTCATTGGGGAATGTGACTGTAGACAGATGACAGACACTACAGGTGGTGGTGGTGTCTTCAACAGCTGCAGGGTTCAGATGAGGATGGGACGGCTGGATGTCAGACACAGCAGGCTGATGTTAGAGGCTGCAGGTGGAATTGGCTGGCAGATGGTAATGGCAGCAAATGAGGATGCGGCTAGCCCCTGGAAGATGTCGATGAAAAACTGGGGCCATAGATGGATGATTTAAAATTCACAATGTATGAGGAGGATGGATGTTGGCGTGAGGGGCTTTACTATTTTGAAGATTGTGTACAGGCAGCAAAGTCTGCAGGTGGAGGATGGTCCTCTCTGAAGGCAGAGGTGAGATGCAGCTGGATGTTAGCTGTTGGCTGAGGTGCAACTTTGTGTAGGTGTTTGCAAGATGGAGGTTGAGGCTGCATTCACGTTCTACTGGCTAATTAGATTTCTGTGGTCTAAACTAATAGCTGTTTTCAGTTTTTGTGTAAGTTAATTTGTTTGATCAATATGATTTCATATACTTTGCAGTTATTTCATGTACTAAAATCATTACATTTAGTTTAGCTTTGCTTTGTTCCCACAGGGCTCCTGTGGGTCCAGTTCACCAGAGATGTCCATGTCTATAAAAGGTGGATAGATTCCTTCTTCATTTGATTCATTTACTTTCAGGAGTCTATCCTTACTCTCTTGTATGGTGATTCGTGGATGGTTCAGTTTCTCCCACAGGCGCTGTTTTATCATTCGTCCAAGCTGAAGACTATATGGCCGAGGACGCCCACTTTTGTACCTGTGAAGAGTGGAGGAAACAATAATTATCATCATTAAAATGTGTGTTTATTTGACAACAATCAAGTAGAATTCATCATCAATCATAATTTATTTTTATTTATTTATTTTATTTTATTATGTATTTATTATTTATTTATTCCAAATAGGGAACATGTCCATCGGTCTTATTGACAGCAGTTTAGCAGTTTCATAATTTTGTGACATACAAACATACCTCAGCATTTCATCCACCACAGAGTGGTAGATCTTCTGATACTCTTCTACAGAGTAACCATGGATCAGCAGAGGTGTCTCACTCTGTGGGACAACATGCTCCTGGGAGCCAGCAGGGCTCAGCTTAGGAGTGGAGGTCTGGGGAGAGTAGATCAAATCCTGGATCTGGCAAGTGTCTGGAGAAGCGGTTGATGGTTTGGGCTTGGGGATGGGCTTGGGGATGAGATCTGACACACTGCATAGCACTGACTGTGTCAAATCAAGAGACTGTAGGTGTAATCATTGGGGGTCTTTATTATCAATGTGCAATGTATCACATATGTCACAAGACATTAAAAGTCAGTGTTAACCTTGTTACAGCAGCCTGCAGATTTTTCCTGAAGCTGGATGATCCTCCTCTTCTTCCTGCAGTTCCTTCCTCCTGTATTATCCTCCAAGTGAACAGGATCGCAACACTACAACAACACACACATACTGTATGTTAGAAGGTTGCGTTAAGATTGAAGTATGTTAAAGTGATACAGAATAAATTGAATTTAACTCATAATTGCAAATAAAAACATAAATAAAAGATAAGAATAAGAAAAATTAACATCCAGAATTGAAAGGCCCACAGGTAAAGCTTTGTGGCTTTATGGCTTTTAATATTCCACTTTATATTGTACCTACATTGTGTATTTCAGTAAAAAAAAAAAAAATTGTGTTTAATTAAGTTACCACAAACTAATTACTGATTAATACATACAGGACACACAGAGAGTGGGGTTCAATAGGGGCCCACACTCATGTTTGCCCTGGTGGACTAATCTGGCCATGGTCTAACCTACACCAGCTTTACCCCAAGAAAAGTTCACCTCACAGCTTCTCAATGGATCTACATTATAAAACTTAATTCAATTTGTCAAAATCTTGCACTAAAATATTTCTAAATATATATATATATATTTTACAGACCTAATATTTAGTTTGCCTACAGTATTTATTAAATATGATTTATTCTAAGTAATTAAATATTTATATTGACAAAGGATTGAATAGTTTTGTAATATTATTTTGTATATATATGTCCCCGCTCTACAGAAATATTTAAGGTTGTTTGTTAAACTGTGCTCAGACAGTTCTTGCAGGGTTTACTTCAGTCAAACGCTCTGATATTTACTTAATATCACTGTTGGCTGCATATTTTTATAGCCTATGATATCTTAAATGGCAATAAAGCATGTTTTTTTTAAAGCCTTATAATCTCACATGTTCCATGCAGTTGTTCTGTCGGAGTCAGAAGATCTTTGGTAGAGGTCAGTTCAAAACAATCGTCGCTGTGACAGAAATCATCGAGTAAAACTCTTGGTAAAAACTTGGCTTTCTTCAGCGGTCGAGACGTTGGGTTTGTTTGTGTTTAAGTGTGGAACATGTTAAAATGATGCACCTGGAGACAGAACACAGCCACATGGAATCTACCAGGTCCATTCTGAGAACATCTGCTGCAGTTGCAACATCTAACCACATTCATCTAATCAGACACAATAACTATCATCTCCAAAACTATAATTTCCTCATTTTCTATTTAAATCTTTTTTTTTTAGCACTTTGCAAAACCATTCACCTGTGTTCCTGCAAAATGCAACCAGGACTACAAAAAAATTAAAAAGTGATGCTAAAATGTGTAAAATACAAATGTAATTGATGTTTTATTTGAAAATGTTTACTTGCCTCATGTTACATTTTCTGTCACACTGTTGAGAGTCCTGTTAGGTGATCATGCACAATTTTAATTTGTTTTAAATCATAAATGTATCTGACAACAGCATTCTTAGCAGAATCTACCAAACCACTTTGTCAATAATTAGCTTTGAGAGATATGTAAATTGCCTCTGTGTTCATGCAATTCTTCTGTAATCGCCAGCAGCTTCTCCTGACAAGATAATCGATAGCCACTTACACAGGTACCTTTTCATTCATGACCATACAGGCATCATGGAGCACACATCCTCCAGACATGTCTCCATTTACCCTTATAACACTGAACAGGGGCTGCTGCTCACCTTCCCAAACACACTGAGAGGTGTGGGTGGTGTGAAGTACCTGGGTCTGAGAGCAAATCAGTACAGACCACTTCAGCTGACTGAGATGGTTTTTGTTTTATGAAAGGGCAGGCAGCACTGAATCATCACTTGAACAGAATGAATGTAACAAAGCCCTGCAAGTGGACATTACAGCGATAGATCTGCTGTCGGCTGTGAAAAAGGCTTTTGATTAATATGTGTATACTGTATAGCTAACTGTTGCACCTGAACATACATTGTCACTGAGTATTTATTTATTTATTTTTAAAGATTATTTTAGGCTATTTAAGGCTTTTTTGCCCTTATTTATACAGGACAGTGGAGAGAGACAGGAAACAGGGAGAGAGAGCAGGGGAATGACATACAGTAAAGGTCCAGCTGGACCGGAAGTCGATCCGGGGACCAGCTGCTCAGGGCACTAAGGCCCATGTGGGACGCGCCCCAACCATTCAGCTATGGGGGCACCCGGTCACTGAGTATTTCTGATAAAACAAAGGGGAAAAAGCAATAGCCTTCAATGCATTTCTTTATTTTAGTCTTAATTTTATTTTTTGCATAGACACCATGGTAAAGTGTTGGAAATCATTAAGTAAAATGATGCCAAGAATTAATGAAAGAGAGAAATATATAACAATGCCCCTGCAGATACCACTCCCTTACCTGTACAGTAAACAGGTGTTAGCAGCCAGTTAACTGGATTTAGCTTAGTATAAAACACCTAGCTTATATTATTATCAAACTCCTGGCAAGAATGTGAAAATTTTCATTTCCCAAAATGTCAAACTACCACTGTACTGAGTGAGAGGATGAGACCAAATTCTAAGGTGTAAGAAAAGTAAATAAAGAGTAAAATACAAAGAATAATAAACACAAACCTTTGGTAATAACTTTTACACATTTTATAAACAAACCTTCTCTAACAGACAGAGCTGTGTTATTAGTGAAAAACATTTTTACAACAAATTCTTGTCAATGACCCCTGACCCTGCCTCTTTTGGACACTTACACTGCAGGGAGGATTTGGAGATGGCACCCTGAGGATCTGTTGTATGTGCACACACTGAAAAGAATGACCATCAGCTTGCACCTCAAAACCTCGACATGCAGTTTCATTGACTGCTATTCCATCACACATGAACTGTAACAGGACAAAATTGGGAGATGAAAGATGCTGCAGGTCAAAAGACAGGTTTTCTGATGGCTGATGGAGTAAAAGTTAGGCAATTTTACAACTGACATAGTCTCCTAGAAATGTCCTTCAAATGGAGGACAAGATCTTTTATATTCACTCAATGATTTTTCACCCCATGCTGATAATTCAAACACATTTTTCTCATACTAGCCAACCAGTTAACAAGCAAGATATATACACAGATGGACAGATACCATGAAGAATAACAACAGCGTAAATAAGTGAAATTAAATTCCAGTGGAGTGGTCTCTGCTTGACAACAGTAAAGATTAATGAGACATGAGTGTAACAAAGCATCCAGAGTCAGCTGTACTCTGTACTGGCTTCAGAGGGAGCTCCTTGTAAAGAAACAGAGATTGTCAAGTGGCCTTGTGAGTAACATCAAAGAGACATGATAAAGGCAACGTCTTGGGCTGATTTAAAGGAGATGCTTCTGAAATTCAAATTGCAGGCTCACTTGTTGTTGCTCAGGGTCTTAAATGCTCACACATGCAGAAAATGTAGCTGAACACAGAGAGATCCAGCAGGACATGCTGCACTCGAGTGTAAAATGGGAGAAATTTTAAGCAGTGCTGGCACATATTGGTGAAAGGGGATTGTAATAATATACAGTCCCTAAAGGTGTGAGTTCAGTGAAAAGCAACAGCATCAGGAGATCTCACTTTATTAGTATGGAGAATCAAACGACATTTTGGTTATTAAGTGGTGGGTTTGTGAGCCCAAACGTGCCTATAACTCACAACAACACACATCAAGAAACCCTTGCCTCTTTATTATTCATGTGCAGTTCATCGCTACTCCTCATTTGTTGCATATAAATAAACTGTGTGGTATAACACTGAGATCTCTAAGCTTTGCTCCAACATTATAAATCATGTAGAAAAATGTACCTAAATCAAATGAGAATTATGAAGACACTGTTTTTTAATCAACTGTGTAGATAATGTTACATCTCTCATCAACATACAGAAAGAAAGACATTCAATACAATACAGAGAACATGACTGTGACAAGTGCTGTGAGACATTAATCTGCTTTTATTTTGAATAGAATTTTATAATAATACTGCAGTCACTTGCAAATAGAGAAACATGAATTGCTGATGAAATATCCTACCCTCTTTTCTCCTCTCTGTAAACTAGGTTCACTTCAACCTCAGTCAAAATTTAATCTCCTTCCGGGAGAAAATAACCCACTACAAAGGAGGGACAGCGGCAGAGAAAGTTGTATTTTACAAGGAGACGCTTTGGTCACTTGATGTAATTGAGAGGGGATGTGCAGAGAGCTCACTCTCCCTATTACTCACTTCCACTCCAGACCCTTCTGCTTTACAGGGTTTCATCTTCACAACGTTATTGAGTCCTAAAACACACCTGCTCCCACAGCGTGACAGCCTCGCTCTGCCACTAAATGCTAAGTGCTTTGGCTTGTCTTTAAGACCGCAAGCTCTGTGGGATCTGTTGCTCCATTATAGCACTGTATAAAATTTTAGAAGGCTTAATGTTTATTTCTGTCAAGATGATGCTGTAATACTCCTTAGAATGGGTCAGATTTAAGACTATGTGTGTTTCTGAGTCATATGTAGTCTACACAAATGGTGACATTTTCAAACCTGGAGAAAAAGTGACTTTTCAGAAGCAAAATACAGTGTTGTAAACTAATAATGTTACAAACCTGCCTCAAACATACATTATGGCTGTGAGACCTCCCTGTGGTGCTGTTTTAAATTCTTTATTTATTTTTTTTCAATATAACAGGGTTCTGTAAACCCTGTTCAGCCATGTGAGGACCTAAACAGACCTCAGATCAAAACTTTAGAGAGTTAATAGGATAATAAACGTTAATAAAAGTACATGGATCTGTCATCAATCAGAATCAGTATGCTTCACATTTCCTTCCAATGCAAATTCAGCAGTAGTGTCTTAATTTTTGCAAATAGTTAAATATTCAGCAGTGGAAACCAGCTTCTTTAGAGTTCTACAGGCTGCCTCTCCACTCACTTTCCCTGTCTTTAGTATTTGTCCTGTACTTATAAAAAGAAAATCAGAAACCCAGTTAGGTATATAAATGGCCTATGTGGAAAATCCCCACCCTCTCCAGCCTACCTCTACCTGGCCTGTAGCCTGTGTCTTGTATAGGTGGAGCCTCAAAATCTATACAGAAAATCAGCTCACCTGAGGTGAGCAAAAAGACCTGGTTGGCCTCATGTGGATGTCTCACCCTTCAGTAGCTTGGACTGTGTAAATTATATGTAAGTTTGTTTTATAGTTTCAGAAGGAATTCATTTCTATCTTAAACAGCTTCATGATTTGAAGTTTCAGTAGTAGTTAAGTTATTGATACATGAGAGGGCTTGGACTATAATTGTGTTTGAGGTTAAGTTACTGTCATACCATCAATTAATTATTATAAGGAACTATTAGGTCTAAATTAATAAATTATATTATATACTTTTACATATCTGTCTGAACAGATGAGCCATTGAGTTGACTGGTAGTCCTGGAGCCAGACTATCCTTTGGGTTTTTCTAAGAGAAATCAGGCTTCTCTAATCCCCTACCCCAGTTATGAAAACTGGTTTTGTCTGGTCCAAGATATTTGTGATGTCAGGTTACTGCAGAAAGCCAATAACCTAGTTACCAGTGCTAGGAAGTAATGCATTCCTTAGTAATGGTTACAGTAATGTAATTATCATTTTTAGTAATGAGTAATATAGAAGATCACAGTTTGAAATTCAGTAATGACAGTAAAGTTACTAATCAGTTACACTCTGTTATTTCAGTTACTTCCCACTAATGCCAAAGTTGTCTAATTAACACGTTGTGCAGTTAGCTGGATTGCTAACCTTAGCTACTGGTGTACTTTCAGGACTCAGCAAGTTTTGTTCAGTTATAAGGTGCATGAACCCCACAATTTCTGTGTGCAGTCGCCATGCTAAGCTTAGCTATGGTTAGTAAATACCTCCAAACAGTAGGCTGGCTGCTTGCTAAACTGCAATGTCTATTTCTACACGTTAAACACAGAGTGTGTGTGGAGAATTAGGAGCTGAAAAGGCTGTAACAAGAATCCCATTACATTTGCTTTTGCATGATTACTAATGTAATGCAATTACTTTTTCAGTGAGTAATTGGTGACATTTTTCAAGTAACTTCCCCTGACATTGCTGATTACTAATAGTTTAACAACAGGCCCATTAGCACCTCATTTGTTTGAAGCATACTGAGAGCCTTAACATAAGAAGACCTGTCTTTGAGGTGGATACTGTTTAAAACTACATCAAAAACCACAGACCACATGTTTTCACTCCTTCCAAAAATCTTACAGCACAGAAACACAAATGCTTCCAGCAACTTAAAACATCTCTTTTTCCCCCACATATCTTCCACACACAGGCCTGCTGAAAAACAGAACCATCATTTCAGTCGCTCAGACAGACTAAACCCACTTCCTCTTTTGGACACATTTTGGCCACAGACTTGTCGAGGCGAAGGCCTAATGGGCTAAATGTTGTTTCTGGAGGGAGTCCAACAAGGCCAACGCTAGTGGGCTTGATGAACAGCGCTGTCGTAGCAAAAGCGTTAATGTGTAAGCTTTGGAGAATTATGATGAGGTTAGCTTAGCGCCTGGTGGAACACATAATGCCACCAATATTTGTTTATGTCATTTTGGGTTTAATGAGGGGGGAATAAGTTACTGAATGACTCACTGGTGTGGCTGGACAGCAATAAAACAATGTTCCTGTCTGAGAAGTTATGAGACATTGGTTATGAAGCTGAAGGTCAAGGCAAAATCGTTCAGTTCTGTGACTTATTTACATACATGAACATGGAGAGGGAAATAATGGGCCTGTAGATTAAGCTATTTACTTGTGTTTACTTTGTGTGTGTGTGTGTGTGTGTGTGTGTACATGACTTACTTCTCCTCACTGGAAGACTGTCTGCATTTTTTCTCTCCTGCTCCATTCCACCTTTCTTCCATGCTGGTCCCAGTGGGAGTACATGCATGGCAGCAGACTGCTCCACCATACAGGCGTCCCATTGGACAACTCCCTCCTGACTCCCCCTTCATCTCCCTCTCTGTGGGATGGCTGAAATGGAGATGTCAGTGGAGCAGAGACAGTGGAGCTGCTGTGCTGAGGCTTTCAGTTAACTGGCAGCACATCTTAATTCTCAGCAGTCAGAAGTGAAGTAGTGAAGTGTGCACAGAGGGAAAGTAAAGCTTACTTTGAGGAACCTGGACAGAAAAAAAAAATAGAGTGAATTAACAATTAAAATTGCAGTTCCTTTGAGCTGTAAAAAGGATAAAAGAGGAGTGTGATCAGAGAAAAGCAGGTCTTTTGAAATATGGTATAGAAGTGCATATACCTGCATAAACCCTAACTCAACAGGCCTTCCCTGCCCTCACTACAACCCATCTTGCTTCCTTGTTTTGTTTGTGCTACACTGTCAGTTTTACAGTCACTCACCCCCCACCCCACCCCACTCCCTGCATCTTCTCTCTCTTTCTCTGCTATTGCAGATGCTGGATAAATAAGCAAGCAGTTTGCTGCCAGTGTGTGAAATGGTTCTTATCTATCTCTGCCATTAGAGAGTGGGTTCTATTATAAAGCTTTGCATTATTCAGTGAGCCTGAGAGACTGATCATTATGGATTTCAGCCCTTTTCCACACAACCCCTGGAGTCCAGCTCGGCCTGCCCGGCTGATGCATGCGCAGATCTGACCTTGTGGTCTGAACGCTGGAGTGGAAGAGGGAACGGGTCAGCTCGAGACTCTGCGTATTCCCAGCCAAACATGAAAGAAGAACACACCAAAATCTGGCTGCAAAATATTCAGTCCCATAAGCATACTTTGCTTTTCAGAAAGACAGAATGGGTTTGTAAAAATAAAGTTGACCTTAACAATATGCCTGCAAGACTGCCACAGTTTCCAAATTTCCTGGCAACAAATTAGACTAGTTGCACTCTGGAATGCTGATTGACATCTAATGCAATTTTTCTCAGTGTTACAGCAGACTTAGTGGCAGGCACAGGGTGAGAATGAGAGAAAACATGGCTGAACATATGGCGCTGCAGCACTTTTTTTATGCGTGGGATAGGAGATGAATATTGAATAGATATATGTGGCAAGCTGCTCATCCGTTACTGTAACCTGGCTGTATCAGAGGTGGGCTGTCTCCCAGTGGGAGGCACTGCTCAGCTTGATCATTATCATTAAATTCTGCACACCACAAGCACTGAAAGCTTCTCTATTTGTTGGTCTGTTGGAAATGAATGAAGCATTAGTTGTTGATCAGCCCCTCAGACTATGGCTAATATCTGACTTACTAATGGCAAGTATTGCTTGGTCTTTAATGTGCATGTGCTGAGATAAGGAGAATTTGTTCCATGCCTGTCCTGGGCCCCGGCAATTAGGCTCTGCCATTAACCATTTGTTAGATCCGCTGTTACTCGCCTTCAGCTTGGCACCTTGCTGATTACAACGCGCTGGATCGATAATTAAACAAATTAAAGCGGACTGCTGGGTCAATTTTCATCCCATCTTAGCCAGCGGCTGCCGCGACGTCACGAACAAGTCTAAAAGCCCTCTTGAAACACAGCGAACAAAACGAAAGGCTCGGTGAAAATGTTTGAACTGCACATTTGTTTCCCATTTGATGGCACAGTTTTACGCAGCGCTCTGATGCAACAGGGAGGGGAAAAGTCATTTGTTTTCAGAGCAGGTAGTAATTTTTCAGCAAGCAGAAAAGCTGTGACTTTCTACAAAGACTCCGTTCTGGGACACGCAGTATAACCTACTGTTACACACAGAGGTGGAAAAGGGCAACATGCCGAACGTTTAGATGTGAGATTGAGACTGAATCCTACAGTCCACTGCACTTTTCACTTATATGAAGGTCTAAGTAACAAGAATAAAGATTCAAAATGAGCTGGACCTCTTTCATTTTAACACTGGCATACATTTAACCCATTTTGATTCTGTGAGAAAAAATAAGAAGTCAACCATTTCCTCGCAAAAAACGCACATACACTGTAGTTTAAGGCAGTGGTTCACAACTTTTGAGTGATCACTTTCTATTCCCGACCTCTTCACAATTGTTACATGACTATGAGTAATGAGGTGTTAGAGTGATGATTCCCCCTCACACAGGCAAAAGTATTTCACAAAAACAGCAAAGATTAGAGAAAAACTTCAGGGAAAAAAACAGCTTATTGCAGAAATATTTATTTCCTTCTTATTACTCTTATGTTCTTGCTTAAAGGGAAAACTTTGGCCCCGGATACATATTTTAGAGAGGCTTGCCCATAATATGTATCAGGTTTTTTGTCCCGTCCTTACAATGCGCACTGTAATGCCAAAGATTTAGCTGAAGTTCAGATGAAGTCAGTTTGGGTCAAGTTGTTTCCACACAGTTGGTGTGTCCCTCCCACGTCACTGCCATCGCTGGTGATTTGCTATCCCAACGTGATCTGTGTCATAGTGTTGGATCTTCCCTCGCTGTGCATCTTATTCGCTAATGCCAAGGCCGCGGGGGTAGTTACGTAACAGTCTGTTTAATTATTTGGAAACATTTCACTTTCCTTTTAGCGCCTCCGTCTTGTAGTGGTGGGATTTAACTTAACTATCAGCACAGAGGAGCCCACAGCATCTCCACCAGGCTATGTGTACTGCTGTAGAGACTTTGTTGAGCTTCTTCTTTGACAATTTACGTTTTGTGTTTCTCTTTTGCTGCGCTCAGAGGTATGGAAGACAAGTCTGTACATTCAAACACCTCTGACTTAAGCAGAAAACAAGCTTTTCTTATTATAGAGGAGGCTACACAATAAGTCAAATGCAATCCTGGGAAACGTGAAGAGCCTGTTGTTCTATAACCTCACTGACAGGCAAACACTGTAACCATTGTCAACCATCAGCGCGAGGATGGATGGTTTTACGATGTGGGAGCGCGTGCCAGAGTGAGAGAGAAGATGAGAGGTGGTGGTGGTGGGGGGACTCCGACCGTGGGACAGACTCCTCTGAAGGATGGGGAGCGGCTTTCATTTAAGGTGGACCGATACCATCGCTACATAGTGCTCAAAATCCCTGACACGCGCACAGGAGGGTTTTAAATAAACCCAATTTGTCACATAAAGCCCAGCAGTGGAAGCTAACTAATGACATTTACTCCAGTTCCGTAGCCTACTTAAAGTAACCCCTTGCAACTTTTACCGGGGAAAGTGTGGCAGTGTGTGGCAGTTATGGTAATGAATGCTAACATATGGCTCAGCAGTAGCACAAGTAGAGAAGAGTCGTTAAGTCAAGGAGCTGACTCAGCAGCTTTAGTTAAAGAACAACAGGCTCATTTAGCCACAGTTTGTTAATGTTGGCTCACATTAGCCAACATAAGCTACTGGTCGTACCAGACCACATTAGGCCGTGGTGCAAAAACCCCGAGGGTACTGAACAATAATATGTTTTATTGTCTATTTATGTAACTTATTATTATTTTAACTTTTAATATTTCTTATTTAAAAATGTACAGTCTTTCTTTAATCTTCAGGGAATAGTACTTAATTTGAGAATTTGCTTCTTTATACCGCTACATTTCAGAGGGAAATACTGTATGTGACAACTATAGCTACTCGCTATTTTGCATATTTTTCAAAATAATCTTATATGATCAGCTTTTAAAATGTCCTGAAAATCACACCTGTTGTCAAGTTATTTTGCTCTGAAGTCCTTTTTCAATGCAAATCAAGTTGTTTCAAAAAATCTGTCAAAATCAACTATCATATAACTCTAGTGCCGCAACATAACTTATTATACACCGTTTCAAGATACAGGCACTCTTCTCAGTTTTAGTCTTTTTAAACACGTTGACTCAAATGAAAAACTATTCTTACTGCGCTGAAAAGGAGATTTTCTCAGTTAAAGGCTGGAAAAAGTTAAAGGATGGATTTGAGAGACTGAAGGTGGAAAGCTCAACGCTTTGATAACAGTTCTATAACATATATATGAAAGACGCGATTCAACATTTGGGCTTCTTTTTTTGCTTATAATCTCTGCCTGATTTTGAATCCTTGTAAAGCAGTGTTTTTTCATTGTTGTTTTACTTTGATAAAAAGTAAGACAACCCTCTCCCGCCACTAACTGAGTTATATAAACGATGTAAAGAAGTCATATGATGGCGTGAAATGGTCTTCATCGATTTCTCCTTCCAGTGCAGGGCTAATCTAATAGTCTACACTTTGACTCAAGTGTACACGCGCTCTCTGCTACAGTAGAAATTTCCCGTTAGTACGACCTTAAATAAGGGGCTGGACTCTGTAGATACAGCAGAACCCGCTGCCTCCCCTAACTGGTGCAGTGGATCTGCGCTGCGTTATGTCCGCTATATAAACTGCTCACAGCGGCCAGAGCTCACAGCTTCAGTGGACAGCTCCGTGGTGCTGAAATCCCAGAGACAACACACACTCATTCACATACACACACATACTCTCCAGCCGCGCTATGACTGGAGCCATGGACGGATCCTCGTGGAAACTTTTTCTGCTTTCTTGCCTGGTTGTTATGGAGAGCTCCGCGCAAGACTTCGGACAGACGCAGTTTATTTGCACGTCGGTGCCCAAGGATATGGACTTGTGCACGGCCACGATGCAGAACAGCGGGCCGGCGGAGGACCTGAAGACCACGGTAATGCAGCTGCGGGAGACCGTGCTGCAGCAAAAGGAGACCATTATGAACCAAAAGGAGACAATCAGGGAGCTAACGTCCAAGTTGAGCCGCTGCGAAAGCCAGAGCCTCCCTGCGGCGGCGGGACCCGGCGGGAGGCGGCCGGGGTCGAAGAACACGATGGGGGATGTATCCCGGGGCACCACGGACACCCTGGCCCAGCTGGGACAGACTTTACAGACGCTCAAACAGAGACTGGAGAATCTTGAGGTAGGTAAGCAGAAGAGTGCAGGGCTTACCAGGTGAAAAGTTCATGAGAATGGCTGATCTGGTTCTTAGTTAGAATGAGGGTGAGCTCTCAGTATTAGAAGTGATGTAGTATTGTTCTGGCTTTGTGCAGTTTATGCTGGGAGCCACATGAGTTTTACTCCATCTGTTTTCATGACAGTCTGAGAAAACCATCCTGTAAAGTAAGAGTAGATGTCTTCTGAATAGCACGATGCATAAACACGTACAAGTATTAGTAAGGAAGTTTGGGCCATACGATTTAAAGGCTGTAAAGGGAACATGTGTCAAAGAGTTTAACACCCAAGTGTCCTCCTTTAACTCAGTGCCTGTCTCCCTCTGTCCGATGCAGCAGTACAGCCGAGGGAACAACACCGTGCAAGCGAACAGCCTGAAAGATCTGCTGCAGAACAAGATAGATGACATGGAGAAGCAGGTTCTGTCCCGGGTCAACACTTTAGAGGAGACCAAACCGGGCTCCAGGAATGACACCGAGCAGCGAAACAGAGTGGAGTCCACGCTCACCTCTCTGCACCACCGGATCACAGACCTGGAGAAAGGTGGGTTTGGATTTCAGAGCGCTCAGGACTTAAAGCGGAGCAGCTCAGCGCTGCTGTGAATGTAGCTGTGCGGGAACAAGATTAAGTGTAATTTAATTGGTTTTTAAACTCAAGGGCGCCTCAGTCTGAGGGAAAAAAACAGACATTTGCGGTATTACAGCGCTCATGTGGAACCGCTCACAATGCCGCAGCCATCACGTTGCGCACGGATAGTGTGAGCGAGGAGAGGAGAGCTGCATTGCTTTGCATATCTCAAGACCTGTTAGCACTTTTGCTTCGCTGAGTTTATGTTTTTCACTGCCAAAAAGCGGACTGTCAAACTTGCACATGAGCCTTTATGCAAAGGGCAATTTTATGCGAGGTCAGAGGCAGGGAAACTTTGCAGGGTGCGCCTCTGGCGCGTTTTGGAGCATATATCAAAGGCTTGTTCAGCTTTTCAACACGTGCAAATGCGCGTGCGTATGATCTATGTGTGAGAGGGAGAAGACAGCCCTCCTACACACAGGGAACAGACAGAAAATGATTGTAAAAACAGTGTTTCATGTATAATCAGATTAGATAGTAGTAATTTAAACGGCAGGGAACAGATAAGTGTTGTTTTTCTACAATTAAAAGAGACTGATCATATAAATGTCATATTCTATCATGACTTCATATATGTAAAAATATATGTGGGTTTATGAAGGTTCTTCCTCCAGGTAATGTCTAAATATATTAGCAAAGTGCTGACAAATGCTCAGTATGTATTCAAATAACTGAATCTAAAAAAACACATAAACTGACATCAGTGTCGTTTACAGGCAAAGACATCAGGCCAACAGATAAGTTCCAGCTCACCTTCCCCCTGAGAACCAACTACATGTACGCCAAAGCCAAGAGGAGCCTCCCTGAGATGTATTCCTTCAGTGTGTGTCTGTGGATCAAGTCCAACGCATCACCTGGGGTGGGGACGCCCTTCTCCTATGCTGTGCCGGGCCAGGCCAACGAGATGGTCTTGATTGAGTGGGGAAACAACCCTATGGAGATTCTCATTAATGACAAGGTAATGGTAAACTTATTTTCATGAAGATTTATTTCACACATTTTTTTTTTTTTTTGCAGTGCATCATTTTGTATTCATATGTATCATGTGTGGAACAATACCTACAGTGAGTGCAACAGTAGGAAAAAGTTAAAATACTTTGTGATTGGATGAGTCAGAGTAACCTGACAACTTCACTGTTCCAGAACTGGAAATGAAATAAAAATAGGTGCTAAGGAGAGCAACAGAGGGCCTTTTTATAGAGGAAAAGATATGTGATAGGGGAAGTGATTCAGCAGGAAGAAGAGATGGTATGGAAGTGGTGGGTTTTCAGGCAGGGTGTGACTCTGCTACTAACGTGTGAAAGAAGAGATTGTTAAAGGAGAGAAAGGTGTAACTTATGAAGTGTCTCTGCTGCAGGTTGCAAAGCTGCCGTTCCTCATCAATGATGGAAAATGGCATCACCTTTGCATCACATGGACCACCCGTGACGGGATGTGGGAGGCCTTCCAGGATGGAGTGATGCGGGGAAGTGGGGAAAATCTGGCACCATACCACCCCATCAAACCAGAGGGAGTGCTGGTCCTGGGACAAGAGCAGGTGGATATACATTCAAATAACTGACTGCAACTGTTGCACTTTAATCCCCCACATGTTTGGAAAGAATCCTAGCCAAATATGACTTCCACTTTGGACAAAGATTAAGGTTGGACATATTTTATGAAGTGAGATTGTGGAGGTACTGAAAACTGGGCCAATTAAGGCTTTCCAGTCTAAATAGTGTGTAATTTATCATCACACAATTAGAAAAAATGTTCTGGATCAATTTGGCTGAATTTGAACAAGGAAACACTATCTGACACTGTTAAATAAACTATGTCATGCTTTGAGAAAGTAAATTATTTCCAGACTTGAGGTCAACAAAAAAGACTAACTAAGTTCAGGATTAAGCCATATCTAATAATGACAGTCTTCTTAGACGATGTCACTTAGACCAAACTTTTTATCACATGTGATCTTGTGCTCAAATGAAGCAGAAAAAAGTGGGGAGCTCGCTGTTTTTTTCAACCTGTAAATCTTTCTCCAACCAGATAAAAAGGCCTGTGAATACTTCAATTCAAGTTTTATTGTGCACTTTAAACACTGGTGTTAAACACTTATTTGTCTCATTCCACAGGACACATTGGGAGGAGGTTTCGATGCAACACAAGCCTTTGTCGGAGAGCTAGCAAACTTGAATATCTGGAATAGGAAACTTTCTGTCGCCGAGATCCACAACTTGGCAACCTGCAACAGCAAAGCACCGGCTGGCAACGTCTTCTCCTGGACAGAGAGCAACATTGAAATATTTGGCGGAGCGACCAAATGGACCTTTGAGCCTTGCCGTTCGCTCAACTGAACTGCATTTCACTGTTCAAGAAAGGCCTCTCTGTATTTCTGAGCTTTTGTCGTTCTTGTCTTCATTTGACGTTTGTTAGAGACTACTTGAGTTATTGGTAAGCTTAAATCTGGGATTTCTATCATTCTTAGGTATTTATGTGCAAAACAACACTTTTCATCTTGAGGGAAAAAAAATCTAATTCATCTTGGGAACCTCAGTGAGAAAGTATTGGTATCTGTTGCTTTCCCCCCCCCGCCCCCCCAGAGGTTCAGTTAAAAGCACATCTAAGCTTTTCCTTTGGCTTATTTCGTCTTGGACTGGCAGCTGGCAATCTGCGCCTTATGTTTGGACAATTCACAAACCAAGTGAGGAATTACATAACTGCTCCCACCCCTTCCCTCCGGAGAGTAGGAGATTATGCTGTCCGTCCAATTCTCGTCGGTGTTTGGCGCTGTGAAGTGATGTCTGATGCGGTACAGCTCCCTGTGAACCCCCACAAATTCTCATCCCCACCCCAAGCCCCCCACCCCTCCTCCTTCACTCTGCCCCGCCCCTCCGGAACTTGCACTGTGACTGATGAAGAGAACGCCAGGAGAGGAGGGTATGTTGAAGGACACTGCAAAGTCAGACTGTGGTACAAGTCAATTTGTAATCGTCGTTCGCTTCAAGTGTTTCTGTAAGAATGTTGTTAACTTGCCAACATTGCTACAAAGCCTGGGTGCCTTGGGCTGGTACAAATATTCAGCACATTCAGTATGTTTTCAGTTGCAAATTCAGTGTTTATTGGTTTCAGTTTTTTTTCTCCTGAGCTGGTTTGAGTTTCTTGTTCCTCTGGTAAATGTAATTTAATTACAGTTTGTTATCTGACATGACGTGTTTTGGCAGGTGTTTGTACTACTCTGTATTAGGAATGTTACAGTATCTGTATAGTAACAGCATGAATGACAGAGTGCTGTGAAAGCATTGTTGAAATCTGCTTTACTATCTTCTCTGGGTCTGGGTTTTTTACTGTATTGTTATATGCTCCAAGCATGGCAAAACTGAGAGATGAAGAATTTAATTTTTGTAATAAAATTGTGATACTTAATGTCACAGCGCATTCCTGGCTTTGGTTATGTGCATCGAGAGGTGTGATTACAACAGGGAAGGAGTGTGAGGGAAGGTGGCGCACAGCGAGTGGGTGCAGGAGAGAGAATCACTGATCACATTTCTACCATGTTAAAAGAGGGGGAGCAAGATAATTGCAAGATAAGTGAAATATCCAAAGGCAGTGAAGGTCACAAAGACAGGGCTTGGAATGAAACTGCGCGAGTGCCTGCGTGTTTCTTTTTAAGCTGACTGCAAAAGATAACCCACTCACTGCTTTGTTGTTTCTGCTGTAAGGTGCGGTACCTGCACTAAAGACAGCGATGCACTTGGAGGAAGAAAAGTGCCTAGTCATATCAGTCTTTCAATGGCCCAGTTCAAGTGAGTGCAGCCTAAACTAAAACTACAGCACTTTAAGCTTGACTTTTATTATCAGTTCACTCAGACGACCTGTTGCTGTAGCACAAAACATTTAAATCGAAGAGATGCCGCTGGTGACAGTTCCTGCATTTAAATTAGACACTTAATCTGTTACTCACATGTCAAGTGGTGAAAACAATACAGAATAACACGATTTGTTCTATCAGACAGCCTTGAGATATTTCACAGTGAGACATTGTAGATAAGCTCTTCACAGTGGACAGCTATTATTGTCCTTTTTAAAATAAGTATTTTCGTCATCAAGAACCTCTAGGTCCTCAAATGTTTATCATGTTATCTACTCCTGAATCACTTCAGATCTTACAGATCACCTGATGTGAGTTTTATCTAAATAAGTTTCACTCCTCAGTGTTCAGC
Source organism: Lates japonicus (assembly GCA_033238685.1). NCBI lineage: Eukaryota > Metazoa > Chordata > Actinopteri > Centropomidae > Lates > Lates japonicus. The sequence goes on along the minus strand of BRZM01000043.1, from coordinate 6,982,467 downwards.
CTACATGGCTTACACTTGAAACTCAAATTTAATTAGATTTGGCTTTCAACTCTAACACTTCAAAAGACATTTCAAACCTTTTCAGTGCTTCAGATTCTACTGACACTGCTCCAAGTACCCTTAAGCTTGACCTCAACGTGGACTTTCTTAAATAAGAAATACATCACCTTAACTGACATTTTAAAAGCTTTCAACCCATAATTCAAAACTTTTTCAATACTAAGTTCAGCATCTACAAATGGACTGACAATTCAACTGCTGTCACTGCTTACAGTTTACAATGCACACTCTTCAATTCTCCATCTCTGTTGTTTGAACTTCAACTGAAATTTCAATCCCTTTTACTGTTTACCATTCAGCTACAGTTAAACTGCTTTTGTTGTTTACAGTTCAAATAACCTTTCACCTCCCTATAGGGCTGAGATCTGAAACAAAACTCTCAGCAGCTTTCAGCTCTTACATTTCAACACTTTTCATTGGTTTGAATTCAACTTACACTTCAACTACTTTCAGCTGCTACATGTCAGCTGACTCTTAAACATTCCAGTTTAGCTGCTGTGACTGCTTACTGTACATAGCAAATACTTTTAATTATTCATTGATTACAGTTTAACTGACAGTTCCAGTGTTTTATCTCCTACGCTTTCATGACTCTCACTTTACTGACTGTACAACTGCTTTCACAAATAACCTTTCAGCTGCCTACAGTGCTTAAACCTGAAGCAAACTGCACTTCAGCTAACACTTCAAATCATTTCAGTGCTTCACATTAAACTGACATTTCAGCTACTTTCAATGTTTACATGTCAACTGACACTTATGTATTATGTATCTGATTGTTATATTTTAACTGACAGTTCAGTCTCTGTCACTGCCTATATACCAACTGATACTTGAACTATTTACAGTGCTCACATTCGTACTATCTCTGGCACTTGAATTTACACTTCAACTACTTTCAGTGTTTACATACACACTGATAATAAAACTCTCTTAAGGAAAACTTAATTGAGAATAACATTTCAAACTTTTTTAGCTCTCAAACACCAACAGATTTTAAAAAGTTTTTCAGTGCTTCAAATGTAACTGACACTCCAACTGCTTAAATTCCTTCAAATTAAACTCCAACAACATCTCGCATGCAAATATATTGTTTTACTTTTAGTGCCATTTTCAGCAGAAAATGTTTTATTTTCCACTTTCACGTATTTTACAGAATGAAGATCATTGACACTAGATTGAAACATTATTGGGGAGAGACAAAATTGTAGGTCCTCAGGGGTTTCTATTCAACAATGTTTATCTTAAGCTTGGCCTTGAAGTGGATCTTCATGAGCTGAGAGAATCTACATCACCTTAATCTCCCATGATGCACAGCAGCCAGGGTCAAGAGCCTGTTAACCGACAAGGCATTAATACAGGGAGCATATTCCTGTTGCAGCATGAAACAAACACACAGGGCAGAAAACAATTTATTCCATCCCTTAGCCACATTGGCAGATGGATTCTAAAACACTCAGGTTTATCAGCCAATTACATTTATAGAAAATACCAGGACAGCTGAAAGATGACTGGGTACTGGCCAAAGTTGGCTGTCACTGTAAAAGAACATTCCAACCATATTCAAGATTTAGCAGGAAGTTTGTCCCATCCATTGGAAATGAAAGTACTCACTGAAAGTCTTTAAAATAAGAGCACTAAAAAGTCTAAAAAGTGGTTATTTTTATGGTTAACTATTTTGTGTTATCACATAGTCAAGGAATCCACCTATTAGAGTGTAAGATAATTAGACCAGCAGGTTATTCTACAAATGCTGAGTGAATGAGGCTCATCCACAGCCAGATAAGCCTGCCTCTAATTTTTACAACGCACACAACACCAATCAGTGGGCATGCTGTTATAATCACTAGGTCTGCTTACTACACTCAGCTAATACCCTGTCGCCATAATGCTGCTAAGCCCTGATAGAGTACATTTCTGCAGTGCAATTGCATTTGTGCTCCAGACAGAACTGTGCAGAATTTAAAGCGGATGGACTAAAATAGATCCTGGCAGCCTGAAGGATGATCTTACACTTTGTATACAGAAACATCAGCTCAGCTCTTACATGAACTCAGTCTCAACTGACAATATTACATGATGAAATGGTTGGGGTTACATGGACCTTGCTCCACAAGGCCTTGACTGTGGCACTAAGGAGGCCACACAACATAAGGACACTGAGTAAAGAGCAATGTTTGAAGTGTTGTTATTAAGGTATGGTACATTATATAATGTTTTGCTGGCAAAGCACATATTCTAGGGCACCTCCTCACCTGGTGATGTAAACAGATGCTATGGTTCATGTAGGAGATTAGGAGAAGGTGCCCTACTTTACTTTTTAGCACTTTATATCTTTATGTAAAGTACTTTTCAAAAACCCCATATTCAGGGAATATGTCATGGATACATATTCAAGTAACCGACTAGTGCTTTAGTACCAGGCAGTACTAAAACCAGGGTCGGACTGGGAATGCAATTTAGCCCTCCTCCTTTTACTTGTATCCTTTATCAGTACCATCAGGGAGGTGTCTGATCAGTCCTAGATTAAATCTGCAGCAGGACAGTGAGTCCAAACACACAGTCAGCTTCATAAAGAACTGTCCTCAGAGACAAGAAGAACAAGGAGTCCTGCAGTAGATGGTCTGACCCCAGTCAGTCTGGGATTACATGAAGAGACAGCAGACACTGACACAGCCTGAATCCATGGAGGAACTGAGGGAACTTCTCCAACATGCTGGAACAAACTACCTAAGTACAGGTGTACTGAGGAGAACTGGAGCTGTGTTAAAGGCAAAGGGGGGAGGGTAGAGGGGGGAGGGGGGTCATAGGCCTGCTTGCGGTCTGGCCTGGTCTGCACTAATACTGACTGGGTGTTAGTGTGGATTCAGACCAAAAACAGCCTTCATGTTGTTTAAGGAAATGGTGAGACAAGGAGATACGATTCAGGAAGTCTGGTTGGAGTAATACATTAATGCCTTTAAAGGCTTAGCAGACACCAAAACACTACACAATGGTTTGTGAACAGGATTTTACAACTCTGGAAAGTTATCGCTGGAGCAACTATTTTATATTGCTATCTAAATCCACGAAAACATAGAGTTTAAAAATGCAAAGTTGTGGTTTTAAGTTTTTATATCATGTTGATGAATGGGTTTTAGAGATGTAGGTAGGAAGATATTTTATTTACCTATAGACAGAGCCAGTTTAGTTGTCTTACCCTGTTTTCAATCTTAATGCTAAGCAAAGCTAAACTAATGGCCTCCTGGCTATAACTTAATGTTTAGAGGACAGACTGAGTGGTATCAATCTTCTTGTCTTACTCTCAGCAAGAAAGGGAATAAGCATATGACACTATATTCCTGTTCAATATCAGCATTATATCACATATATATAGTGTTTTAGCTGTACTATTTCCTGCTAATCCTGGGACCAACAAAGCATATAAACACACAGTGAGCATCTATCCAAGCCATCATGGACTCATGAAAGTTTGCCAGACTTGCAGTACTTATGAAATAGCCAAGTAAGCCAGATTCTCTTGCCACATACAGTACACAGCCAAAATTACAACACAAGTCCTGAACAACTACACAATGAGCTGTTACACATCTACATATTAAACCAAATCCATTCTGAATCAGTAATTGATTAGATTTTGATACCAAAATAATTGTGTTACACTGATTTATTCCATTTGATTTTTACTCCAAATGTGTATCTCTCATAACAAAACAGAAGGAGCCAGCATTTTTAAAGCTGAGGCCCCCTGAGTCAAGTCACCAGAGACAGACAAGATTCATGGTGCTACGTTATATCAATTCCTCTGTGGAGGTTGTTTTTTCTTTTGGAGAGATTGAGTGGATAAAGACGTGACATCTCTGCTGACATCTCATTAATTCATAAGCTGTCCCCTGTGGCAGAGGCAAGACAGGAATAATGCTTCAGTTCAGAACTGCAGCAATTCCTCTTGTTAACACTGGGATGACAAAGCAATACCATGTAATGAGAGTTTTGAGGGTGCCATGCTCAACAAAAAAAAACTAAGAAGAATGTCTGCTGAGAGTGAGCGTTCCTTCAGATATCAGCAAGAAGTATTTGGATAATTGACATTCTGCTTAATTCTGCACTGGAGCTGTTTCATGTTTATCTCCAAGACTTGAAATGGTCAAAGGGATTAGACTCACAGTAGATGCCTGTAAGTGGAGTGCTAACATCAAGCTTTCTCCTCAGAGGAGAGGGAGAAGGAGAGAATGAGCACCATGTCTTCTTCCTCCCCTCTCCTCCTCTCTATTTTCCTCCCACAGTGAGAGCTCCAAGAGACAGCAGGGAGTGGAACTTGTGGCATTTACTGATCAGCAGAAGCTTCCAGGAAGGCTGCAGGGAGGATAATGAGGCTTCCTGTGCAGGCTGGGATCAAGGTGGATGCAGGCCACGCCAGGAGTCCGCTCTACTGGTCAGGACTCACTGTGGGACAAACACAGTATTCAGTTTCTTTTTTGTTCTGTTTTTGTCTCCATAAAAACAGGCTCTTTAGCTGCTAAATGCTCCACTATGTTCACTGGCTAGTCACTAACTTTGTTTCTGTTGTCTGGTGCTGAGCAAGTAGAGTGCAGTGGCTTTCCACTGAAAACAGCTGTCTGCTGTGTCTGGAAACAATGCTGATGAGAGCAGTGAAGTGGAATCAAAACAGTTTAGGGCCTTAAAACCAAAACAATGAGCTGTAAGACGCCAAAATACTCCATATAGCTGAGAGGAACTGTAGGCTTGTTATTACGAGAGAACCCCCCAAATACAATTATTGATGTGATCTTTTGATAATATGAAATATTGATTATAGCTACTTTAAAAACAGCCACAGTTATGTTAACATAACCACAAATATCCCCAAATTTAGTGTTGAAAGGCTGCATTTTTTTTTGAAAGTGGTATACCTGTGAGCTAATACCAGTAAGTAATCACTTAATGCAAGCAGTTACAATAGCTATCTATAGGCCTACAACTGTATTGTAATTTGCCTTAGACGAGACCTATACTGATCACTTAGCTAAAATATGGTGCACCTTCAGTTCTGTTCCCTGGTGCAGTTCAGCTAGATTTGATCTCCACACTTCATATGGTGTCAGATAATCAGCCTCAATTGTCCCATTAGATTTGATTAATTCAGTCTCATGTACTGGTATGAAGAAGGAGACAGTGAGAGCAAGGTGTGTTAGCAAACCCTTCAGGTAGTAGACAGAATTATTGTCTTAGGCCTACTAGCTTGCTGACAGCTTATTGTTATATAATACTCTTTCATTTAAGATTTGGAAGCTCTGCTTTTGTCTGTTTTTTTTTCTTTTATGTTGATTTGATTCAAGTCACCAAGCTAAATTCAACAGCCAGTTCATGTGAAGAAAACAAACAAACAAACAAACAACAACAACAACAAAACACTCCTCCTTAAAGCTGGGTTACCAATTGCTGGGTTACCATCTTATAACTTGTTTTTTTGGTTATTTATATTTATTGTGAATTTACACCACAATGGTGCAATATCAACCAAGAACATTATGACCTTGTCTTGTAACATTGTTTTGTGGAAATTTTCTGTCAAAACCTAGGTTTAGCTACTTTATTAGTTTACTTAATATTGTATGCTGCAGGTGCCTAAATGGAAACTGTTGCCCCAGCACTGCCTAACATGGTAATCCAGCCATGCTACTTCAGTAATTTGACTAACATAGAGTATGGATATGTGATAAAACAATTTAAAAACATAACTAAGAGAAAAATCAATGACAAAAATTAGGCTTCAGTGCAGAGTGCAGTAATAAATAACCCAAATGTATAAATGAATTAGAAGTGCAATAGAGAAAATGAATCAGTCAGAGGCACAGGGAAACAACGTGCTTAATTCAAATTTAAAAGTGGTTCAATTTATGGAACATTTAATATCGTTGGAAGGTTGTTTCAGTCTCTGTGCAGTATTGTAGCAACATGCTGCTTCACTGTGATTGATCTGCCCACCACTGTTATAATTTTATCCTTGTTTGAACTTAGAGCATTTATTGATCGTTTTGACTGAACTTTTCACCTCATACCGCATCACTGTATCAAGCTGGTTGTGTTTCTGCTCATTGACACCATTCATTCTGCTGTTAGGGCTTGTCTCGGCCTCCCGTATTTAATAATCCACAAGCAAACTTTCTGAATGAGAAATAAGAACTTCTTCTTTGAGACATCACTGTGTATGTGAGCTTGTCTGCATCCTAAACAACTCTGGACAATCCTGACAATTCAGGCCGTTCTTTGAGATGTGGAAGCCTTTTGAAGTGTGCGTTTGATCTGAAACCCTGCAGAGTTATAACTGAGCTCTCCACAGATGGATGCTCTTGCCTGCGGTTCTGGAGGCCTCTCAGGTGTTTCCTCCCTCGGTTTGTTCTGAGTTTCTCCCAGGTGATTCCAGGTTTCCTCCCACTCACTGGACCTGTTTGTAGTAAGTGTATTTTCACAAATTAATGCTTCTTTGCCTTTTAGGTAGTTTTGAAACAAAGATGCATGAGTAATATTTCATCTCAAGCAAAAAGAAGACAACAAACAACCATTAATGCAGTGCACATGCCTGCTGCCAGCACCAGCACCATCTCTGTACGAAACCATACCACTTCCGTTCTGCTTTGATTTATTAATGCGCCTAGCCCTAACCTACTGCCACTTACCCCTCACTGAATCCTCAATGAAATATGAATGCCTGACGCACAACAACAGGATGTCAAAGAGGAAGCTGGAAGAACACTGGGGAAGGTGAAAGGGAGGAGTCACAATAGCCAGAAGTCCTGATCTCATTTAAAAGGAGGTTGTCTTGGGTGTACTCCCCCGTGGAAATCAGAGGCAGATGAATATGACAGAGTAGGCATTTATCACAGGAGAAGACAGAAACAGAGGTGGTTTTCATTGGGAAACTTTTTTTCCCCAAGTGAAGATGAATGAAAAAAAGGCTCTTCATAGATATTATAAGACATGCTCGGGCCTTAAACCTTTTTGGGTGCCAGCCTGCAGCAACAAAAGGAAGAGAAAATGATTAAAAAACAAAAACAAAAACAAAAAAACAAACAAAAAACAAAAGCAGTGCCATTCAAACACAATATTGAACATCAGTACTGTTTTTCAATAGAATAGCTGTCACTGTCTGCTTCTCCTTCTCAGGTGTGAAGTTGCATATGACACCAATGAAAGACACTATTTTAGCAACGATATCAAATACAACTGAATACAATTATTAAAAACTAAATACAGTTTTTATGTATCTGTATCAATTCAATCATTCATGAACTATATGGTGAATTATTGTACATGCAAATATTATTATTACATTGTTATCGTAAATAGTAGAGTAACAGAAAATAAATATAAAAATAATAATATTATGAATAAAGGCAATAATATTGATAAATAAACAGAATGTAAAAAAGACAGTTTAGAAATTAAGACTCTTCAGAGGTGAGACGGCCATACCAGCAGTCTAAAACATTACTCACATCCACTCACCATCACTGTCACTTCACATTTATATTTTCACCCATTTAGCCTCACATTAGGAAACAGGCAACTTTCATATGTCTCTGGCTTTTATTTTGTTTTGTTTTGTTTTTGTCTTGATATTTTCTCTGTAAAGGTGCTTTAAATTCAAGATATTGTTATTATTATTATTATTGTTGTTGTTGTTGTTAAAAACAAACACAATGTTTCATTCTGAATTAAGGTGATTAGCATTTTTTTCTGACATGTATAATGTCTAGATGAGGCACACACAGTAATAGACATCCCAACCCAACATAAAGATAGGACATAGATTTTTGGTACACATCATGTTTAAGGTGTCTAGTATTGATATATGCATTTGCAATTACTCAACTTTGTTTAATGTGGTCATAGAACTCACAAACATGTCACCGGCAACAATAGTGACCAGTGGGATAACCCATTGTATCTACATGCTAATACACATAGGCTAACTGTTCTACCTTACTATCTGCTGCTACCTAAGTTTCTACCTAATTTTACACACAGACACACACAGAAACACACACACGGACCCAAGGAAGACTAGCTAGCTAGCTAATTCTGCTGCTACCTAACTTCCTACCTACTGCAACTTTCCACACACACACACACACACACACACATACACACACGAAGACTAGCTAGCTAACTAATTCTACCTAACTTTCCACACACGCACGCACACACACACACGCAATTACAGGTAGGCACACACACGCACACCACACACACACACACACACACAGACCCCAGGAAGACTAGCTAGCTAACTACCAAACTTTCTGCTGTGTTTTCTTTTAGATTTACTTTGAATCAAGTTCTTGATTTGTTGGATCAAGATGAGTTCCCAGACAAGGCATGCAGCATTGCAATCATCCCTCAAAATGAAAAAGATGCTGTACTCAGTGATTGTGACAGTGATGGGTCTGACATGGACTATAAGGGGGAAACAGGCCATTTGCCAGCAAGGCTGTTGAATGCATATGCAGAAGTTACGCAAACAGAGCATGATTGGAATGATGGCCTCCCCTTCACCACACCCCCTTCCCCTCCCCAACCTCCTTCCCCCTTCCCCTGTTCCAGCTCCCCCACCTCCCGCCATAACAATGAAGGCCAGCTAGAAGACCCAAGGGCCTCTAAGTGCCAGAGGGGCCAGCCAGAAGACGCAAGGGCCTCTAGGCGCCAAAGGGTTCAGCCAAGTCAGCCAGAAGAACCAAGGGCAAAACTGCAAGTGGTCAAAAATAAAGATAGAGTATTTAAGCGATCCAAGAGGCCTTCCACTGCTGTTATTCCAGAATACACAGTATACAGACCAAATGCTGCAGAATGTGTAAAACAAAGCTGCCCCAACCCAGTGGATGTTTTCTTACTGATGTATCCACCCACCCTGAGAGAGATCACAGTTGAAATGTCCAACCTCTACTCCACCCAGACCAAGGGAAAGCAACTGAATCTAAGTATGGATGAGCTCTATCACCTTCTATGGGATCCTAACTGCAAGTGGATACAGCTCTGTCCCAAGAAGACACATGTACTGGTCAGTTGACAATGATGTACACAATGAGAGCATTTCAGGTGCAATGCGGAGAAACCGCTTTGATGATATAATGGCCTCAGTTCATGTGGTTGACAACACCAAGATCACTGATGACCCATTTTTTAAGGTTAGACCCATCTTCTATGAGCTCAATCACTCATACAAAATCATGCCATTTCAGGAATGGCTGTCAGTGGATGAGAGCATGATCCCATACTACGGCCGACATGGATGTAAACAATTCATCAAAGGCAAACCAATTCGCTTTGGTTACAAGGTATGGAGCCTTGCCTCATCCAGTGGATATATGTACCACATGGAGCCATATTGTGGATCGCACACTCTCCTCCCAGAGACAGGGTTGGGTCAGGGACCCAGTGTTATCATAGGTTTGGCAGAGCAAGCTCAGGTGCCTTAAGGTTGCAACTTCTTCCATGACAACCTCTTTACCACTCTTTCACTCATGGATGAGATGACAAAAAGAGGATATGGGAGCTCTGGAACCATGAGGCAGAACCGCCTGTTTGATGTCCCATTCACACCACTGAATGCCTTCATGAAGTTACCCAGGGGAACCTCTGAGGTTCTGTGCCAAGGAGAGAAGCTGCTGGTCCGTTGGAAAGACAATGACATTGTCACAGTGGCAACAAACATAGAGGAAAAATACACTGAGACCTCTGTCAAGAGATGGAACAGGCATCGACGTGCCTTTGACAACGTCCAACAACCAAAATGCATCAGCCGATACAATGAGCACATGGGTGGTGTAGACCTTCACGACCTACAGGTTTCACGATACCATATCTCAATCAGGTCAAAGAAGTGGTGGTGGCCCATCTTTGCATGGTCTATCAACAGTGCTCTTGTAAACGGCCATCTCTTTTACAGAGATGTTATTGGAGGGACCATCAACCTGCTCACCTTCTCACGGATAGTCTCACAGTCTCTTCTGCAAAGGTTTGGAACGAAACCACTGAGCCATGGAAGGAGATCTCTACTGAGTGCTACCGTTGAAAATCAGGCAAGATACGACAAAGCTTCCCACTGGCCAATTAACACGATGCACCGGTTCCAGAGATGTTGCCATTGTGAGAAACGCACTACCTATGCATGTGAGAAATGCAAAGTACCACTGCACATTGAGTGCTTCAAGCTGTACCATGGAGTGTAGAAGAAAAACAGGAAAGACAGGAGAATGCAGTCAGACATAGAGTTCACAAGCATGCACACACACACACACACACACACACACACACACACTGCACAGGTCAAATAGACCTATATTCAGTCTGTCCAATGGTTGATACAACACAGTATCCCACCGGTCACAATTGTGACCGATCATAAAACACACTTTTTCACACACTTTTCCATGAAAATTTCTAAAAATTATGATTGATTGTTTCAAAGGGATACTAATGACACATGATTTGGATATTTTTGTGTCTGGGAAAAATTTGGGATTAAATGGGTTAATAAAGGACATTTTATGGTAATCTCTTAATTTTTCCATTGTGATGTTAATAAATAACTAAGAAAAACATTTTCCAGAGGGTGGTTGGGGAGCTGGATGGGGTTTTACTGATGAATTTAAGAGCTGACTAAAAAGAAACCAAAGAAAATTTCCACAACCCAGCAAAAAGTTGTTATTACTGAAAACTTCTTTTCAGCTTGGGATTCCACGCACACATACATATTTTCTGCTAAAGTTAGAAAAGTTTAAGTTAGTTTAAGTTTAGTTTATTTCTGTTTTTGCTTTTTAAAATCTGTTTATTTCTCAGTGGTTTAAAGTGGGTGGGGCTCAGTTGGGAACTGGTGATATCACATATTTTCATGAACCAATCAGAATTTAGGAAAAACAATCTAATTTGATCAAACCAGGTCGGATGACGCCAATTAAGTGATTTGTGTGTTAAACTCTCAATTAAAACCCAAAGTTGTTTTTTTTGTTGTTTTTTATTTAAACTTTGACGTTGTTTATTTGTTTTGCATATTTAATGTTATGAAAAAGGTGACACAGTGGTGCAGTGGTCAGACCTGTTGAGTTTGCATGTTCTCCCTGTGCCTGTGTGGGTTCTCTCTGGGTACTCTGGGTACCTCCCACAGTCCAAAGATATGCATGTTAACTGGTGATTCTAAATTGCCCAGAGGTGTGAATGTGAGTGTGAATGGCTGTTTGTATGTGTTCGCCCTGTCCAGAGTGTACCTCGCCTCTCGCCAAATGTCAGCTGGGATAGACTCCAGACCCCTGCGACCCTTAATGGATAAGCGGGATAGATAATGGATGGGTGGATGGAATGTTATAGGAAAATACTAGATTTAAAACCATCTGATCCATGAAGGATTACATGATTATTAAACTATCTGTTTTGGTGGCTTATTAGAAAGTGCTAGAAGAACTTGTAAATGTACAGTTTAAGGAGTCTAATGACACACTGCTGCTGGTTCCATCAAATGGTCTTTGTACTATCTTTCTTTCTATGCTTTCATATGCCTGTCTTTTTCTCCCTCCAGTCTCCTCTTCCTCCTCCTTCATCATCTTTATTTCTCTCACTGTGCAGTCAACTATGCAGGCATATGCTCTTTCCTTATTTGCCCCTCCTGCATGCTCACCCTCCCAGATTCCCCACAAATTTTCTCTCTCTCTCTCTCTCTCATGTTCTCTCCCTCTCTTTGTCTCTCTGGGGAACCAGCTACAGCCCATATCTCACAGAAGCGGGCCATCCACCAGAGGAGGCCAGTGATTTCCATAACAGGGAGGAGGCGGGGGAGGCAAAGACCTCACAGTGGTCTGCTGCATTGACCTACCAGGAAAAAGGGGCTGTGGACAAGAAGATCGTGGAGGGGATAAAAAAGTAATGGCATGGAAGACAAGAGGAGCCTAGGTTAAACAAGGGTGTGAAAAACCATTTTAGACTAAATATAGGTCCTGGACTTGTCTTGTCTTTGCAGCTCCCAGGGGCTGGTGAGAAGTCTGGGGTCAGACTGTGGGATGATGTAACTCACAGGGGTTGTGTAAGGAACTGATCACATGTTCAAGGTCAGCTATGAGCATGGCGGTTGCAGCAGTGGAAACCCTCCTACCACAGCTCACCGCAGGTTTTCCCCAGGGGACTCAAATAGTAAAACGGATCGGTGACACAGTATCACAGGAAGGAATTTCCTGCTTTTGCTTCATGCTTTATGTTTATTTTCCTGCATCTTTCAAAGCATTTCATGGCAATCTGAAGATAAATGTGTAAATTACTTTACATATTATTACATATTGTCAGAGAGAGACCAAAGCAATAATGAAGTGATCCTACTGAGAAGTAGTGAGAAGTGCCATAGAGCTCCATTGTCCAAAAACTATTAAAAACTCAACAGTGAGTCACACTGTTTCACTGGGAGATCTGTTCTTAAACATGGGCACTGTAGTTTGAGTAAATCCCACATACACCATCCCATTGCCAAAAATACTCAGTTGAACACCACCTGTGTGTAATTTACATGTGAAAAAAGTTCCCCAACAAAATAAGTGTTTGCTTCTACTTAAGCAACGTTTCAATCAATAGGTAACATAAACTGTATCAAAGGGGTCCTGTGTATTGCTGGAACCCTCAAACTCACAGTGACTCAGATTGTTCTTAATCAGCAAATTAATACTATATATCATGGCAAATGGAGGTTTTTAAAAATGTAAAAGGTCTGGAATCTAATATTAATGTTCCATTGCAACTTTGCCAAAAACAACTATCAGCTCCTTATGCACAGCAAAGTGCCATAACAGAAATGAATGATCCCCAGCAGTGTTATAAAAGTGATTTTAAAATATTTTTATTTGTGGCACAAGAATTCAGTTCAGATTAAAAGGACTGGAAAAAACATCCAGTCATGTTATAGCTGTCCTTTAGGGAAAATAGAAGTGTTTTGATGCTCTGTAGCTGAAAATGACTCCATGACCTGGAGACTGCTCGATGTGGGGTAAAGGCCAACTGATTCCCTGTCGGTTTATCCCAGTCCCCCTTACCAATTACTGCTCTGATGTCCCATGGAAAGACAACTTAAGCCCTGTGCACACTCCAAAAATCTCTCGCCTCTCTCTAAGCACACACAGGTAGCTCAGAGACTCATTAAAAACCCTTCCTTTGGTCTTCTCTCATGTGTACGTCTCCCCTAAGAGACTTCTGAGAATCTCTTCTTGTCTCAACTGGGCCTCAGACTGACCTTCACATAGATGAACAAGCAAAGGAGTCTCCTTATGAAATTATTCACCACCATTTGAGACACATTTTGTCATGTACTCTCTTGGCAGTGAAAATGTACTTTGCAGCTGAATGCCAACCTTGCAGGCAGCTGGCACATCAGATTAGGTGAATGCCTTCTGTTGGAGAAATTAGTAGAGCATGCATGATCACCAACAAAGAGAAACAGCATTAAAAAGTAATGTGTGTAATAAGAAACCAAGGAAAAACAAGTGAAGGGTGGGTTTAAATATTGAACTTGGCCAAAAATATTCTGAATTTTAGATTTAATTTGCCAATGAGCTTCTGTGATACATCTCTTTCACAGTAGACATTCCATGCTATGAAATGTCATGGCAAACAAAACAAAACAAACAAAACAAAACAAAAATGTATGAGTATACCACCACACTGTAATGGCTTACATGTATACTTAATGGAAAGGAGCCATTTCTTATGCCATTCTTTACTTTAAGAATGTTACAGAAAAATAGCAGCCACTGTGGCTTGAATCCATCTATGTACAGTATAAATGTGAAAAGGGACCTCTTGCATACCTGTGAATTATGACCACTGTCTGTCAGGAACAAAGGTGAAGTAGCATGATAGTAGCATGAAACTTACTACTGTTGCTAAAGCTCTTATGGAGGAGTTTAGGGCAAACCTTAAAGCAGTGATAACAATGGATAAAATCACTACATGAATGTGAATGGTGCTGCTTGTAGTGACAAACTCACAGGAAACCATCACCCAACTCTACAGTTACCAACAGCTCCTTACAACACAATATAATGTGCAAAAAAAAGAGGTCTGAATATTTTTGAAGCCACTGTATAGTTGAGGTTAGGGAAAGATCATGTTAAAGAAACTATGGTTACAAGGTGAATGTGAATTGTAGGTTTGTGACAGGATGCAAACATTAAACTCAGATGTGATACAGGTCCTCCTACCATCCTGACCTCTACCGCCTTACCTTCACTGAAGGACACACTACTTCCTTTCTTAGCACATAATGTTGCCAATGACAGAATACAGGGTAAACAATATTGTTTCTCCAGTAGAGGCATCAGGCATCAGACCAAATGACAAGGACTTGTTGATTGCTTCTGTGGGTCAGAAGTCACTTTTAATGATGAATACATCATGAGTCTGAAAAATCAATATTAAAAGATTAAAAAACCCTCAGAGGTATTTCCAAGTTCTAATTCTGCTTAATCATCCTTGAAATATCACACTGTGAAACACAAATTATACTTGATCTATTATAAGGTAAACAGCTGCATTGCAGCTCCAGAGGTGAGGGAGGAGACCACCAGGAGACAGACAAGTAGAGGACACAGTCGCCCCGATGTAGATGAAACCCTTCACCAAAACAGAATTTCCTACAAGGAATCCTGCACAATACCTTGGGGTATTCTCAAATGCTGCTAGCACACACACTAATACACACAAACACAGACTCACCTGTACATGAGTACACAGTGTCCCTAATGCATAAAAGAGTGTTACCTTCAGTCAAGAAGGTGCAAAAGAGAGGATGTGTGTTTTTTCTGTTCATCTTCTGTGAAGCTTTGTATGACGTGATTTCTTCCTTGGCCATTTTAATCTCCAACCAGCTGAAAACCACCATGAGGCTCAGGTACTGTATACTGTAGCTGCTCCAGGAGGGAGACACAGACAGACAGACAGTTAATATTTCATGTCTGCAGAGATTTTCAGCTCACGAAGAGCTGGAGACCACATGAAACACTGTTTGATGGTTAAACCAAGTAGTGAGAAAGCAGCTGGATGAAACCCCCAGGATAAAAGGGACTGAAAGCACTTTATCTCTTCTTTCTCTTGGAAGTCATTCATCTGAGAGAATTGAAGATCATTTTGGACCACAGAAAAAGCAAAGTGTAAATCTGTACCCAGTCCCTGTGATTCTGTGCAGTCAAGCATCTGTGACAGTGAGTCTGCTTACATACTCACCAACATGTCAAGGGTGCCCTGTTTGTGTTTCTGTGTTTATGTAATACTTATCAAACCAGGCAACAAACAGGTAAATCCCCCCTGCAGCATAATATAAAAGGCATGGATGTTTAGCATTTTGCTAAACATAAATATTCAATCACACCAATGAGGAGTTGAGACTTGACTGGGACTTGACTGTTCAGAGACCTGACTTGCTTGAGCTGACTGAACTAAGGACTTTACTTGACAGCAAAAACATCAAGCTTCATGTTTTGATCTAGTAACATTTCAGAGCAAGGCCAGTCAGACCTACAGGGTTTGAATATTAAATTACTAGGCCTTATGTACTGACAGGCCTTGGTCATAGCCTTGCAAACTGCACTATAAATGCAGCTTTGAAAGCAAAATGTTCAAATTCCACACCATTTAATAGCCATCATTTAGAGCTGACAAGAAATTTGCTTATGAAGACTTGTGATTCGATTTGGACTTGTGTTGTTTGACTTGAGACTTGAGACTTGAGACTGACTTGAGGAATGGCATGAACCAGTTTTAAGTGACTTCAGACTTGACTTTAATTAAGCAATATTGACTGAGAGGGTGTGTCAAGTCAGCATGCTTGCGGACCTCGGCGCAAGCACCTCGGTCCTGACCGCATCACTGTCGTGCTCAAATGACGTTAAAGGACACCCTCGAGTATAATCTTGCGATTATACAATTATTACCAAAAACAGTAAAATGTATATGGCGGAGTAATATTTTTAGTGATGAGTAAGGTGTGCGGTCATGCTGATTTGAACACATTCTAAATGTCTTGTTGACCAATCAGATTGCTTGGTCAGAACTACTTGTTGTATAAGTTGTATTTAATGACTTGACTTGACTTGGTCTTGGTCTTGAATGACTTAAGACTTGAAATTGTGTTGACTTGAGACAAGACTTGGACTAGTATCAAATGACTTGAGAGTTGACATGAACTGATGCAACTGTCTTAACCTGTCTTAACTTTGGTGCCAATATTCATACTTCTTGATATATTTTTAATGAAGGTTTAGTATCCTCACAAATTCATTAAACTGAGTCAAAAATGGGGGGAAAAAATCACATTAGAAATTTATGAAGAACAAAATAGAGAAACAAAATGCAGACAGAAAGTCAAATTTCAGTGGCTCTGATAGTTTTAGACTAAAAGAATCCCAATGGTAAAAAAAGAAGAAAAAAAAAATCTTTTGATGAACCAGAAAGCCAGTAAGAAGTGAATTGCAACATTGATTAGAAAATACCTTCAGTGATTCACCTCTCTGGAGGATTTGTTTTATGCTCTCCTTCGTGTCTCTACATTATTGTTTCTCTTCAAAAACCTGAAAAAAAATCCTCCATCTGCAAACTGGAATCTCCAATCAAAGGAGAACTGAACACTTTGCTCTTTTCTTTACAGACCGCCACAGCCTTCACCACTGTCTCGCTCACTGTCCTTTGTCTGAAAAGTCTCAAGGACAGCCACGCTTTCGGGCATCCTCTCATTTGTCCTGGTCAGAAAATCAAGAGTTTGACAGATTGATTTCTTAAGCTTTTCCTTGACTCTTGTTTGAGGCTTTCAGAGATGGATTTTCCTCGTGATGTAGGGTATGATTCAGGGAGTAGGTGTCACTGCTCCCCAACTTACAGAGCTTGATGTAAAACTCATACAGAGAGATTCGCCTAGAATTCAAACCTGTGATTCTAGCTGTATAAAGTATTAATGTCTATTTTACAGCAAGTTACAGAGATCAGGAGCACAGCCTTGTAAAACACTGGAAATTATCAGTCACTAAGTCAAAAAATCACATTTTTCAAAACCAAATCAAAGGAAAAAGATGTGACAATTATGAAACTGGGAAAAACCTTTAAAAATGTGAAGAAGAAGATAAAGCGGTCATAGTTGATGGTGAGCCAAAACGTGCCAGAATGAGGGAGAGAAAGCAGGAGACAAAGGCTGCTAGAGAGAACAGTGGCAGAGCTGTCAGAGGAGGACAGCAGGATCGCTGCCCTCTGTCAGAGTCTTCGGGCTCTAAATAACGAAAAAGCAAAGATGTCCACATAAGTTTCAACTGCTTGGGGCCTCTGAAAGTCAGAGTGTGAGAGGGGAAATAGAAAAAAAGATGGAGGGATTGCAGATGGGAACTGTAGAGCAAACAGAGAACTGCGGAGGAGGAAGCTGTCAGATTATTTTTCTGATGGTGTCAGTTCCTCACAGAGGTACATGATTTAAACAGAGATCCAACTGAGGGGTCTAAAGCAGAGGTAATATTTCATGATGCAAAATGACTGTAGCATTAATATTGCTTAATTATATATATAATTACATATAGCTTTTGATAACTTTTGAATAGTGCTGAAGTGTTCATGGTAGTTGAAGTTGAAAATGTGAGCAGATGGGAGATAGGAAGTGACATGGAACTTCAATGTGTAGAAAGTTTTAAATCAAAAAGAGAATATGGCTGAGAATGTCGTACACATGATGGAAAAATGATGAAGACCTTGCTGGTTGGAAACTTTAACTGTTACCATCAGTTATTTGGTTTTCAACCAACTCATGAATATAACGTTAATTACTCAGCTAGCTACAACTGACAAAATATGCTAGCTACAGTAATTTCAACTGACAATCAGTGGTTACTGGTTGAATTTGGTTGGTTGAATGCTTTTTTTCTTCTGTCTGTAGGGCAAAACAATACATGAGAAAATCATGCATCAGATAAATCATGGCTTATTTTGTAGCTCAAAACATACAGTACTGACCGCAAATTTATGCTAATTTTAAAGCACTTGACAAAAGATTTAAGTTAGCTTAAAGACCCAATCATTTGCCAAAGTTTATACATGGTGCTGATGTAAACTAATCTTTAACAGCATCAGAAAACATTTCAGACTCAAATTTATCACTCTGTCAATCAATTTGGTGTAATAAAAATAATTTTTGGATTTGACCTTTAGCATAGGGGCCATAACATAACATACTAGATATAAAAACAATATTGTCAACTGGTGCTGTAATGTAAAACATTTTAGGTGCTAATAGGCTACCTATGTTACTTGAATCCCTGATCACATCAGATATAACTTGATCCAACTGTCAATCAGAGCAAGAAAACATGATTAGAGTATTCTAGTTTCCACTTCAGTCACCAAGCATCTTATGTGATTTCAGCACACGGTTTTATAGAATGAGCTTGTAATAACCTGCACTCTTACCTCAAATGTCACAAGCTGCCCATACTGTATCTACAGTATTTGCCAAGTGTCCTACACTCTGTACATTGCTCTGACGTAGGATCAGTTTGCGGTCTCCACCAGCTGATCCCCTGACCCCTCCTGCTGATCAATGCTGCCCCATCTGACCACTTCTATTTCTGGCCACCATCCCTGCAGAGTCAGCCCCCTTCCCCCCTGCCCTTCTTTTCCGCTCGCCTCGCTGGGACCAGCCTCGCACAGCAGTACCCACTGCCAAGTCTGATTCATTTAAAGAGAGATACTCAGTGACAACACATTATACATAAGGCCTATGACTGTTGGGAACAGTCACATGGGAACAGCTCACTGTATAATTCAACATAATGCACAATCACCTCACAGATATTAATAGATGACCAGCACTCTGAAGCAGATCAGGGACATTTATGATTTATTTACAAGGCTCCCAGTGTAAAAAGCTGAGTGACCCAAAATGTAATGAGAACAGTATATAAAAAGAGCCAGTCTGACCCATATCCAGTTTAAATATGGGACAACTGCATAAAAAAGATACAGTTAATCTGATGGTTCTTCTTGGCCCAGACTAAGACAGCTGCGCTTTTAAAAGCACATGAAAGTTGCAGCACTTTTTCGCTCGCTTAGAAACTCTCTCTCTCTCTCTCTCTCTCTCTCTCTCTCACACACACACACACACACACACACACACAAATGAAAGGACAACAGAGTCTTAGGGGTCTCCTGTAGTTGCTGGTGTTTACATTTCTTGAAATCCTTTACGGCATCATTGCAACCTGAAACAAAGAGAACAGGAGACAAAGAACAAACCTTTTATTGCATTAAAATGATACAACACCTATTACTGTGTTCAAAGACTACAAATAACCAAACTGCAAAGCATTTAGCTGCTCTCAGCTCAGATTGCTAAAACCACCATAGAAACACCAAGTCCAGTCTGATTCTGTATTTATCAGGTATCTCAGAGTCACTGCTAGGAATTGAAGTTAACGTAAGACTAACAATACTAATTTATGACGTGTCCTACACTTACAGTGGTGGAAAAAAGTTTTCGGAAACCCTTAAAAATTTACACAATCTCAAATATTATCATGAAATATTTGGGGAAAAAACTAACAAAACTAAATTCTTGAGAGTTTCAATATGTCAGTTCTCAACATTGTCAGTATCAGAGTCAACGAATAACAGAGAATGTGTTCAAAACTGAACAAAAAATAAATAAACCATCACATCATCAAATTAATATTTAGTAGTCCTGCCATTAGCACGCAGTAGAGCTCTAATCCTGGCTGGCATGTTCCCCACGAGCCTTTCACACTGTTGAGGGTAATCTTGTCCCATTCTTCTTGAATTACTGCTTTTAATTCTTCTGAATTCTTTGGTTTATGCTTTGAAACAGACCTTTTGATAATCCACCACAGATTTTCAATGGGGCTCATGTCTGGGGATGCACTGCACTTCCTGGCTATCTGGTGGCAGCTGTACCCTTCCTGGCTGAGAATCTGTGTCTTCAGGCGTGTTTCCTGCGTTAGGTTCCTTGTTTTAGCCATTTTTGTCTCTGAAGAACTTTCAAATGTGCTGGCTTTATGTAGACACAAAGCACGGCAACAAAAATTGTGTCTTTTAATAAAAAGCACGACCTTCATTAGTGGATCACTGGTACCAAAATGACCCAATACTCTAAATTTCTTATGTATTTTAAGGAACCAATCAATTTAAAGTTTTTAATGGCTTTTTTAGGATTTGTTTAGTATTTTGGCTGTACTGTACTAAAAGAAATTGCACTTGAAGACCTAAGAGTGATTCTTAATGCAATATTTCACAAATGCATGGGGTGTCCAAAAACTTTTTTCCACCACTGTATGTCAGCAACGAGAAGGACCACTCCTAGGAGACTGTGACATCACTGTGTTACAACATTCAGAGCAGCAAAGTAGAAATTATGATAAGGTGTTGTTCTCTGTCTATTACACCATGTTAAAATTCAGACAATAAGTGCAGACAGTAGCACAGTTTTATTATGTGTAGGTTTTGCATGTATAGGCAAATAGCCTGGGTAGCATGTCAAGGCTGTACAGTACATACAACAATATGATGCCAGAAATAACCAGTAATTAAGATGATATTTACAGACACACTATTTAAAGAGTAGACTGTAAACAAAGCAACTCATGGCTTAAAAAAATAAGTGTTGTCTATCAGTACAGTACAGAACAGGTAATCTGACTCAGCTGTATATAACTGGCCACATCCAACCACACTGTTTTCCATTACCTATGATAGTATTGCATCTTACACATATTCCACAGGCATATGTTGCAACTCCTCTGTTTGCTGTGGCACACAATTCCATAAAGAGCATCTTTTCTTCCACTGTCCAATTCCCCTCTCAGCTACACCCCTTATTAACTCTGTCCCCAACATGTACATGAAGAGAAAATATGTTTTTTATTTTCTATAATGGGTAATATACCATAACGATGTAAACATATATTTTGTACAGTGCATCCCTAGCCTGAGCCTTAGTCTTATATGAAATAGCTTAAATAAAAAAATTGATATAATAACCTATAAAATATTTTACCTGCTGTAATTAAGTTGAGATATCATTCATTATGCAGCTGGCATCCAGCCAGGGGGACATGACTGTGTTCAGTTTTAGTGTCCTGTCAGTGAGGACCCTTGCCATGCACATTATCTTTATGACGTGTATCAGTAAGATCAAACTTTGATTTATGAAAAATGTTGGCCCTGATGGAGCCATCACTGTTGCACACCAGCATTTTCCCTGTTAGAATAAAGTGCTATGTCATTAGGACATGGGTTTCTGCAGGGACAGCAGGTGGTATCCTCTACATCTCACACAAGTAGTTCTCATTTACTGGTATCTCCTAACAGGTTAAGGCACCTCTGGAGCACTCAAATATCAGATACAGAAGATTTTTCTAAGTTGGGGAAGTTGATAAAATCCTTTTATTCCTAGTTCTACAAGTAGGACTAAGAACATCTGGACAGTTTGCAGTGATTTCCTACTGTGAGAAACTTCATAAATGTGGAACCTGATCTATTAGTGGGAGAGCATCCAGATGATACTGAGGAAGTAGTTTAACTTACAGGTGAGTTTACACCCAGGGGCTTCATCACACTGCACTGAACACATTACACTATCATGCCACAGCTATTTCTGTGCTGTAACAGCAAAAACTGGAGCCTAACAGAGAGTCCCATTAGCAGCCTCCGTCATTATTTTTCTTGCAAACTGCAGAGTGCCTCAGCCTGCCTCCATGGTCCAGTTAGTTTAGGCCCTACAGCAACACGACATGAAGC
This sequence comes from Lates japonicus, assembly GCA_033238685.1. Lineage (NCBI taxonomy): Eukaryota > Metazoa > Chordata > Actinopteri > Centropomidae > Lates > Lates japonicus. The sequence goes on along the minus strand of BRZM01000043.1, from coordinate 6,960,594 downwards.
AATTCGCTCTGAATATCCACCCAGGACGTTTTTAGTGCATTACAGAGGCAATCAGCATCAGCAAGTAAACTGGAGGAGAGCAACACAGGGTGACAGAGCAGTGGAGAGAAAGTAGAATCAGAGACTGTGCAAAAACGACGCCAGAAAAAATGAGCCAGATGGAGAATGAGATGGAGAGCTGTTATCATGTTACACGCGGCCACAGTGCTGGTCAAGGAACTGAATGGGCAATAAAAGGGCAGCATAATGGAGTTGTAATGGCAAGTGAGCAGACATTAAATAATACTGACCCAGGGTCAGTGCTAGAGAAAAGAAATAGATGAGGACCCCACTGTGTCCACAGCAGCCAGAAGGGGGCTCTCAGTGGACCTGATATAATAATAATAATAATAAACTGCAGGTCATAGTAGTCATTAGATGTGGATACATTATGTCATGGCCAGTGATTATGGAGAGGTATTATTAGTTCTGTTGGTGGGGATTAATGTGCATGTGAGAGTGTGCATGTGTGTGATGACTCAAGCAACCATATTGTTTTCTGTAAAATCATCTTTGCAGGTCATCATGGACATCAATTAAACACACACAGCACCCCCTGAGTACACAACATTAGTAGATTTTTTAGTGGTAGCTTTGCAGAGAAAAGTATTATGTTCACAACAAGCATTGTAATAAGTATGTTTTTGTTTTTTATTGCCATGCAGCTCAGGGAGTAGCTCTGGGTACTATCAGTGCCAGAATTAAAGGATAATTCCACTTTACTGCTACTTGAGTTTTATTTTTGTAGCTTTGCCTATCAGTAATAATAACGTCATACTCATCAAGGTAATTGCTGAGATCTGTGGGATGTGGAAATCAGTTGGGGCAAGAAAGATGAGCAGAGAGAAGCATCTGAGGAAATGGAATAGACTGGACTTCAACAAATTGAAGGCACTAAAAAACATTTTTTTCAATCAACCTGTTTTGAGTAACACATGAACACAACATGGAACAGTTTTGGATAATTCATTGGAGTGACTGATTTGGTGTATCTGCACTGCTCAGATCGAAAAACAAGTTATGCTACATATCTCTGTGCACCAATCAGTGTTTAGTGCCATTTGAGTCAAAATCTGATTACAGTTGTGTGGTGGTTTGCATGTGTTGCCACGCTACTGTCAATCAAATGTGATTAGACCACACCCACACAGTCCTGATAAAGCAGATTATATTTGCTTAGAGGTTTTGAGACTTAAACTCTTAATGAAAATATCTGTGGATGTTTTATCTGAATTTTAACACGAACTGTTGCTTATTTAGTCATTCATGTTTAAGTTTTTCAGGTTTTTATAATAAAATGAAAGTGCCTTCAGAGCTTATTAACAGTGATGTAATAATGAGATGATTTACTGTTTGCAGACCCCCAAAAGCTGCCTGCAGGAGGTGAGAGAGCAAAGAGGGAAACAAAGGAGAAGGCGTCATTTCCTGCTCTTCTACAAAGTATTGACCCGAAAATGAAAGCAGATCATACAAAAAGGACAGGGTTCACAGGGAACAGCATTTCTTGATTTGCTTTTTAACTCAGTATAACAGATGTAAAGTGGCTCGTGCATGCATGCATGCTATGTTCTAAATCATTGCTTTTAAATGTGTCGAGCAGACAATGTCAAACTGACACTGAAAAGTAGAGCTAAATATAAGTGACCCATTCCCATTTCTTTTTCTATTTGCCTATCATACCATCTGGTCTTTCTTAAAATACACACTACTTATGGTAAAAAATATCCTCACTGTCAAGTGTGGCCTCATTCCTCTTCACACACATGCTTACTGTGACACACTGACACTGTATGTGTTTCTCATAAAGGGTTATTGTGGATAAAAGACAAATGATGAGTGTTGTTTTGTGAGACTAACACCAAGTGCACAGTAGGGCTTTGATGGTGTGTAACTCAGGCAATTAGAGTTGGGGAGTGTTACTCTAATAGGCTATTATGCATCTTTTCTAATGAGAAATAAGACATGATGATACATGAGGGGGATATTACAGGGATGCAGCACTAATTATAAACAGGAAACATTTAATTTGTAGAAATATATCCAAGGAATATGTATTCACAAACACGCAAACATAGATGTTAGTTACATTAAGGGCTTTTTCAGTCCTAATAATGGACTGCAGTCAGTGGAAAATGAATGCTTTGTGGCATCTGGTGGGCTATGTTCAGATTTAGTCAGCAGCCTCAGGTTTCTTCGCTCCAGTCCTCTTTGCTCTGCTGTCAGACACCCCATGAACTGTGTCAAACAACACTGTACTATTCTTCAAAAAGGTAAGCCTCTAGTTCTTTGAAGGATGAAGGAAGGGGAAATCTACTGAGCCCAAAATTATTGATGCTACAGGTAACCTCTGAAATGAAACAGAAACTCAGAGTAAAGAAAGTGTTTGAAAAAATACCAAACAGCTGGGCCACATTGTCCCGGCAAAGCTCCCCTTAATGCAAAAATCACTCTAAGTTTGATCATCTTCAACCTGCAGCGTTGCTATGGTTTATCCATTTCCAATAAATCAAAGAGCTAAGTATAAGAGCAATAAAATATGGTTATAAAATGTTCTCTGCCTGATAAATCAAAAAGAGCACAATCACCACTACCAAACCGAAGTGAAATGAAACAGACTTATACTGGAGGAATATATTTTCTTTGCCTTTGAGTTTCAACTGGAACCATCATCAAACTTGGTGACTTTCATTCTGATAAGTGTGATGAAATATGACATGTAACAATATGTGGGTCACACAGGGATTCATTCTTGGACCACTTCTGTTCACTTTATAAGTGCAGTAAACGTTTTCTTTTTGTCAGGGTCATACCTGTGACCCCGGTTATTATTCCTTGTGTTTTCTGGTGTTTTTTTTCCCTTTCCCCCTGTGTTTCCTGTCATCCTCTGTCTCTGTGTATGTGTGTCTGTCCTGTCGGGTGTGGTGCTTCCTTCCACTTCCACCCGATTGCTTGATTGCAAACCTGCCAGCACACCTGCAATCTATCCCCAGTTTTTCACCCACCCTTCTCCAGATCTTTGCTTTGGTATCCAGCACTCAAGCCCACTTAGAACTGTGTATTCTGAGTTTATTCCCTTGTGTATTTACCTCTGAGGTAACCTTTGTTGTTCTGTGCCTAAGGATGATCTAATGCTTGCCTGCTCAACTCTCCGCCCACTACGCTCACTTGCTTAGCTCAGCGCCTCAAAACTAGCTCATCTCCACTGGCCTCCGGGCTTCCTTCAATCCCCTGCCTCGCCTGCCAGCTCTTCAGCTCATTCCCTTCTCCACTCAGCGCTGCAATCCACCATTTTTCCCTTTGCCATCTGCCTTCACCTGGTGGAACCCTCACTTCCCTGTTCACTAGCAATTACACTTAGTTTTGCAGTAGATCAGCATTTGGATTCACTTGTTTGATGTAACACTTTGGTGTATGGTATGTGTGCACTGGTACATACTGCTTCCAAAAAATAGTCTTTCTCTGACAAAGACTCAACTTTTCCCACCTACTTGGCTTTATATATTACCAAACTAACCATCAGTGGCCAAAGTGGAAATATAACAACCTAAAACTGTGTTAAAAACTCACCCAGGCACTGTGTGAAAAAGTTTAGCTGGCATAAAGCAGGATGACTGACAATTTATTCTTTCAGCACTTCAGCACTACAAACACTCGACTGGACTCAGGTGCTCCCATACACACTTACTGCCCTCAACACTTCCTGTACATGTTGAACTGCTGTCAGTATGCCAAATGAAATCAAACATTTGGCTGCTTCAAACTTCCCAGCAATAATTTATACATGTTATCCCCTGGCTACCATACTTATGCTGATGTCATTCAACTTTTTATTTCACTGACTCTTAATGATAAGAATCCCATAGACTCTGATCAACTGCTAACACACCTTTGGTTGCAGAAAACACAGAAAAGTAAAATGTCTGACCAGGTTAGAAATATCAGGGTTGTTGATCTGAACTTTCATAACAGCATCACTGTTAAGAGATATTGCAGAAGATTAGAGGTTTTCAGGTTCTCTGTCCTAGTCTGACTTTGACAACTCATAATACCTGTTATGAATAGGCTGGATTACTTACATTTCCCTCTTAACTAGTTCTCCTGCTGAGACCACTCTGCAGCTCATTATGAGTTATTCTTGGAAACCTGTGTTGGTTACTTGTTACTTTCAGTGCTCTGAATTCAGTTAAATTTAAAATCCCCTTCCCCATATCCAAAGCTCTTAATGGCCTGTTTCTACACCACATATCAGACAAGCTTTTTTAAACCTGCCAGACCTCTCAGGTCTCAAGGCACATATGTCCTTCATCTTCCTAGAACTTTCTCAAAATCTGGTGAGAGTATTTAGCATTTATGCTTCTAAAACAGGCACCATGCTGATCTGAAACTTCAGCAGGCACTATTAAAATGCCTCTGTGCTTCACATTTTCTCCATGAGAGCAATTTCAAAGGCTGAAATTAGTTCTTTTCGATTCTCTGTATGAAAAGTTTGAGCCTCTCCCTTGTGGATGGAGTTTTAGACTCTAAAATACTAATTTGTATGTACAGTATATATTTCATTTTGTCTTATGTTGAAGTTGTGTTCTTTTTAAAGGACCCTTATTGAATTTACTGTTCTCATAAAATGCTGTGAGCATTGTTGTCTGTGTATATCATGTTTCTGATGCCTGCCTTCTACTCCTGCATCTCTATTATGTTGCTTTATAAATGAACATCAACCTGAACTTGATGTTATATTAAAGGGTTGTGTTAAACCTGGCAAAGAGAGTTTCAGATACCTGGAGGATTAGATGAACTTTTATTAAGCAATACTGGAGTCTGACAGAGGGAGAGAAGAGATGAAAGGGCTGACCTTCGACCTTCAGCAGCCAGGTGCGCCATCGTCTCTGCTAACCTGTCTGACCTGTGTGTCGGTGCTGGACAGCCAAGGTCAGTTGCGCTTTCATTGGCCTGCCATAGTCAAACTGTCTGTCAAACACACAACATGGACATATAACGAAGAGCAAGAGAGGCAGAAAGTGAGGAAGCGAGGGAGGATCTGTTTTTGTCATTGAAAGCTAATAGAAAAGTTTTTACATACATCTAAAGCTTACACCTGACTAAAGCAAGTCAAATTTCATGTCAAACTTTTTCTTTAAGACTTTTATAATTTCCTTCCTTTTCTTTTTGTTGGTTTTACAACATCTATCTTCAATCTATCTTTTTTTTTATTTTAATCCTTTCTAATCTGTGTGGATCTAGGGGTGGCAATGTCAGTCAGTCTGTCCATTACTTTGGTCCAACATAGTCTAGCCTTTCCTCTCTAGCACCTCCATAAAGTTGACATTTTTGCTATTTTGGTGAGCATAAAGCTGGATTAATACTTCTGAGTTAAAGCTGCTTGTGTTTCTGCTGCAGGTGGAGGTTAAAGACTGACTCTCAGTAGTCTTACACTGCAGACCCTCTGCTCACTGTGACTGCTACCCCATATGAGCGAATGAAAAAACGTGAACACATTGATTAAACAGTGGTAGCTTCCTATTCAGTAATGAGACACAGCAAAATAGCATTGTAAGTTACCTAAATGTAACTCTACTCCTATAAATCTATGTGTAAAGCTCTCCGTCGCTCTGTATCACACAAATGAAGGACTGTAAAAACAGCTTCTGTGGGGAATAGCAAGCACGATACGACATCCAGTCATATACAACCCATGAATTCCAATGCTCCACTATAAATCACAATCTATTCCACATGTACCTACAACAGGGCTCCCATTAACCCCCTTGCAGAAACTATAAATTCAGGTTAACAGTTATTTTAACATTTAGCTCAAAATCTAGCTTCAAAAGTGTAACTGTATACTAGCCTTGTTTCATTTTTTCACCTTTTATTGTTCAATAGTTTTCATCTGTTTTCTATCTTTTGATATATGGCCACTTTGATCCAGATCTATTAAACAATGGTCCCTCACAAACGAACGGTGACTTCCACATATTTTGGTGCTTTAGTTGCATTAGATTTCATCTTTAAGAATTTATGCAAATCTGGTTGTGACATTCATGCCCTAAGAGAGAGGACACTGCTCATCACTCCCTGCACCATTTACATTCACACACTGTAATCATAGCTCTGAGTACTTGTTCAATATCTTTATGCTAATTTTAGGAGATTGGTGAATTGAGTGCAGTCTCGATATAGATACCCCTACCCTCCAACTCATTAAGAAATTATGAGACTGACCTATAATTTACATGATATGTGCTAATAGGTTTTCATTTAGACTAGAATATTAGTCAGCTCCCTCTCACTGAGCAGAGGTACTGATCAGAGTAACATTATGATTGTGCCTGTTTGGTACTGTAGTTTTAATAGGCCTCAGTCTTGTCTTGGACAGAATAGATGAAGTGAGGCCAACAAACAGAGAAATGAGGAGAAAGAAACACAAAGAAACATTGTACAACGTACTGTATGGCCTTCAACAACAGCTGGCTCCTGTGTTTATTGATGTCCAAAAATAAATTTGCACTTGATGACATACCCATGGCCACACACACACACACACACAGATACACAGGTACTTCTGCAAACGCATGCATACAGAAACATTTGCACACAAAACCCCCTGAAGTCAGCACATTTCTAGATGGTAAACAAGGCTGTGAGCTGCTTAGCCATGCTGGTCAGGCCTCAGGCATTACTAGTGCACATAACATGACACCCCCCCCCACACACACACACACACTTGTATGCAAGTGCACATGCGCACAACCACACGCACACACACACACTCACACACACACACACACACTCTCAGGGCTGTAAACATTAGCAATATTTTCCCATTTCCCATCAGGGCAGACGGGAGAGCAGTAGATCTTCAGGGGGGCTGAGCCCTTCACTGGTAATAATCTCCTTTACACTTCGCACTGCAAGGGAGATGAATCATGGTAGATGGGGTCATCGTGTGTGAGAGAGGGAAGGGGGCCCTGATGCACCACGCAAAGGCTGGCCGTTAAGGTCTTTTGGTATATGTGTGTGTGTGTGTGTGTGTGTGTGTGTGTGTGTGTATTCAGAGGGGCAAAGGGAGGCCAAGGAGCCTGTTCAGATATTGTCAGCAGAGTATAGGTGCAGAGCTGTTGCAGGTTATGCAGGTCACACACTTTTGTATATAACCAGGGAGTGGGGGAATGTCACAAAAACATATTCTCTTATTTGTTTAAGAGGTTCTCTCACCATGTCAGGCTGACATAAATACTGCACTTCTCATATGAGGGGCGTTTAGGAGTGGACAGATGGAGAATATGTATTTGCTTTTTGCGAGAGTTAAATGAGAAGATGGATACCACTCTCATATCTGCACAGTACATTTTTGAATGTTTTGTTGCTGCATGCATTTGCATGGTCTCTGTAAACAATACACAAACAGAACAGAAGCTTCAATACATATGCAACACTGTCTCTTAGGAATTGGACCTGTCCGAACAGCTGAAATTATCTGCTGTTGGAACAAACCAAAAGTATTAAAAAGGTAGTCATGCTGACAATATAGGTGCTCGTGTTCCATCATAAGAAAATTCAATAACAAATCTGACTGGATTTCTGGGGATTGGAACTCACCTGAGAGCTCAATCCTAAATATCAATCAACATCATCATTAATGCTTTCTTATTCCTCTTGTTGCATTTTACATGAACAGCAGAATATTAAGTGGAACCAGGATCATTTTTATCTGGAGTTTAAATAAAAATGAATATATACTCCAAATGTTTTGGTACGCAGATGCACCTTTGTGTACATGTGTGTCTGAAATGATGGATTCATATAAATGTTTGAAAAATGTGCATACATGCCAAGATTTGACCTCAAGGTCTCATTTCACACGAGTCCAAAACTTTCCAACTTTATCAAAGTTTACGCTTTTTAAAAAAAATTCAACCTTTAACTAACTACATGAGTGGAGTTAGCCACACACTGAGTTCCTCCTGTGCTCAGTATCTCTCATGGCCTCTGATGAAACAGAAAATACAGATGGTGTACTAGGTCTCAAAAATCAACATTTTCACATTTTTTAAATAATTTTTGTAACATTATCTTATCAGTCTGAACAACATCAAACATAATGTTGGTTTATTCATGAATGTAGAGGAAGAGTGCAAAAAATCTCTCAACTGATCACACCTTTGAAATAACTATGGATGCTGATTAAAGTGAAGGAACTAGCAAGGGGACAACTATGATAAAACAGAATTTGAAGTACATAAGATGTTGCAGTATCAGGTCTCAGAGTCACTGTGTGACGTTAGCAGTGACCTGACTGATGAGGACATGGCAGTGTGACAGAGACAGAGACACCTGCTACCAAGCTTGGTCCCCAGGAGATGCTTACCACCTACATAAACTGCTGACCGACTTATGGACTTAAAAAGCCAGAAACACCTTAATTTATGGGGGCGACATCTGCAGTGTGGTGACAGGCTGCAAGTCAAGATCAGAGCCTGAGTTTTTAAGAACTTGTGCATTCATGATTCAAAACGACATCTACAGCATATTTTATAGGAGGTGACATTTTTGCCAGATATTTATGATAGAAACTTATAGTCACAGTAATACTAATGGTAGCAATAGATGTAAGTGCACTGGCACAAAAACTGCACTGAAGTACAATTTAAGTTCTGAATGAGATACTTGTACTTTACTTGAGTATTTACATGTTGCGCTACTTTATACTTAATACTCCAAAGCATTTATTTGACAGATAGAGTGATTAGTTATTTGATAGATTGATATTTTAAATAAAAAAATATGATCTTAGAAATATGACACCCTGTTAAAGATTAAACTACCTACCTGTATGTACAGTGATTTATGATTAACATTATTTTCCTAAACTTCATGAAGGTTATAAAGTTTTAGTTGAAATTTACATAGAGACATGTTCAATTTCAAAGTCAATTTAAAGGCTGAAGTTTGTGGTTCTGTCAGATGCTGAAATTCTAGGTCACGCCTTTGTTTCCTCTAGACTTGATTATTGTAATGTTTTGTTTTTGGGACTACCACGTGCTAGCACTAAAAGTCTACAAATGGTTCAGAATGCTGCAGCTAGAATGCTAACCAAGTCGAGAAAGTTTGACCACATTACTCCAATTTTCTCCAATCAAGATTACTATAAACCGTCTTAATATCGCTGCATCACTCTAAGTGTGTGTTTCTTCCCTCAAGCACATTAGTGCCCAGGCTGTGCTTCTCTCTCTCTCTCTCTCTCTCTCTCTCTCTCTTTCTTTCATCTACTGTCTCTTACTGCAGGGTTCTGCCTCCGGAGCTGTAGAGTCTCCTGCTGCTCCCATGATCCAGCTCAACCGACGATGTTACAACATTTAAACATTTATTAGTGTTAGTGGTAGTGTTATTGCTATTAATGTTTCACTGCTCTGTCATTATTATTGCTATAGCTATTATTATTATTATTATTATTATTACTATTTACATTTTGACTTAGACTGTGTATTTGCAATATTGTCTTTCTAAAACTATACTGAGACTGTTTTTGGTACTTTAAACCAAAATTTATAGTATGTATCACCCTGAAAGAACACATTCTGGTACACTCTTATATTTCGCTGATAATAAGTAAGTTTTGAATGCAGGATTTGTGCCTGTAACAGAATATTTGTTACTTTGATTGTCTTGCCATTGAAGTAAAGAGTTACAAAGGGTCTTACAGTTCATCCCAAATTGAACAGAAATATATGTACTAAATTTCATGGCATCCCATCCTATACGTGTTGAGACATTTCACTAAAAAGCTTAAATATCAACCTCATACTGGCACAAGGGGAAAGCTAGAGGATCACAGTCAATAGGATTCGTTCTTGAATACAAGATGATCCATCAAACTGGACTCATCACAAGACAAGTTGCTGAATTGCTAAGTTGCTATTACTCCCTGTGGAGTAATAGTGTGCTACTGGTACACTAGTAGTATTGGTAATTGATGGGTGGTAGTGGTAGTAAAATAGTAGTAGTAAGATGTAGAGTCTGTTATTAATGACACCAAACAAACAGTCAGCATCAGAGACTGTTTCTGGCAGTGTTAACATCAACAGCTTGCCCACTAGATCCTTTATCCAAAATTATTTCCAAAAAAAAAAAAAAAAAAAAAGGAATATTGCCCTCCCTTCATCCAGTGGAAATGAAGAGGAACAGTCTGTTGTTGTGATGGTTGACAGACCCTGGGGGTTTGAACCTGGAACTGAACCTCTGCACAGTATTGCCCTGCTCACTTCTGTCGGAGATATTTCTATGATGGCATCCACATACTACACGCCCAGTCTGTCTTATTTGAGCGAACTGCCTGTTTAAAAACACCTAAAAAAGCAAATACAAAAAACATCCTAACTAATAAGGAATTCCAAGCAGAGAAAAATCAGTGAACAGTGAGAAGTTCTGTCTCTCTTGCATCTCGTCTGTGTGTCTGGCCCTGGTTTCTGCTCCAAAGCAGCTGCTTTCCAATAGCCCACAATCGCTTTGAAGAGATGCCCCCTCATACTGAATTCTGATTGGGTCTGTGCGATTCGATTCACTGCCATGTCTGACAGCTGTGTACCAGAGTGAGAAGGTGATGGAGGGGAGGCAGAGTTAGAGAGATGGCATGGGAGGGAGAGATGAGAAAGAGGGAGGTATAGAGGCAGATGAACGAAAAAGAGCAATGTGTGAGGGCAGAAAACAGTGGACAAAAGAAAGGAAAATGGAAAGAGAGAACAGGAATGTTTTCGGGGGGGGGGGGCGCACGTTCACAGGGCGAGGAGGAGGAGGAGAGAGGAAGGGTGTCTCAGTTACACCCCGTCAGTGAAGACAATTGACATAACGAATAGTACAATCTGTCCATCTAATAATCTGCACCATTGCCTTTCAACAGGCATGATTTACCACAGTGTACAGTATGTGCTATATGTTCTATAACTATGTAGAATTATGCCAGTGTGTCATTCATAAATTTTTGAACATAGATGTTTGTATGCACAGAGAGAAAAAAACACATTTGTGTGACATTTGAGTCAAATATCAACATCATTGGTTTACTGCTCATCTCGCCAACAAATCACACTCTTGCCTCGCCTGTAGTAAAACACCATATTATTCTGATGCAAATGAGCTGTAGTGGGTGTGATGCATGGAACTGGATGTAGTAACTTCAGGAAACTCGCAGGCGATACAAGGCTCCACCACTCATGTTGATCTACTCCACACCAACACGTACATTATGGCTTATGAATGGCCAGGGAGACGAGGCTTTACGGTGGGCTGTGGTGAGAGAGCCCCGGGGCCGGGGGTTCTTTATACTGAGTAATGATGTGAATGAGTCAGGGGAGGTGTGTGCGAAGGAGGTGCTAGTTTTCCCACAGTAACGAGTGAGCGTGATGGCATATTATGGAAAAAAAAAAAAAAACCACATACTCGTGAGCACAAACACATACATGCAGAGAGTATCTCAGGGGAACAGAGTCAAATGTGAGAAAATAAGCACACGTGCGTGAGTGGGATTAAGACACCGGAACTACTGATGAGATGTCTGGGCTGAGATGACAGGCTGATGCTGCAGATCAGCATGCGATAATTTCAAGGGCTTGAACCTGCAAACTGCATACATTATTTCCACAGGGGTTATGATGTGTTAGTAAGCTTAAGTGTGTGTATAAGAGAAAGACAGAATGTACACAGTAAAGAGTGTGGGTTTATCTGTGAATTACTACAACAGACATACCCCTGGAAAGTCCTGACCAGATACCAAAATTCTATATCAAAATGTTAATAATAATAATTTGGACTTTTAACATCTTATATATACAGTTATATAGATAAGTTATAACAACTGTTATAGTATGTTTTCTGTGATTTTTATTTCCCAATACTGCCACAGGTGGTGAAGGCTTAGAATAAAATTCTGATAAGGAAATCCCAAGATATCCTGAATCCTTTTTTTCTTCTTGGTCTGAAAATAGTCCAATTAATATATACTTTATAAACGTACAATCAATACTGCTAAATACCACTAAATATAACTAATACTGGGACAAGTCTGAGGTGTGATCAACAAGTTCCAAGACTGTTCTTGTTGTGAACGAATGGAGCATGAAATGGTAATGCGCATGCAGCAGATGTGAGCAATAACAGTTGTGAGTCAGTATGCCATGTCATGTCACGCAATCAACATGCATGTGTTACACATACTTTTGTCACCAACTGCAGGTGCAAATTTGCAATTTTACCATGGAGCAGGAGCAGCGCCAAATCAAAGCCTTTGAGGATTTCTGTCAACAGGCCTGTGATGATCCAACCTTCATGTTGAGGACTGTCACCAGTGATGAGAACTGGGTCTTCAGCTATGAGCCAGAGACCAAACAGCAGTCTTTGTGGTGGAAGAGCCCACATAAAGTGTATGATGCTTGTCTTTTCTTTGATGTCTGCAGGGTTGTTCACAGTAAATTCATCCCTCAGGTTCAGACTATCTGAGGGAGGACATTCGGTGCTAATGACCTGAACTGTGGCGTGATGGCAATCAGGTGCTCCACCATGACAACACGCCCACTCACAGTCAGTTTTTACGTGCAAGTTGTTCACCACACACCCATCCACTCTGCTCATTGGATTTGGCTCGTCTTCTAAAGAAGAAATAGCTGGGAGCCAAAGAATACACACATAGGTGGATAATATAATGAGCTGAAGTCATGACATTATGTCCAACATCCCACAAGCTTCTGCAATGCAATTTCTGATTAAGAATTTCTTTTACCTGTCTTTCCAAAAAAGTGTGTTCCTTGGGATTACTTATATTCTGGGACAAATCTGCACAAAAATTAAATATTAATAATAATAATATTATAATAATATATTTTTTTTTATTCTCAAAGTTTGAATAAAAGGCAAAAGCCCCATCCACTACAACACTCAGTATTAGCAACTGAAACCTTTGTGATTTAATGCAGTTTCGTTTGAATGCATAAAACTCACCAAGGCCCTCTTCTAATGTTGTCTAAGTTAGCTCTTTTACCTTTATTAGTTAGCTATGTGCAATTATACAGCATTTGTTTTTTATCAACATTAACTGCATCTGGTGATGTTGGCTAAAAATCACATAACTCCCAAGTAATCAATCAGTTGTAGGTGAAATCCTTACTACACTGAAAGACAGACAGAAGTCTCAATAGCTTAAGAATAGACAGATCTTCATTCAATGAGTGATGGCTGAGCTCACTGTGATGAGGTGCACTGAAATGCTCTGGGCAGTGTCTCAGTAGGAGTATTAATATTCATCAACATTGGTCAACACTGATCAATTGCACAAATACACAAAGACACTGAAATGTATGCACAGTTAAACAAACAAAAAATAAATAAATAATTTCCAGGTATTATTCCCCAAGATCTCAGGACAGCATTGATGTGAAAGAGCCTACACTATATAGTAGAAGAATAGAATGCCCTTTATTGTCATTATACTAAAAGTACAACGAGATTGGAGAACAGCCTGTGAGTTTAAAAGAAAAGCTGATTACTTTTTCTGGAGGAAAAACAGAGTAAACAGGGCTTTGAAGAAGCCTGAGCCATCATAATGGAACATGTTGTCTGAATATTTTGAGAGGTGTACACTGGAATAGGGAAGCAATTTAAGAGAGGGAGGGTGAACTAACACAGGCAACAAAATACCAGAGTACACTGTGGCAACAAAACCTCCACACTTGTTAACAGTCCCTGCAGACTGCGATGTCTGTTAAATACCACAATGCAAAATGAATTTTGATGAAGTCAAGTCAAGTCAGTGTTATTTATATAGCGCCAGTTCACAAAAGAAGTTATCTTGAGGCACTGTACATATAGAGCAGGTCTAGACTGTACTATTTATCTTATCAAATTTACAGAGAGAGACTCAACAGATCCACCATGAGCAGCACTAGGCGACTGTGGCAAGGAAAATTAACATCACACTGACAATTTTGTTTTTGAGCCTTACAAGTAGTAAGAAATTCAAAAGTTTTCCTGAGGGTGGCAATCCAAGGTTTTGCATACCAGTATTCTTGTTTGATGATGGGGTTGCACAAAGAGGGGGACACACATGGGGGTCAATACAGGTCTGGCAGTTCATTTTCTCCTGGGCAACAGCTTGCAGGCTAATCCAGCCATGGGGACACTTTGCTCTGAACCACAATATTGAGCATTTGAACTCAACAGACTCTCATTGTATATATTTTTTGTTAAACAGCACACTCAATATACAACAGTTAAATAAAGTTAACATTCTGATCAGAGATACAGCAGACATCTTGGCAAGGACCTCCTGAATAGTTTAACACACAGTTCAATGTTACACAAGAAAGCTAAGGTGGGAATCTCATTAATGCCTGAAGCCTCCAGTCAGTGGGAAAGGCTTCAGAGAGTGTTAATCCCACTCCTGACAAAGTCGAGCATCGCTGCTGACTGAAGCACCTTAGAAGCGAGAGCACAGCGGCCCGCTGGCAGTGACGATGGAGTTACTAAGCAGGGGTGGACTTCACATTACAGCCACTCAATGAAAACAAAAGCCCCGGCCATGTCTGCTGATCCTCTCTTCCCCCTCACTGGGAAGTCTAATAACCAATGTTCGCAGCATCTCCTCTGCCTCATCCAAGGCTGACATGTCCTTATTACAATAGATCAGCCTCAATTGATTTGTCTTCAGAAAAAAAAAAAAGCCCAATTGATTTTCTGGTTTAGAGCAGGGCAATGTGAGAGGTTTGAGCTTGTGGTGAGGCGGACGGTGGCAAGACACCTGGACGACCTGTGTACGCTAGAGAGTGTGCAGGGGTGAGGACACACAGGTACATATGTGGGATGTTGGTGTGAGTAGGTGTGCTTTGTGCCAGGGCTTCTACTGGAGATAAGGCCATTTGTCTGATACTGCAGCAGCTCACCTGTCATTTTAACTGAAGTGCCAGGCCATGGTGGCCCGATCATCTATCAATCACACACACACACACACACACACACACACACACACACATACACATCAGGGACACTTTTTTGTCAGTTTTAGCTTGAAAAACAGAAAACACACAAAATTCTTCTGTTTAGATGTACCTTGGTGAATGAATGCTCTGTCTTATTCAATTACACTTCCTGGGCACTCTGCTTTCTTTTCCTCTGATGCAATGTACATTTTCACTGAGCTGATTCTTGGCCAGAGTGACTTGACATTGAACACAACAACAGTGTTGTCAGCAGGCAAAGACAGAGTGAAGGACTGCACAGAAGCAGCTAAATAGAAAATCACGACTAGTCTTGTTCAATACTAAAACCGCAATTACTCGTCACACTGACTCATCAATCTGTAGGAACTAAAATGTTTTACTGCCATTCAACTTTTAAAGGTTAACCCAGCGGTTTAATGTTGTACATCCACAGGAGGGGGACTTGTACAAGACAACTTAAAAAATGAATAATCAAATTTGAAGGTATAAGTCAAGTTTCAAAATGCTGGATCCTACATTTCCCACAATGCAACTCAAACTAAACTTTCGTTACACATTTTCTGGCTCTAAATTGCCCTTATATTTCAAAGTCCATGCCCACAGCTTATAATGAGGGTTTTCTGTAAATATTTGAAGACTCATATAACCCTGATGATATCATAAGAGTAATTTTGTCAGACTATAGAGAGCTCCCAGGGCCACAGGAGACATGACACAACTATTCTCACAGGCTGAATATTACTTTCCATGGCAATTAAGAAGACCTCATTGATAGAATTGATGGAACTGGGGTATTCCATGGATTGTACACATAAAGGTCATTTTACATTAGTATACTGTATACATTTAACTAATGAGTAACCCTTGCTTCAAATGTACAAATCATTATATCAAAATACATATTTCTTCATGTGAAAAGAGCAAAGTTAAATACACTGTAAATATACTGCAACAGGACTAGCAAGCTGCAAATGATCAGTTGTTAATCAGTTAGTCGACTGACAGAAAATTAATTCTAATTATTCAAGTCATTTTTAAAGGTAAAAGTTACATTTTCTTATTAAGCCTCTTTAGAAAATTGAAAAACATTTTCTGTTTCTCCTCATTTTAACTTCATTTTTCATTGAATATTTTTAGGGTTTTGAACCATCAGTCAGACAAAGACATTTTATTTCTTGACATCACCTCAGACTCTAGACTCTGTGAAACATTTTTAACTGTTTTCTGATATTAGACAGACCAAACAATAAGACAAGAAAATAATTAGCATATTAATGAATAAGAAAAGTAATCATTAGTTAGAGCCTTAAACTGGAAACATAACAGTCATGTTGCCACTGCATACAATCAAATTAAACTGACATTTCCATGGTCATGTGACCTGTGGCTATTTTTACATGTGCATGCTTTAACAAGCTTTACCATAAGCACATGTCAGTAATTTATGCAAAATATGAATCAGTGCATTTCCATCAACTGTACCTTTAAACAAAAATATTCAAGAACATGTTACAAGTAACATAACCAGTGACTGATACATCAAGACATTCCATTGTGATGGTTTTGTGTTTTTTCTAATGATTTTGTTACTGCATTATTTTTGTCAGCTGCAATGTTATAGACACAGGTGACATACAACAAAAGCCCCCATTTGGACTTGATTCTTAATGCTTAGCACTCTGGTTGAGCAGAGAGAGGTAACAGTGAGCGGCAGCATGACACAACAGATTTGTCTACAGCACAGTTAAACTAAAGCAGGTACGTCAAGGTGTATTTGAAAAATCTGTTATGGCCCTCCTTTATTACATCTTCTCTCTTTCTATGCAGCGTCTTTCCACCTCAACCAGGTGTAAAAACTTTTTTTTTCCTTTTTGCAATATTAAGGCTTTTTCCCTTCAGTTTCTATGGTTTATATTGAGGCTATCTTTCATACACAAATGAAAATGTGCATAAAAACAGGTCGGTAGAAATGTATAAGAGGCGAAAATGCTCTTGCCTTCTTGCAGTATACATCCACCCTTTTCTAAGAAACAAGATCTTTCCACCAGGGGAAGAGTGGTTCATCAACATATAAACCCCAAGACTAACTATGACTGCTTCTCACTGACATCATCCACTGGGGGAAGAAGTAGTCACAGGAAAAGGTCAAAGCATGATGGGAGCAAAGAGAAACAGACAAGTGAACATTCTATTGATTAAGTTGTCTATGTGTCTTTCCACAGCTTTGAGTCATCTCCAGACCTTTTTCCTGCTGTAGCTTCCTCTGAACACAGCAGTATGCTGCATCAATCTACAGCGTGACTCAACCCCTCCGACTCAACTGGCTTGGGGTGTGATTTACAGTCACGCAGCTGCTGGAAATGACAGTATCGTTACGACAAGGTGTTGGCAGGTAACTAAATCGCTGTTTGTGAGCATCCTGATACAGTAACACTGTTAAAATTCACAGCTGCTGAGAAGCTAAAGTGATTTTTTTTAACACTCATAGTTTCCACCTTTTTCATATCGTTTCATACCGTCATAGACATTATCAAAGTATTTGCTGTGGAGCTGAATCTGAAAATGTGTACATTTTAGCATTTGTTTTACCTTCATTCAACTAAAATAATTACTCTTCAGCACACATTGATTGCTTTGTCACTGGCAAACTGTGTCCCTTTACCTGTCTGTCAAAAACTAAATGAAGCAATGTTTGCCACTGCTTCTTTTCTTCATCTGCCCCCTCCCAAGACCCCACCCACTTATCCATTCGTGTGCCCTTTCCCTCTGTCTTCCCATCTCTCATTCCTGGGGCTCAGCGATTGTTCTTGTTATCGCTGAGGAGTGCACAGGGGTTTTGTGTCAGTGTGTCTGACGAAGAGGTGGCGGTGGTGAAAAATGAGGCAGGTGGTGGCAATTTATCAACACTTGAACGGCGCATGGTGGCATTCTGGCAGAGGGAGGCGAGGCGGCGCAAAACACGACACTGAGGGTTTTTCTGTGTGAGGCCGGGCATGATGAAATGGATGCGGTTTCTCCTCCACTGCATCAGACAGACAGGAGCGAGGATGGATAAAGAGAGGAGGAGAGAAAGGGAGGGGAGGGGAGGGAAGGGGAGAGGGAAGGCTTTCCTCTATCTGCTGACTTCCACCTCCACATCAAGCATCGGCTTCTCTCCCTCAGCAACTCCCCGCACATCATCCCCATCACCACCCTCCTGCTCTCAGCCCAGGGAGTCAGTCTTTATGGGTTTGCTCTACAAATGTGCAACGCACACTTTTTTTTCTTTTCCCCTTTTTCTCTTTCCTATGCAATTTGTATCTTTGTTGGCGTGGAAACAGATGACAGAATACCGATAGAAACGGGGAATGAACAGGGAGAGAAACTCTTTCACAGTCCAATGATGCCATGTCAAATGGCCCTCTCGCTCCCACCCACCTTTTAAGTTTCAAACTATCTCTTGATTTATCTCCCTCCCTGTCATCTCTGCTCTCAACCTGCCAAATCAGCATGTAAACATCAGGTAAACACACACACACACACACACACACACACACACACACACACACACACACACACACACACACTTTTTGACCTTTTCGCAATTTATCTCCTTCCGTATCATCTCTTCCCCCAATGCCCCACTTCAATGCATAAACACACAAATATACACAGATACTGTACAGACACACACATACACACACACAGAGTTACTGTAGTATGTCGGCCCCGCTTAATGCCTGCAGCTGCCTTAGGCACACTGTGCAATTTGCTCTACTGGAGGAATGCAGGGAGGGAGAGAAGCATCAAATCGATGGAGGGTCAAGTGATAAATAGCAGCAAAAACAGATGATAAAAAAGGAGTCAATTAAAAAAAAAACTTGGATGAAAGTTGTCCTTCTAAAATTAATTCTGACTTCATCTGTTAAAATCTCAACAAAAAGCAGAATGTGATTTCATCTTACTGCCAAATAAGGGAGGCAGAATATATACGAAGGGCAAACAAATTTTCATGGAGCCGAACCAGCGAAACTAGAAAAAATGAAGCTATACGTGCGGATGGTGAAACAAGGACAAATAAGAGGAGAAATAGGAGAAATGCCTTCAGGGATTCTTAAGCGGAGAAAAATGGCTTTATCGTAACTCCAGATTCAATTTCAACATCAAATTGAACAGGGAGCATTTTCTGTTTTATGTTTATACTTCATGCACACAAAAGCAGAGAGAGGGAGAGGGCAAACTGCGGAAGAAACAGAGCAACTCCATGAACCTCTTCAGAACAGATTTTAAAGCAGCATTATTAAGCATTTTTTCCTGCCTGCAGAACTCTACAACAAGCCGTATTAAGTTGTTTTGGCTAACATGTTAGCAAACTGCTGCCTATTTACACATTCATTTCTGACCAGCTGATGAATTTAAGTCCACTACTCCCACTCCCTAGTTTTTCTGTGTCTCATTTAAGCAATTTGGAGGCTATAAAACCAAAACCAAAATAATGCACTAAATGGAGCAAGGCGAGGTGATGGTGTTTAAAAGACGCCACACTGCTTCACTGAGCTGAAGGGAACTGCAGAGTTAGTTATAATTTTCTGTAGGGTTGTTGCAAAGACTGACATATTTCACATAATACATTGTAATTTTATACATTACATAGTAAACTTGTCAAATGTTTAGCCAGACTACCATATGCCCAAATAAATGTAATAATCCCTAACTGCACATGAAAACTGTGTGTGGACTGTGTGTCGGACTGAGGTTTCTTTAAAGCCTGTCTGGTCATCTGACTGCTTGCTTCATCTTTTTAGCAATTTTGCCATGTTCCCAGACCTCAGCAATTAATCTGGTATTATCCTTTAATAGCAATAAATAAGAGGCAACATTACAGAAGTCAGTGTGTACCACTGTAAATGGACTGCCAGATAGAGGGCATCATACTCATGCACACACCCTCCAGCATCAGTTAATCTTAACTCTCTGCATTAACATAACTGATTTCTGAATTCACTGTATATGTGTGTGAGTGAAAAAAACAAGAGCTGAGACAGAGAGATGGAGGGAAAAAATATCATTAAAGCTTTGCGCCCCTGAGCCACCTTAACATGTTTTATTTATTGTCCCTCAGAAGCAGAGTTGGCATCAGAACTGTTTGCTCCGTGGTCTGGGTCAGTCTGAGCTGAGCACCTGATACACACAGCCAGAGGCTACAGTCCTTTGGGACACACCTCAGTCACTCAAACACACACACACACACATGCACACACAATGATCTAACAAACTTCAGGATATTATGTTGACTTTACTATTTAACTATTTAACTATGACAGAAGAACTCTATCTCTAACCTCAAAGCAAGACCATGTAAATTTTGAAATGAGAAATAACACAGTTGTCCCCTTACAAAAAAAAAGAGTTGAATACATAAGCAGCAAAATGCATCTTTGCTCAGTTCAATACACTCTTTGTACTCATATGACCAGCAGCTTATGGAGGCTAATGCTAGCAAACTTAAGATGAATGTTGCTGTGTAACTAACACTGCTGATTAAGTCCTCTGGCTTTGACTCTTCTCTACTTGAGCTAAAGTTAAACTACATTTTAGCTTTTAGAATCATCCAATTTGCCTCATTTTGCCACTGTTCACCAAAAGTTACATGGGAACACACCCAGATAACAAATCAAATTTGCATAATGCTGAATAAAACTGCAGTGGCATCTATGTGCCTGGTACGATGCATTGGTGGGGAGAAAAAAATTAATTTGTGTGCACAAAGCAACAATAAAAAACATACATATAAAACAACAAAACCAAATGAAAACCCCATGAAAATGATATTGACCAATACAAAAAAATCTCTTGACACCTGCCGGGTTTTGTTCAAAAAAATAAAAATAAAAATAAAAAAACCTGGGGAAATTTACTTTATTCTTAACTGGACAAGTCACCTGAAGTCCAAACTGACGTGACCTATGACAAAAACATGTGTACACACACGCGCACACACACACACACACACACTGTCACACATTAGAGCCCAAATTTGTCAATAAATCAACCTTAACAGGTTAATCTACATTAGTCCAAAAGCAAGGCGAGGTGATGGTGTTTAAAAAATGGATGTCAGGCCGACAGTCAGTGATATACAGTGGAATTGGTATTTCTGAGAGGAGGAATGGGGCAGAGAAGGGTGATGAAACACTGACTGCCTCTGCAGCTCAGTCCTCCAGGTAACACTGACGCTGAATAGTACCTCCAGAAAAAAGCTGTGTCCTTGTACTGCTATAACTTTTTAATGAGAGTGGCTGCTCCCAACAGAGCTCATTGGTCCGAGCCTGGGCCGACTGCCTCCACAACATTTTCCATGACATTTTAGAAATGTTTTTAAAAAGGGCAGTAAAGTTTGTATAACAGCATGAAGTTGATTGCAACAATCTCCATAACTGAAACTTAATAGTTTCCTGATGGCTTATTGATAGTTTGGGACTACAGTGTTAAAATGGGATTCAAAGATCTGCAACAGTAAACACTAACTATAACTCATTTATTGATCATTAAAAAAATTTTTATTTTTTTTTTTGTTTCCAGCTGGAATCTTGCATATCATCAGCACCCTGCTCTCCCTGTCCTTCCTGTCACAATAGAGTGTCACACAATCAAATAAAGGCAAAAATGCCATAAAAAATTACGTTAAAAAAAAAAAACTCTTCTTGATATTTTATTGGTCAAATGCCACAAATAGACAGAATACAAATCATTTTAATGGAAATATTTTGCTAATACATAGCTGGCATCGCCCTTACAGCAGAAAAATGTACATTTAAACAAATAAATGAGAAATACAAAGTATAAAGTGAAAATATAATTCTGCATTTGCATTGTGTTGTATATGGTCTAGCACAACATTTGTTGGTTCAAGCTTGTCAAATGAGAGGATCTGATACTTTTCTCAGTGCTATATCACTGTCAACTGAATGGCTTCTTGTTTTGATTTGTTGGTCAGACAAACACTATGTAAAGATGTCACCTTAGGCTCACATGTTATAGGCAAAATGATTAACTGAAAAAATAAGTCACAGATCGAGGATGAAAGTAACTGTTAGTTTTAGACCTAGCCATGGTAATTCACATAGAATTAATTAACCATAAAATCTAATATATCATTAAAACAGGACTCTTCTGACAGTATAAACTTTGTCAGGAAAAAAACATTTCAAGGTGATCAGAGAAAAATGGTGTTTCACACCAGCTGAAATGACAGGACAGAGGAGAAGGGGCAGTGAAGTGATGAATGAAGTCCTTGCACTAGTTAAATTCTTAAATTTGTTCCTCGCTTTGTGTTTTTAACTGGACAATATGTGTAAATGAAACAACATAGGGAGTACTCAAAGCAAAAGCATTTAATATAGTAGAAATCAGACCACTTAAAGAATTGGCTTTCTATATTTCAGGTATCAGGTAAATCATATTGTCATACAGCAATAAAAGCAATCAACAGCAGTACATGTACAAGGAGTTAAATCCAGAGGCAACCAGCATGCCACTTTAACCAGTGATAAGTTTTTATCCTCTTGCCGTGACTCCTTTCTTTCTCTCTCTGACACAACCATTGATTTTTCCACACTCTTGCTCTTTTCCTGCCTCCCTCTGCACCCCTGTTGTTTCCCCCCTCTGTTCAGATCTGTTCATCTCCTCTCCTGCTGCTCCGTCTTTCATGTCTCTCTCCTCTTTCTTTGACAGAGACAGAAACTCTATTTCTCTTCCTCTGCCACCCAGGGACACAGACCATGGTCTGTCCGCTGTCGAGCTGCTTGCTCCCTCAGCCTATCTGCAGGTGAACATAGTGTGGAGCTTAAAGCTAAAAGCTTAAAGCTTAAAGGCTGATTTTCAAACTTCCTACTCTGCCTTGACTAGAATATGTGTCTTGTATCTGATAGAGCAACTAACCTGTCTTCACAATGTGTCAAAACATAAGGACTTCTTTCAAATTATGCTGAAAAGAGACAATTTACAGTGCACTGACATGCAAACAATCCTTATCTGGTTGCAAATTGAGAGCTCATGAGGAAAATCAAAGCAAAAGACAAAATTAATGGATCCTCAAAAAAGTTTCATGATTTACAGTAAAGAAACCAAAGATTAAATACAACTAGATATATGCCAGCCATTTTCTTAGAAACCTTCTCTACTTTCCATTTATCTGATGTCACTCCTAGCAAGACTTGCAATATGTGTGTAAATGTTACAATAATGTGTTAACACTACCAACTTGGATATTTTCTGGTCCTTCCCATTTTTCCAAATAATAAAATATTCAAAATCAATCATAGTCATGACCTCTGAGTAGTGGAGATTCAAATTTAACATGAAGCTCTTATACTACGTATGAGTGAAATGCACTGAAGATACAGAATGTGAAACTAAATTTGTTGCAATCGTGCATGTTTAAGAATTATGGCACTTTACAAACAAGACTCTGGAATAAAACATTTTGTAATGTATATGATATGTTGTTTATGTCATGTGTATGATATACATATCAAATGTATGTATGTATGTACATAGTTGATGTTTTTTGTTTGTGTTTTACTTTAGGATAATATGAAAACTTTCTAGTAATGCTGCAAAATCTGAGCATAATTATTGGCTTCTTACTTGGCAAACTGTGCCTTGTTAATTTAACCACTTAAACTAGGACCAAAAGCACTCTGATCTGCTGCAGGGCTCAGGAGTTACATGTCAAAACATTAAGTGCTGTTGTTGGCACTACCAAATCTAATGAGATCTTCCTTGACCCATGGCCTTACTTTCCACTGAACATAAGTGATACATCTTAGGTAGGTTTTGGGACTGACAAGCCTATCTGCTAAAACAGGTACTGCTAAAACATAAATACAGTCCTGCTAAAACTGTCCTGATAAAATATAAATATGAGAAATGATGGGATCACATGCCTGAAGTGTGCAGCACACCATCTTGAGCTGCTAATGTACAGTATGTCTGATCAAATGTGTCTGCAGCCTGCACCCCCATAGCCGAATGGTTGGGGCGTGTACCACATGGGCAGCTGGTCCCCGCATCGACTCCCGGTCTGGCCGGATCTTTACTGCGTGTCATTCGCCCACTCTCTCTCCCTGTTTCCTGTCTCCTCTCCACTGTCCTGTCCAATAAAGGTGAAAAAGCCCCTTTAAAAATGTGCCTGCAGCCTGTTGAGCGACTGAGGGGGTAAAGCTGGGTTAAGGCCTCGAGGAACCTGCTACAGCCCTGCCTACTCAGCACAAAGCCTCTCTCCCTGTCTCAGTCTCTTTGTAGAGAGGCTCATCAAAGAGAGGAGTACGTTCAGAGGATTCACCACGTCAGGGAGGTTCTGAGTGGATCCCCATTATGTTTCCCAGTGGGGTATACTGAGGGATGTGAGTGTGCGCACACCCTCTTGTGCCTGCGTGTGAACAACTGTGAATGCACGTGAGTGTGAGCTCACATGAGCAAGCTGCACTGGTTCCAAATATTCACTTCTGTGCACATTTAGAAATACTTTGCTTTGGAGGAGGGGAATGAATGATGACTTAGTTTTCTAAGCATCTGAGTCTGCTAATGGTGCTTTGATCGGTAATGAGGAAGGTAGGGCTGGACTGAGCAGCGCTGCCTGTTATTTCAGATGAGAATCACAGGATCAAAGGCTTTTTCTCTCCTCATCGTTGCTTCTCTCTCTCTGCCTCTGTGTCTCTACTTAACCTTGGGCGTCCTTGGCTCACCTCTGCCCCCTCCACACCCCTCTGAAAATGCAGAGAACCTGTCAAAGGCTCTTAAACTCTTAAACTTTCTACCTTTTCTGCAGTAGAGTGGAGCAGTGTACTGTCACTGAAACAGGAAGCCTGAGTTCAAGCTCCCATCTTAAAGCAAAACTATCAATCCTAACCAGCTGCAAGGGTGCTCTTACATGACCTCTGACCTCCCTGCTGGGAAAAAGCTGAAAAATGACAATGCCTCCATGCCATATAGACTACACATCTGACCCGATGAATGGGTTTAATTTCATGGGTTTGATTTAAACTTCTCTCCCTTTTATTCTCTCTTTGTCCCTGTACCCCTGCAAATAGAAGATAGAAAGAAGGCAAATTTTGCAAGAATCTTTCATATCAATCAGTTTTATGAAGTTACCAGAGTATTTATCCTCCTCTACAATAAATTTGCTCAATTTAAATAGCACGAAAATCATTAGGCTTTCCACTAACAAACTTGGCTTTACTTTAGGATTTGGGGAAATTCCTCATGAGTCACTTGCTGTGGTTTTTAATCCTATTTTAAGACTGTGTGAATCACTCCTCTCACCATGTGCCAAGGCAGCACACAAACAAGTTATTTGAGTAATTTTATGTGCGAACGCATGTACCGGTGTGTCAGATTGCAAACGTGTCTGGTGTATGTTTTGTCACTTACATCATTCCTTGATTCCTGTATCTGCAGCTGGGAAGTGTACGCGAAGGTATTCTCTGGAGAGACAGTCAGCCTGCAGAAGAGGAGAGGAAAAATGGGTGGAGGGAGAGAGAGACAGGGAGAGAAAAAAGAGAGAAAAAGAGATTCCATATTTAACGAGTTGTCACAAACTGTTTTCAGCTGTTAAGCTGTGATCTGAGGTGAGCAGGAACGCCCTTACACACTGAACACATTCTTCTGAAGAAATTAAAAGTGCCTTGATGCAGGCTTTACAGAGAACAAACTGAGCCCTTGTGTAGGCTGCAAAATCTGACAACATAAATCACTATCTGACACAGTCAGGTGTTTCTGCAAACGTCTCTGAGGCAGTATCTCCATCTACATCATTGAGACATTTCAGAACCCCTTACTCAGGACTCATCATTTCAATACTCTTCTTTATCATCTCCTCTCAAGCTCCACAAACGATCCACAAAAATCCACCTCGTATTTATTGAAGTGCTGCTGTGGTTTACTCTCTCCAAATAATGGCTCTCATAACAAACCAAAACTCATGCTGTGAAGATGAAGGAGACAGACATGAAAGTTGTGATGGTGAACCGTGTGTCAAAATGTTACTTAAGTTCAATCATGGAGACTACTCACAAAATAGCCCTCTCCTGTTCATTTTGTGCTTATGATCCAATCAGATGGCATCTCAAGAAGTTGCTACAGCTTGGGTTTGTATCATCATTCATAGACTGTGGCACTATGTCAGAGCCTAAGGATATTAGTGGGGTGCCTCAAGGCTCAATATCAGGGCCTCTCTTATTCTTTATAGATTAATGACATGGCAGCTGCAGCAGGTCTGTTTCTGGACATTTTGATGCCTAAGGCCACCTGATATCCACAGCTGCCCCTGAGGAAACTCATCTTTTTATTGCCAAACAATTTAACCACATTTTAGTTTATTTTAGCTTTATTCATCTTCACTCAACCTGTGGTCTGGGTCCTGTCATCATTATATTCTGTCAGTTAATACTGTTATCTCTTATTACATCTTAATGGTTCACTAATGCCTGCACTGCAGTTACATGCAGGCCTCTGCTGTATGATTTCTGTTTCCAGTTTCTGGGAAGGATATCAAAGACTAAGATCGCTCTTTGTGTTTTTTGCAACTAAGAGGAAGTTGCAAATAACAAACATTAAAAATTGTGTGTCACAGACTTGAAATTGTATTTCAGATCTGTTACATTATTTAGGAATAACACAGGATTTTGCCATGGTGCCAGTGTGTGTTCATGTATAGTGCCTTGACCTAATACTGTGGTCAAACGCTCTTATTGTGTACTGCCATACTGTGGAACAGCCTGTCTATAAATATGAGATGCAAAAAATAGAAGGGACACATGCAAGCTATAAATATATGTTGCATGTTTTATGTTTGACTGTTGACCATGTTAGAAATGAGTGTTCTCACTTTAACATAATTCCTTGGATTTGTATGTTTTGTAGATCCATAAATAAATAAAACAATCAAATCTCTGCAAACTGGTGGAAGTAGACACTCTGCTGCTAGTAACTGTCATTATGACAAAAACCAGAAGAAATAAGACCCAGTTTGATTATTTTGGACCAATTTGTGTTGAACCAGCCTTTGATCAATGCTTTGATTCAGTGAAGCTGTTTGAGTTCATAATCCTGGTCTCCTCTGATCAAACTGCTCTGCACAGTCATCTGATAACATTTATGTCATTAAGGCGTGAATTGCTGGGGGAAAGACCAGCGTGTGTACGTGTGGGTATTATGGGAGAGGGACACTTTGAGCCAATAAAAGTGAAGCTGTTACGTCAGATAAAATAATCACACATACAGCACTTTTACACACACTGTTAAGTCGTAACAACACCTGACTGTATTCTCACACAAACTAAAATATAAATATAGAGTACCTGGATCGATTAGTGTGGCAAACCATATTTCAATCTGCAGTAGCTAACAAGCTAACATGCTGTAATGTTCTGTCTACTCGGACTGCTGCTCCCAGCCTGGTGGTGGCCACCTAAGTTGAGATCCTGGCAGGAGCTACAGCTGGAGAAATGTCAAAAACCCAAAACAGAAGGAACAGACAACAGGTCTAGAGCTCCTCATTTACATGATGTCATGAGAGCAGGTCCCCATAGCTGCTTGTGCTATGCTTACATACGAGCACACGCACACAAACAGAGCAGATACAACACAGGGCCATCCACCTGTAATTAGATCTGCTGGGATGGATTACCGGCCCATTTGCTGAAATATTCATGTTCCCCTCAGGACTGTAATAACCTGACCACTTAGCCTCGTTTATACCATCATCAGGTAAAATTTATTTGTCTTTGGTTTATGACCACATACTAAAAATACTAAAGCTGATGCCACATTGCAAAAATATCAACTGTTTGTGAGAATTAGCAAATCTTAACTACCAAATCATAATCTTGTCTTTAAGTTCCGTTCTACAGTTGTACTGTCTTCTGGTATGGTTTGTCAATCACAAGCTTGTCAACATGCACTCAAATTCTTTAAAGTGAGATTATGCAACTTTTGAAGAAAAAAGACTTATTCTTTCTGTTACCAGATGAAAAGTTGAATTCATGATGGACCCTTCCTCCAATTCCAGTACACTCAAATTTTGCTGCTATAGCCATACTTGATCTGGTACAACCAGGAAACATAGAGGCTAATGTAAGCTAATGTTAGCAAACTTTAGATTGATACCATTATATAACAGATATTAGTGGGTCAGTTCACTGCACTAATGACAATTGTCTTCTTGCCCTAAGTGTTATATTAAATTATGTCGTTGCATTTTGTTTCTCATACTTGTCACATGTAACTGCAGTGGCTACTTTTCAACAAAAGTTACATCGTCATTTTAATGGGTGGGTCTCTCACCCAGCAAAACAACTCAACAAGTTAGGTTTGTGCAGACACTAGAATGAAGCAGGTTTATCTAAATGCAGGCTCTGCTCTAATGTCTGTCATTGGTATGCTTTATTGTGTATGTGTTTTCTATTTCATGCCAATATTTTACTGCTCTCAAGTGTGAGAGAGATAGGGCTGTGAATTACATGGAGATTCAGCTTTATTATACTACTGTTAACAGATACCAGTGACACCTTGTCCCACTATTAAAGCCCACTGATTACACTTAGTGCTTACCTTGGCTACAACAGACGGAAGATGTATAACACTGCCATCAGTTGTAAGTATTAATACAACCTGTAGCTAGTTGGGCTGTAAGTTAATAAGTAGCTATGGAGCTGCTGGTGAGCAGATGTGCTGCCTATTGTTGGTGGTTTCACTCTCTTTCCGGTTTTCATGCAAGCTAAGCTAGGCTGCTGGCTCCACCTTCATATAGAATAGACAGACATCAGGTAGCATACATCTTTTCTACAACTCCCAACAACAAGAAAGCAAATATGTCAAACTATTCCTTTAAAGTAAGAATATCACTAAACTAGCTGCAAAAGAAGAACCTAAAACCTAAAATCCAAATGTTTGAACTCTCAAATACTCTGACACCTTGCCATGCTGACAAGATCATCCGACACACCAGTTACTTTTTGGCTCATGCAACGTTTTACTTACAAGCGTGATTGGTTTGTAATTCTGTAAACTAAACAAACCCAGCTACAACAATGCAATAAAGAAATAAAATAACTGTAGTGATAGAGAGAATGTGACAGCTGTGTTGCTACAAAACAAAAACCCTTGACTAATTGCCATCAGTTTCAGATCTGGTTTCCTCTGTACAGTCCTGGAAGGGTGGGAATGCACAGGCAGATGTGGACTGCTGGCTCTCTGAGGCTTTTGGTACATTCAGACCACAAACACACACACAACACACACACACAAGAGGTGTCTGGGTCTGGCTTGGTCCAGTGGCCTTGGGCGGAGTCTTTATCCTCAGTCCCCAAAGCCCCTTAAGCCTGCAGCTATGCCAGTCTACTCTCCCTTCTTCCTATATCTCTCCTTGCCCAACCATTTTATATTTCTCCTTTCCTGAATCCACCCCTCACCCACATTTCAAGCCAAATCTTTTTTATCACGCTAATCCATTAAACTTTTTCTTCAGATCTCCTCCTTCCTTCTCTCTCCTCCTTCTCAAACTTCTGTCCCAACTCATCTACCACCTCTCTCTCTCCCATATCTACCCAGGGCTGCACTTTTGTCTCCCTCAACCTTCTCTGTGGGTCCAAAGTCCAGTGGTTGCAGCACTTAGATGTCAGACAGCCTGTTAACATTTAGACTTCCCTCTGGGCCCAAAGGGGTCTCCACTTTAAATCAGTCACATCCTCTCGATTCCACAAGCTGGCTGGTACAGCTGGCACCAGCAGAGCACTGGTGTCCAATCCCAACACTGTCAGTTGTCCAACATGACTGTTTATGGCTACTCTTTCTCTCCACAAGACTTATATATTCCTCAAATTCCACTAAACACACTGTGTGTTGGCATCTATGTCAATCAATGGCGTTCTAACTGCTCCTGGAAAATTAGTTTAAAAAGGCAATGGGAAGTAGCGTGTACCATAGCTATCAGCATAGCTGGCAATTGTTACATTATTCAATAATCTGTTGACATTTTCAAAAAAAATGTTTCATCGCATGATTTCCCAGGGCAAGGTGACATCTTCGATTGCTTGTTTGTCACGAGCAACTGTACAAAGATCCCAAAAGATCTTGATTTGCAAAAGATATAAAAGAAAGTAGTGCATCCTCACATTGGAGAGCCTAGGGCCATGTGGGTCAGTGGGTCCCCGCCATGGTCAGCATGAAATATCCATAGTGGATGAATCTGTGAGATTTGGTCTGAAGATGAATCATAATGACTTTGCTGATCTTGAGCTTTCTGCTATTGCTTCAAGCTAGTTAAAGTTTGTCCAATACTTTGCTTTATAATGGCAAATACCTGTAAAATTAAAGCCAATCCACATCAGCCTCAAGCTGTACTTTGTATTTAGTGTTAATTGCAATTATTATCCTTCTACTATTTGATAAGACTAAGATGGGTAGCAGGCAATGATAAAGTTATGCCAGCTAAACATCAACGTACTAACACTGTCATTATGAGCAAGAAGTTGCCATGCAAGGGTAAGCATTTGATGAAAACATTAAGAGTGCTACATTTTCAACAACGAATTCTTTTTAGAACTTTTTAAATAGGCATTATGAGGCCTTATATCATATGCAGATAACATATCATTTCATTATGTTGTTACTCCTTTTGTAGAGACAACCAGTATCAATGTATTTAATAAATCAATGAACCACTCTAATTGGGCCTTCAGCAATTTCAAAATCAGTATCTCGCTAAAACAGTTTTAAAAAGTTATGCTAGTGAATATTTTCTAGGGTTTGTTAACTGATTAAAATTTTACTTACACAATAGTAATGATTAATGTGAAGGTAAAGTTCAAAAATACTAGTACTTGTATTTTTGCTTGAGGGTATAAAACAAGTACGTGTTGGAATAAGAAATTATTTCAGTGTCTCAGTTTTGATGATGAATTTGATGATGATTGAATCTCTTAGTTTGCTGAGCAACAAGTCCACAATGAATTGTGACTTAGAGTGGCAGACAACCACATGAAGTGAACATAAACAGCTTGTCAGTAGATTGTTGTGAAGTAATATCAGCTAAGTAAATGCTAGTTAGCATTGGTTAGCTTAGTTGTTGTCGTTTTGTTGACAGACCTGCCCTGGCTGAACTGCCCGGCGGTGTGGTTTGACCGTACGCAGCTATCCAGTCTCGGTGCTAATGTCTTCACTAACATCAGCAAAGATGTGTTTACCCCAAGATTGATGCATCAGACTTGTTGTGCTTGGCTGGAAGACAGTTTCATCACTGTACTGCGTACACTGTCTGGTTTTATCTAATCTTCCATCTGGAAGTGTTTTAAAACGTAAATTTCTGGTACAAGATGTTTTCTTAAGCTTATCGCGGTGGCTACGCACCTTTTCACCTTTCACCCAAGCGAGTATAAACACTCATGCTGGATTTGTGGAGAGTTGTGCTCAAACTTGGTTAGCTGTTAGGTGGAGACCAAAAAATAAAACTAAAGGAGAATGAATGTGGCTGTACATTCATCGCGGCAACCACAGACATGTTAATGTTGCCCTGAGTTCATTATTACAGCTTTATAAAGTGATATCAGTGTTGTGTTTTCAGATTGTTCTGTAATTTAGGTAGCCCAGAAAAAAAAACAATTAATACCATTTCAAAGGCAATATTTTTATTATTTATTTACAGATTTGAAACTGGCCTTTAACTAGGATGTAAATATGCTGCTGTCTTCAGCAGTTTTACAGAATTGCTTAATATTGCGTTATTGATCTCAGCAGAATAATGAAGATAAATAATGATTAAATCAATAAGAACCAAAGGGTTCCATATTGACTCCCAAATTATTTTTTTTTCAGTGTCTTCCCTCACACATTATTCTACAGTCAAACTTTGTGTAACTCTGGAAGACACAGAAAAGTGAGACACATTATTAGTCACTGTTGGGATAGCACAGCAGAGATAGGGTGGAGCACAGTGATGGTGTGAAATCCCTGGAAGGATAATTCTTCGTAGTTAGCGAGTCTCAGCGGTCTCACTGACTGGTAGTTTTTGTTTGTTAGGCAGCTTCGTTTGTGTGTTGCTTGTGTGTACGCTGGCAGTGCTGCACGCCTGTGTGTGTGTGTGTGTGTGTGTGCGTGCTCACTGGGTATGGAAGCTGTGTTTGTGTTACTGCAGAGGTGACAACAGCAAAATACACTAGCTCTGGCTGAATTATTCAGGGAGTTGAGATGGTGCAGCAGGGTGGGGGTGGGGATGGAGATAGATGGATGGACGGCGAGAGAAGAGGAAAGCAATGGTGAGGATGAACAAAGTGTAAGAAAGTTGAAGCAGGGACTCATCAAAAGCAAACCACACACACACATGAGCTGGTGACATGAAGAGAACACACACTGCATAAAACATACATTTTATTTATGGCCTGCTGTGTTACAAGGATGAATAATTGCATCTGCAAACTGGTGCTAAAAACCCCACAAATCTTACATAATAATTTCTCTCTTCAATATCACACACAAAACACACATAACCAATGTCTCTCTCTCAAACACTTACACTGCATACCTTCTCTACTGTATCCACACACACACACACACACACACACACACACACACACACACATACACACAGACAATGCATTTCTCAATCTCTTTTATTCAATGCATACAGGCTCCCCATCGCCTTTCATTCACATTGAAATTCCATCTGTTTTGCAATCTAGGTGCAGCTGTGGAGCCTTTACATTTCCATCTACTACCCGGCACAGGGTGGGGTAGAAGTCAAGGAAATGGAGACTGGGCGGTGAGCCATTGTATATGGCAAGAAACTATTCTCAATATCCAGAGAGCCTTACAGTACTGTAAAGGAGGGCCCTTTAGAATGGAAATTTGGCTCTGCAGACAGAGAGACAGGTTTTTATGTAGCAACAGAAAAATATCAGCTACACAGAAATAAGTCAAATCCCTCTGATGTTCAGAAACAGGTTGCCAGGAAGTTAGACAAACTTTGAACTGCACAGTGACACTATAGTTCTATATGACTGATTTCAGAGAAACTGAAGGGCACACAGGACAGCAGTGAGAGAGTCAGTGGTGTACAGGTGACTGCTGTAGAAGGATAGGAACATAATTAGTGACTTCTACGCTCGGTGCAAAGCACTCTCAGACAGAGAGGAGAGGTCTGAAATAAGCTGTTACTGTGCGTCTCAACCCAGCTCCTCAAGTCCATTACCAGTGGATGTCTTCCCATCAGTGTGTGGGGGGGAGTGGAGATGTGGTGGTGGTAGTGGGGGTTTGGTATTAGTTTTTAGCCTGGAGATAATGACCGGAAGTTGACCAAGTGTGAGCGCAGAGGCTACACATGACAATGCACAAACCTGTTGGGTGAAACCAGCATCAGAGCTTGATGTTTTGCCACTCATCCAAAGCCTTTCGAACATAAAATGCTCAAAACTTCTTAGATGAATGAATGAAAGTTAGAATTTTCAGATGTTTTCCCTCACACTAGACGAATTTTTGAATTCAAGAAAACATTTGTACTAAATGAAATGTGCCCTCAAATAGTGATGATTCAGGTCTTCTTTTGCCTATTTCCTCAAGCGCTTCCAGTAAATTGGGCCTGTAATTCCAAGTGAGCAGGTCTGACAGGATCTCAGTATGTTTGTCAGGAACATTGGCTTGAAGAAAGGTGGGTTTCTGTTCTACTGCTGTCCATTAGAGCTTTAAACTGACTGTGAAGGAAAGGAGAGCTGGGCACTGTGTATGTGTGGATTATGTGCACCATTTGTCCGAGAGGTCAGAGGTGACTGACCAGAGGCTACATGTTTCAAAAGATGAGCATGTGGGAGAGAAAAGTGAAAAAAAAAGTTCATATTTTGTAATGTATTTTTTCTTCATTCCATTCATTATTCCCTGAAAACTAAGTTCCTTGGAAAAAGTATACGTTGGCACAAGTTAGGAGGAAATAAAGTTGCTTTTAACACTCCATTTACTATAAGTTTCTGTCCTGACCTCCATAAAGGATATGAACAAGCCTTTCCTTATACTTATACCTAGTGAGCTGACCACAAACATTCCAATTGGTGAATGGACACCTTCAGTCAACACACAAATTGTTTTTACAGATAACTGGGTAAGCTTGTCAGCGCTTTCAAAAAAACAAAAATCTGGTAAACATCATATTGAAAAATTACGCTAACAATGCCCATGGCGTCCCAGACATCCATGAAATAATCCCACTATAGAACCGGGATAGTTTTGTACAAATTAATCTGTCAATTATTCTGCTATTAATGATCAATGTCAGAAAAAAGCTAAAGTATCACAGTTTCCTGGTATCAATTGTTTTCTCAGCCAAACCCAAACATATTATTTTATTATATAAAACAGAAACAAGCATCAGAGAAGCAGGCACCAATGATTATTTGGCATGTTTGCTTGAAAAATTGAAAAACTTATTTGATCTACGGTTTCATGAAACAGTTGCCAATTTCCTGTTGACTGACTTATCATTTCACTTCAAACCCTACACTGTACAAAGGCTGACAAAACTGGACGTTCATACTCTCTTTTATTCTTACCCAGCATCTATACTTAATCAGTACATTAGGTTTTTACTGGGGCTGACTCAGAGAATTTCCTTGAAGAACTGCTCCATTTATGCCCAATTAAAAGTTATTTGTAATCAATTTGTAATTGGAAACTTCATCCTTCATACATTTTAGACTGTACTACCTTGCCTGTGGACAACTGTACATTTTGTATATTGTTGGGCATGATGTGGTATTAAATGTTTTGCTTTAAATATACAAATTATGACGCCAACCTCTGCATAGCTCACTGTTCTTTTGTTCCACACTTGGGTAAACTTGCATATCCGCTCCAATAAAACAGGTGCACCTGGCTGGTTCTTGATATGCCAATAAACACAAGAGGAGAAGAAGAAGTACACCACCACTTTTCGTGCAGTTGTTTCACACCTGATGCAGTGGACAGTATGCAGTGTCACACTAATGCCGGGCGCGGCTGGGTCAAGAACGCCGATCAGCCTGAGTCCTTGGTATTTGAAAGATGTTGGTTACACCAGCTCAGTAGTTCATTGGAATAAACTGGGCAGACCGAATTGAACACTGTCTCACTATTTTACCGATAATAGTGCTGAGTTACATAGTTCTTTCCACAAAACTTCTGGGGAAATTGACGGGACATTCGGATGTGTAAAATATGGACAGTAGATGGTACACGAAATCTGTGCATGTCAAACAGAATATGCAGGAAAGCAGGACAACAGCCAACTACGGGTACCTTCACAAATTAAAGTAACAGACATTAATCCCTTGAACGGATTTGACAATCCAATTAAATCTGCCAATGAGGTTATATATGGTAACACTGGCTGAACCTGAGTCAGCTCTGCTAATCAAATTAACACATCAACAAAAGAGTCAGTCCACACCTCAGATGGCAGCATGCCAATGAAAGCAACAGAGTTTTTGAGACATTAGTTTCCTGTGGAACAATTCGCCAAAGAAACAACTACAAGCTACTTCACAGAGATTAGATTTGTGATTTTTGGCTGGTCACTAATATAACATCCCTCTGATGTGTCAGTTTCCTCTCTCTGACCTCCACTTGCTACAGTGACTGCAGAGTAACAAAGAGAGAGAGGATGAGTCGGGGGCAGAGTGTCTGCTCACCTACCACTTCCCATCACATGTTCTCTGAGGCTTTATCAAGTGAGCGTGGTTCAGAAGGTGTGAGAATTTAATGGTGTGAGGGAGAAAGACTGAGAGAGGGCGTGAATTTGTTGGAGTCCTGTGTGTGTGTGTGTGTGTGTGTGTGTGTGTGTGTGTGTGTGCGTATATGTGTGTTTTGGTTTTTCATTGTGGTACATAAGATTCTGCTGCAGTGCATTCACACATCAGCCTTCAATGCAGAATCCAACCATGATGTCATCTTTCCCTTTCATCTTTCTCCCTCTGAATCTCTCAGGCTGTGGAAGGAGGGGTTTGTTTCACTTATGATGTAAGGTGAGAGGATCTTCGATGGTGGAGAGAATGGTGGAGAATAAGGGAGACGAAATAGCAGAGTAAAGGGTTAATTCAGAGATTATGGATGAACACCCAGCTGCTGTGACACTGAGAAGCAGCTGATCCTTTACCTCTGTCAGTCAGGGTTACTGAGTATTAAAGCTGTAAGTAACACCTGACACCACACTAATCAAAACATAATATGTACCCTCTACAAAACCTAATTGGATTTTCGATGTGATTTAATAACACCATGAAGTACGAATATCAATATGCCTTTTCCTCTTAAAAGCAATAGTAAAACAGTGTCAGTTAATTGAGGCTGATCAAAGAAAACTGATCGTTAAAAACATTGATGTGGATCAATGCATTTCTCATTTTCACTTTTTTCCTGTTTGTCAAATATAAAGATTTCATCTCTTGCTTTCTTCCATTTGTTGATAATTATTTAACTATTTAGGAATTGATTAAATAGGAATAAAACAAAAACCTGGCACTCACTGTATTGGTGATATTTCCATTTCATCATCGTAGTAAAAATTACCTGAATTTACCTGATGAATGTCTGCCCAGACAAAATGTCAATAATAAGATGTATATAAGTCTTTTTGTTTGTTTTTTTTTTCACAGAGGTGATTCATTGCACTATCAATGATAAAATATTCTGCTCTCCAAGAATTCTGTAGTAGGGTATTTACAATTCTAAATTTGGAATTCTAAAAAATAACTTTGGATTTTGATAGGTAGCCTGTGATAGAAATTTTACATTATTATGAGCATTTTATACACTTCAGAGATTAATCAATTAAAGTGGCTCCTGCATTAGTACTACACTTTTGTGGTTGGAGGACTCAGTAGAGAGATCAAACTAAAGATGATCAAAAGCAGCACAGCAGAGCAAGATATTCGACTTTGGTCCCTTGTTGAGGTAAGCTCAAAATCGCTTTCCTTAATGATCAGCAATGCAGTATCTTTCATTAAGACCTGAACACACCAGGATTTACAAACAGCAAAGTTTTGCAGTGATCAGAGGATCCAGTCAAACTGTTCTAAAAGCATAATGGGTTGCAGACGGTTATAAGGAAGAATTCGATGGTACAAACACAACTTCTGAATAAGATCAGTAGAGAGAAAATAGAGAGATAAGCTTTGGGAAATCTTGTGGTTAATGGCTAGCCCAGGCTGGGACTGCTAATAGGTTAAGGTGAGTTCGCCATGTACAGCAGATCACTAGCTGGAAGCGTGAGTGATCACTACATACAAAATTCTGGATCTACTTATTTCCAATGTGGAGGAGCAAATGTCACTTTGCAGTGACAGACCTTACCACTCCTCTGAAATACACATGCCCCTGTCTGGGCTTTCTGTTATAAATGTGTGGTCTAGAGCCCAACAGATGATGACATAATCTGGGATTGTTCAGTAACGAAAACAATATACAGCTGCTTTCAAATTAATACTCCCATAGCCTAACCTTTATGTGTAAGAGTCAGTTGTGTGCCCCCAAATAGAACTGTTAATGCAGCACCAGGAACAAATACATCACTTTCCTTTAATAATAAATAGCCTGCCATGGTTCTTGTCTTAAATTAATACACACACAAAATATCTGTATTCTCTGTTTCTATATACAGATGGATGAAGAGCCGGATACAGGCCTTTAAGCATTCACAGTAATTATACATCTGCTGTAGCCTTCACGATCAACAGATCTCTACAATTTGGCCACCTATGCTTGAGATTTTGGACTGAGTGTATATCCACGTCCATCATGAAACACCAAATGAAGCAAATCTTTGGAAAAGTACTGTTAACCTCTCCAGTTGCGTTTTAAGACACTTGGAAAATCCATAAAAGGGCACTGAAGCTGTCCTGGTGACTCACAGTGGAACAACTCAACACTTTGATTTGTTTTTATTTATTTGCCAATCTGTTATTAGAAACCAGTATCAGCATGTATCTTCATGCAAATGTGAGTACTATAGAAACCTTATTGCTATTATGGTACTATTTACTCTTTATATTTCTACCTCTGTCTGTCCATGTTATTGCCATAGCAACTGCACATGAGCTACTCTTCCTTTACCCCATTGATGCCATTTAACACTCACAATGTTCTCTCCTGAATACATAAACATTCACCCTTATATAGCTGACAAACCCTTCGCTGCTTCAAATGGTGAGCACAAGCATACACAAACACAACACAATGTACAAGACCCTGGCAACCTTTAGCTGCTGAGATTGACCAGGTGTGTACAAGTGTATGTGTGTACAATGACAGAGATATTATGTGTGGACAGTTACATATTTACGCTATCATAATTTGACCTCTGTCTGGCTGTCCTGTTGTTGTTGTCATGACAAGTGTCTGGGCAGAGGGAAAATACTGTAGCTTGTCTTCTAGTATCTTCAAACTTCAAAAGACCACTGTTATGGTTGCAGTCTTCCTGTATCAGATTGGCAGCTTTTGATTTTTTCTCCTCAAGTTGTGACTGTGAGCTTTCCAAGGCCTGGGGACACGAATCTTGCTCTGCCATGAAGGGCGAGAAGCGTGGAGTTCAACTCTGATATGACTTTCTCCAGATCTGGATCTGGGAGGAGTTTCTGTGATGTCAGCAATAAAAGGAATAAAATATCTGTGGACAGTGAGATGGAGAGGGAACACAGGGCGAAAGCTTGGAGACAGAGAAAAAGGGGAATGTAGACGTCAGAGAGTAGAAACAACTGGACAGAGAGAGAGAGATAAAGACAGGCGTCAGTGATTGGTCCTACAATGTCCACATTCAGTTCCTGCTGCTTCCTCTCTTCTGCCCTATTTCGTGCATCCTCACACTTTGATGAAACACACACACAGGGGAGATGAGTGAGCCGCTGCTACTGCAGCTCCCTTGGTGAAACACTGATTTTGAGAAGTGCGTGTGTGTGTGTTATCTGTGCGATGAAGATGAAAGCATGTTGAACAGCAGAAGCACAGCACAACCCAGTGGCAGAAAGAAAAAGAGCCTGAGGGAGGAAGGGTTCAGCTCAAGTTTTTTTTCTTTTTCCTCTCCAAAATGACATTTAATGGGTGTTTTTATGTTTTAAGACTAAACTTTTTAAGACCTTTTGTAAAAAGAAAATGTAAAATGCTGTCAAAACTATTACTCACTTAACAGGATTTGCGAAAGCTGTAAAATGACCCTCACATTAATCTTCTCTCTCCGCATACACTGATCAGCTATAACATTACTGACTACTGGTGGATGAAGTGAATAACATAATCTTGTTATAACAAAATGTTCTGCTGAGGAAGCTTTGGTCCTGACATTCATTACTTTGTGATGTACCACCCACCTAAATAATGTCACAAAAGCACACATCCCTGCAATGGCAACAACACTCCCCAATGTCAGGGGCCTCTCCCAGCAGGGTAATGTTAATGTTAAAACTGTTAAGAAATGTCTTGAGGACCACGACAAAGAGCCAAAGCTGATGACCTGGGCTCCAAACTCCCCAGATCCCAATCTGATTTAGTACCTGTGGGATCTGCCTCATACTGGGGGGACCAGGTCAACATCTTGGGCTCTTTGTCATTTCTGAGCAGTTTTTGTGGTGTGGTGGGAACATCAACCTGCTGGGGGAGGCCCCTGACGTGTTGTTGTTGCCATTGGAGGTGTGTACTTGGTCTAAAACAATGTTTAGGTGGGTGGTATGTGTCAAAGTAAAATCCAGATGAATGTAGGACCCATGAATCCTCAGCAGAACATTGTATTGTAACAAGATGATGAATGTTATTCACTTCAGCTGTGAGTGGTTTAATGTTATAGCGTGTAACAAAGGATCCTAAAAAGCAGCAAGACAGTTTTCTTTGTTTTCATGATGGTCACCGTATCATGAGCCATAAATTCATGCCGCGTCTTGATCCCAACCAATCATCATTTACATCCCATAATAGCGATGTTGAAGGGAAGTCGAAATTATAAACATCCTATCAAAGGAGATACCAAACCAACAGTTAGTGATATAAACCTAACACTAGAACTGTCATATTACTGGTCAGTAATGATAACACATTGTAAAGTGTCGCACTGAACGGGAAAATGAAATAATTCTGTCATTAGACTTCGTTGGGGCATTAGAGGCGCGCCGACACTACATTGCTGTTCTATATCATCTACAAGGTCTGTTTGACAAATGTGTTTGGGCCTGACACTGCGTTTGTTACACAAGCAACATTTTTGTCTAATAAGTTTGAATTTATATAATAAGAACTGGGTCTATGGCTTCTCCTTCCCAGTTTTAGGCAGTTTACCTTTCTGTATTACAGCCTTATTACACTATGGACTTATTGCTTATATTTCCAAATTGATGCAACAGGAGCTATAGAGATATTGTTTGTTTTTTATTCCACAGGTGTGGTAGGAAGCTCATTTCTTTCTGTCTGCACCCTAGATTTTTTATTTATATTTATTTTCAATCAGTCTTCAGCCCAAACCCTGCAACCCAGTGACATCACTTGAGACATTGTAGACTTCAGCTCCCCCTGGGACACAAAGGCTTTATGCAGTTCTTTCTTATATATAGTACTCTGCAGAATTTGAGAGAGAGTAGATGTAATTTAAAATTTTAAAGATTTTTCAAACCATCATCAAGTGTTTTTATATATAGATAGAACTGTATGACTTAAAGCATGTTGGAAGGGGTTTTTTCACAG
This sequence comes from Lates japonicus, assembly GCA_033238685.1. Lineage (NCBI taxonomy): Eukaryota > Metazoa > Chordata > Actinopteri > Centropomidae > Lates > Lates japonicus. The sequence continues at coordinate 6,919,855 of BRZM01000043.1, read as the reverse complement.
TGTGGCTAGGCTGACAAAAACATAAATTTAGCAGTGTCAGAAGTGGTATTGGGGAATTGAAAAAATGAGAAAAGATTATCACAGCTGTCAACATTATGTCATCATAGAGCTGCACAATGACAAAAATAAAGAAAGGGTTTGATTTGAAGTTAGGTGCTAAAACCATCTCTCTAAAGCAAAATGGTCCATGACAAAAAGAGAAGCCACTCAACAGGAAGCAAGAGCCAAGGTGATGGACAAAAGAATATTCCATTCTAGGTGATGTTACACTGTTGGGTGCAACAGAAAACACCTGACTCATGCAATACATCTGGAAGACTCATGAATTTTGTATGACTAAGAGAAAATTGTAAATAGGAGAAAATGAGTGAATGCCATATGTCTTATGTTCTTTGTATGTGCCCCGAAAAAATTGAAATAAAATTGGACCATTCCTAATTTGGCTGCATACCCTCCATTTTCTCCCAGGCCCTTGTGCTCAGGTCCCACACCTCCCTGTTTCACAGCAAGACACTGTTACACAAGGCACTGCTCACTCTCCAGCACAGCGGTCTGCCTCACAGCTGACTCACTTTTGTTTCATCTGATCACAGAGTCTTTTGACTTTTCTCCAGGTTGAGCTTCCTCTCGGCCACTCTGTCAAAGAGACCTGATTGAATGCACCGTTAATTAGAAGTGAGTGTGTGTGTGTGTGTGTGTGTGTGTGTGTGTGTGTGTGTGTGTACCAGTCTGATGGGTTCGGGGACCCGGTAGCGGCAGCAGGAGTGTGTGAGGCGTACAGCAGTGTCCAGACTGATCTTGTGGCCCACAGACACGTACACAGGCTTAGAGCTCCTGTCAGAGCTACGCAGGCGCCTGCACACAGAGAGAAACATCTCCAGTAACTTTTCAACGTTCTGCTCTCTCTCTGATGGTGATCATCACACACATTTTGTTGAGTTTGACTTTTAGCAGGGTGTCTGTTCTTTGAAGTCAGTGTCAACAAAACAACAAAACCTCTGTTAAAACTAGTTGTTTCTATTTTTGTGCGTCTGTCCTTTGCCACACCTTTCCAAGCACTTTGCCTGAGGCGGCTGTGAGTGGGAAGCCGTCTCCTCCTCTCTGCAGAGCAGCTATCTGCCGAGGTAAAGAAACAAAAATCAAAGTCAAAAAAGATTCACAGCATGCCAGAGCAAACAGCAGCAAACTGAGACAAACTGTTAACCTGCTGGGGTTAACACTCTTGTCTCTTTCTCTTTAACCTCTGCGTGTCTTGACTTTCATGTCTAACTGAAGCTAGTGTATGTTTCAAAATTCTAAAATTAAAAAATCAACTGAACAATACTTGATGTTATTATCTGGCATTTAAATTTTTTTTGTGAAAGCCCAAACTAGGCAAGACACAGGCCTCGTATTTATGATTGGTGGATGATGAACTCAGGGTAACTGCATTTTTAAAATGACCTCTATTTAATTTTCTTCAGTAGAAACTAAAGTTTTGCTCTCACAGTTGAAGAGACAGTGCAAAGTCAGACACAGTGATGTGGGCTGCTGTTGACAGGTGTGCTGTGGGTTATAGGCCAGAGCCATGAAGGGAGCTTAGCCTCCATGGGTTGATGGATGGGGTGTCCACTCTACTATGACTGATTACAGCAAGCAGCCAGCAGGGAGACAGGAGGGGCTGCGCAGGGCCTCCGATCCCGGCTGGGATGAGGCCAACTGTGTGCGAGGGCATGTGTGCGTTGTTTGTGTGTTTGTATGGGAGCAAGAGATTAGGCTTCTATGAAGCAAGTATGGGACTGAAGCCAGAACAGCAGAAAGACAGAGCAAGTCATCAATAACACACTAGTTTGAGTTACAGCCAGGCTATTAGTGAGAAAGAGACATAGAGAAAAAAGAGAAAGAGATGAGATGGAAGGAAGACAAAGTGAGAGATGAGAGGGATGGAGAAGAAGAGGAGGAAAGCTACACTGGTGGTAAAAAGAGCGGTAAGATCAGACATTTGCTGGGCAACAAGAAACTTCAACAGAGATATAATTTTCCAAAAAGTGAATCAAGGACAAAAAGGAAGAAACAAAACAGTTTCTCTCCTCTTTCATCCTTTTCGTTTTGTCTCAGCCTCGGCACAGACAAAAACACGCTGCACTCCCCTGTCTCTGCTCAAGCACAGACACATTACATTTACATCTTGTGGGAATTCACTGCAAGTAACAGAGCGACTAGAGAGAAGGTAGGATGAAGGGTTCTGTTCAAGGACACTTCAACAGGATGCATGTATGTTTTTTAATGGACACACTGACTGCTTTGGGGACTAGACTGCAAAGACTCTTTATCTTAATAAGTTGTCTGGTCCATTATTTAGTGGTAAAGAGAAAAAAAAAAATTCCAGCAGACTGGAATAACTAAGCTTTCTCAAACTACAGCTTAATTTTTTCTTGATTTAAAGGGATTACTTCAACCTCTTGAAAATTCAGTCTTCCAAACTGTTCAGGTCAGTCTGCAAGTTGTAATTTAGAGTCAAAAACATTAGGAATTTCTGACAGCTGCAATACTTTCTGCTTGGTGGAATGTCAACAAAATGGCTGCAAAGCCTCCATCGACAAATACAACTGGTTCATCACATTTAAAAGAAGCTGTACATTGTATCTGGTTTCACTTGTTAATGAACTGCTCCAAATTTGTAATACCACAAAATGTGTTAATTTAGGCTGAATTAGCTTATTTATTTAAATGATGACTACAAGGCAGTGGAGGTGAAGAAGCTTGAAAACAGGATGATTTCCTATTCTACCCATTCTGCCAATACTGCAGGAATGCAGCACAGAACAGAACTAGAATCAGAATGTGGTTAGTGTAGCTAGCTAACAGACTGGAAGCAGGGGGAAACAGCTAGCCTGTCTCTGTCACCAACCTACCCACCTCTGAGGCACACTGAGTGGCATGATTGATTTTATCTGTTAGCTTCAATCACAAACATAAATGTAAAATTTGCAAGTTGGATTTCTGAGTTGAAATCTTCCCTCAGGCTTCAGGCTAAACACATTTTGTACCGACTGCACAGTCTCAGTCTTATCATTTCATTCTTGAAAGAAAGGCAAATAAGCATAAGCTCAAGTTTTAGTATTGGTCTATGCATAGCCACAATTTGTAACATACTTGCCAACCTCTGTGATTTCAGAAAGTCACTGTACACTGCTGTTGTTCGCTAACTGCTAATCACGTCCAGGCTCCAGCTCTGTACTAATAATGAACAAATATGAGAGTAATATCGATCTGCTCATCTCACTCTCAGAGAGATAAAGACTAAGTGTGTTTCTCAGAATGCTGAGCCGTTCCTTTAAGAAGCTCTTAAAGGCTTAATATGGCGATAAACTAGTTAAGATCAATGTGTTACACAGTGTATTGATGACTTTGTGGATACAGGACCATCCTGCAACAAATTATGTGTACTTGTGCTTTTCAACCACACAATACTTTTGCTAGAAATTCTTTTATTTCCACATGAATTCCTTCAGGAATCTGTGCACCTGCGTCTTATAAAGACACACGCACAAACACATGCAAACACACACCTCTTTTACTCTTGAGGCTGGCACATTTAATTACTGCAACAGAGAGAGAGTTCTGTCTGGAGCCTTCAGAGACACTTCTCAGACTGAATATTGGTTTTTGAAAACACCGTGTGCTGTAAATGTTTTTGGAAACCCTCTATGACATCTAATTGAGTATGGCAGCCTATCGCTTGTCAGTGGTATGTGGCGGTGTGGCGTGTAGAGCCGGTAATGGCTAATCTTATTTCTAAACGGCTAATTTTCTGAAATTTGGTAGGGAGCCGGACGGCTTGTGTTTCACAGATTACCTCAAAGCTAATTTCCCCACCAAGCGATCAAACACTGAAGCTGGTGTCGAGGCGTTGCGATTCTGTGCGTGCCTGTGGACAAATTAGACGGAGCCCCAGAGACTGACAATTACATCAGTATGGACGGGAAGGGACTTCTAAAATTTCATGCACAGCAGCTGATTCAAAGCTGATCGCTTGAACCCAAAGAGGTCGCACAGACATGCAATGCCGTTGCTACCTGATATCTAAAATGAGCATGTCTGAGCCAGTAGGATTTTGGCCCAGGTTGTATCAGTACGTGCGTGTGACTGCATACTCAAGAGGTGATGTGTCTTGTGTGAACACAGAGATCAGATTCCTTCCCACAGCAGAGACAAACCAACATTTTCTGACTCCACAGCCACTAACACTAATTGCGGGAGATGGATACACTCCTGCAGAGAATTGAATTAGCATGTTATACTACTACATGAAGACTGTTGGGTTTACAAACAGAGTGTATTGCCTGCTAATTGAGTTAGCAGTGGATCAGATGATTGGTAGAGCCGTCCACTCTGGCTCCCTTTTGAAAAGCACTTGTCATCAGCATTACAGGAAATGCCCATCACTTCTCCTCTATGGTTTGACATCATCTATGAAATATTTACATATTGACGTTTTCCTCAAGTACAGTGCTGAGATTAGTTATTGCCAATGTCAGTGCACACAAAAAAAGTTAGGTTGAGAGATGACACATACATTAACAACACAGACTGTAAATGCATCTACAGTCCACATGTAGAGGTTATGCAAATCTAAACATTTGAAAATATCTAAATCTTGCAGAAATCCAGGTCAAAAATGGAACGTGACAGACCAGATTTTGATGTGTATAGCAAAGGTACAGGTGAAGATATAATCCAGTTACATACCATGACACAGCACAACATTTTAGATGCACATTTTTGTTTTATAAGTTAAAAAATGCTATGTTTATCTCACTATTTTAGATAGCAGCCAGGTGCCTGAGCATGAGTCAGACTTAAATTTTACTTGTTTTTGTTCTTTCCTCAACAGGTCACAGAGGCTCCACCGAAACAAAGTGAGCATTTGCATATTAATGACATCCAGATTTTACAGTCCCACAGGTATACTTTGACCAACAGGTATTTGTTCCACTTTGATTTGTATTCAAAAAGTCACATTAGCATTAGCTACACAAGGAGGCCTTGGCTTACAATAAAAGTCACACTGTCAAAACAGTGTACACACCAACACACACACACTTGCAAGTGCATACAAATAGATGTGAAAGTGTGAGTTCACATGCACATACACAGATGCACATTGAATAGCAATTGAGGATTCTGTCCTTTGTTTGTCCCTCTCTGACATTTCTTCACTTTTTTCATGGAATGCAGTGAGTAAACACAACAGAAAAAAGTGATTACACTTTGAAAATTGAAAGTCTGCTCTTCTCTTTTACAGGAAAGGCCTTTATACATGTCCCAATATGATGCAGCACATCAGCTTATCAGCATCTTTGTTACATTTATTGTTCTGCAAGACAAACCACAGAGTGACAAAGCTCCACAGCACAGAAAGGGGAAAAAAACAGCTGTAAGTTCAAGTCAGGTTACAAAGTAGTCAAACACTAAAGAAGTGACCATCTCACCTGTGACTGGTGCTCCTCACTCTTGTACACACCCTGCACCTGCAGCAGGTTCTTGGCCACGCCAACACATGGTAGCCCTGACAGCACTCCCAGATGACATGCCAGGCCGAACTCTGCAGGGTCCAAACCGTGACAGTAACAAAAACCGAGTCAGCTCCAATATAAAACAGAACTCTTACCAAGTGTTTTTTAAAGAGCTGGAATGAACCTGAATTTAAATATGTGATTTAATGAAATGACATCACTATACAGTCACATTCGAAATATTTGTCAGGTGTCTGTTTCCTACAAGATGTATTTATCATAAGTTGTGACTTGGCCTAGTCGTACTTCTGCGAGTCTCATTCTTAAAAATTACTTAAAGGAACAGTTCAACATTTTGAACAAAAAAACATGTTCATTTGCTTTCTTACTGAGAGCTGTCAGTAAATCAGAAAAGTATAATTTCATTTATTCAAAACTAAATGTTTTTATTTTCAGCTGTGGATTCATATACATTTGGTGCTTTAGTGAGTATCTCTGGCACAAGGGTAGTGCATGTGGGACTGACTCAAAATTAAGTACAGTATGTGTGTTCATGGTAATTCAGGAAAATATCAGCCAGTTTAACAGTGTGGCTCACTGGTATATTTTCAATATTTAAGACACCAGTGGAGCTCTGTGGCACAAAGCTGTATCAGGCTTTGAATACACAGGCAGTACTTGTTAGTATCAATTTGTTGTCACTCCATGGGAAGTATACAGAATATCGCCAGCCTTATCCTTTAAGTACAGAGCTAAAGTCAGGGCATAGTTAGCTTAGTTTATCTTGAAAAAGACTGGAAACAGGGAGAAAACTGGGAGCTTGTCTGGCTTTGTCTGAAGTGAATAAATATGGCTACCAAAAGCTCTAAAGCTGACTCTTGACCTATTGTATCTTGTTTGCTAATCCTTCCATAAACAGGAATGTGTTTGTTTTATGTTTGTGATTGTACGGGGAGTTGGCAGTATGTGAGTCTTTCCTCTGGCTTCAGGCTAAGTAAGTCCAGCTCTGTACTTAACACAGAGACATGAGATTAATATTGATCTTTTCATCTTATCCCTTGAAAGAAAGCAAATGAGCCCTATTTCTCAAAATAAGAGGACCAATATTTAGGCCACTAAGGTTGTTAACGCAATGTGAACTTCAGCCATAAATCACTCTGGGGATCTGGTAGCAATAGACCTTTCTCACAGCACAGCTTTCTCACTTTTTGACTTGTCACAGCAGGAAAAGCACAGGTGTAACAAAGTTTATTAATGACAGACCAGTTCCATTAAGTATCCTTCTAAGTCATTACAGTGAGCCAACACACATACAGTTATTATGGGACTGGGTAATGCACAAATGGAATATAGTCATTATTTATGTTATTAACTGCTGCTGTACTCTTCTACTCCAATTATAGGTATGTCCTTTAATGTCTAATTCCATAAATCAAAAATTAGGAACAGATATTGCAGAAACATTCCCTGGGTCAGTATAGACCAGTGTGACTTACCTCTGTAGTGGAAAAGACCATTCCCATCCACAAACACCACCTGTTGACAGGGAAACACAGCAAACACACAACTGAAATTAACTGATCTATAGCACAAACAAAGCTATAGCTGTTACCTGTTCATTTTTAAAACATTTATTCTTTTCCAGGGTTTTGTCTAGCAGGCATGTCATAGAGGGAAAAGTACAGGTGTAATGAATAATGTTAATTACGGCCAATCACACACTTCAGTGGAGCAGAGGCGCTGTTAATGTTATTAGTTCCACCTGTGCTCCCTCTGAAACGACAAAGTTAAAATGTCTGCTAACTTTGGTTCGGTTTATTGACATTCTTTGGTCACAACAGCAACTACATAAAATGTCAGATGAAGAGTGAGAAAACAGTGTCTTCATCCTGAGCTTCAAAAGTTAAAGTTAGTGAGAGACAAAATCCTCAAACTGATATTCTAACTCTTCCAGCTCTGACACACCAATGAATTCTGGAAGCTGAAGCTCACTCTACAGACTCTCTTCCTGCAGTGAATTGTAAGTGACAGGAAAAGCTAACTTCAAAGGTTGCAGATAAAGGGACTGCAGTAGAGGTAAGACTGTGTGTGTGTGTGTGTGTGTGTGTGTGTGTGTGCGCGCATGTGGTGGGTAAAACTGTATATGTGTGTGTTCCTGCACACCTGTGCACGTGGGAGGCATGTGGGCTGCAACAAACACAAGTGAGTTGGTGAGGATGAATTTGAAGCAATGTTTTGAGAAGCGGTGAGAGAGAGAGAGAACAGAGGAGCTATGTCACAGTAACTGCAATGCATTCAGTGTATTTTAATGGGCATGAAGTAAAAAGCCCAGTAATGTCAGTAAGTTGTTGGGTGTGTAGCTAACTCCACTCACTCATCTCCACAGTTCATCCCAGACACCACTAAAATAAATGAGCAAAATCCCCAGCCTCATCTGTAAGATTAATACTAGCATTGTAAACTGAAATGCTAACATAATATTGGCATGTAATGTTAACATGCTTGCAGGTAGTATGTTATAACTACTAAAACTAATTCTAAGGTGTAAGCATGTTTGCATGCTGCCTTTAGCATTGACATCAAAGCATGACTGAGCCTGGGTCCACCAGAGGCAACAATTAAATACAAATACACTGATTCAAGTCTGACAATGGACTGGTCTTTTTATTGCCTCTGAACCACTTTGATATACAGTGGCACACAGCATGGTATTTCCTCTGGTGTCACAGTTAATAATAACTTACCTTAGCATAAGACTGGAGGCAGGGGGAAACTGAGAGCCTGGCTTTGTCCATATTTTAAGGGGTTCTACATCATGTAGCAAACTGTTTATCCCTTCACTCACTACTTCTGTGCAGATCCTCTGGCTATAATACAGGTTGCCAGATACATTTGTCAACACAAACTGACATTTTTACATTCCTGTTTGTGTTGAACAACTAGATAATGTGCTAATTAGTTAGTTTTAAAGATTTTCGTCTGCATATTTTTTTAACTTTGGACAGAGTCAGGCTAGCTCCCTTACCCTCCAGTCTTTATGCAAAAGTAGGCTTATTCACAGACAGGACAATATCTTCTCATCTCACCCTTGGAAAGATAGCAAATAAGCACATTTCCCAAAATTAATTACTCCAAATTAAGTCATATTTTCCACATTTTACATGTAATAAGAGTTCAAGCCACTGCTAATGTAGCTCTAGCCTTTTAGGCACTGGTTTAACACAAGTAAATACAAAAAATAAAGAGTCAGATATGAGGAAAGGGCTTGCCTCACACCAGAACTCGACTTAAGACCATATCAAAGTATCTTGATATAAAGCACACGTGAGGAACAAATAACAGGTGTGACACAGAGGATCCAAAGCAGGTCTAATATCTATATCAAGTACCTAACAACTAGTTATGACTCCACCAATGTATGTGTACAGAAGCTGACCTGAGGGAGAAGTGTGGGCTGGTTCTCCTGCAGCCGCTGCAGAGCTTCCAGGAGGAAGGGGGTTTCTCTGAAGGCCAGGAAGCCAGCTATGTAGGGGGCTGTCAGGGTCACCATCTGACTGTCCTCATACAGCACCTGGCATGAGGGGGCAGACACTAGATTTTGTTTATGACCTTTTTTGCATGGTGGCTAAGAGGCTGTGATCAAACAGTCAGATGTCAGCTCACTATAATAACAACACTGGGTTTGGATACAGAAATCTGTGGTCCTAAAAGGAGCTAAGACAGTGACATCATCAGGGTTCAGGTGCTGCATGCTTCAGACAAATGTGTGCCCCCCAGTGTATGTATAAGGGCGAGTCCACAGACACATACACAAGCTGTGCAAGATGATCACTAACATCCCCCATCTGGCACAAAATGAAACATCTGTTACTTCTTGTTGATTAAAGGCTGTGAACATATTCTGAACATCAGACAAAGTTATTCTATTTCAGTTACCTGCTGTGTTCATAAGTGGACACTTAAATTAAGGTTATGCAGCTTTAAAATTAAACTGAATCAAATTGCATGTTTTTTGTTTGCTACAGCATAACAAGCACCTTAGTTTGCTGAACTAGCTACGATACAAACATCCACTGGAGCAGGGCAGGCTAGTTAGCTACTATGCTAGTCAGCTGAAACACACTGAACCACATGAAAGGTAACCTGCTAATGTCAACATCCGTTTTGAGGTTCAGTGATGCTAATAGGTGTGGTCCACTGCTGCCATCAAAACACTGTTTGTCCTTAGCTACAGTTAGCCAGCACAAGTTTAATTATATTGTTTTTTTCTTTCAGATTTAGATTCTTTTGACATGATTTTTGGCTATAAAAAAGCTGTTTGTTCAGTTGGACTTGATGAGGACTGCTCCATGTGAAAGTGATATTTACAGAAAGTAAGCTTATAACCCGATCACCAGATTGATAAGACTGTGTCCACTGGTATGGTGCACTCAGTCTTCTGGCTAGCAAATGCCAGCATGATTCATATAAGGCTAGAAGTTCAATAAAAATGTCCTGTTTGGTAATATAGTACAAGTCAACAGAGGTGGACAAAGCATTTCCTTTGGCTTAAGGCTTGGCTATGAAATCTTGAGTCAAGACCCAAGTCAAATGTAAGTCCTGTATTTCAAATACTAAACAAGTCATTACTGTATGTACCTAACACCAAATTTATTTCCATTTAAAATCTTAATTTATTACTTATTTATTTAACACTCAAATAAACTTCACAACACTGACTCTGTATGCCATTGTATGCTATTCCTGTAATACAGCCTTAATATCCAATCAGGATAATCTCAGATATCAAATGGACCTTCTCTTGACTGAGTCCACAGCCCTGTTGTATGTCAGTATGTACATGTGTTTTGTAAGATGCTGACAAGAGCAAACAAATACTTCTTGCTTAAATATGAAAAACATGTTATATAGTTAAGGTTAAGGCTCTCCAACTGAGAGTCTTTGAACTGACATTTTAAAATGAAACTCTGGTTAGGTTTATGACTTGGCTTCTTAAAATGACTGAATTTTCTCAGTCTATCCTGAAGCTTTTTTAAGTTAGTATTCATTAACAGGCCTCATGCACCTCTGAACCTTTCTATCTTTGTACCAATCTATTTTAAGCAACACCATCCTCCATATCTCCAATGGTGACCTTCTTACTGCACTAAGTATTAATAGGATTCTGGAGACCAGAGGCTGCAATGCTTTGGTGCTCAAGATGCTCAGCTACTTTCTGACCAGTTAGGAAAATGTTTTTCTGCAGTGAGAGGACGTGCCAAGGTCTCAAATGCTGTAACATTTGACACAAACATATTTTGTAAAGGCTCTGAGCAGCAGCTACAAATGAAACATACAAGAGCTCAGGACTGTGCACGGCAACAGGCCCACAGAGCCTTGACACAAGGATGCTTTCTGAATTTCAATAACTAGGACTGTTCATGCTGACAAGGATGTTTACTCTAATTTACAGTTTAAAAGTGTTGAGCCTCTGTTTGAGGCTAGTTTATTTAAAAGTACTAAACATTTGCCTTTTTTCTATTAAATCAGCAGCAGTGGACAGACACACTGTGCATTATGTTACCAGTATTACTTTGTGTCATAAATGGCCTTAGGTGGCAGTGTTAGAGTAAATTGAAAGCAAGCAGGGAACATAATCACATTATTGGACAGAATTTCTGAGCAACATTTCATTAGCCTTGTTGGATCCATGTATCAACAACATACACTGACAAATATCATTAATTATAATGGGTTATACAATGGGAGTGTGCCAGCAGCCCTCATTAATACACAGATAAACAGCAGGAAAGAGGAGTGCTTATGAAAGGCTACACAGAAAAGTAAATGTATTGAAAATTAAAGACTGCCAAGGTCACTATAACAACAGTTGGTTTAACAAGACTCGACTTTGAGTTGTTTTGTACATTAAACTGCAGTTCTTGTGTGTATTACCATTGTTTTCTATACTCGACAAGTCTACTTTTTCATTTTATTGGTAAAGGATATTAAAATCCATTGCAGTTATCAGAGGAGGCACAGTTTTCACCTGTTCCTGTGATTTGGCTTTAAGGAAATTGAGTTGTGAGGGGAGCAGCTGATTGGACCAGGGTGGATGGCGCTGATTTTAAAATGCTCCCTGGAGAGGCTGGATTCGCTTTTGCCTTTTTCCCGACCCCCAACCAGACCGTGCCTGCTTAGATTGATCTGCATGTGTGTGAAATTGTACATAGTGTAAATAATTGCCTAAGAGCAGTTCGGGTAACTGTAGGTGTGATAAGCCTTTTTTTTTTTCTATTTTCTCACCAATGAACCAATGAACAGACAAAAAGAGTAACTGACTCTGAGTAGAACAAATAAATGTGTGATATGTCAGACTTTACAGTTGTGTGCCCTGTTGTGATTCCTGTGAAATATCAAGTAATGAATTTGATATGGACCTAAAGTAACAACCTGGGAGGTAGCAGCAGCCCAGAGAAGACTCTAACATGTGTTTAATAAAAACAGCTCCCAGGTACTCAACAGTAAATCTGGACTTTGCTTAAAGTTCAGAATTAAACAGAAAATCACAAGAGAAATTATCAGTGATGTTGAGGCATTTGCAGCCAGACAGCCTTAGTAAAACTATGACTACTTTGCTGAAGTCAGCTTGCAGTTGTCACCATGAGGCTAGCAGGAGTGATGAAAAAGTAGCAAACTTAGCAAACCCCTTACTGAGACCTTGCATTCAACTATCCAAACACAGACTGTGCCAGAGACATGCATTTTGTCATTACTGCTGCTGCTGTTCCCTTTTTCACCACTAAAGGTCGACAAAGCTCGCAGATCCCCAGGTTCATCTGTAATTATTGGGCGCAGTGAGTGGACAGCTCACCTCGAGGTCAGGGTAGCTAAGTACCACGAGCTGGGCGCACGCATTGATGTCGTCCCCTTTGATGAAGGAGAGGTCCACTCCACCAACTCTCTCCAGGCCAGAGAAGTCCGGACTCCTCTGCCAGTCCTCAGTGTCCTCCTCCACCACCTGCTGTCTCAGACAGGCCTGCTCACTGCGCAAAGAGCAGATTACTAAGTTTTCACCCACATAACACAAACAGATACAAATACACACCTGTGCTAAAATACACTCTTGAGATTTGTTTATGTCTGTAATATTAGTAAAAGTCAACAACAGAGCTATTATTCAATTATATTACACTGTAAAACACACTACATGTAAATTTTCATCAATAAGAAAAACAAGACTGTAGCCACCATTCAAGACACCAAGGTCATGCATTCTGTAATAGTTTTGATATACATGAGAAGGACTTTATTTTTGAACATTACACACATATTACACATATTTGTTTTTTAAGGCTCATTGTGATATAACTACTCATCAATAAAAAGCATGTAGTATTTTATTCATCAGAACTGCATACCTGGCTCTACACCCGAATGTAGAGAGACAGAATTTGCAGAAGATATAATTTTTAAAAATGAAAAAAAAAAACAAAAAACACTTGTTTAATTCTAAGAAAACTGTGCAGAGTTTGGCTGATGATTGGTCAAAACTTTCCTACAGTTGGTTTAAGGTCTAGGGTTTCTTCTGTGCAAAAGTTTGACCGCTCTACTTTGAGACCAGAGATTATGAAGTAGACTTTGTGATTGTTGATTTAAAAAACAAACAAAAAACAAGTTTAGTTATATCTGGGCTGAGAATGAACAATGTGTGAGATAAACCAAGCTCAAGGTTCACACACTAATGATACATCTCCCAGCTGGACTTTCACAGCTCCACAGGGCTTGTGCGTGCACACACACAAATCTGAGCTGGAGATGACAGGCAGCATAAGGACATGATACAGAATCATGGTGTTATCACTGGCCTTGTCATTACAAACTCACAAATCAATGGCTACTGAGGAGGAGTGGTGGCACAGGCCCAGGGCTGCTGGCAGACAGAGTTACAACACAGGGGACACGGGGACACAGACAAATGTACTAACATCTGTCAGTACCTTCTGGACCCTGGTTTGTTATTCAACAAGCTCCTATTTCAAGTTAGCAAATAATAAATAAGTGGATAGTAAGTGGCTACACTGTTGGAGGTAAGTGCCACTGATAGTGTTGTACTGAGTATAATTCAGGTATAAAAATAACAGAGTAACGTCTGACCTTTCCCACTGTCTGACCAGGTCTTCTGCAGGTGGAGCAGACATGTGTCAGCGTGATGGAGAGGACACAATCAGCTGCAAGAGAGGTAGTCTTTAAATGAAATTGAACTGACAGCGGCAACGTGAAGACCAAACACGCTGTTTTTGCTTCCGTGTGCAAACGTCACTGGGGAGGCGGAGCTAAGGCAGAGTTAGTGTCGTGTTATGCGGGTAAATGCTGCTATCTAGTGGTTAAAATGGCAAATTGCACGAATAAACCAAACTAACAATCTCATGAAGATGCCATCTGGATCAGATCAGTCAGTCCCACCAAGACTAAAAAATCTGATCTGTGGACTAGTCTGTGATAACAAGAACATAGTGAGTTATAGAGACATATATGATCACTGCAATTATTCGTTACAGACAGATGACACTGACCAGAAAAATTAATACTGTTTCAGCAAAGAAAATTTGCTTTCCAATGGAACATATTAACCCTAACCACACGGGAAATAAAATCCAAACTGGATGACTGGAATTCTCTCGAAATTAAGCTGAAAGAATTAATATCAATGTAAATAATTTTAAAAAGGCAGATGATGTGAATGGTGGTCCACTAAACAAGCATTAAGCTGAGAATAAGAAATTAACCCTGGTGTCAAGACAGGAATTCTGTATGGACCAAGATGGACATGTACATTGATGAGAATTATTCACCAGAGGAGACAGACTACTGGCAGTCCATGATACAGCACCTCTTATAATACTGCTAAAGATAAAATCTAGATAGATCTGATGGAACAGTGTGATACACACAAGTGGACCATGAGAGGATGCAAAGGCACATATGAGCTCATGTTCCAGTGAAGACATTTTTGACCACTGAAAACAGTAAACCAGCAGGGTACAACAAATCTTAAGTCTTAATGCTATAGAAACTACAGTAACAACAGGACTTAATTTATCAGTTGTACCTCTATGGTATATTTCACCTATATGCAATGTGTATGTATGTATGTATATATATATATATATATATATACCGTGTACCTCAGGGCTCTGTTCTTCTCTTTACTTCACCTCCTGACCAAATTATACATAGCTATGGAATTTATTTCCACTGCTAATCTGATTATACTCATAATTGAACCAGTAATAGCCAATTCAAGGCTTACCTGGCTTCTGTAAAAGCTGGATCTTATGAAACTTCCTTCTTGTTACTTCTGAGAATTTTGAGATGCTGGGTATTAATCAGGTAACAGTATTTCTTGACAACTGTGGTTCCAGCCAAGAGTGCCACTTTTGATCCTCTCTTTCAGAAATCAACAGGACTGCCTTTCTCTGCCTTCATACAGTAACACTGACCTGACCTGAACTTACCTACAGCAGCACTGACAGTACCTGAGGGGAAAACTGTGCAATGAGGAAGGTGAGGTCAGTGGGGACGGATCTGAACTGAAGTCAGTGATGCAGCAAACATGAAACCCATTTTTATCATTCTCATTAATTAACAAGACATTAAAAAATGAATGCAGCCAGTGGCAGAGTAATTACAAAAAGGGAGACACACTGACACAGTTTTCTGCAATATGTTATTAGACAGGCAAGTGTGGAAATCGGTGCATTTTGTTATTTTTAGTCAATCTTGAAATTAAGGAAGTAACACATGACCATGAGGAGTCATTCTATGCTATGTTTCAAAAGATAACACATACCCAACTTCATGATCACAGAATGAAAACTAGCAAAGTCACGGGGCAAACATAAATGAATTTGACACAAGTGCACTCATGTTCTCATAATTCAAGTTTAATGTTTTCAAAACATGTAAAGGCGCCATATTCTCATTAATCCAAACATGTACTTTTTACATAATTGCTCACATCAAGGTAAAGAGAAGATATGCAATGATGTCAGAGAAGGAAGCAGAGAGACAGACAAATGTGTTGAACAGTCAAGACAAACAGTTATAGCCCTCATTTGTCAATGAGATCTTGATGAAACATGTTCAGTGTTTATGCCTATGGCTTCAATCAAAGGTCCACTCTGCTTTCTAAGATATACACAATGAAAAGTGTGTCAAAGCAAAACTGCAAAACTGGAGTGTACAAGTGACAAGGAGTAGATAGACAGAGAGAAAGAGAAAAGGAAATAGAAGAGTAGTTAGGCCTGAACTGATGCTGCTTGTTCTTTCATTGGGTGAACCATTGAAGAATTGGAGATAATGTCTCCTGAAGAAATAATCAGGTGAAGAAAGGTTAGTTGTGTGGTTCTAAACATGCTTCAGAGTGTGAAGAGGCCAAGTAAAGGAAAAACACACCTGCCCTAAGGGTCACAGGCAGTGTTTACACACATTTTACAGGCATTTCTTTTACGCCACTTTTCCTAACATTCATTCTTTTACACCATCATACACACCTAATAGCCCTCAATCTGAAGAGGTCCTTTTTCCTCATTTAAGCATTTTATGTTATTGCAGTTAATGACATTTAGTAACCACATTTTAAGCCTTGACTTTTCATTTACAGTTAAAAACAAGCAGTTTCATGTATCAAAAACAACAACAGGCAGGGCCAGTATGTTCAGGAGAAAACCTACATCTTATTTATAACTTTTTTTGTTTTTGTTTGTTTGTTTTTTGCTGTCAGCTGCACTCAGTTACCATGGCAACAGCACCCAATGACTCTTGGCAATGGTGATCATTCCTGCCCTCTACAGGGAGTCTGATCTATGTGAAGTCATCAATGCTTATTAACCAAATTAACTGTACTAAAAAACTGTTGCATGGATGTGTTGCATTTAGAAATGTTCATTCAATTCACAATCACTCATCTATTACACTGATGACCTTGAAAATATCAGGTGCGTGCGTTTCTGTGATGCTTTACAAAGGCTAAAATGGTATTTATTGACACATGGCTCTTAGAATGGCTATTTCTTAATTTTAAATAATAGATCTGTAAACCCAATCACCAGGTGAGCATGCAGTAACACACCACACTGCTTCACTCCATCAAGTACTCATCTCTGAAAAACAGTAACAAAACTCCAACCAACACTAGCACATGTACAGTTTCATTATGTTGTCTACTGGCGCATCAACAAATGATAATCACAAAGTAACATTCACCCCTAATGCACACTGAAACCTACATCACTCTGAAAAAGAAGTAGCGAATGATGGCAGTTCTGCCCAAATACACCACAACCCTCCAAATTCAGGCATTTCATTGGTTAGCGAGCGATAACCAATCAGTAGCACATTCACAAATCAGTGACAAGGCATCTCCTTGACGACTTGATTTTGACTCGAGTTCCTCAATTGTGCAGACGCTGGACATAAAGCAAACTACCTCTGCTCATTCCAGGTGATGATTACTGGTTCTTTGAATGTATAAGGATAATTAACCGTGCCCAGGAGAAAATCTGGTGAGTTATTTTTGTTCCTCTCCTGACATAATGGTAACAGATAAAATAAGTGATAATGTTGATGCCACAGAGTTTAGCGGTTAACCGGCTCAGTTTGCCTGTCCTCCTGCCTGTGCACAACAAAAAGGTCATCTGCAATCAGCACCCATGATCCACCACATACATCTTACTGATAAATAGAAATAATTCACACAGTAGAAAGTCAAACTTGTGTTATTGCTTCTAGCGGACTACTTCGCTAAGAGTCAGACCCAGGTCAAATAGTCAAATGCTTTTCAAGGTGTAATAAAGCCCTCGTGAGACAGATGGGGTGGGCTCTGCCACGTGAGACAACAAAATGATGCCAGAAAGTTTACACAGCTACAGGAGAGCATCTCAACCATCCTGTCGACTGGCAACTTCACTCACAGCATCTGTATTGTCATGATTCAGTGAGCTCCACCCACTCCATCAACTCCATACAGTTTGAAAACAAAATTATGTGCAGGTGATATTCAACCCAGGTCTAGTTTAGAGATCACCCCCCCCCTCCCCCCTTGACCTATAAACAGTTCAACAGATTAAACAAACCCCTCATGTAACAATATGGCAAGTCCTCAAATGTCCATGTGTAAGTTTATGTGTTGGTGGTGTTTTTTTTTGTATGTAACAGCACATCCAGTCTTTTCAGCCGATGCACATGAATGAGGTATGCATCGTCTCATTACCATTTGTGTATGTAAATGCATATATGTAACACCGCCTCCAGTGTTGTTATCCGTTTCTGCCACTTCCAAAATAAGAATATTGCTTCTTTCAGGTTCCTGTGCCATAAAAGGGCACCTCGACCCAACCCTCAGCCTTAAAACCTTCCAACCCTGCACGTGACATGATGCAAACAAACTTTCCAGTAATGTCCTGATTCAAACTGAGAGAAATATATGACCGTTGTGCAAAAATCAGCCCTTTAAATTGAACACAGTCTGTTTTTTTTTTCTTTTTGCCTCAGATTTGTTTAATTCTTTGTCTTCTGTTTGTGCAAGCATGCTTCAGTTCCACAGAGACTGGCTGTGCAATAGGAACAGAGTCCAAAGACAAAGGGTGGGGGTGGGGTGTCAGAAGAGTTGGCTTTGGTGTTGATGGTAAGGGCAGTCAAAGGGAGAGGGAGTTGTGGGGACTGAAGTCTTCCACTTCCATTTTCTACCTGGAGATCATCGAGCTGGACTGTGATTGGCTAGAGGAGGTGGTGGCGGCGCTGAGCTGGGAGAAGCCGCTGTGGCTCGACTCCAGGCTGGTCATCGAACCCCTGAGAGAAGAGACAGAGACCCAGATGACATGTGAGGACGGACGGACGGACACACACACACACACTTCAGCTACTCAGTATGCAACACCTGAACAACCCCAGTCTGCCAGTGAACGCATTCTGTGTGCACACCTCGTGCTCATGATGCAGAACCATGCAGCCAAGGCAAACCTACTGGAGGAAAATTAATTCACATTGTGTGGCACATGTACAGTTGTGCTCATAAGTTTACATACCCTGGCAGAATTTGTGATTTCTTGGCCATTTTTCAGAGAATACGAATGATAATACAAAAACTTTCTTTCACTCATGGTTAGTGGTTGGGTGAAGCCATTTATTATCAAACAATTGTGTTTGTTCTTTTTAAATCCTAATTACAACAGAAACTACCCAAATGACCCTGATCAAAAGTTTACATACCCTAGTTCTTAATACCATGTATTGCCCCCTTTAACATCAATGACAGCATGAAGTCTTCTGTGGTAGTTGTGGATGAGACAGTTTATTTTCTCTGATGGTAAAGCTGCCCATTCTTCTTGGTAAAAAGCCTCCAGTTCCTGTAAATTCTTTGGCTGTCTTGCATGAACTGCACGTTTGAGATCTCCCTAGAGTGGCTCAATGATATTGAGGTCAGGAGACTGAGATGGCCACACCAGAACCTTCACTTTTTTCTGCTGTAGCCAATGACAGGTTGACTTGGCCTGTGTTTTGGATCACTATCATGTTGGAACATCCAAGTACGTCCCATGTGCAGCTTCCGGGCTGATGAGTGCAAATTTTCCTCCAGTATTTTCTGATAACATGCTGCATTCATCTTGCCATCAATTCTGACCAAGTTCCCTGTGCCTGTAGCTCACACATCCCCAAAACATCAGCGAACCACCTCCATGTTTCACAGTAGGAATGGTGTACCTTTCATCATAGGCCTTGTTGACTCCTCTCCAAATGTAACGTTTATGGTTGTGGCCAAAAAAATTTGGTCTCATCACACATAACTTTGTTCCAGAAGTTTTGAGGCTTGTCTCTGTGCTGTTTGGTGTATTGTAAGCAGACTGCTTTGTGGCATTGACGTAGTAATGGCTTTCTTCTGGCGACTCGACCATGCAGCCCATTTTTCTTCAAGTGTCTCCTTATTGTGCATCTTGAAACAGCCACACCACTTTTTTTTCAGAGAGTCCTGTATGTCAGCTGAAGTTATTTGTGGGTTTTTCTTTGCATCCCGAACAATTTTCCTGGCAGTTGTGGCTGAAATTTTTGTTGGTCTACCTGACCGTGGCTTGGTTTCAACAGAATCCCTCATTTTCCACTTCTTAATTAGAGTTTGAACACTGCTGATTGGCATTGTCAATTCCTTGGATATCTTTTTATATCCTTCTCCTGTTTTATACAGTTCAACTACCTTCTCCAGCAGATCCTTTGATAATTCTTTTGCTTTCCCCATAACTCGGAATCCAGCAACGTCAGTGCAGCACTGGATGAAACATGCAGGGGTCTGTCAGGTGCCCAGAAACTCGCTGACCTTTTATACACACACATTGATTACAAGCAAACAGATCACAGGTGAGGATGGTTACCTTGAGTAGCCATTTAAACCCGTGTGTGTCAACGTGTGTGTATGTTATCAGGCCAAAACCTCCAGGGTATGTAAACTATCAGGGTCATTTGGGTAGTTTCTGTTGTCATTATGATTTACAAAGAGCAAACACAATTGTTTGATAATAAATGGCTTCACCCAACTACTAACCATGAGTGAAAGAATAGTTTTTGTATTATCATTCGTATTCTTTGAAAAATTCTGCCAGGGTATGTAAACTTATGGGCACAATTGTAACATTCAGGCTCTGCAAAAACCAACAATGTGTAGGGAAAGAGAATTAGGATATGTGTAAGAGGATATTAATATCAAAATGTTAAATACATTGCTTAATCCAGTAAAACAAAAAAACAAAAACAAAACTAGAATACTTTCTGGAAAAAGGTTGATTTCCTGCTGAAGATCAGGTTGTTTTGTTGAGGACAGAAGCAGATCCTCTCTGTCTCACATGCAATTCTAAAAAACTTAATACGTAATATTGCTTCCTTGAATATTTGAAGACTCAGCTGCTTATGGCAAAACATGAACGTTTTTTTTTTCTTTTTTTATGACTTTTCTGCATTTGCATTTTTGCACATTTGTATGAATAAGTAAAAACAAGTTTTGTCAAAGTACATGTAGAGTAGAGGCTCAACGTGTAAATTTTTTCCAATACTTTTAATGAAACCCATGTCTACAATGTACCATATACACTCAGCTGGCAGTTTATTAGGTACACCTAGCTAAAACTAATACTGTCTAACACAACAGTCCCGCTTTAGTTTGTGGTGCTGATGAGTTTTAATGTGTTATACAGGCAGATGTTTCCTTTATTTTGTGCACCCAAATTATATCAGTGAGGCCTAATAACAAAGACCTCTCTGTTTAATGCAATACAGTTAAATAGCACCACAAACTGCAGCTGCCTAAAACTGAACATTATAACCTTCGTGAAAGAAAATTTACTGCAGGACTGTTGTACTGGACTGCATTAGTTTTAGCTGGGTGTTTCTGATAAACTGACAGCTGAGTGTATGCTACATAATGCATGACTATGATGTCACTATGGCATCTGAGACTTAACCTTGGAAAGTATTATGTAGAGCAGCAACACTACAACTACATTTATTTTGGAATCACTTGCAACTGACTGAGCCTATAAAATATTAGAAAATACTGAGAAAAACTCATACACAAAACAGTACAAAACGATATAAAACTGCAAAACCAGTATCATCAAACCATCACATCTGAGGTGCTGGAACCATAAGTCATTCATGTAGCATTTTTGCTACATGAATGACTTACAGGATTCCTTCCCGTGACTAATTTTTGTAGTCATAGGACTCATAATTTCAGTAGCAGTATTATTATCATATTTGTAAGGCTTTGTTGTTATTAGCTATCCTATTGAAGTGGTTTAAACCTGGAGGCTGGAAGCCACCAAGTGGTTACCTGACTTGTTATTACATAAAATTCCTGGGTAAAAATTGAGTAAGATTGGATACTTTTACCTCTTCAGGCTTCTCAAAATCCTTCAACTTTAACAGTTCCTTACAATTCAATAGATCTGAGATTGCATTACTTATAACTATGTCCACATGAATACAAAGGTCACAAGCAAAAAAAGGCTGGGAACCACTGTCCTATTACATTACAAATGCTTGGTATGTGATTATAGGTTGCTATGGAGCTACCTATAATACATGACAGACACAGCAAAAGGAAGGGTTACCTACATTTCCTTAGTTCAGACTGGAGTTTCAGATACTTAAATCTAAACCAAATGTGCAAACCATTACCAAAACATCCGGTTAAACGTTACTAGAATGAGTTTGATGGTGATCTCAAGTCTGTTTTAGAAGGCTAAGTGAAACAGCAGATGAGATTCAGTAGGTTGGTAGTGCACATGGATGAGTGTAGAAAAACAAATACAAATGCCAGGAAATGTCTTTGGATGTGGGTAAAAAAGTGCATGTGTTGGGGTGTGTGCTTCTTTATACAGCAGTTGACCAGAAGTGTCTGGAACATCTAACTCAATCTAAGATTCCTAATATTGTTAGTCATGCAAGCAAGGTGACTGAAGCCAGCAAGTTAGACTGTAGTCACAGTGCAAAGATACTCTCTTCAGTGTGAATGAAGCAACAATGTCCCGTTAGCCATTGCTAAAAAAAATATGAATTGGGAACAAAAACAAATGCAAACAAGAATCTTCGCTGCATCAGAAGCATGACTGCCACGGAGGGGGCGTTCAGATTAGCAGCCAAAAGCGGTGATGATGGCGAGCTAGTGCTAAAAGAAAAGGGGCAAACACTGAGCCACTTACAAACTCTGCACATCACAGCAAGCCGTTCTTCACAGGAAGAAGACAGAGCAGGAGGAGGGGGGGGGGATTGTGAGCGATAGAACAGGACCGGATTGGACAGAAAAAGTTGGGTTAAAGGAGTTTCCGAGGGAAGGAAAGCATCCTCATCTCAAAACACTTGGCCTAAAAAAAAAAACTCATGATGCTCTTAAGGCATTTCATAAGGTCATTTTAGCAACATTAGAGATTTAATCATACGTGTCACTATGTGGTAGGTTGTAGAGGGGGAAAACTGAAAGAAGACAGGAGTGAAAAATGAACAATCATACAGGGATAATGTTTGAAATTAAAACTATCACAACATCATGGTAAAACACCTTAACACATCAATAATATGAATGCATACACACACTACACGGACACAAATGTATGTTTTTGCCTTTCATTCATTTGCACACATACACACACGCACACACAGAGCTACTAACCTGAAGTCCTCAGAGCCCAACACCTCGGTATAGTACATGACTTTACACTTGTGCGAGGAGACCTGCAGGGTAGCTAGCACGTCGTCCACTCGGGGCAGGTTGGTGGCAGAGCAGGCCGGCATGTTGTGGAACTTCCACTGGAGGATATAGAAACCTGGCCATCGCGTTATATGGGACCCCTGAGGAGAGGACACCGGCAAGGTCAGTGACTGAAGGGCAAAAACCACTCACACAAAACATTATTTTAAAGCACATTATGTTGTTGATGGTCCTGGATCCTCACTTGCACACTCTCTCCCTCCTTGCAGGTGAGTGGGGACTCCACCATGCTGTAATCTTGTCCCAGCGTCCATGACTTGTCAATAAGTTGGACGTTGTTGCCGCCCGGCGAGGTGATGCCGTGGGCTCCCAGTGGGTCTTTCCGTGGTGGCTGAGGTGCCCGCTTGGAGTGGTAGATGTTGAAAACAACATCGCCTTTGCACACATCGAAGTCCCAGGTGATGACTGAGGAGGCATCGATTATTTCTATCAGCAGCTGGTTGGAGGAAAGACAGGAGGTAGAGAACACAGAAATTTTAAGTAAGAGATGTTTCAAGAGAGAAAGACAAGAACCACACAAGAGAAAGACTGTACCATTTTCTTTAGCTTTTCTTATTTTTCTTTACACAAAGCACTATGGCAATGATCCTTGCACTCTTTATTACTGTCATTGTCATCAACAGTTGTGTACTTAAAGAAATTAAACTCATACTGTTCTATTATTTTCATGTCGCTCCATATCTGAATAACACCTAAATGTGATAAAAAAGACAAATCAGTGAGAAAGCTGTGAACAGCTGTTTGTGATAGGCCGATTTATCACAAAATCAAAACTGCTTCCAGAAGGGTTATTATGTATGACGATGCATCTGTCCGTGAGGTATAAATTATGTAACATGACAAAGACAGCAGATTATGTTTCAAAGCGATGCTAAATTTGGTCCACATCTGAATTCAAAAACCACTAAGAAGTCATTTATATGTTCCAACCACTAGGTGGCAGACCTTTCAAAAAAACTTCTATCAGCAACCTCATACTGCTCTCTGTTGTCCTGCCCTACATTCATGTAAAACATCACCACGGGCTTATCATCTTTACTTCTCATTTTGGTGCTCTGTGTACAGCCTCACCTCGTGTGGAGCTCCCTTGAAGATGCTAGCGCTTTGGTAGATTGTCTCTGTCCACAGACGGACATCCTCATTCTCGAGCTCCTCAGCTGTGCGGTACATGGACTTGGGAACCAGGCCCCCTTCTGGTACCTCGCACTGCAGAGAAAAAGCATGCGTGCGCATGGAAAAAAAAAACCACAGTGAATTGGGTCAGTAAAGGGGAGATCTCAGTGTGGATTGTGATGTGTTGTGCCCCAGAAAGTTCAGATTCAAAATTAAATCATATTCTTAAAAAAAAAAAAAAAAAAAAAAAAACCCTACAAGTTTAAATCTTCATCAGACACTCACCATGCACTCTCCTCCCAGAAAGTCAGGGATGATCTCCTTGTCAATGTAGTCCACTAGACCTCCAGGACCCTGGTAGTCATTGCCTGCATAGATGAGGAACTTCTTGCGGGTGTTTTCATCAATGAATGGACTCACCTAAGGTCAGAGGGAGAAGCAGATATGGGTCATAGACAGATCAAAATGGTTATGCGGCAAAAGTTACTGCAAAAATGTATGACCTCATAGCAATAACGGGAACTGAGCAGAGTGTTTGTGCTTTGTGTGGTTGCACAAAGAGTCACCTGTTTGTAAAGCTTGTTGTTCTAGTTTGCTGTGATGTAGTGATATTTATAATGTTCTCCGTGTGAAAATGCGGATGGACGACACATTACTGTAAGAAAAGGGCAACATATTGTTCAGGCTAGTGTGTATCCCTCCTGGTTCTCACCAGTGTCCAGAGGACAGGGAAGACTCTGGGGGCTCTCAGGATCAGCAAGCGTCCCAGTGTCTCTGGGTAGTTGGCCTCCACGACCTCGATGATCCTCAGCAGCGCCTTGACTCCTGGTCGCCATAGGTGACGCATGTTCAGCCCTTCCAGATCCACCAGACACGTCCAACAGCTACAGAAGAGGAAGCAAGAGGATTAGAGTGTGGATAAATGAGCCATAGACAAACACTCACTCTCACACACACACAACTGGGCTGCAGCCTCTTTCTGGTCACTTAGCACCTGTCACCCTGAAGTGAAGCTTAAGCGGTGATGGCAGTGCTTGCTAATTCTGGACCCCCTCCACTTCCTCCTCCTCCATGTCTTCCCCATCGCTCTCTCTGTTCTGGCTGAGAGCTGTGACGTGACAGCCATTCATAGTTCACATGCCTTCCTGTGTGGCTCTTATCCCAGCCACCTCCTCCGGTTTGAGAGTGCTGACAGATGACAGATTCCATCTCTGGTCCCTCTCTCTAACTCTCTCCATCGCCATCTGAAGCAGTGCACGCAGAAACAAGCCTTGTGCATTCTTTCCATTTTGAGGGAGATAATACTGTGTATGTGTGTGTGTGTGTGTATCCCTGTGTCCAGGCTACAATTGCTGAACTGAATCCAAATAGCTTGTATGCTGCTTGATGAAATAGACTAATGTTATATAAAATATATAATTTCATCTGTTCCACTTAACCCTGCCCTTCCATTGATCTACGACCACATCTAAAGCTTTTAATATAGTTTTACTGAGAAATTAGGTAGAAGTGATGATTATTTTAGATAGATATATATCGCTAGATTTTTATTTTTTTTTCAACTAATAACTGTTGCATTCTTGTACTCTAGCAACATTCTATCTGCTGCTAATGGCAGGGAAACATGCAAAAGTCTCTGTCAAGTGAAGGGGTTCATTTATATAGCTATAATCAGATATTGTATTTTGATGTATGTAAAACTAGGTAATAACTGACACACACTCTCTCCTTCCGCTTCGTCTTCCGTGTACAAGCTGGGCACCAACATAAAAACACAAGAGTCCACTAACTAGTTTGCTTTGTCTGTTCTGGGCTACTACAGAAACATGGTGGCACAACATGGCAGACTCCATAGAAGAGGACCCACTCCCTATATAGATTGAAATGGCTCATTCTAAGAGAATGAAAACAGATGATTAGATGATCATACACTAATAAAAACATACTTACATATAATATATTCCATTTTTGCCAATAGATACCTGTGATTTTGCACCCTGGTCCTTTAATTGTCACTTTGTTCTCTGTCTTGTCTGACACCCTGTCCTCTGTGTATCCTTCGCACCCTCCAGTACATTTGCTTAGTTTTACTCTTATTCCAATTTGTAATCTTTATTGCACTCTAGTGTTTTTGCTTTAAGAGCATGTCACTCTGCTTTTCACAGCAAAAAAACCTATGATAATGTATTTAGTTTAGTTCATAAAAAGTCAAAAATTGTGAAAATACCCATCACTAGCTTGCAGTGCTCCAGATCAAACAATATTCAGTTTAAGTAGAAAATCCACTACTGTTATGAAGGGTTACCTGATGGGTCGACCAAACACCTTGGTGTTCTCCTCACAGCGTCTCAGACCCTCCTCATTGATAGAAAGCACCTACAATGACACAATATGAACATTTCAAGCATTTGTCTCTCACTCTCGTAGCATGACTTACAGTGAGTGCAGCATTATAAATAAGTAGACTATTTATACATGCCCTGTACTGTATACCCCTATTAATACACTTGTCAGGACATGCCACAGCACATTAATTCCCTAACCTGTAATCCAACCACCAAATGCCTGACCTATAAACTTATAAACCTACACTGACACATGCAAAGTTAAAGTGCAATGCAGCTTGTGTTACGTACATGTCTGAGCAGAGACTCCTCTCCGAGGGCACGGACCAGCCCTTTAGTGTCCATCTGGCCCAGCCTCAGGATGTACAAAGGACGACCATCTAGAAGAATAAAACAAATATTTACATGATCTATCACACTGTTTACATTCTGCGAAGCAGCATTTTAAGTGGAAAGGTCTGCATTGTTTGCCTGACTGTTCTTCTGTTGTGTAAGACAATAAGTGACTATGTACACAGAGAAATGCTTTCATGTTGATGCCGTACAAATACGAGAATGAACGGAGAGGATAAAATGTTCACTGATGTGGGAGCATAAAAGCCACTTACATTTGATTTATATTGTCAACACTCTTTTGTAAATAAGGAATCCACAGCACGCACCCAAATGAAGAATGTGACTGTGTGTAAGTGTGTGTAAGCTACTTGGGTAAACAACAAATTGGCCTCATATTTAATTCACATCCATGGCTGAGGGCTGTGGGTCGCTAAAAATGACTTTGGTGTGTGTGTGTGTAACTTAAGAACTGTCTTTGAGAGCAGATGCAAATCTACCTCTGTCATGGTGGTGCCAGCCCCCGGTGTAGTAGTCCTGGAGGACCTGCGGTGAACTCCAGGTCTCAAGCAGATAGTCCACCTGGTGCTGCTTCCTCCAGGTCAGCGACTGACACAGGATTTCACGGGCTTTGTCCATATTGAAGTCCCTGGCCCGCAAGAAACGCAAGATGTGCTCGTCCTTTGGGATCTGGGTGGTTAGGGGAAAAGTGTTTGGCTGTAGTTCATTTGTGAACAAATAACAAAAGCTTTCTTATCTTTCACAACACTGCTAATGTCACTGTCAGTTTGCTAATCACAGCAAATGGCAGCACAGTTACCCATATTAGCATGTAAAAAGTAGCTGGTAGCAACTAAAATATGACTCAAAATCTGCAACAACTTCACTTTTTGTGTTGTATGCATCTGCAGATGTCCCTTATAATGACAAAATATGGAGGTGGAAAAACAGTACACTACCTTTCCCTTGTGCGTCTCCTGCAGCCATTTGCGAAGTCTGATCAAACAGCTCTCCTGCAGGGGGGTCAGGTCGCCTAGGTAACGTTTGATATAGTCTGCATCTAGCTTGTCTGCAACACAAAAACCAACAATTAAATAATTCAGGCAAACAAGATTTTCACTACTGTAAAATAAAAAAAGGGCTGGCATCCATTTTTGAGTCATCTCTGGGAACAGACCTTCAGGTGTACCAGCCAGGATCTCATTTAGGTTGTCTGCCTGAAGTGCGCTGCTGTCCTGCTTGGCATCCTGAGAGGTGCTGTCCTTGGCATTGGCGGGCAGTGGAATAGAAACGGCGGGTGTGACTGCAAGCTTGGGGAGGTCAGGTGGGCTGGTGGAGAGGCTGGTTGGCCTGGGGGGAGGCAAGGAATGGGAGGAGGGCGTCCAGCGGGGCACGTGGGTGATCCCTTCATCTTCTAGCTCCTTCAGGTAGTACTCAATAATTTCTTTTCCCTGTGAGGAATACAAGTGAGTGTGACTTCACCTATGCTCCAGAAACCTCTCAACACAATTTCACATAACACATTAATGTGAATTTGGTATTATCCATGCAGCACCCTTTATGCTGCATTTTGCAACTAAAAACTGTTGCAAACTTGTACAAAGAAAATATGTACATGTCATCACCTGATGCAACAACGCACACACCTTGTTGATACTGCTGGCATATTGCTTCATAGCAATCTTTTCCACCGTGCTCTCAAAGCCGAAGAAGGACTTGATGTCCAGGCTGGCGCTCTGCTCAAAGCACGTCCAGTCCTCATTCTCCGGGTGAACCTGTATCAACATATACAAGCACATGCTGTATTATATACTGTACACACATGCAGAAACAAGATGACCATGTTACTATGGCAACTACACACCCAGCTTCACTGGGTGATGATGCACAGAGAGAGCAATTTTCACACTGTGGAACTGTCAGTGGGAGTGTGTGTGTGTTAGTCTGTCCATATAAAATTAGCCAGCCCTTTACACATCAGCAGTTAAAATGCATGCCAACATGCAGGAATGCACATATTTCTGGTTTGTGATGTTAAGGTTTTGTTTGGCAATCTCAACCACAGAACAGGGCGTCACTGGATTAGCTGGTCAGTATCCTTCAATATAAAGCACAATTATTTTCTAGCTATCTTTCAGCTGATTCTAGCACTGCTGTGGCAGCTCTAGAGCAGCTCTAGAGCAGCTCCCTGTGCTTGATGATGAAAAAAAATCACCACAGAAACATGTCACTGTCATTTTGGTATTTTCTATTTTATAGTCGAAGTTAAATTCATGTTGATTCAGGCTACAGCATCATTAATTTTGGAAAGAAGTCAAGAGTTAAATGCTTTCTGAAGGCAGTGTTCTGGTAGCTTCATTACTCTTGGCTACCAAAACATTACAGCTTAGGCCAGGTCCATTAGCTCAGTCCAACTGAGCTGTCCATCCCAGTTACTGTTAGCACGAAGTGCTAAAGCACACAGTGAGAACCTCTGTGCAGCCTTGGACTTAAAATTAGTACGCTAGTTGGTTGGAGGCTAATACAATGTGCATGACCTCATTAACTCAGAGCATATCCATTCATGAAAAGGCAGATCTGGATACAATGCACAGAAGTGGAGCTGGTAAGAAAAAGGAGGACATGCATGCTGGTTTCAGGTCAACATGCTTGGTGCTAGTCTAAATATGGCTTTCTCTGCGGGGAAGGAGGGAAGAGATTAGAGGAAGCACAAACATTAACATGGGTGTGTTGGCGGCAGCTTGCCATCCAGCAGCTAAACAACAGCATCACAGAATGTGTGTGTGTGTGTTTGCTCATTTGTCTGTGTGAATAAGTGATTCTGTATAACACAATGGGTTGAGCATGTCACATAAACAGGCAGGGTCAGGGTTTGATTTTCCCTCTGGGGGCCCCTGTGCTAAAAATATACACACTCTTGTTATGAACTGCTTTTGGATAACAGCACAGCAGTGTGGATGCTACTGACCGAATAGCAGCAGGTCTCATGGATAATAACCCTGTTGGAGAAGGTCTCATTATGGGACTCAATGTGCAGCGTCCTCTCCTTTCGGTTCAGTGTATTTTTCTGGATGAAGTAGATGTAGTCCACACCAGCAATCTGCAAACCACACACACAACAAGCCATGTTACAAAAAACTAAACTAATATGTTTATTAGAAATTAAAAATCTCAAAAATTATTATAGTTTGTTGTAAACAAATGAAATAGCAACTGATGTACAATATACCCTTTTGAGCAAGCGTGGGGCATCCACATCCAGGGCACAGCGGCGCTCAACCCTGTGGGTGGATCCATCTTCACTGGTCTCCTCTTTCATGACGTCACTCGCCACAAAAATCGGGATGAGGTGACAGGTGGGGAATCGGCGCTCATAGGCCTGAAAGAGGAAAGAGAGACATCATTGTTAGTTAACAACAGGGGTTTTCAATCTGGGAAGATATCTTTTAGGTTTCGAGTTTCATTCTAGTGAATGAAGTAGAAGGAAAAGAATACAAGTTTCAATAACTCCAGTGTCATCTCTATAAATTCTGCACAAAAGGCAGACAATAAAAGGGTGGTTGAGACAAGATCGTGATAACAAAAGGGGTATATTGTCTTCAGTGTATTAATGACGGCAGTTGAATGGGTTTTTGATAAAGCAAGCAACAAATGTTTCCATATTTTCAGTAGATTATCAAATGTCACCAGTAAAGGCACTATTTACTTCATGAGAAAATGCTGGGCTGAAAACAAAACTAACTGGCTGGTGTCTAACATCATGTGGCTGAGATGCCCCACTAGACACTTTTAACATTTAAAAGTGCTTTGAAGGGAATACATTTTTAAACTACATCCTAAAAATGGTATTCATGTGTAGGGCTCTGAGATTTTCAGTATTTGGAGAAACCTTTATTTCACACTATACTAATGTCTATTTCAATAAATGTGAGAGGCTCAGTATGAGAGTAGTATCATCTTTTTAAAAAACACCCAGCAACAATTGGTCTTGTTCTGTCAGCTTACATACAATTAATCAGAAAAAAGTTAAGAATTCAAGTACTGAGCTATGAGGGCCTGAAGAATTTGAAGAGGTGGACAGAGAACAGCTCTGTGCAGCAAACAAGAGAGAGACCAAACAACAGCTCCTTTAACTTTGCACCATTCCAAACTTCTCGCTGGAGTTAAGCCACAGGAGAAGCACTTTTTAATTCCTTTACAACAAAGGACTCGATATGCAATAACAGGCTCTGCGCCTGAGGGCAACAGTGTGTCTCCAAATAATGTGTTCTCATAAATGCAAAGCATAGGCAAAAGCTCAGCTCTTGTAGAGAGGCCAGCCAGCTGTTATGCAACTGGGCCGCGGCTGGCACAATGTGCAGCTGAGGCACCTATTTCTTCCTTTCCTTTATCAGCACCATCCTCCCATCTTGGGTCAGACTGGCCTGGCTGCATAACTGACAAGTCCAAACACGGCGTGATGTTCATGATAAAGTTAGTCATAACACTGAGACAGTCTGAGACTCTTATGTCATGTATCCTTGCTGCACACACCAACAGGATATTTCCCCATTTTTTAAAAGATTATGTAAATCCATCCTTAAACTTGAGTCTCCAGGATATGAAAGAATGTGTTTACTTAAGCATAAATGAGTGGAGGACAGAGATTATAAAAAAGGACCAGGGAAACAAAGACAGACATAAAGACAAATAAGGAGGAATTGATGTACTAGGGAATGCCATATTGCAAACCTATCAGCTGCCAAATCGACCTCTTTATCAATGGGAACATAGACTGGAAATATACAATATGACTGTAAATGAGAGAGCCAACTGAGATTTACGCATGAGCGAGAGGGGGACAGACTATACAAGATTAACTCAGAGAACGGATGCTTCTCACAAGACTTTTGGGGTCGGCTGAGTTAATGTCAGCTGAGCCTTGCTGATAAAAGTGCCGTGTTCAGTGGAGCATAGGACAACCCACATGTCCTCAAGGTACAATGAAAACCATAAGAAAAGGAGATTAGTGTGAAATAATAATAATGAATTTATAAATAATAATAATAAATTGATAATAAAATTCAACAAATCTGAACACAAAGTTGAAGTTAGATGTCCTTAACCAGAGCCACTTGAAATGACTGGTCCATTTGTTTGTCACTGTTTAGAAACATTTCATCTTTATGACTATATTTCCACATGGACAAACAAACACAAGAGTGGGTTTAGACGGTTTAGTATTTTGAGCAGCAGCAGCCATTGTTTTGTGTCCGATTGGGCAGACAGCAGGGTTCAGCAGCTCCTGACATACCACTGCCGGGGCTACTGAACCACTCAGCTGCCTACTGTCCACAGACAAGAGTGAATTCTGAGCTCTGTTTTTTAGCCCTGATGCTCTGGAACACTGGGTGCAGGCTTTGTACTGCCGTCAGCAAAACAGCACTGACTGTAAACATTAGTTTCACCCATTAAAAACAACCATGCGTCAACAAAAAACCACACACCACCACAAATGCCATGTCCTGTCCAAAACACCACTGGCTGTCACTCAAACAATGCACTCACATACTGTACAAAAATACAGGGTTTGCTTTACAGTTGTAATGAACCAGTTCTATCATGAACAAAACAGACAAAACTAAACAAACAGCACAACTTTTATCTGCCCCCTGCACACAGAAAATAGCCTGACTGTTTTAGTATAAAGGAAAAAAAAAAGGAAGGTGATGATACCAGCTTATTCTTGAGCTTATACTTTAAGGGAATGCTGTGAGGTTTTTCAAAGTACACACACAGACCCAATCTGTTCACATCTAATCATCTGACTAGCTCCTACTTTTACCAGTAAAATTAGTATTACACTGAAAGTTTTGACCATCATGAAAACAAAACTTTGATTCAAGGTTTACGGTGAATGAATCCTGGGTTTGAAGCTTATCAACTATTCACTGCAATTAGTGTCACATGCGACTTTTGTATACATATTAGGGCTGAACGATTTATCGAAATTGAACCCAATCGTGATTTGAACTAATGCGATTTGCAAACCGCAAAGACTACGATTATTTTTACAACAGAGAGTCAGTGGATGCGTCCTTACACTTTTTTTTAGCTGCCTCACAGTTCACACACAGAGCACTGCAGGAGCAACAGAGAAACAGGCTGTAAACTTCACAACCACATCTTGTCTTAAAATGACCAAACCACAAAACTAACTGTGGAGTTAGATACTTGATGAAAACAGAGAGCAGAGCAACAGCACGATGCAGGCAGTGTGAGTCGCTCTGATTCTCTCCACTCCGGTGTCGGGTGAGAGCTGTATACTAGATGCGAGAATGAACACAGCTAAAGCTGAAACTACCTGTGATATGACGAGTTAAAAGCAGCTGACAGTGTCAACAGGCCAGCAAGAGAGATAACTGAGCTGTGACCAAGATGCCAACTTTGTCTGCAGTGTTTCTGCTATACATATTTTGTAGTGGCGGCTCGCCACTATAATATTATTGCTGCTGATATTATAAAGTTGCAAAATACCCGGTCGAGTCGAGAAGGAGAGAGAGAGAAAGAAGAGAAAAAGAGAAAATGGTAGAATGAACTACCTAACATTAAGTTAGGTTTGTATATGTATTTTGTATTTTCTACCTGGACAAATCCTGTCGAGTTTTAATCAGCTGTGTCTGTCTCTACCGGCTCTCTGTGTGCCTGTCAGTCTCCTGTCATTCCCCCTCAGTGTATGAGCATTTGAAAAATCACCACAGGCAGTATTAGTTAGTATACAGAGCAGTTAATATTTCAATAATATCTTTAATGGTAATGCTCCATCACATGTTTTATATGTATATACTGAATCCTGGACTGAGGCTTGACTTTCAAATTATATCACAAATCAAATCGCAATATCTGTCAGAAAAATCCCTATTAGATTTTTTTCCAAAATCATTCAGTCCTACTAAAAGATACCAATTTTGAAAATGAATTACAATAATTGAAAATTATGCCTATTAACAAACATTACATTACATTACTCCATCATAAATATTTTGTCACATTAATCTCTGAAGTTCTTGTCTTTTTTAACTCTACCAACCAAGTACCAAGGTTTAGCAGCATTTCAGTGGCTGTTTACACAAGACCTTGTTTGAGCCAACAAACCATGAGGCTACAGTCGATCATGATGCGTTGACTCACCTCTAACAGGATCATGTCTACATTCATGTTGACACTCTATAGAGAACCTTCTTCTGTTGCGAAGTGTTTTGTAGGCATAACACACAGCTAAACACAAGTAAAAATAACACTGACTCAATATTCAGGTCATTTGGCATCTATCCAGATAATTACTTAAGTCTACACTGACCTACAAATGAATGCTGGCAAATAGTGTGGACATGTGTAACACTTAAAGAGTATTCCATTAAGACATTTTTTCTGTATTTTTCCTATTCCCCACCATTATGGAGATAAATGGTGACCTGGAACCTGCTGCTGAATCTATTGAATTCAGATGAGATAATGGACACAACATTACATGTCAGGTGTGTCAAAAATAAACAGAAAGCTATAGCTTCATAACAATAAGCTGTATACCTGACATCTGCGATGCTCTATTCATTTCCAGCCACCACTGAAACCAGATTTCCACGAAACTTCTTAGTAAGCAGCCAAAGCAGCAGTTTGGCAACAAACATAATTATACATGACACCACCCTTTCACGTAGTCGGCCTTTGGGATGAGGAACAGGCACTGATGACATATCAACCCAAACAGCCATGGTAACCAAACTCCTCCACAGTAAATAATCACGTGTCCTCATGTGTCCTCTGTCCTTTGCTTCAACTCTTTCCTGGAACATGTTAGCACACTGAGACAAAATATAGCAAAACAAAACCTATCCCAGTTTCCAGACTAGCTCAAAAACCACTGCATGGGTAAGAAAGACTGGGAGAACATCGCCTCCCAGTCTCTATGGTGATAGGGAATGTTCAGACACACCTCAGCTGGCCAAACCATGAGTAATGGTTTCTGGAATTTGGCTAGAGATTTTATGTGCTTTCCAGGGGCGCATGAGAGAAAATATAAAAACAATACATCACGTCTTGAACCTTTCCTGCAAACAGAGAAAACATTTCCCATCTGGACAAAAGGCACTGTGGATAAGGACATGGGTATGGAAAACAAGACCTGCTCTGCTCCGGAAGGGAGATTCAGGAAATCCAGTAGTTCCAAAGGAATACATAACATACTTTAGGCCTACAAAGGGCTGCATGCTGCATGTATACGTGTGTAAAGTACTACAGGCCAAGAAAACAAGAGTACTGGCAGGATGCCCAGCTATTATCTGGTTTAAACTATTGGCATAAAAAAACAAACTTAAATATAGCTGTAAGCAAACAAATACAGGAAAAACAGCTCTCTAGGACATAGCAAGTTTTCTCAAGTTTTAATCATTTTTTTTATGTCTGAGTTTCATACCTCTAAAGTAATCACAACTTAAACTACTGGCAAATTGAGCAAATGAAATACCCAACAAATCAAGTAAAAATCTGATAAACTGATTATTATATTCAAAGTAAATTAACCTGTAGCTATTTTTATGATCAGTTAATGTTTGGCATTTCCAAAAATGTGTTGAAAATCAAAACGGCTGAGAACCACTGGCATCAAATAGCAGGATCATTCAACTACAGTGAAATTGAAAGAAACGTACCTCTGACAATGGTGCTGAGTCATACTGATACCTGCAAGATGTAACTCTGCATTTGTTGTATACACATGAAGCATTCTGTCACTGCACATTGACACGTTGAAACAGAAAACATGTCTGTGGTTAGAGAAGGGAGGAGGTGGTGTGAGCCCACCAATGTACTACAATGCATTAACACGAAATAGTTATACTGAATTGCATGGAGAGTAAGAAACCCCAAAGCTGTTGTAACATAGCAACAGCTCTGATGCAATGTTTCTGTATACAGCTGTCAGTCCTACAGCAACTACAGGAAGCTGTGACTTGCAGAAGACATGAACTGACTTTATGGTATATATTCTCATACATAAAGTTTTATATTGCATTGACTCGAACCTCAGTTATAGAGACAAAAACAAAATAACACAAACATATTAGACTTCTCAGTTTTTGTTAGACAGGACCATTCTCCTGTCCCTGCCAGACAACAGAGGGCTTTAAAACCCTTTCGTTCCATTTCT
The DNA here is from genome assembly GCA_033238685.1 of Lates japonicus. NCBI lineage: Eukaryota > Metazoa > Chordata > Actinopteri > Centropomidae > Lates > Lates japonicus. The sequence goes on along the minus strand of BRZM01000043.1, from coordinate 6,884,083 downwards.
TGAGTGTGTTATGCCATTTGCTTATCTAGTCAATCTTGAAAGTGAGACAACAGTCAATCTGCCAGGACGAAGATGAAAGTCTTTGGCCTATAGTTCTCCTGGATGTAACACTGACCGCAGAACACTTCCTACTTCCTCTGGAGCTTATTGAAAATGGTTGTGTAACAGAGACAACAGCTGCCCAGAAGTCAACCTCTGCTATTTTTATCAGCTGGCTTTCCTGGTAGCTGGCTAAATGGGAACATTTTGGTTAGGGGCACTTTTAAGATTAAGACACTGATGAGGACAAGCCTAGTGATGAAGTGAAAACACACTGCCAAACCACAGTACACAAAGGCTGAGACGCAACAGTTGATCTGGCTGCATTTTCAGAGTACTCAGAGGACACTCAATAAAAGAGAGTGAGTAACTGCAGTGAAGTAGAGGAAACAGTTGAGATGTTCTATTCATGGGTTCATTCACTGTAATGTATAAATAGCAATCTATGCCTGTTGTTTCTCATGTAACAAACAAATGAGTCATGATGACTTACACATTTGGTCTCAGTTATAAACCAGCAATGCACACATACTATATAATACACTGAATAATTACCAGCATGTGTCATCAAATGCTGCCTGAGACACTAAAACTTCCCTTCTGTCATTTCAGTATCTTTCAGTCTCACACATCCAGTCACACTGATAAATGAGGCCCACTGTCAGGCAACTAACAACAGGCTACAATATCAGGACTACTAGCACACTTCAGTCTTTCTAATGTTTCCTCTTAAAAGACCCAATACAAATATGTAGAACAATGAAACATCACCTTTTCAGATGCAAACAAAACCTAGCTTTGAGTGATGGCCACTGGCCAGGGTGTGACGTCATTTAACCAGTGTTTGGTGGCAAAAATCATTACAACCCACCACCCTGGGCAATGCTGGGCCCTGACCTGTTGGGGACGTCATTACAGGGGTTGAGCTCACACATCAGCAGTCACATATTTGTATTTTTGTTGGGCATTGTCCACCATGTGCTCACCAATAATTGGCCTGACTGGATCGCGTTCAATGTTGCTCGCTAAGGGGATATTAGGATGTTGTCTGGTGGACAACTGGGGTCACAAAAACATTTGAGACTACTAGGCCTACAGATTAGTGATATCACTGGGCACTAGCAGGATACCAAATGACAGATGATGTCACATTCATTTGTGTGACAGGTTGTCGCAGACACACGCCTCTGACAATAATGGTTCTGACGCAAAAACCTTGCTGGCATCGGTTTACATAACTTGAGGTGAACAAGTTATAGAGAATGAGCTATGGAGATCAGCATATGGAGAGGAAAATTCCTCCTGGTTTTCATTTCTGAGAGCAAAGCTATAAACTCCAAACTAGGTCATTGACGAGGACGGGGGGAGAGCACGAGGAAGACTACTGAGGAGGCAGCTTGAAAATTCTGGGTTTCTTCTAACTGATTAAAATAAGAAAAGGAAGTGTGAAAAAAAGGTGTTAAATAGTTAATAATAACTTCAGACAGGCTATACTGGTTTATCTGTGCACTAGGGATGATCAAGAAGAATGAAAGAGTCTTATCCTTAGTGGTATCATGGTGAAAACAAGAAAAGAGAAATCTCTACCACAAGCTCTGTGTTTGGATTTCCTTAAATTTTTTCAATTACTACAGTTTATCCAGAAACAATGGCGGTAAGACCTTGATTTGGTATGAAAGGGCTGGTTTCACTATGACTCATCTCAACTTTTGAATCACACTAAGCATTTCAATAGGGAGCTACTCATGTGAGCCTAAACAGGTGAAACCACTATTTGGAAGAGATCCTGTGATGTATCAAGAGCTTCCATGTCCTGTCCCTCCACGGCAGGGCCAACAGTTTTACACTGTAATACTACAGGGATGCTGTGCACACAGTAGTGTTGGTATACTCATATCACTATTCTATTAGCATACTTAACATAGTATTTGGTTTACTCATCAACAGACTTTAATGTTTTGAGCTGCTGTCACATCTAAAGAAAGAGAGCATAAAATGTAGGTGAGTGTGATGTAAAAGGTTCATCATGGTGAATTATGGGTAATCACAACATTACCTAAAGACAGGAAAGAATAAGTTTCTCCATCATCAGCAAAAGCATCTGAGCTTAAGTGTGGACTGGATGTGTGGTAGGAGAGAGAACAATCTCCTGATTGAGAGGATGCAACAATAGAGCCTTTGGTTTCTGCATGCCATACCACCCACTTCTCTCCTTTCACTGATCTCACTGCTACAGTGTGCATTGTAATAGCAGAACTGCCTGGAACTGCCAACTTGGGGTGGGGGGTGGGGGGCTGGGGGCAAACTGCCCAGTACACAGACCTTATATAAATGTCAGGTCCTAAATATTTGGTAGGCCAAGCAATATGCTAAACTGTTGAGCTAGGTTATGCATGCATGACTGGATATATGTGTGCACCAGGGAACAGAAAGCAGCAGGATGGCCATCTGTCGGCCATCAAAAAGTCCTCACAGTACGAACAAGAAATGTTAGGCTACACACATTTCCGCTGGTGTAAGGTTTACTGAGACATAACTCAGTTTGAATTCAGTCAGCTCATTAAAAAACACACAGAAACTGCTGAGATAACGATGCTCCAAAATGATGAAATGGACCAATTTCTGAGGACACATTTTGGTAGGAGTCAGTTGCATTAGAAATAAAAGAATTACTTACAAAAGATACCACAAAGTAGGGTCTTAAAGAATCCAGATTTCAAAGGGAAATTAAACAGTGCAAATGTTATTACCAAGTGTTAGTGACTGGGTATTTTCTGATATGTGTCAACCATTTCATTAGTGTACTGAAACCTTCCACCCTTTTAAAGTTAAACATTATTACATCTTTTTTGGAGTCAGTGTCTCACAAAAAAAGGTGTCTAGCAATAAGTGATGCTCTCTCACCTCTCATGTACAACATCCTCTACAGTCAATAATATTTGGTTAGGAATCCCTGAGAATTCCTCATGAGCAACAAGATACAGGAAATTGCAGCATTATTGACATCCTGCTTTACAGTAAAGAGAGGAGCTGGCAAAGCATATTCGCTGCCTGTTCTGCCACCATTATTACAAGATTCAGTTATTTTATCTACTGTGATCAATCTCTTATTGAACAGTTACAGTAAATACTGCTGGAGCTTCCTGAGCATCAAAGTTCTTCCAGCTGACAGATGAAGGGAGAGGGAGGACAGAGAGACTGGTGATTTCTAATTACTGCTCTTTAGAGATGAATGGACTCTTCTTTGTGTGAGTATGGGCTGTATGTGAGAATGCATTTGGATCTGATGAAAAAAAAAAAGATAATGAAGTTGTTCATGGGTTGTCTGTCATCTACCATTCACACTGTGTTGTATCTAAAATCTGACTGCAGAGTGATCGATTTTTTATTTATCTGCGCTAAAAAACAGGCCAATCTAGACATGCTGCACTTACTTGATCTGAGGGTGTGAGGAAAACCAGCTCAAAATAAAACTACATACTAGCAGAAAAAATATAATGGCAAACATATACATAAAGGCAAAACCTGTCATAGTAAACTGTATGTATTTCTTTTTAACGTCACATAGCTGCCACATAGATCTGAGTCACTATCCATTGCCACACTGTGGTATGATTGTGTAAAATACGCTAAAGGGTCATTGTGTAAGAGAGTGCGTACACACTCATCTGTCTCGCAGAACGACGCAGATTGGGGGAGGGGAGCTATTGGGGCAGCATCTCGACCTTGCAGCAGCAGTGAAGAGGGTGAATGAATGTCGTGGTGGATCAGTGAATGAAATCAGCCCCAGGATTTTCTCATAGGCTCACACAGCCCCACGTGGTGATGGTGATACAGTCCTCTATTTGAAGCAGCACGCTGGACGATAAGCTCCCCCTCCCCAAGGCAGGCCATAACTCTTCATCGTTTTTGGCAAACAGCATCTAGCTGAGTAAGTGAATTAGACTCAGCTCTGACAGATTCATTCAGAAAAGTGGATGGGAATTTTCTGAATCAGAACAGACAGGTGCAATGCTTGGAAACACTCATGAGAAAAGCACACATAAACAGCTAAATCAGCAAACATTTCACTGGAGCAGGCTTACTAAATTTCCTTCTAGATATTAAATCACCTCTGAGGAGCTCTGCCTGAATAGGGGAATCTTTGCTTGTACACATCTAGACCTGAAACCATTCAGTGATATGAGTGACAGACAAGCCAGCAGCTCACAGATGGATTATAAGAATAGAGTAAAGCCTGGGATGCTTCGGCGCTAGAGAATTGGGCTGCAAAAGCCTTAACCAGACCTGGCCATAAGTGGGTCAGGACATGGTGGGACAGGACATTACCCTGGCAGGGCTGCTTTGCACTGAGCCAGGCTAGACACAGAAGGGGGACAGCAGGATGAGCCAAGTTTAGAAACACAGGCTCTGCAGTAAACAGGCACAAAAAACAATGTGTTGGGAGGCTGATACTTGGAAAAACATGCCATGGGTGACCCACATATAAACAGTTAGAGGAGGTACAAGGAGCTTAAAGTAGTTCACAGTGCAAAAGAAGAAGACATTACCACACTATACAGGATCTGAGTCCCCAGCTGCAGCAGTATCTCTTTGCAGAAAACTAAACTGATGACATGAAACATTTCATCATCAACAGTGTCTCTCTTCTTGAACTTTTCACTCTTTGTAGCATAAAAAATGTGAGCTCTGTTATCTTAAGGAGCTGAGTTTTGGTGCTGCTATCTCACTAACCAACAGTCATAATACTGATATGCATCTACTGCACACAAGTACTTTTGTACACCATGTTCTGTTCTGTTTTGCATGATGGAAGCTCAGATTTACTCTGAAATATTTCCTGTAGTCTGCCATGATACAGTGCAAAGGCTACACTTGCACGGTGTGTTGACAGAGGTTGCCTCTCTCTCTCTCTCTCTCTCTCTCTTTCTTTCATCTACTGTCTCTTACTGCAGGGTTCTGCCTCCGGAGCTGTAGAGTCTCCTGCTGCTCCCATGATCCAGCTCAACCGACGATGTGATAACAATTAAATATTTATTAGTGTTAGTGGAAGTGTTATTGCTATTAATGTTTCACTGTTCTGTTGTTATTACTCCTTTAGCTATTATTATTATTATTATTATTATTATTATTACTATTTACATTTTAGTCTGTGTATTTGCAATGCTGTCTTTCTCTTACCCCATCCCCCCACCCCACCCCTGTCTAAACCCAATCGGTCTAGGCAGATGGCCGCCCACCCTGAGTCCGGTTCTGCTTGAGGTTTCTGCCTCTTAAAAAGAGGTTTTCCTTGCCACAGTTGCTTGCTCATGGTGGATCTGTTGAGTCTCTCTCTGTAAATTTTATAAGATAAAGAGTACAGTCTAGACCTGCTCTATATGTACAGTGCCTCGAGATAACTTGTGTTGTGAATTGGCGCTATATAAATAACATTGACTTGACTTGTTACATGAACTTGTTTTTAAGAGAAAGACAATAAAGAAAAAGAACCAGGTAGGACACAATATTGATAGCAATCAAATGCAGAACTGGTTAAACAGTTAAAAAATGAGGTGCCCTGCCAATAATCACAGGTGTCCATGTGAAGGGGACTCAACTGCTTAATGCTGTTCACACACTGAAATGCATTGCAGTGCCGGTCCATTTCATTCACCTGCCAAAGCACCTCATGCATATACAGTAAGTAGAAAGGACACCTGAACTGAGCTAGAAAATCAACCAATTATTTTTCAGTCTTACACTGAGGGCCTCACTAATGAGGCTTTGGTAATAACTTGTTAAAGAACAACAGGGTCCCGTCTGCACTAGTGTCAGAGCATGAAAGGGTATGTCTGACAAGTGTGTGGATTGGACTTATTCAGCCTTTGCTTTCAACTGCGTTAACACAGTGTGTGGGCCCTACAGAAAGGAAACTGAAGTTCAGAGAATTTGATGTTGCACAGTTGTAGCCCAGAGGCTACTGTATAGGCAGACACAGCTTAGCCTAATAAGTGGCTAACACAGTTTGGGTCACCCTGCCTCTCCCTTTGACTCACTTCCCTTTTTGTTTTTCTTCTTGTAGCATTTCTGTCCAGACCAGTGAGTTCTACTGAATACAGCTGTCTTTCCTCATCTTTTAGCCAATTCCTTTTATCTGTGTTCTGTAGTCACTAAACTGTATGTCTGTAATGCTTTTAGGAATTCAGTTTTTACAAGGTAAAGAATGACATATTTCTGATGACTATTCAGAATATAATACAATAAAACTATATCAAGATGACCCAGTTTGCTTTTGAAATTCAGTCTGTTTCCACACAAACACAGTATCTTAAGTATACGTATTTATTTGTGTTTGTGTTGCTGGCACTGATAAAGAGGATTTAGTCACAAAGACGGAAACGTCCCCTGACATTGATGGTGCCTACAAGTCCAACAGGAATTACACTAGCATGGCACATCCTGTTCCTTCCTCTGTAGAAAGTCTACTGGGACAGGGGCAGGACCAAAGCGCTTTGTCCTCAAGGATTAGCTACAGACCTATACGTTTCCATGGAGCAGGTTAGGCTTTGACTCTCTTAATACCCTCTCTCTGTAGCATTCGTGTTAATATGAGACTTTAGGGATAGTTCTGAGTCTTTCAGGCTCAACTGTAACAGACATCAACACGTTAGCAGTTATTTACTGTTCTGGGGTCAGCCAGATTTTTATTCCTCTTGTGGCTACTGAAGTCATTCTTCATCATTGGATGTGTGCCAGAGGCAACTGTCCTTTCAGGCCTGAAACAAGAGCAAGAGGGGTATTGTGTTGTGCTTTAGACATTCCTCTGTGACTCCCTGAGGACAGACTAGAGGCTCTGAGACTGGACTGCTGCGATAACAGCAGCAACAGCATTGACTACATTTCCTGTTATTGATATGCAGCAGCAGACTCAAGGGACTGCTGTGGCTGAAGGTGATTTTGAAAAAAACAACAACAAATGCTGCTGTACTTCCATGATACTACAAACAAGCTAACTTTGTGGACTGATAAAAAGACTATCAAATTCAAAACTAATAACTTTGTGTGCTTTTGGGCAGCTCAAACAAACCCAGTCGGCTGTTCTTGGGACACAGCAACCAATGGGCACAGCTCTCAGAGGGATGAGCATGTTGACGTTGACTGAGTTTTTGTATCTTACTTACAATTACAAAGAAAACAAAAAGAAGTTCAGAGTTTCCTACTGGGCACATACTGAAGGTGCTGTGGTGTTTCACTCTGGCACCATTCTAATCTAGTCAGTGCTTTCAGCAGCTGGCCTTTGTGACATGCAATCCTAAACATTTTCTGCAATAAATCACTTAGTGGAAGATTACAGCACAATCTTCAATTAAGTGTCAAGTCTAGAGCTGTCAGGTTTACTTGTACAGCTCTTAATCAGTGTTGCAATCTCAAAGCGCCTCACAATACCCACAAGCCAAAATTAAAACAATGAAAAAATGTTTTCCATTTAATGACCAGATTTTGGTATGCACAGGTGACTTCATTCTCAAAACAAACTTTATGACCATTAAACTTCATGTTATATTGGTAAAAAAAAAAAAAAAAATTCTATGTCATAATTGTTGCAGCGAAAGCTACAGATTGTAAAACCATCAGACTAGTCTTTAACTGCCAATTCACGAGAAGAGTGTCAAATCTGCCAAAAAGCTGTCAACACTAAGAATACTGAGAATACCATGTTCAGAGCTGGGTACAGTAACTGCTGCAGAACAAAAACAGCTGAAGGGGATCTGAGATCCAGGCCTAGCCTTATGCAACAGTACATTCAAGCCACAGCAGTGTAAGCCAGAGGTTGAAATACTTTGATAGCACCTGTCAACGAGCCGAGTGGCTCCTCGGGGCCAAGAGAGGAGAGGCTGTATTTCATCTAGACTAAAGGAATTCATTTAAAGGCTTTAACAGAGGAATGTAGAGCCTTCGCCGACCCTCACAAGAGTAAATGGGCGTTTCGAAGAACTGACAGTATCCAAACAACAGAGTCAAGTAGAGAGAGAACACCAAATTCCTCAAAACAAAATGTCAAATATAATCCCCCAACAGACGAGAGGGAGAAGCCATTATTGGCAAATATTTCAGACGCCTCAGACAGAGGAACTGGAAAGAGGAATAACAAGGCTGAACTAAGCTACGGCCCAATACAGTAATGTGCATATTGTTTTGAACTACTCAGTGTAATGCCTGCACAATATGTACACCTAACACATAAACACGTAAACATAGTCCTGAGGGAAAGAAGCTGATTCTTGTTAACACAGCAGATAAACCGTACACTGTATCAATACTTCATGATGGTTTCCCACAAACACAGGATGTTATTACGCTACTATGCTGCAATAGTGACAGAGTTGCTATAGAGGAAGTGAGAGGGGAGAGATTTCACTGGATTTTCAATAAAAAGGAGCCAGCAAGTGCTGTGACGTACCATTAAGTCTGCTCTGCAGTGTCTGCAAAAATACTCACTGCAGAGAAAAGTCACAAAAGAGGAGAAAAAATCGGAATGCACCAAACTCAGCTTCAAACAGACTGAAATGTATGTTTTAGCCACTTAATAGATCAAAAGTTCACTATGAATTCTGACCACATTACTCACACTGTTTGTATCTTAATCATGATATCATACAATACAAAGCAAACTATTTTTTTCTGTATCCAACATCTAACATACACTGTATCTGATGCTGCCCTAGTTTAAAAGCACCCAGGGCTACACCGTTAGTTTTCCAAAAGTAAGCCTGTGCCATCTACAAAGAGGACATGAGGTGGGTCATCTCCAGCTTACAAATCATGTAAGTCTGCTTTGCTATTAGTATTCCCCCCATTGGCTGCATGTGCAGACCCAGGTGTTAGGTACCAGCCCTCTATTTATAGCCATCTGTTTGCCCGGTGCTCAATCCAGTTTGCGCTAAGGAGATTTAATCTTCCTGTATCCTCCTACAAGTCGGTGTAGAAAGCTGATTTCCATTTAAAGAAAACAGCACCTGTCTGGAACCTGGTGTGGTAAAACCCACATGGCAGGCTGTTAAAAGAAAGTCATTCCAAACTAACTTCCAGGTCATCTGAGATCATTTAAATGAGTGAAGCAGGAAAACACTGTAGAAATGATCAGCACGGCAATACAGCATCTCTGACTAGTTCAATTGTTTGGCTGAAATTGTCAGTTGTATAATCAGGCTGGGACTCTGCATGCGTGCGCTAACTGACAAACAGCGGCTGAGGTCAAAGCACTGCTGAGTAAACCACCCATCCACAATCCATCCAGTGTGTGATTATAGGCCCCAGTGTAGTACGCTATAGCTTCTTTTTCTACCACTGTTTTTAAAAAGAAAGTAGATCTCACTTTAACAATACAGAGACCCTGCACTATAGGGAATTAATCAGTGTTTTCCATGCAATGGCTGCTGAATCATCTAGCCAGTGTATTTTCCCTGACATCCAACCACCCCCAAACCTGCATCACAGACTGACTGGCGGTTACACACACAGCAAACTAGATACATAAAAAGGGAAATTAACATTAAGTTCCAGAATTTACAGACAGAAAACATAGATGGCACCAGGAATGCTACTAAGAAGGCCATTTAAAAACTGAGCAAAAAGAAAGCAGAGGAGAATGCAAATCCACACTCACTCTGCACTCAACATGAGCACTCATGCCTGAACATGAACAAAAACATGCAGCAAAGCAGTTGCTTGCTAAAAGCCACACTAGGCACTGAATTTTTAACAGTGCAAATGGACTACTGCAGCCAGGTCTGCAATGGAACCTGTTTAACAGAACAGCACAGCCGAGTTGTATACTCAGATGCTGAGTGTGCAAACATACAGCAACACTTCAGTGAACAATGAAGAGATCTTACACCTCAAGATGATAGAAAGTAGAAGCAATTTATCATGTCAGTAACGCACATGATATGAGAGAGTGAGATGGGTGTCATGGGGGTATAACCTCATTCCAGCTGATAAATCACTGGCCAGTTTTAGGCTATGGTCAGTGTGTTCACACTGCAAACAACTCAAACAACAAAATTAAGCTTAAACTCTGATTCTACAATGAAACACATTAGTTGTGATGGTTGTCAGAAACCTCTCTCATAGTGTGATGGTGATGCAGAAACATCAAGTAAATTGCATGCACTGCAGTCTGCCTTTAGCAACAGCATTTTGAATATGTGACCAAATAGCATGCAAGGTGTGTAATTCAATGACTATCCTCTGTGGGTGACCTCTGAAGCGCCCACCCACTAGCATTACATAACTCTGCATCTATGGCATGCAATATTCATGTGGACAGACGGCTCACTGCGACTACAGGTACAGACACTTACCGCCATCACCAGCTCAAAGGGATGCTTGTACACCCGCACAGGTGACTGGTACTTCTGCACCATGATGGGGATTGCAGCAACACCAACAACCTGAGGGATAAATCAATCAGAAAAGAATGAGTAAGCTGTGATCATAGGCATTTGTGAAAGAAAGAAATGCTGAGGTATAGGGCTGCATTTCATTCCATATTGGCATCATTGCAACAACTGTGTGCTGCTGAGTGCCAGAATTACACCATTATAGCAGCATCTGGCCCTACAACAGGAGACTTGCTGTGTGTTTTGGCTGACTTGATGCTTGAATGATGCCAGGTGTTTGCATGTGTGTTTGTGTGCTGGAAAGCAGCCCTAAAAACTAGAAAACCATGTCTAGTGATGGGCTGCAGAGAGGAACTCTCCTGAGCCATGACCAAGGATGATCAGTGGATGCAGCATTTCCTGCTCCTTTATCAAACAGAGACTGTACCACTGCATTGTGTTTTCTCTGCAAACTATAGGGGATATAACTAAGCGAAGTCCAACTACTGTCTCTGCAGAAGCTCAGGGCACAGATATGTACAATGTCACTTCACGTAACCAAAAAAAAAGCCAGGTGCTATTCATTCTGTATAACTTAAACAGGACATTGAACATGCTGCAGCGTTTGATGGGGTCTGAGCAAAACCGTATCAATACAAGGAATCTTCTAGTCACTTGAAAATCACTAGTGGTAAAAGACAAATGCACATATGTTTTCATGAGCCAAACAAAATGTGTTGCAAAAACTCAAGGTAACTCCACATAAGTGCAATGGTGTTGCTTGAACGTCGTGTTCTGTTTGTTCAGCATGCTGGTACATGTTTCTATCTCCTGCTATGCTGTTGATGGGAACACGACTACAGGAGGGTGTGTGAGCTTATGTCCCAGCACTACTTTATGAGGGTTCAGGGCGAGCAGACTAATAATAACCGGGCTAGGACAGACAGAACACAAACAGGTCGCCACAGTATTCCTCTCTACACAACATATATCTAACTTTTGCTACTGCCATACATAATTACCGTCATGCTTCAGGGTCTGCCAGCAACTTCAAAGACACGTAAAAACAAGGCAATTACTTAAGCACAGAGACTTGAAATGACACACTTTCAAACACACGTTTATGTCTTACTGAAATCAAGTCTAAGCGACTAGTAACTGCTATTTAAGTATCACGTCCTATTATCTTCCCTAACGCGTATGTATAAGTTCTGTCATTGTGTACACTGTTTCGTACAAACGCCTCGTGTTTTGAACGGTTTCGTTTTTGTCATTTGTTTTGGTCCTTTATTGAATTGCTTTGATGTCCGTATAACAGGATGTCGCCTGTAACGTCAACGTTTACAAGTTTTAAGTGAGCCACGGCTTAAACATCGCATGTTTTAATCACTAAATATTATGTTTCTAGTTAATTTAAAATTAAACTCAAAGCAGGTACTGTTATTTCAACACAATCGACTAGATAGTGGTTAAGATTTGCCACGCCGACTTGTTAACGTTAGCTTATACATTGGTGCTGGCTAACTGAGGAAGCAAGCTAGCGCTAACTTTACAAATCGCTGGTATCTTGACATAAATCTCATAACTGGCGCTTACCGGTGACCCAAAAAACAAAAGAAATCTGGACTTGTTCTCTCTGGTTAGTCGTCGTTTCTCCTGAGGGGGTTATCCGAGTGAACTCTTGCCATTCCCCTCTTAGGCTCTTCACTTCGCCGGGTCCGGGTGTTGAGCTGGTGCCAGCAGCTTATAGTGCTAGCTGGCCATGTAGCCGGATTGACTAGCTAACAAGCTAACCGTCGGACAGGTCTCACAGCCCGAAACTGACGGGCATGGTAAAGAGCGATAAACTGAAAATCAAAAATCACTCGAAATTAATCACGCCTAAACAGATGAAGTGTCAACAGTGGACTGTATCCCCCTTTGAATCATCTCCTCCTCTCTCGATCATGCATGTGATGCCGTCGCTCCTCCCCGTTTACTGAGCTCGGTTTTTTCCACCTCTCAGAGGAGCGCAGTGCTGTGTTCATAAAAATCCACTGCCTGATCACATCTGTTCAAGCGAAGGGAAAACACCAGAGGACCGTCATCTGTGAGCAATGCAGATGATTACACCAATACAAAATGTAGTCCCCAGGTCACATTATTATTGTTTCATTTCAAAGTATTGACCACGAATTACACTGCAGCCATAAGTCACATAGTGTACGGCTTATTTGCGGTTTTATTATGCAACCAGCTCAGCAGCTTAATATCATATGTTTCCAGTGCAGTGTTGTGTATCTGCTACACACAGGCATGTATAGCCTACACTGTTATTGTCAATAGAGGGAAATATCTCGCAATTGAGACAGACATTTAACCAAAAAATACAAACACTATGGTTGTGCATTAACAGTAGGTGAGGGTGACTTGAAACCTACCTGCTTACTTAAAGGTGTGCTACAGCAATATAGTACTGTACTTCCATAAGGTTGGGAGACTCATACAAGTGACATTTTCAAAGGACTGATGGCATCAGAGGCATCAGATAGGCTTGTCTTAAAAATTTGAGATTTTGAGTTTGGGAAAAGCTGCCCTGGTGATATCATGAGGGTTATTATCCCAGATGTGAAACAGCTCCCCCAGAGTGTGTTGTGTTACATGTTACAGCCTTACTTGTCTAAGTTTTGATTAAAGGTCTGGGCTTTAATTGCTGATTTGATAATCCAGTGCACTGGGTTGCACCAAAGCCACACCACTGTCTATCTTTCAGTCGTTCAAAATGACAGAGTGGTATCTTTCCCAGGAGAGTGTCTTTGGTTTCATCTGTACCTCTGAAGTGTGCGACCTTGGTGAGGCGCCAAACCCCCAGACACCTAGTGTAAAGGGAGACAGCCATTTTAAGCCATAGGTAATCAATGCTGCTGCTGTTGGAATCTGATAGTTAGTGCTGACATGTAAAATGAGCTTTGCAAACAAGTACTGATCAAATTAATAGTATGAACATGCTAATTTACACCCCTGAAACGCAAGACCTCCACCTTAAACAGAGTTTGATAGATGTCCGACAGGTAGATGGATGATAGATTAGTCTAAAAAACATTAAACCCATCTATCAACAATAAAGTATGCAAGTACTTAATTTTGTACATGTACATAATTTTTGTTATACGTTAACAAAATATTAACAAACTATCGTCATTTCAAGCTCATGTGTTTCATACATGTGTGTTTCTCTCACAGATATGTTTTGACTTTGCTGTGGCCTCTAAGCTTCTGTTTAGTTCTCAGAGTTAAATACACTCACATCCTAATTATGTAAGGGGTTTAGAAGCGATGGCGGTCGATGATAGCATTAAGACGATTGTGTTTCAAAGGGCAGGCCAGTTTAGTTTGTGAAGCTTACACCAAGGTCTGTCCCAACACCAAATGTTAAAGAACAACAGCAGTCATGTTAAAAAATAAAGTTATTGAATGGTCATGTAATGTCTGGCTGGAGAATATGTTTATGGAGAATGTGGCCCATTGTGAATCCATTGCAACAAAGTAATGCACCATTCATTGCTTTACCATGAAAACAGGATGTGGCAGTGAATACCACATCTTTGGTTCAGATTCAGTCAAGGTCGTTGCTAAAGGTCATCATGTTGTGTGTTGCTCAGTGGGTCCCCATGGGAGGAGGTCGCCTTCTGTGAGGGACAACAGAACAAAGACATCATCAAGTCTGGTGTACAGTGGGTTCTGCAAGGGTAAAGGCAAATACTATGTTACTGTGATGTCCTAGATTCAGATCTAGTAGGGGTGTGAATAGACAACTACTGCTGATACTTTGACAGTCTCATTGGCTGTGCAGGGTTTGATCAAGAGCATGCGTTCTTACTGAAGTATATGATAGTAGCATCTGAGGCAAATAGTGATATGCCACCTGGATCAATCACTGAGGAGCACATAACAGGAAATACTCTATATTTCAGGTTAATCTACTTCATACTTAAGAACAATTTCAATGGATGTGCAGTGTCCTCTACTGGGCAATGGCTGCAGTTACAACCAACTGAAATCTAGGAGGCAGGAGCGCATGCCATGAGGTAAACAATCGGATCACGTAATGTAAATGCATTAAAATGATGTGGTTTTAACGCAGACTTTACTCCATAAGCTGAACAATAACCAACAACATGGCTTCTCCAGAGGGTACAGGACTGACATGTTAACATCTTATTTAGAGCCAGAGCAGCCAGATAAACACAATTACTCAAAGCAAACAATTTTTGTAGTTTTAGAAAACATTCAGCAAGCTCAAATGTCAAAGGCTTTAACTCTGTATCACTAGATAAAGCACATTCTCAGGACAGATTTCCTTATTACTAAGAGCTGGCACTGCATAATGAACTTTCCATTTTCTCTACCACAATAATAGAGCAATCACATTTAACCCATCTGCAAATTTTTGTTTTCCAAAACAAGAAATGATTCTATTTCCCCTTCCACCTGAAATGCTCCATTTGCTATTCAATTTTGTACATTCATGGTCCAATGACCATGGTAATCCCCTGATTTTTCCTCTGGCATCACCATGAGGTTGATACTGTATTTGTAATGAGGTATGTCCATAACTGTTGAATGGAGTGCAATAAAATTTAGAAAAGATATTCCCTTTAAACCTGCTAAACATACACATTTTAGAATTGTTTTTGTGAATTTATCCTTCCATTAGTGTTGACCTCAAAGTACCACTGTGCCACTGGCATAGCTGTAGAAACTGTGTTTTTTGACATGAAGCAATTTATGGTATGGAGGACAGATAAAGTTAAAGATCAAACTCTGAGACAATATTTTATCTGAATTTTTGCTAAAGAATCATGACGATTTCTTTAACGTGACTATATAACAAAATGTTGCTGCTGGACTTATGGTGATAAAAGCTATATTATCTCTCAATTAGAGACACAACTAATGATTATTTTCATTGTCATTGTTTCATCTTTTAATCCTTCAATTGTTTTCTCTATAAAAATGTTTGAAAATAGTGAAAAATGACTTGTATAGCTTCCCAAAGTTACATTTTCATTTTCCATTTATTGTCTTATGTGATAAAAACAAAGCGTAAAATTCTCACATTTAAGAATATGAAACTTTTTTCTTTTCTTTTTTTTTCTTAATAATGGACAAAAAACTATTATTTGAATATTACAACATTGTCTGATTAATTTTCTCTTTATTGACTAGGTGATTTATTGACTAATTGCAGCTCTGAAGTTAATGCACATTTTCAATATTATTTAAATATCAAAATACAGCCACCAGAGGGCCCCAATAAGACAACACAAAAATGTAACTTCCGGTAATCTTATACAACTGACTCTTAAAAAGGAAAGGAATAAATTTACACATATATGAATTTGCAGAGATGTTCTTAAATGATCAGCATATTTTGAAGTAACTTAAAGAGAGAATCAAATAGCAGTCAGGTAACAATCCTGTTTATACATTCAAATGTCCAGAGATTAGATGTAATTTGCAGTGTGCTGCAGTAGCATCAGTAACCCACTGTCCACTTGTGTTTTACCATCAGGTAATGACTGACATTAATGGTGATATCTCTCCACACTGGGACACAGAAATATATTGCAGGTGTGTACAAGCAGAGAGCAGCATGAGAGGAGGAAGTGGTTTTCAGAGTCTGACAAACCGATCTCGGCAGGAAGTGCAGCCTCGCTTTGACAGGAAACCAATCTTAACAGTCAACAGTCCATACTCCCACAGGTAGCTGATAACAGATGGATACTGTCTCTCTGCTTTATTGATCATGGTATAAACAACAGTCATAGTCAAACTGAGTCTACATCCTTCCCTTACTCATTTTTGTTAGACAGAGAGGGATGTTGTCTTTTTTTTTTATATATGTCACCCTAATTACACATCTAACTACCATTAATTACCATTAATACACTAAGTACACTTCTAAACATAGGATCATAAATCTCAATCACTGTATTTGAATGACTGACTTACAAATTCTTATCTTTTAAGTATCTTGATGAATAAGAGAAAACTGAGAGAGTGTTAGAATGTCCTTGAAACTCCATCATTTAAATGATCTTAGAATGTAAAACCACATTTCTCAAACTGATACTTCAGCAGACAAAGTGACTCATTAACTGACAGACAAACAGGTTTCCATTGAAGTGGAGGGAGCTGATAACTACAGCACCTAGAGCAGGCCTACATCTAACTGCACTTTGAGTTAAGTTAATGCACAGATAATAAAAGGCGGATTTCTCCAAGAAACCCTGGATCATGTAAGTTTGAGGGGACATTAGAGAGGGAGTTTCATTTGGAGGAAACCTTAGACATAAAAGCAGAACAGGAAGCAAGGAAGAAAGGAAGTATTAAGTGAAAACATACAGGGCGGACAAAAATAGTGAGATTTCTGTAAATAGGTGAACTTCTCTGTGCCATTTAATGAGGAAGCAAACAGTCTATGAGTAAGAGGAGTTGGGTGCTGCAGCAGAGCAACCACAGACAGAGCACGTCGTATGTTGTTGCCGGATAACGTTTTGCAAGACAGGAAACGAGAAGAGCAAGAGAGATAGAGCCAGTACAGGCGTGGACAACTCTGTCATCCTTAACACGGACAACAATCTCTAAGATAGAAGTAAATCAGAGGGGGAACACGCAAGACATTTGAATTTTGTTTGATGCATCCTTGAGAGAAGAGACAGAGCTTGATTCACAAACTGAAATGGGCACCGAGGAGAAAGATTCTGAGCCTGCAGCTCAACAACCACCAAAGGAGCAGGAATCACCGGAGAAGGAAAAGGAATTTCCAGTGGAACCTCCTCAAGGGCAAATATCTGAGACCCCTGACCCCCTCAATACGTACAAGTGGCATACTGGATCCAAGGGAACACTTGATGAGGTGAAAGAAGAAGGAGGAGCAGCTTCTTCCACATCTACAATTGATAAGATCCATAAGGCCTCCACCAACAAATGGAGCAAGATGCAGAACTGGCGCAAAGCCATGAGTGAGGACCCCGGGGAGAAAAATTCATCTGGTGGGAAAGGTGGAGAGGGAGCCAAGCCAGATAAAGGAACTGCTGGAACCAGAAAGAACCCCTTCAGAAGAGCCCTGTCCGAGCCTCCGGGGTCACTGTTCGCAGCCCTCTCCCCTTCCTCCAGTGCAGCCAGCTCAGCTAATGCAGCTTCATCCTCAGCTGCTGCAGAGGCCTCAGGAGTCTCCTCCACAGACCCTTCACAAAGAGCAGGTGGAGGGGCGCTGATAAAAAAGTACCTGAGGACTGTTTCCCAGAAGCTCAAGAGGCCCAAGCTGCAGAGTCGGAGCAGCACCCCATCATTACTACATGGTAAAGTCCTTTTATATATACTCAAACAATTTTAACTTAATTACTCAGTCCTCTGATTTCATGTTTAACATTAGCAGCAGCTGTATTGTGTAATTTGGGATGACACAAAAATGTAATTTAAACAACTCCATGTTTGGAATGACACATTTTGATACAACAAACACATCAACTTATGGTAAAATGTGAATGCCAGCATATAAAATGCCCTGAGCGACATTTTGTTGTCATGTATCAAAATGGTTACCTCATGGGTTTGAGTATGATTTCCTTTTACTGTATGTAGTATCAGTGACACACTTGAGTAGGTGGGGTATGTGTGACTTTCTTCACAATGACACGTGATTAATACAGATGTATTACTGTATTTCAGCAGCTAATGTCACGTTAGACAAAGCAACAAACTGATGTTATCTGTAGAAATAGTTCCAATTACCTGGGGATTTTCTGAGGTTAAATTCTGGAAAAGGTGGAATACATTAGCTTACCAATAAAAGCTACAGTGGTGTATATTTTCACTGGAGATAAATGGAAAACTCAATTAAAATTCAAAAGCAAAAGAGCTGATCTCAGAAAAGCTAAAGAACCTTGAAAGGGTAAAAAAAAAAGAAAAAAAGACCAGACATCCCTATCATTGAATTAGAGTTTAAAACACACCTGATGACAAATGTCTGACAACTATGCAAAGCAATCTGCATCAATGGTAACCTCAAGATGCGACTTACTCGTATTCCTAAGATTCATAGACTTCAAGATATGGTTAATTTTTCACCCTAATTTGTACTGTAAAAATAATGAGAAAATAAATTAAAGCCAAAATAAATGCCAACAGAGTGGTATAAGGAGTTTTTTAAACAGCATTAAAAGAGCATCAAACTCATTGCCAAAAGCAGTGATTTACGTTGAGTCCTGGTGTAATCGCAGCATTACCCTTTGTAAATGCATGCAAATGACCAGGTGACACTGGAACTCAAGTGTTTACACACAGAACTGGTTTACACAGACAATCTGATCATTGTTTCAGCAACTTAGGAGACTTTAGCAGAACCCCAGCCTTCTTCAGGCAGTACTGTCAGACCCTCACAGTGAACATGGCAAAGACCAAAACCATCACTTTCAAAAAAAGGTGAAAACTTCAGAGAAATGACCCAGAAGTTTAAAAGCTGTAAAGAACAACAAACCAACCCCCACAGGAAACTCGTGCTCTGCTGAGACAGAACTCAAAGCAATACAGGTTAGAGAAACTAGTTAGAAAAAAACATCTGGTCTTGAACCAATTATGGTACTGAAGTGTGTGGCTCCTTAGAACACAAAGACCAGTTAAAATCTTGTACATGTACGAAGAAAAAAAAACCTTCATTCACTATTCTTTGCTTTTGATAGTCATAAAAGTGTGATTAAAAAAATCTGCTGCCTTCTGATACAATAGTCAAAAAATTAAAGCTGGTACTAGACTGGCTGACCTTTCATCTAGTGACATTAGAAACCTCAGCTGACATCTGGACAGCTTCAGAGAAGTATACATACCCAAATGTGAACTTTGGGTAGGTATAATCCACACTCACAAACACACAAAAACTTGCTGTCATCTGGGATTTAAAAAATTGATAAACAAGGAGCAAATCTCATTCATTATGTAAAATGTCACTTCCTGCCACCATTTCTTTATCTCTTCTTTTAAACCAATGAATATTTAGTTGTTATCTATTTATCCTACACGGTCCTGTGGAAAAACTTTCTACTTACATTTACTTTACTGTCATCATCATTATGCTTCAGCAGGATACACAAAATACCTTGCCAATAAAGTTTATTAAAAAGGAGAGAATGTAAACTTGAAGTACTATGCAAATACACGCTGAAGGACACGCACATGAAGACAAAACTACAGAGAAACCACAGGATGTGCGCAGTTCATCCTGGTGTGTCATGAAAAGAGAGCGATAGCATCTGTAGCCTCAGCAACTCCACAAATGGGAGTGGCCATGTGCTGTGGGAGATAACATGCCATAATTACCAAAAATAAAAAAACAAACACGGGCCAGCATGTGCCTCCAATTACACTACTTCAATATCCATATATTATAAAGGATAAAGGATATGTTTGGTTCGCCAAAGTAAGAGAAACTACACTCTTATTTATTTTGCAGAATAGTAGAAATAGTAGAATAATTAGCATGCAGTTGCATTTTGCGCATAAAGAGCTTACAGCAATGTGTGTAGCAATGAATATTGATGTAAGTGTGTGCACATGTGTGCTTGTGTGGCAGATGTGTGTGAGGCTGAAGCAGCTGCACCCACTGAACTCCCACGACTACAATGGGCCCCACCTCAGGAGGTCCCCTTATGGGACATCAGCAACTGTTCCCTTGAGGATGGACAAATTGTCATACCCCCAGAGGAAGAGGTACCAACACACACACACACACATATACACATACACACTACTCACCAACTGCCCATGGTTCATCAACAGTCTATTACACTTGCAGACACAGTGCGAGTGAGAAAAATATAAAAAATCACTATGTTCTTTACCCCTGAAAAGAATGCAGAGTCTTCAAAGTTGTTTATTTTGATAGATTATTTTTCTTTATTCTTTGTGGGTTTTTTTCTCAGCCAACAATGTGGACCCGAAATCGTGTCAGCAGTTGCCTGTCCAACCTCAGCATGCAGAACCTTGTAGATATCGACACAGGTTAATACTTCACCCGCACACACCCACACACACACAGAAATGTATGTAAAATCAAGCAAAAATAAAGAAGTTCTGTGTATTCTAAAATGCAGTGAACATTAAGCAAAACCATGAGGAAACTGAACAAGCATAACCAACATAACAGCCACTGACATCACAGTCACACTAAGTATGATACCGCAGACAGTCACAGAGGAAATAGCTGATGTTTATGCGTGCGAGTGACTGTCAAATTGCTTCCTCTACGTTTTTTGGGGAAGATAGCATCACGCCTGGGTGTTCTACCAGTACAATGAAAGCTTGTAGAGAGCGAAAGGGCACAGTCAGTATCTGCTTCCATTCAACTCTACCGGTTTGCTGAGAAGAAGCTCAGACGCTGTTCTGTGGAAGTGACTGATCCTGCATTGATTTTGGCTGGTTGGCGTGGTGTCACCATCAACATATGTTAATGAAGAGAGGAAGGCTATGTTAAAGGGACAGAGATCGAAGTAACAAGACTGTGGCAAACCTGCAGACTAAATGATGGGATTTAGACGCTGGTTTGTCTGTGGTGGGGCTTTGGGTAAGCAAAAGATAATCTATTTGACAGAACTCTGTGAACTCTATGTACATTTAGATGTTGTTGAAGATGTCTTCACCTTACAATTGAAGGGTTAAAAACAGTGACATTGAAGACACAAATCAGGGGAAATTGTAGCAGAACATGATTTTCCAATTTTATTGTTTTAAGTGTCACTAATAAGAATGTCTGCTGGCGAAGTATGCACAATTACTAAACTTTACTTAGATAACTGCAGCTCCAGCTGAAAACCACATCCTGTATGGGCTAATCTGATTGTATTTGCTAATAATTCAGTTGAAG
Organism: Lates japonicus; assembly: GCA_033238685.1. Classification (NCBI taxonomy): domain Eukaryota; kingdom Metazoa; phylum Chordata; class Actinopteri; family Centropomidae; genus Lates; species Lates japonicus. The sequence goes on along the minus strand of BRZM01000043.1, from coordinate 6,862,780 downwards.
TGCAGACATGAGTACTGCCAGTGGTGTTGGAACAGTTAGGAGTTTGAGAAAATGGTTCGATGTCACAGAATGCCAATTAAAACTGTTGCCTGGAAACAAATTACTCATATAATAGAAAGGCATAAAATGCTGGCTGCAAACCCTAAATGAAAAACAAGCTATATTGGGGTGCCCCCATGGCCGAATGGTTGGGGTGTGTACCACATGGGCCTTAGTGCCCTAAGCAGCTGGTCCTTGGATCAACCCCCGGACCGGCTGGACCTTTACTGTATGTCATTCCCCTACTCTCTCTCCCTGTTTCCTGTCTCTCTCCACTGTCCTGTCCAAATAAAGGCAAAAAAAGTCCCCCCAAAAATGTATTTCTTTAGAGAACATTTGCGTTACAATATTATAAAACACTGACATGAAATGACTCATTGTCAATACAGAGTGTTTGTTTCATCCTGATATTTAGAATGTAGCCCTGACCATGTGGACATGCCAGGTGGTCCTCGACCAAAGAGCCAAGACACTGGTGTGAAAGTGAGTGTTTTACACATAAGCGATAACAATCTTTCTGCCAGACCCAAATTTCCTGTTGATGTAATACATAATTGCCCTCAAACACCATGCTTACCTTCTTGACCCTTAGGCGCTGATTAAGCGACGTCTGGAGAACAAGACCAAGAGGCACAGCGCCCAACTAGGACTAACCAAAGGAAACAAGTACAGTACATTGTATTTGTAAAGACAGTATAGTCCATAACTACTGACACTTGCTCTGTACTCCAAAATATCTGTTTTTAAATGATTGGAGGGAGGCACTTCAGGTTTACACTGTCTCTGTGAGATGGAGCTATATGTTAATGTCAGCATGATAACATGCTCACAATGACAATGTAAACATGCTAATGTTTATTGGGTAAAATGTTTACCATGTTCAATGTTAACATTCACTACCTCCTACAAAAACACAAAGTACAACAGAGGATGGGAATGTCATCAGTTTTATAAGAACAATATTTGGTCATATAAGATTCATGGGAAAAATTCATGGGAATTCATCTAATAGTTTCTGGATGGATGTTGGTACATTAGATTGGGAAGAGGAAGAGCAAGACCCATCAGCAAAATCCATAGGCTTCATCATCTGGGTACCATGGATATCTGTACAACATTCCATGGCAATAATCTCTACCAGAAATCTCTTTTTTTTAAATTCCCATAATGACAGGAAAGAAGAGATTCAAATCTATCAGTTTATATTTATCACATGCATTCATGTACCCTTTTGAAGTATCAGCAGTCTGTGAAAGTTCTAGATAGTGCTGGTGTCCCATTGACAGAACAATGGGTAGTAAAAGATTTAAATAAATTGTGTTACCCTCAACAAATCATGGTATTTGACACCTGACTGACTTTTTTCACTTTTTAAGGCACTATGGATCCCGAGAGTCTGTGTCAATTCCAGTTGGTGCAGTGGGGAATCTAGACCTGAGTGCAGACACCAGCACTGTCATCAGACCAGTGCACAGCTCCATTCTGGGGGAGAAGTACTGCTTTGAGGTAGACTTTGACTTGTGCATGCTCCTGCAGGTTCTTTCAAGTCAAACAAAAAAAACTTCCTATCCCAGTATGGCTAACAGCATTCTGTTGGTTTCAATGTATTTACAGGTGATCAACTCTGAGAACACTCACTGCTTTGGCTGCTCCTCAGCTGCTGAACGTGACCGCTGGATTGAGGACCTAAGACGCGCTGCCCAGCCCAATAAAGTAAGCCTTCTTAGCCATTTGCTCCAAAAATGTGTCATCCAAAATCTAAATGCTTATAAGAAGATCTAAATGCATCAATGTTCACAGGATAACATTGAGCGCACAGAGTACTCCCTGAGTCTGTGGGTAAATGAAGCTAAGGATCTGCCACCCAAACGGCGTTATTACTGTGAGGTACACTTGGACGGGACCCTGTTCGCCCGTACCAGCAGACGAGCTGTTGGCAAGCCATCTAACAACTCCGGTCTGGCAGGGGACAGCTCTACTGGGTCTTCAGGAGGCCTGGGGGCCAGTGGAGGTGTGGCTGGAGGGTGTCAACTATTCTGGGGTGAATTCTTTGAGCTGGATAACCTGCCCTGTGTCTCCCAAATCACCTTGCACCTCTTCCGCGAAGAGGACCCCAAGAAAAAGCGCCACTCCCGAGATGAGTCCAGCCTGCAGCCACTGGGAAGTGTGCCCATACCTTTGGCTGATATCCGAGGGAGAACCTATCAGGAGAAGTGGTATCCGATTACTCCATACAAGGCCTCAGGCACAGCAGGGAACAAAGAGGTGCTGGGACCACAGGCGTCACTCCGCATCAAGGCCCGTTTCCAGAATCTGCAAGTGTTGCCAATGGAGAAATACAAAGAGTTTGCTGAGTATGTGACAGTGGATTATGTGGAAATGTGCAGAAGTCTAGAGCCACTTCTGAATGTCAAGGAGAAGGAAGAGCTGGCGGGAGCTCTGGTCCATGTACTGCAGAGTATTGGAAAAGCCAAGGTGAATAATAAGCTAACTGCATTGTAATTTTGAAATCCCACAGTAGAAAAATATCACTAAAAGGTATAATTGTAATAATAAGGAATGATAACATTTTCTCTTAACTGAATGTGCATGCTTCAGGAGTTCCTCATTGATTTGGGCAGTGCAGAGGTGGAGCGTCTTGGAGAGAAGGAGGCACTGATCTTCAGAGAGAACACACTTGCCACTAAAGCCATAGATGAATATATGAAGCTTGTTGGTCAGAAGTACCTCATTGACACACTAGGTAGGGTAGCTCAGTGGTACAGATGCCTTCCTATAATTGGTATTGGTTGGTGATTTGTTTTTGCCAATCTCTGTGCTTTTCTTTTTCACCTCAGGAGAGTTTATCACCCGTCTTTATGCCTCAGTGGAGAACTGTGAAGTTGATCCTCGTAAATGCCCTGCCTCTGAACTGGCAAATAACCAGAAGCACTTAAGGGAAACCTGTGAGGAGGTGGTGCAGAAGATTATTGAGATCCATGGGTGAGAGGGGAGAGCTCATCATAGAAAAACATATGAAATAACAAGCAGCAGTTGTGTTTAAGTGGAATTCACAGAGCTGTTACTTGAAATGTTTTTTGCTTTCAGACCCTTTCCAGAAGAGTTAAACAAGATCTTCTCCAGTTGGGCGGAGCTGTGTGAAGACCAAGGCAGACCAGAGATTGGCCAGCGTCTCATCTCTGCTTCCCTCTTCCTTCGCTTCTTATGTCCTGCTATCCTCAGTCCCTCTCTTTTTGGTCTAACACAGTCTTATCCAGAGCCAAATACCCTGCGTACCCTCACCTTAACTGCCAAAGTCATCCAGAATTTGGCCAACTTCACCCTGTAAGTAGCTTCTTATCTGCATAGACAGTCAAATACATCACTTTTGTGCATTTATATATGAGCAAAATACCTGCTGACACACTGTATTCTAGGAATGAAAATGATGACAACTTCTTAGTTTATCTGAAGTGGCTTATGTAAATTAAATCTCTCGTTCTGATTCAGGTTTGGGGAGAAGGAAGAGTACATGCTCTTTATGAATGAATTCCTGCAGCAGCACTGGGATGGAATGAGGGGTTTTCTACAGACAGTGTCCAATCAAGACACTGAAATCCCAATGACTTCCTTTGATGGCTATGTCGATCTGCCTCTGCGCTTGGCTGTGCTCCATGGCCTGCTAGTAGACATCATCTATCAGAGGGACCAGGTAGAATGGAAAACCAATGGGTCCAGTTTGGTAGTTGGTTGTTACAATTTGTGTAACTTTCACAGTATTAATCATTTGTGTGTACTTGAACGTAAAGCTAGTGTTTGATTGAACAGTAAACTGTTCAACATACTTTATAGTTTCCGGTCTCCATGAGCCAGTTTGGGGACTCATATGCAGAGAAAAACTCAATCACTTTTAGCTCAGCTGCTGTGCCTCCTAATCCTTATGGTCTGGTTATGCTAGAAAAGAATGAGTGTACGACATGTTGTCTGACCACATCCAAATGGCAACACTTTAAGGTGAAGTGAAAAAGTGGTTGTCATAGAGAGAGGTGAAACACGATAATTGTTTAAATATGGGGATGACACTTTTTCAGACAGTCTCTGGTAAAAAGCATAGTCTAAACATCAGAATGTCAGAAATAGTTGTGTAAAGAACTAAAAAGGGGGCTCAAGGGAGAAACACCTAATTAAAGACCTAGTTTGCAATGAGACATTTTCATTTCAACCTGCCAGACTAGCTCCAGTTGTGGGTTAGCTGTATACATTGTGACTGATGTTTCCATGTACAGCTTTTGTTGGTACCATTTTTCTTATCCACAGAAGGTATCAAGACACTGATAACATGTTTAATGACTTTACTAAATTTGGCCTAACAGGTAGCTTGTTTTTCCTCAGGACACAATTGACAAGCTGCACCCTCTGCCTTCAATTCTGAACCAGATAACAGAGTCACTCGGCCCAGAAGCACCTCGGATCATAGTTAGCAGGTATGTTTAAGGCCCATATCTTACTTAACATGTCAGCAACATGTGATGTATTATGAATTTGAATATGGTGCACTGATATGTTACTTAAGCAGGCTCTTTCTTGCAGCCAAATGGGACAAGCCAAGCCAGTTTATGTTCCTCCTAAAGATTTGGGCAAGTACAGCCCTCACCAGTCATCCCTCCAGCAGCTTCCTGTGGACACCAAAGGCCCAAGAGAAGGGTATGATAGCTTTATATGTGTTACTGGGCTCAGTCAAGCTTTCTGGATGTCAATAGTCATGAAGGTGATTTCTGACTGCCCTGTTAAGTTTTTGTACCAATGATCCATCCAATCATCCAATTAATATCACCCAGTGGTGGTATGGTTCACTGTGGCTACAGTGCAGGTATGCAGACTTCCTAAGATGCTAGACCTCCAGCTATGTCCTCCAGATCCTTTTTGGGAAATCCAGAGGTATTCCCAAACCAGATGGGATATGTAATCCCTTTGTAGGTTCTGGGTCCTAGTGTTCTCCTCTCAGTTGGTCCTGCCCAGAATACCACCACAAGAAGTTGTCAGGAGGGCATTCTAATCAGATGCCGAAATAACTGCAACTCATTCTTCTTAATGTCTGAGTTCTTCACCCTATCCAGTCACATATGTCTACAGCCTTCTTCTCTCAGTCACTACCCAAAGCTCATGACCACATGTAGAGGTTACAAGTAGATCAACCTGTAAGGCCTCTTCAGACTGGCCAGTAAAAGGATCTGTATATGCTTGATCAGAACCTGTTTACATATACGGATAATAGCACACATTATAAGACAGTCACTTGGAAAGCATAGTTTTGCACTTGATTACATATATGAAACATGAAGTGGGTGTGAGAGTCGGATTGTCTGTCTGTTAAAGAAATTGTTGGAAACGGCTCTCCCTAATCCAATGTTGGGAAGATCTGGTTGAGGGGGTTTCAAAACCTCTAACACTTAAAATGTGATGTTCTTCCTCATCCCCCACCATACAAACAGTCAAGGATTTTCTTGAGTGCAAAAGAAGCACCAATTCACTATGTTTTACTGCAATAAATCTCTATGGTGAAAGGCCTCTTTTATATTATTGACAAAACTAGCTGGATGGTACCCTTTACTCAATTCAGAATATACACATATAGTGCACAATACAGATGCAGAATGGTTTAACCTGTTAGAATGATTTGCAGATTTTCCAAATACCATCATATGTTGTATGGCACTTCAATAATTAATACATTTATCCATTCACTCAACAGGGATGGCAAGACTCAGAGGAGCATGAGAGAGAGGAAGCCAGTCACCAGAACTCAGAGTGCTCCACACAGACGCCCCGGTCATCCAAAACATGCCCTGAAGAGACAGACAAGTTCTGAAGCTCTGCCAACATCTGACCATGAACAAGAGATGGAGACCAACCAGCCACTTATCTCACCACCAAATACTGTGAGTACAAAGAGGAACTGTGAGTCTAGCTCAGCTATTTTGGCTACTGCGCTCAGCAGGTCATGTGCTCATGCCTCTTCTGGTGGCTATATTGAAATACTACATGCTTTAGAATATATAATAAACATATAGAGTAAACATAATTCTGACTTTTATGTTAATACAGAGATGGCTTTGTCTGGTTAATCAGAAGGAATCATGTAGACAATCTTCCATCTTGTTTCAGAGTGCTAGCATCAAACGCCAACCTGCACCAGTTCCCTGGATCAAAGTTATCCACAACAGAGAATCAAGTGAGATGAAGACTGAGCATGAGGAGTTCAGCTTATTGGACAGGGTATGTCAAACCTGCTACCTACTGAAGTGACCTGATTATGGTTGTAAAGTATATGATTTCATTATCACATTTCATTAAATGTCAATCTGTAATATACACACCAGCATGCTCAAGAGCTGTCGGAGCTTCGTCTGGGCATAGAGCAGGTGACAGAACGTGAGCTGGACATGGCAAAGCGCCTGGAGGACTTCATCATCCAAAGCCAGGACCAGAATGCAATGCTGCAGGCTGAGGTGAACGAGCTCCGGAATCTGCTGGCTGTGCGAGAGGAGCAGCTTGCCAGTGCCACCTTCAGGTAGCATGGTTTCACAGTAATATGCATGCTCCATTTGTCATAAAATGTATTCAGGGTTCAAGCTAAATATATTTAATTTTACCTGCATTTTGTGGTATATTATTCTATATTATTCAGTCTGCATAATCTGTGTATTCCACACTTTATAACTTAATCTCATAAAACTAAATGAAGTTGATTATATCTTTTAGATTGGATGCAGAGAGCAGTACGCTTTTCTGTGTTTGAATTGTTACTATTAATTATTAAGTTTCCATATTATCTGCAACTGAAGTGTTCTGTTCTTGTCTAAATGGATGTCTCTTTTATCTGTGTCTGTCACAGGCTGGGTGTAATTGAGGAGGAAAGGGAGGAGGATGAGAGGAAGCTAAGTGTTGCCATTGCAGCAGCTGAGCGAATGAACGTACTGGTAAGAAAGACAGAGAGAGCCAATTATCAAGCAGGGAAGAAATTAAATGCACTTTAAAAGCTTTGTTAAAGGAGCAGTTCACCTCACAATTCATTTTTTATCATTCAACTCAATGTCAGTCAAAACTGAGCTCTAACACTGAGCATGTTTGTGTAACTCATTACTATACACAGCCTAACTTGTAACTGTTAAGGGGTAATTTTTGAAGCTTCTAGGTGAAAAGCATTTCATTTTTTTAACTGTGTTTTGAAGCCTAATAATTGCACTATTTGTGTCCCATGCACAGTTGGGGATGAGCTCTGCTTTAACAGCTGGGACAATATAGGAGTTAATAAGACAAATACTAAATTAAATTCATTTGAGAGAGAGTTGTTTTGGCCCTTTTAATGTTTCACCTGGGCTGTGACAAATTTGGATTTAAATATCAGTACCTATTGTAAACAGTTCACATTTGATGCAGCTTTTCCATAATACTAAGGTAATTACTGTGGTGGCAGAGACCCCTTCTGATAGAAAAAAACTATTCAATTGCATGCATAAATGAGATGGAAAAAAAATCAAACATATTGATGGGTGTTTCCTATGTGCTCACAGGAGGAGCAGTTTGCAGGCCTGCTGAGGGATCTTCACCAGCTCAGTGAGGCCTACAACAGTGGCCAAAACAACATACAGCATCCTGAGAAGCCACACATCAACAGCAACTGAGCCCTGATAGCTTCACTATCACAATTTTGTATAAACACGTATATAAAGTTCATGTGGAAACCACTGCCTGAAGTTTCCATTTTGGTTTCCTGGTTAGATGTAAGTTTATTCTATAAACATAGTCACAATAGATATGAGCTGGCAAACTCTGGCTCAGGTGAGACCTACAGAATTTGTCTGCATTTCAGCTTTTACTGTATCTCAGCTACAGATGCATTTGACTTTAAAACCTTACTGATAAATAAAATAAATACAACCTGAAGTGTTTCTCTCAATGCATTCTGCAGTGTTCCATGCAGCAGTGGTGGAAAATAACTCAGTATATGTACTCAAATACTGCATTTAAATATGGCTTTGAGGTAATTAGATTTTAATTGAGTTATGATCATATGGTGCTTTGTTCTTCTATTCTCTTTATACTTCTAAATGGAAAATGTTGCACTTTATACTCCACTACACTGACAATCTAAAAGTCTATCAATATCAATCAGTATCAATCTAAGCTGGTAAACTTACATCAACAGCTACAACCGATAGCAACGTGTTCTAGTAGGAGAGGAACATGCAGCAAACAGCTGCTCAACGCATGTCTGCATGTCACAAACTGAGGGGCACAATTAAAACATTGTCACACTGAACGTGAATTATATTGACATGACCCCCCCAGTCATATTAATACTCACATTCCCAGAGACACCGGCCGTAGAGGTGGAGTCGCAGCCATTTTCAACTCCACTTTACTAATTAACCCCTAAACCTAAACTCAATTCTAATTCATTTGAAAGCCTTGTTCTTAGTCTGTCCCACCCAAGGTGGAAAACATTAAAGCCAATTTTATTTGTTGTAGTGTACCGTCCTCCTGGTCCATACTCTGATTTCTTATCTGAATTTTCAGAGTTCCTGTCGAGTTTGGTTCTTAAAACAGATAAAGTTATTATTGTAGGCGACTTCAATATTCATGTTGATGTCAACAATGACAGCCTTAGCTCTGCTTTTTCCTCATTACTAGACTGTATTGGCTTCTCTCAGTGTGTAAATAAACCCACTCACTGTTTCAGTCACACTCTCGATCTTGTTTTAGCTTATGGTATCGATATTGAACATGTAACAGTCTTCCCACAGAATCCCGTTCTATCAGACCACTTTTTAATCACTTTTGAATTCATATTGCTAGATTATGTATTATCAGCAAAAAACATCCTGACTAGAAATATTTCAGATAATGCAGTAGTTAAATTCAAGGAAATGATTCCCACTAACTTAGGTCCAGTGCCTCATCTTAATTTAGCAGAAGTTACTCCCTCCCAGCTTGATCATCTTGTAGACAGTGTTGCAGACTCACTACGTACAACTTTAGACTCCATCGCCCCCCTAAAAATGAAAACAATAAAGAGAAAGAGGCAAGCTCCATGATTCAACTCCCAAACCCGTTCACTGAAACAAACAGCACGTAGGCTTGAAAGAGTGTGGCGTTCCACCAAACTGGAAGAATCCCACTTAGCCTGGCAGGATAGTGTCAAAAGATATAAAAAGGCCCTCTGTAATGCAAGAGGCGCCTATTACTCATCATTAATAGAGGATAATAAGAACAACCCCAGGTTTCTCTTCAGCGCTGTAGCCAGGCTGACAGAGAGTCACAGCTCTATAGATCCACGCATCCCTATAACCCTCAGCAGCAATGATTTTATGATTTTTTTTAATGATAAAATCTCTACCATTAGAGATAACATTAATCACATCCTGCCTTCAACCAGCACTGATTTATGTCACAACACAGGATCCATAGACTCAGCTGCAAAACCTAACCTTGACTCCTTTTCTCCCATCGACCTCCCCCAACTCACATCAATTATTTCAGCATCTAAACGTTCAACTTGTCTCCTAGACCCCATCCCAACTAGGCTGCTTAAGGAAGCTCTGCCCTTAATTTGCAGTCCTGTATTAGATATGTTAAATCTGTCCTTGTTAACAGGTTATGTGCCGCAGTCGTATAAAACAGCTGTAATCAAACCTCTCCTAAAAAAGCCCACTCTAGATCCAGACGTATTAGCCAATTACAGACCTATATCTAACCTCCCCTTTCTTTCCCCCCCGTTTATTTGAGAATTTTCAGTCAGGATTTAGATTGTATCACAGCACAGAGACAGCACTTGTAAAAGTTACAAACGACCTCCTGATAGCATCAGACAACGGACTTGTTTCTGTACTTGTCTTGTTAGATCTCAGTGCTGCTTTTGATACAATTGACTATCACATCCTTTTACAGAGACTGGAGCACTTTATTGGTATTAAAGGAACTGCACTAAACTGGTTTAAGTCCTATCTATCTGATAGGCTTCAGTTTGTACATGTTAACAACTACTCCTCCATGTACACAAAAGTTAGACATGGAGTTCCACAAGGGTCAGTGCTTGGACCAATCCTCTTCACTCTGTATATGCTTCCCTTGGGCAATATTATCAGAAAACACTCCATAAATTTCCATTGTTATGCAGATGATACACAGCTTTATCTGTCAATGGAGCCTAATGAAACCAATCAGCTAGCCAAACTCCAGGCTTGTCTTAGGGACATTAAAACTTGGATGACAAGCAACTTCTTACTACTGAACTCAGATAAAACTGAAATCATTATAATTGGTCCTGAACACATCAGAAACAAACTTTCTAATGATGGAGCTCCACTAGACGGCATTACCCTGGCTCCCAGCTCCACTGTAAAGAATCTGGGAGTCATCTTTGATCAGGATATGTCCTTTAACTCACATATAAAACAAACTTCTAGGACTGCCTTCTTTCACCTGTGTAATATCACCAAAATTAGACATTTTCTGTCTCAAAAAGATGCAGAAAAACTAGTCCATGCATTTGTTACTTCTAGGCTGGACTACTGTGATTCATTATTATCAGGCTGCCCCAACAAGTCTCTAAAGACTCTGCAGCTGATTCAAAATGCTGCAGCACGATTACTGACAGGAACTAGGAAAAGAGACCATATTTCTCCTGTGTTAGCCTCTCTACATTGGCTCCCAGTCAAATCCAGAGTAGAATTCAAAATCCTCCTCCTCATGTACAAAGCCCTTAATGGTCAGGCTCCATCTTACCTTAAAGATCTCATAGTCCCCTACAATCCCACTAGGACTCTGCGCTCCCAGAATGCTGGTTTACTGGTGGTTCCCAGAGTTTCTAAGAGTTTTAATGGGAGGCAGAGCCTTCAGCTATCAAGCTCCTCTACTGTGGAACCTTCTCACAATTTGGGTCCGGGAGGCAGACACCCTCTGTACCTTTAAGAGTAGGCTTAAAACTTTCCTCTTTGATAAAGCTTATAGTTAGGGTTGGGTCAGGCTTGAACCGTCCCTTAGTTATGCTGCTATAGGCCTAGACTGCTGGGAGATCTCCCATGATGCACTGAGCTTCTCTCTCTCTCTCTCTCTCTCCCCCTCTCTCCACTCAATATGGATTCATATCCCATTTATACATGTTACTAACTCAATATCTCCCCTTTCCCGTAGTATTGTGCTCTTCCGTCTCTCTCTCCTCTTCTGTCTCTTTCTGCAGGTATTTCTGCCTCTGGAGCTGTAGAGTCTGATCTGTGATGACAAGTCTCCTGCTGCTCCTACAAACCCACTCAACACCTGCTGCTATAATTAGAAATTACTTACACTGCTATTAGTTTTATGTGCTATGTTAGCAGTTAATACTTAAATTATCACTACTATCATTACTACTGCTGTATTACTGACATCACCTTACACCTTATATGGAACCCATGTTATGCTATGCTCTTCTCTCGCTATCCGCCCCCCCTTCTTATCTCAACCGGTCGAGGCAGATGGCCGCCCACCCTGAGTCCGGTTCTGCTCGAGGTTTCTGCCTCTTAAAAGGAAGTTTTTCCTTGCCACTGTCGCCTAGTGCTGCTCATGGTGGGATTTGTTGGGTCTCTCTCTGTAAATACCTGTTTTAAAGAGTATGGTCTAGACCTGCTCTATGTGAAAAGTGCCTTGAGATGACTTTTGTTGTGATATGGCGCTATATAAGTAAAATTGAATTGAATTGAATGACACATAGCCTATTGTATACACACACCGTTTTTTTGGTCAATCTTGGTGTACTTTTTTATTTATTTTACTTTTTTACTTTGAATTATATTGTTTTTCCTTTTTTCATTTCATTAGTGACCTACGTTACCCTTGACACTTTCAATATCGGTCACCTGATATTCATGCCAATATAGCATACTGATTGAAGGAGAGAGAGAGAGAGAGAGAGAGAGAGAGAGAGAGAGAGAGAGAGAGGGTTGTGCTTACATTGTCTCTCTGCCATGATACCGGGTCACTGTACTTAACAGCACCTCAACATACTGTTCGAAGCTACAGTATCTCTGTCGACTTGGACTGCTTTATCCTGAATTTGGTGTACACTCGAGGACTGAAGGTACTGTGGGAGATTTATTTGAAACGTATTATAGCTTCTTAGTCGCCGAATTTGTTGTTCGTGTACTTAAATTTGTGAATCGCTATCTGTAGCGTATGTCTCTGCGTCACGCTGAATGTTCGCGCTGGTCTTAAGAAACGTTAATTTCCACCACACAATGACAGTTTTACACAATGCTGCTATTTAGCTAATAAAATACACAAAACTAGTAGAAACGACGTCAAGACTACTTTTCGTTTTACTTTGGAAATGAATCTGAACTCTGTACTTTCGTTTTCACGCACTTCACTAGTTAAGTTTCGTTTCTCCCTCTCAGCCTCGCCTCCTCTGAGCTCTCATCATGGCCGCAGTGGACGAGGGTCAGTTTTCTATCATGAGTCTGGAGGATGAGCTGACCTGCAGCATCTGTCTGAGTACCTTTGAGTGTCCGGTGACCATCCCCTGCGGACACAACTTCTGCCAGGACTGTCTCCTCGCCACCTGGAAGGAAACTTACAGCTGTCCTCAGTGTCGGACCCACTTCCCCACCAAACCGGAGCTGAAGAAGAACACGGTCCTCAGCACCGTGGTGGAGACCTTCAACCTGAGGTCGAGCAAGAGCGAAGCCAGCCCCACTGGAGAGGAGAAAAAAGCAAAGGAAAAGGATGTCATACGCTGTGATACCTGCATGGAAGCAGAGGCGTCCCAGACCTGCCTCACCTGCATGGCCTCTTTCTGTGAGGAGCACCTGCGTCCTCACCGGGAAAATCCCAGATTCCGTCTCCACCAGCTGAGTGAGCCTGTCGGGGACCTGTCAGACCGCATCTGCTCGGACCACAACAAGCTGATGGAGTTCTTCTGCAGCGAACATGGCCGTTCAATCTGCAGCCTCTGCCTCCAGCAAGTCCACAAAGGCTGCTCCTTCACGACCCCTGAGGAGCAGAGGAACCTAAAAGAGGTCTGTGTGTGTTTCACGTGTGGACTTTAAAGGGCTAGTTCAACCAAAAGTATTCTCATTTATCTCTAGTTGAATCTAGCCATGCATGTAGCTGCAGTTTCCCCTCTTCTGACATATATGGGGCCCTGTTGTAGTGATGGAGTTTGTGAGAGATTTAACCAGAGAGGAGGTGGGTTCGATCACCTGACCATAACCACCCAGTGCTTTTCAAAGCAGAACCCACATTCTGAAACGGAAGAATCGGGATTAAGCTCAAAGTTAGCATGTAACCCAGTAATAAGGCTCTGTGAAAAATGACTCTGTGTGAACTGTGTGTGTCTCTGAATGAAGTGAATGCATCATGTTTCTCTGATTGTAGTCTGACCTAAGAGATAAGTTGAGTTTGCTGGATGGGAAGATTTTGAAGAATGAGACTGTCATAAATCAAATGAAGGACGTGCAGAACAAGTTGAAGGTAACTCTAAGCATTTATTTTGAAATGTATTATTATTATTTATTAATATTTATTTCTTCATCAGATATTTAATTATCTAAATCAGAAAACATATTTCACTATAGACTATATTTTAATTATGCATAATTCTGATGAAACAATGACACACTTCAGTTCAGTGACAAGGTTTGCCTAAATAGCTGGTTGGTATATTTAGTTGAATATATTTCCTAAGCCATTGAAAACTGTATTGTTATGGTATCAGTACAAAAAACTACTGTATTGAAAGTATTGAAATCAAATAGACAAAATTACAAAGTATTTTATTATTTGATATTTTAATGGGCAATAAAAAGAGGAATAAAAAAGAAATGATGTAAGAAATTTCAGTTCATTAAAAAATACTTGAAATAATAAAGATATTACCAAAGCAACATAAAACAGTCAATAATAACACAAACTGCATTTTCAAGTAGATTTTTAATTTCCATTAAGTTCATTTCTAAATGAATTTATTGATTTTTTTATTGTAGCATTAATTTTTAATTCATGGAATGCATTTCTCATTACTGATCTGTTAATGGAGCCTCTCATGGTCCTGCCCTAGGACTCAGCAACCACCAGGAAGAAAGCTGTGGCAGCTGAGTATCAGCAGATGCGGGACATGTTGATCCGGGAAGAGCGTGATGCTCTGACTGCAGTCGACCGAGAGATGGAGAGTGGTCAGACCAAACTCAGGACTCTGATGAAGAAGTTTGCTGAGAACATCGATCACATGAGCAAAGCTAAAGAAGATATCCACAGTCTGCTCGGTCAGTCCCAAACACTGGCATTCCTGCAGGTGAGACAACTGTGGTTATCAACCCACACAGCCGCATTTCCACACAATGTCAACAGTAAAAGAAGACATGATACACACTGCATGATACTGCTCTGAATGACTCAAGTCTCAAGTATCTGGAAACTGATTTGAATAATTTAGTAAGGAAAGCAAAAGCTCCCTAGATGGTAAGGACTTGCTCTCAAACACACACACACACACACACACACACACACACATATATAGCTACATTTTTCACCTTAGGAAATAATACAGCTTTATCTTGACTGTTTTGAATAAGACCTTGTTCCATCAAAGAAAACAACACTGTGTTCCTCTTCTCACAGGGGTCATTTAATCTGCCCCAAGCTGTAAACTTTGACCCTTACACTCCTCGAATCACCCTGGACTCCAAGAAGGTGATCACAACACATGCCTTTGCTGCTGCCCTAAAGGAGTATCTGACAGAGATCTTTAAACAGCCTGTTGAGGCCAGACTGCAAATGATTAAACCAGGTGAATATACAGGTACATGTATAGGCAGGAAATTTTACACACAAAGATGCTGTAAGAAAGTACAGTGAATTCAATCATGCTCAATTTTGTTGCAGAAATTAACACTGACATTGTTACATCTGGTGAGTCTGTGCCATGTGGGAATTGGTTCAGATAGAAATCTAATTAAAATAATAATTTAAAAATATTCTTCAAATTGGTGCTGAATGGTGTGGTGGTGGGTTATCGGGGTAACTGTTTAAAGCCATGTGGATAAAAATAAAAAAATAAAAAGACAACTGTAATGACATTGTCTGGCATCTTCTCAGGTGAAAAAGCAGCTTCTGCCTCAGGATTTAAACCTTTGAGCCCTGGGCCTCAGGAATCCGGTATGTTCATCTATCAAGCACATAAGATTTATATGTGTTTAAAACTAACAAGGATTTTATAACACTTAGCAAATGACAGTTCCAAACTAAAAGGCCTTTTCTTTTGCCTTTTTCTATTTCAGAGCCACAGTGGCCCC
Organism: Lates japonicus; assembly: GCA_033238685.1. NCBI lineage: Eukaryota > Metazoa > Chordata > Actinopteri > Centropomidae > Lates > Lates japonicus. Next base: position 6,847,433 of record BRZM01000043.1, on the reverse strand, counting down.
CAGGGCATCTCAAACTTCCCAGGTCCCACAGTCCGGGTCCAGGTGCCCAACCCAAAGCAGGCCCAAAGAAGAAAAACCAAAGTAAGAAAAAGTTGTTTTTTTTTCTTTTTTTATTAGACTACTAGACTAGATAAACTCAGTCGCCCATTTATTTTAGGTACACCTAGTTGAAAGCAATGCACAAAGTCCTATATTATATATAGGAAATACTCCATATTTTAAACCAAGTATATTCAGGGGCTTTACAGCTCTTCAAAACTTTCACTTCAGTTATAACACAAACTTGTGTTTTTTATTTATTTTTTGCAGAACAAACCAAAAAACCTCCCCAATCCACTGAGAACACAGTTGGAAATAAGAATCTGGTCCGTTCAATGGAAAACCTGTTGGAGTTCGGTGGGAAAGACAAACCCAGAGGCCGTCCCCCTGCAGCTGAACCCAGTCAGACACCAGGTAGACACCATCTGCTGTGGATAAATGAGAGGGCTTTTTTGAAAAATAAAGAGTTCTCCATTAATTCAGCATTTCTATAACATCAGGACTTACAAAGGATAATTTAAAAAACAGGATCAAAACTGATGTAGCAAAACCTACTATACTACCTACTACCGACATATTATTTTCCTATCCCACACACTCTTCCACACTTCTTCCTTGTGACAACTGCCTGTGTTACCCACAATGCAAATCAACTGCTGACAGTTCAGTCTCAGATTCGTTTGTGTTACGCTAGTAGTGCCTAATGTAGCCTTGAGCCTCTAGCCTCGAGCAAAGATGAGGAGCAGGCTGCAGAGGTCTGGTAAGCTCACTTCAATCTAATTCAACACCCCCAGAAGACTAGTGGTCTTCAGCCTCAATCAGTGCTCACTCAAGTGACATCAGTTGAGGCAGTTTAGCAGCTCTTGCTGGAGCCAAAAAAGACTTATATAACTATATAACTCTCTTCCTCTTTTTAAGCTCCCACTCATTATCTGTAGGCCTGCTGACAAATGACTTTTTGGTTTTCTTCTGTTATAGAAACTTCAGACATTCCCCCAAACATAACATCTGCTGAAAAAAGAAGCGAACTCCTGAAATGTAAGTCTATGAGTGTAGCAGGTTCCTCTAACATGGCAGCAGCAATCATGTTTGTTATTTGAATGGTCATCCTTTCCTCTGTACCTTTTAGATGGCACAGTACTCACTTTGGATCCAAAGACAGCCCACAAACGCATCACACTGAGTGAGGACTTCACCAAGGCCTCTGTGTCAGATGAGCATGCAAACTACCCCGACTGCCCTGAACGCTTTGCTGTCTGCTCCCAGGTGCTCACCTCCAAGGGCTTCTCTAGAGGGCGTCACTACTGGGAAGTCAGACTGAGCAGCAACAACTTCATTGGCATTGGCTTGGCTTACAGCAGCATCGACCGCAAAGGTCCCACCAGTCGACTGGGCCGCAACGCCCAGTCCTGGTGTGTTGAGTGGTTTAATGTTAAGCTGTCAGCTTGGCATAACAGCAGTGAGACCGTGCTGGTCAACCCCAATCCAAAGCGTATAGGTGTGCTTCTGGATTGTGTGGAGGGCATGGCTACCTTCTACAATGTGGCAGACAGGGCGTATCCTTTCCACTCATTTGTTTTCCCCTTTGCTGAAGCCGTGTATCCAGCTTTCTGGATTTTCTCAAGCGGCTCATCCATTTCTTTGTGCAAGCTGCAGGCATGAGGAGCGTATGCACATAAAATAGTGCTAACATCAAAGGTATAATGTCCAGGATGTTCCTAAAAAAATTACTGTCTCTCGCCTTGCTCTCTGTCGGTGTGATGGATATATAAAGCGCTGAAGGTCTGTGCCTGTTTGACGAAGAATGGGGCGGAGTTTGGGCTTCATTCATTCAAAACAACATTTTGTTTCTTTGATTCCTTCCATTGTTCTTGCCAGCGCCACTCCCTGTCCTCATTCACTCTCTAGCTTGTTCGACCACTGCTGCTCTCTCTCTTGCTCAATGAGCCAGTGGGGAGGGGCCAACTTTGAAAAATGTGTTTACAAACAGCAACCTTTAATAATGTACAAGAATAAAGTCTTAAGTCTGTTTTGCTGTTTGTCACAGCAGCTGAATTTTTGGTTATACGACCACAAAAATGAAGCTGGCAGAGCATCTGCCCTGGCAGGTTTCTCAAAACACCGGAAAAGCAACACAACTGGCATGAACTGCATCCCAAGTGACTGTGATGCATTTATGTGTTTGTCTTACAATTTTAAGAGAACACACAAAATACACTGTACACTTGCTGTACAGTGTGTTTGTGCTAGTGTGTGTCCTGTATTAATAGTGCAGACTACTTACCATACACTGGAGAATAGTTATGAATGTGAGTGGATGAAGAAGTGAATTCATCACTCATGTCAGTTCAGTGTTTTGATATGAAGTCTGTATGTAAAAAAAAAAAAAAGAAGATTCTTTTGGAGTGAACTGAAGTGTGGCTATAAAAATTCTGGGGCTGGGTGATATTGTAAAAAATGGGAAAGAGTACCACAACAGTAGCATGTTGTGTGTTTAGCGGTGTTTTCAGCTGTCTCTGTATGTGCATTTGTCTTTTCCTGAGGGATGGCTTTGGGGCTTTGTGATTGGATAGAAGACGCTTTGTGTCTGTTATGCTGTCCAGTGCACACCTGCACACTTCAATACATTGTCTGTTGGGTACAGATAATGTTTTTATCAAGATAAGTGAATATATTGTTTGTATCACCCAGCTCTATTTGCTCACTTCCTCAACTCTTTGACTGGTTTTGGCTGATGAGAACAAAAGTCACATAGACTCTGTTTATATCAAGTTCTGACAGTCTCTTTTTTGTTTTTCTTTTGTTTTTATGGCATTTTGCCTTAATTGGTGGAGGTTAAGATGGGAAATATTAGGGAATGAGATGAAGGGTGCAGCAATGGTCCTTGGCCAGATTAGAACCTTGGATGTCATGCTTGCATGGTATACCCCATAGAAATAAAATGTTATACTATTTTATATCTATGGTCACAAGAAGCCATCAGAATGCTCTGTTGGCTTTTTGTTAGGTGGGGGGAAGGTAGTAAGATGTATAGTTTCACAGGGGTAAGTTATTTGTTGCATGATACAAAGTTTACCCCTGTCCGTAAGATGTGCTGAAACACACTGGTGATATTAGTTACAGTGGCTCAATTCCTGATGTGGCACATCTGGAGTCCATCAGGTAAAGTGGTTGGTCAGTATGAATACTGATAATTTTCAATCAAACTTATGAGCATGCATATCTTGCAGAAGTGAAATGACAAACCATATGGGTGTAAAGCAGTAGAGATCTGTCTACACAATATATAGCACATTAACAGTGAAGTTAGTCGTTTGAACCTGGTTCTCTTTTCTGACAAAGGTAGCCGAAGTACCAACCTCACTGCATTTAAGAGGCACAGAAGACACTGCTGTCCAGAGTGACTTAACTGATAAGATCTCTGTGAGGCATTTCTGCTAGTACACTTCAGGTATCGGGCCTTTTTATTAGGCTGCATACTGATATCAAAGGGCACTATGCTTCAATGCACAGAAAATCAGAACCAGTCAAGTGAGATATGCTGTTTTTACTATTTCTTGTGGCTTATCCTCACAATGGGACAGATATGTGAATCTACTGAAAGTTTTATGATACCGTAATAAGTGCATAAGTCCTGATATTGTGTTGATGCTTGTTTGTCTTACTACCAAATGTAAATAACATAATGTTGTCTGCGCATTGGCGAAGCAAGGAAGAGTTTATTGCTTATAGTCTCTGTTTTGGGGTTGTAAAATGTATCCTAGATCAGCTGCAGACTTATGTGGCCCACAGATGCTTTTGTTGCTTTGTTGTTGATTGTCCATTGCTGATCTTCAGCTAAAATGTAGTTCATTATTGAGTTAACACTGAACCACCCTCTGTGTAAGCCTTCAATGTCCAAATGTCCTGTGCCCAGTGTCTGTGAAACAGGTGAATATGAAGTGCTAGTTGATTTAATTCAGTGTGCCCAACAGGAGATGGATCAGATATGAATACATTTATGTGACATGTGCGTGTCTTAAAGTTTAAAAAGATTATTACTGTGTTATATTTACTTCAAATAAAATCTGTTTGTATTACAAATTATCCAGTGACTTCTATTAATAAATGTTTTTTCTTTCTGAGATTCTCTTCTTCTTTTCTCTTTTTACAAAGAGAGAAACTTTTCTACAGATGACAACATTAGTATTGAGCTGATTCCCATCTAGCCTTATGAGAAGCTATATACACGGATCAGCCACAACATGAAAACCTTGAGTCTAATATTGTGTAGGTCCATCAAGACATGGACTCCATAAGACCTCTGAAGGTGTCCTGTGGTATCGGGCACCAATACATTATCTGCAGATTCTTTAAGTCCAGTAAGTTGAGAGGTGGGACCTCCATGGAGTTGACTTTGTTGTCCAGAACATCCCACAGATGCTCGATCAGATTGAGATCTGGGGAATTTGGAGGCCAAGTCAGCACCTTTAACTATAGGTCATATTCCTTATACCATCTTTGAACAATTTTTGCAGCATAGCAGGGCACATTATCTGCTGCCATCAAGGAATAATACCATTGCTATGATGGGATATGCATGGTCTGCAACAATGCTTAGGTATGTTACATGTGTCAGTGTAACATCCATGTGAATGCCAGGACCCAAGGTTTCTCAGCAGAACATTGTCCAGAGCATCACGCTCCTCCGCTGGCTTGACTTCTTGCCATAGTGCATCCTCATGCTATATCCTCCCCATGTAAATGACACATCCTGCTGTCTAGCCAACACAATTAGAGGGGGGCGGCTGTGGCTCAGGAGGTAGAGCAGTCGCCCACCAATCAGAAGGTCGGTGGTTCGATTCCCGGCTCCTCCAGTCTGCATGCCGAAGTATCCTTGGGCAAGATACTGAACCCCAAAATTGCCTCCGATGTGTGTCATCGGTGTGTGAATGTGTGTGTCTGTGTTAGAAAGCACTATTGTATAGACAAGTACTGAACACATACTGTATGAATGTGTGTGTGAATGGGGTGAATGTGATCTGTAGTGTGAAGCGCTTTGAGTGGTTGAAAAGACTAGAAAAGCACTATATAAGTACAGTCCATTTACTCTGTCAAAGTTGCTCAGATCTTTGTGCTTAGCCATCTTTCCTGCTTCCAACACATCAACTTCGAGAACTGGCTGTTCACTGGCTGCCTAATGTATCCCACCCCTTGGTAGGTGCCATTGCAATGAGATAATCAATGTTTTAACTTAATCAGTGGTTTTAACATTGTGACAGGTGTGTGAGTGTGTGTGTGTCCCTGACTAAGTGGGGTCCAATCACCATAGCAAACCCATAACCCATAACAACCAGTAACGCATCACTCATCTGATTGGAAATGCCTGACAGGAAAACTCTGACTGGCCTTTTGTTTTGCACTTTGATTTAACTCATTTCAGTTTTGATCTTCCACCTCTCGCCACCTACATGTGAAGCAGTAGGCTGTTTACACTCAACTTTGCACTCAGCTAGCATGCCAAACGTACATTACTCACAGAATAGAGCTCTTAGAGTATCAGAGCTTAAAACTACATAATATCATGTTACTGTAGTGATAAAAGTATCTTGGTTAAGTAGAAACCATGTATGATCAAGTTGGTTGTTGATTAATGTGATATTCCCCTACAAGACAGCAGTTAATAAAATGTTATGTTGATGATGCTTGCTTTTGTCATATGGGGGGATTTTGTAGCTATACCTACATACATACATAAATAAATACATACATACATACATGTCATAAAGCATGCCTTGACCATACCTTGACCATCACAATTGAGCACCCACCTCTAAACCTAATAAACCCATTTAAACTTGTGGAAGTATTGTGGTTCCCTGTTTCAAACTTCACAAATACAGTAAAACCACCAAACATCAACCCTTTGAAATTCTGACGTCTGTGCTCAAAATGTTTTTTGTCCACATAAGCATAAAGATATGCTCACACCCACACACACACACACACAGTCAGAGAGAGAGAGAGAGAGAGAGGTGGTGTAGCGTTGTCAGTGGTCACGAGATATCTAGGCAAAGGTTATTGCCTGAACTTATGCCAGTGAGTTGGAGTGAGCTTCAGCAGCACAAAAGCTACGTGGAGGTAAAATGTTTGTTTGTTTGTTTTTTTTAAGACAGGAGTTCTGTATAGATAGATGGTTTGTGCGCAGTGGGATATACATATATTTGCAATAAAACTGTCGTCAAAAGGTCGTGGCGTCGTCGTTAAGCTGCGACTCAGTTGCGACTGGTGTTTGAATTTGACTGTTTTTTGCTCACTGCAACCAGAGGTGGGGTCGACATTCCTTATGAACACGCACTTCACTAGTTAAGTTTCGTTTCTCCCTCTCAGCCTCGCCTCCTCTGAGCTCTCATCATGGCCGCAGTGGACGAGGGTCAGTTTTCTATCATGAGTCTGGAGGATGAGCTGACCTGCAGCATCTGTCTGAGTACCTTTGAGTGTCCGGTGACCATCCCCTGCGGACACAACTTCTGCCAGGACTGTCTCCTCGCCACCTGGAAGGAAACTTACAGCTGTCCTCAGTGTCGGACCCACTTCCCCACCAAACCGGAGCTGAAGAAGAACACGGTCCTCAGCACCGTGGTGGAGACCTTCAACCTGAGGTCGAGCAAGAGCGAAGCCAGCCCCACTGGAGAGGAGAAGGATGTCATACGCTGTGATACCTGCATGGAAGCAGAGGCGTCCCAGACCTGCCTCACCTGCATGGCCTCTTTCTGTGAGGAGCACCTGCGTCCTCACCGGGAAAATCCAAACTTCGCCCTCCACCAGCTGAGTGAGCCTGTCGGGGACCTGTCAGACCGCATCTGCTCGGACCACAACAAGCTGATGGAGTTCTTCTGCAGCGAACATGGCCGTTCAATCTGCAGCCTCTGCCTCCAGCAAGTCCACAAATTCTGCTCCTTCACGACCCCTGAGGAGCAGAGGAACCTAAAAGAGGTCTGTGTGTGACATGAGTCTCACCAGTGGTGGGAGAAGTAACGATACAGCACTGTAAGGATACTCATTTTCAAGTAAAAGTCTTGCATGAAAGTATAAGAATGCAAGTATTACCAGCAAAAAGGCAGTGGTGTTGTACTGGCATTACACATTATTATATGACATGATTAGATACTGATACTGACTGATATTTGATACTGAAGCATCAGTGTGTGAGCTGCATGTAACAACTGTAGCCGCTAGAGATGGAGCTAGTTTGAATTACTTTATACACAGTTTTATATGCAGTCAAATAAGGAACAAGAACCTGAAAGTGGTACTTAAGTGCAGTACTTGAGAACATGTAGTTTGTTACTTTCTACCACTGAGTCTCATATATTTTGAGAAATATGCTTATTGGCCTCGTTTCCTTGATGTCTGTGAGAAGATTGATGAACATGTTGCTGGAGCCAGCAGCCAGTTAGCTTAGCTTAGCATAAAGGCTTGAAACAGGGGTAAAGAGCTAGCCTGGCTCTGTCACAAGGTTCCCATACACAGCGTGTTAATTATTGAGCCTTAGAGGTGCTGGTAGGTGGATTTTGTTACCACAGATAAATTCAGACTAGCTGTTTCCTCCTCTTTCAAGTTCTTTTGCTAAACTAAGCTAAGTGGGTACTCCAGCAGTGTTTCCCCCAAATTTCAGGCAATACAATACAACATAAGAGAGAGATCAGTTATTAGTGTTTAAATCATTCAAGACTATTAGACTAGACTGTTCAAACATATAGTACATTTATACAAATCCACAGTTTTCCTCATAAAAACTTGCATATCTTTAGTTCTTTAATTATAAAAGAATGTCCAGTCTGAGGGGCCTTGTAAAAGCAGATTTATAGAGAAAGAAAAATTATTTCGTTAAAGTCCAATCATGCAAAAACATGATGCATGCTGATCATATTACAGAAGACTACTCAGTCACTAGTCACTCATTCACCCAGATACCATTAGGAGAAAAAATGTGATTGGTTCATTCTGTTATATTAACCAACTGTTTTCCAAGACTTATTAGTCCAAGTTTATAAGGATGATCTTACATTTCTGTGAAAATTCTGTTCTATTCTATTGTAAAAAAAAAAATTCTATAGCAACCTAAAAACATTTAACAGCAAGAAGGAGAAACTTGATGCTGCCATTTAGAGACTGTGTTGCAGGAATAATGCAGATGTTTCATATCTATCTTTGTAGTCTGAACTCAGAGACAAGTTGGGTTTGCTGGATGGGAAGATTGAGAAGACTGAGACCGTCGTGTTTCAGATGAATGACATGCAGACCAAGCTGAAGGTAATTTGTCCACATCACTTTGCCCATGTTTCACAAGAATAGTTACCAAGAGGAAACAAAAGAATTCTTTGTTTCCTGTTATCTATGGCTCCTCTCATGCTCCTTGCCTAGGACGGGGCAGCCAATAGAAAGGCAGCATTGGCAGCTGTGTATCAACAGATGCGGGATATGTTGGCCCAAGAGGAACGTGAGGCCCAGAATGAGGTGGACCGCGAGCTGGAGATTGGTCAAACGAAACTTCGGGATCTCGTGAAAAAGTTCACTGACAATGTTGTGACAATGAGAAAAGCCAGAGAAGATATCACCAGTCTGCTGAGTCAGTCCCAAAGCCCGGCCTTTCTACAGGTGAAATGATCATTGTCACAGAAAGATGAAGTAGTAGGGAGGAGGGAAAGGGATGGAAAGTCAAAACAGATAAAACAGAAAAGACTGTACACAACTGATGTTCACCCACTAAACAAATTAAGAAATGTGTTAAACTAATTGGCAGCTGATAACCAATAAATAGTTTACAGTTATTTTTTTAAGCCAAAGTGCCAAGCATTTCCTGATTCCAGCTTTTCAAATGTGTTGTTTGATGCTTTCTCCTCGGTATATGATAGTAAAGTGAATATCTTTGTGTTTCTGACTGTTGGTCAAATAAAACAACCAATATGAATACACCAGCTTGGGCTGTTGGATACTACAACAGGCATTTTCACTATTTCCCAACATTGTAACAAATCAGTTAATTGAGGAAGTCATCAGTAAACTAAATGGTATTTTGAAAGTAATCATTAATTATAGCTCTAATTTAAAATTTCCTGACTATTACAGCCATGTCTTGCACAACTTGGGAAAACAAAAAACACATCCTATTAAACTATTTCCTTTCCCTTGTTCCTCACAGGCTTCATTTGACTTGCCTAGGGTCGTAAAGTTTGAACCTCACATGCCCAGAATCAACCTGGACTCCAAGAAGGTGACAGCAACACAGGCTTTTGCTGGTGCACTGAAGGAGCATCTGACAGAGACCCTAAAACTTCCCGTGGAGGCCAGACTACCAATAATTAAACCAGGTGAATGTGCAGGTACATTTTTAGTGGGAGATTTTACACTTGGAAGTACACTGTATAGTATACTGTAAGGATAATGAAGCCATGTCCAATTTTGTTGCAGAACTGAATGCTGGCAATGCTGCGTCTGGTGAGTTTGTGTTATGTGGTTAATACTGGAAATCAAATCAGACATTGACTCCATTGATGGGGTTTTGTGATGGTGGGCTGACTGAAATTCTGGGTGTGTGTGTGAGAGAGAGAGAGAGAGAATGAGAGGCAAATTGTAAAGGTCCATTTGCCATTTACCATTCACAGGTGAAAAAGCAGCTCCTTCAGGACCTGCAAGTGCTGGATCTCAGCCAGAATCTGGTATGTTCTCTATCTCCCAACAGTAGCAAAACATCTAAATTCAGTAGCTATAAATATTTGAACAATACCCACCCATGAAGTAGCCTTGAAATAACTGAGAAATGCAAAATTTGTAGATTTTTACCAGTCAGTGTGCATGCTGAATCTCTGACGTTTTGATAAAATACCTTCATACATCTCTGTCAAGCACCTACATGCATTGATAAGACTCTTTGGAACCTGCAAATTTAAATTAAGCTCACTTATCATTTGAAATTTGTTTTTAGTAGTTGATTATTTCCAGGAGGCTATGCTAACTGTGTCCCCAAGTACTGGGTTAGCATGTTGCATGTGTTTCTGTATTTATGTTTGTGTTGTTTTAAGGTGTGTGTTTATGATTTGAGATTCTGGTTGAAAATGATTTGTCTTTTGTCAATAAAGTTATTTCTTGTCAGTGAGTACAAAGTAACTTCTCATTTCACCACTCAGAACCACCAGAGCCTCCAGAGCAGAGAAGACCGCCCAGGTCCCACAGCCCAGGTGGTCCACCCATTCGGCCGTATTTCCAACCAGTCCCTGTGCCTGTTTTCATGGGCCCACAGGCAGGCTGGAATCCACCCCAGTATGCACATGGCATGTCACCAGGCTTTAGGCCTCCATTTATGGCAGGACAAAAGACATGTAAGCGAGATTTTAAAAACTCCAATCATACACACAATATAAAATTGTTATATATCTCTGTTCTGACATTAGAAAGGTGTGAGTGTGTGTGTGGTGGTAGGGAAGGGGTTCAGACACTGAGGAGCACTTCATTTGAAGCACAATGAAGCCCATAAGACTTCTGAATGGTGCAGGGGGAAAACCACTTACACTCACCAACCACAAATGGCAGTTTTCATTGGTGGGAAGCTGGTGAGGGATTACGTCCTCAGTGACTCTTACTGGTTGGTCTGCCTGAACTGTCTCATACCATTGTTTATATTGTACAAAGGTACAAATGGTGGGGGTATGAAAACTACCTCCTGCCAAATACTTCTCTTAATTCTTGGTAGTCACTATTGAGCTCAGCTGGAAATTGAGGTTATAAATATCTGTTGTTTTCCATTGAGTAATTGTGTTGGGGCAGTGTTCAGTTTGTTTTTAGCTTATTCTCTAGAAACAGAAGACTGTTCTATCTGAAAATTATGCTGATGAGAGCTGTGGGAATGAACCAAAACAACTGGATTGTGGGCTGCAAAACTACAATGAAGTAAAACAAATGTGTTTCATGTGTTTGAATGCACGTTGTTGTTTTCTTTTTTTCTCTTATACAGACAAGAAAAGTGATACCAGTCACCAACCCCACTACAGTATGTGATTTATCCTTACATTGCAAACTTTCTTGTGAAATTTCAGACTTCATGAATATGTTTTCTGTCTCTGTTGTCTGTATCTGTATCTGTTGTTCCATTGAGTGTGAGAAGTTTACATTTGCACAGCTTAAGTGTCCAAAACATAAAATCCTGATTATTTCCAGGTGTGCTTTTTCCAATCTGATTTTTGGTAACATTAGTCATGACTAGTCTTTCACCTAAGCTAGTCAGTGGTAACAAGGACGTATCAGCATACTGCATATGATGTGGAATCACAGGTCCCTACGCCACTCGCAGAACTTTGCTCATTATGAGTTCATAACTGTTTGAATTAGGGGTGGTGACTTTTTTTCTCATGACACCAGCTGTTTACCATGAAGGTGTTGGCCTAGTGAACACGTATTTCAGTGTGTTATTCTTGTCATATGAAACCCTATGTAGTAAACTGCTGGTAGATTAATATTCATAAAGTCATTATCTGTGACTACCATGAAAAAGAGCTACAACTACTCTAAATTTTTGTTTGAAAGTTTTACACATTAAAACTTTTTACACTTTAGTTAAAAGCTCATTTAGTCTTAGGGAGCTACAGGTATGGGAACAGGGCTTATTTGAGGTAATATTGTTGTCCTGGAAGTGTTATGAGTTTCGTAGATTAGGATGTGCAGCCTGCATGGGTTACTGTAACTTATGGATGTAGCAACTGGCTGTCTGCAACCGTAGCATTGAAGCAGTGACAAGGACTGCAGTGAATAGGGAAATAGGCTCCAAATTTTTTGCAAGGTGCTGTTGAAAGATTTTTGAATATAGTATTAAATCGTGATGTGGTTTCTTTGACTGATGCATTTAGCTTTAGTTTGTTTGCATTTGATACACTATATTAATACTATGTATATATTTCTATACATATCATTCAGCAAATTAAGGCTTTCAGAAAAATGAAGAGTTCAAATTTCCACTTACCACTGGCAAAAGTGTCCTATTTGCCCAGGTGTTAAGATATCTGTCTCCCTCTCTAATATAATGGAGTTGAATTTTTTAGTGATGCTGACAAGTTGAAAAATGATGGAGATCAGTGTCTCAAACCAAAGAAAATAAAGCTGCATGGCAAGGTATTACAAGGTTATAAGTTAGAATATGTGCCATTCTGTAATTGACATCATATTCACATAGTTTGAATTTGATTTGATCCATTGTTATATAAATATCGAATACAACAACTTAGATACTAAGGTATCTTGTCCTGAACTGAATGTTTGACAAGAGGGAAGTTTGACCAGCTAGTTCCACCAGATCACTGAGGTCACCAGGAGTCATAAAAATGTATTCTTATTCTTTTATTCTTATGTAAAACAGATGTGTTTCATGTATTTAAATGTGTGTTGCTGTTTTCATTTTTCCTCTTACAGACAAGAAAAGTGATACCCATCACCAACCCCACCACAGTATGTGATTTGCTCTTACTTTCTTTTGCAAACTTTGCAGATATGTGGGCAGGGCTGTGTGTTGTTGTACTGGAAATGTTCTGGCTGTCACATCAGTTTAGTTCGCCCAGTAGTTTCCTTTGTGTCACAAGTGTATCACCTGCCCGTTTGCAGCCCTCCCCATCACAACAGAGGAGGCCGGTTCATATGATTCTGCTTTTAAGAGCAACTCCAGGAAAAGAAAATCAGGAATAACTACAAATAACAGGAGCAGGAATTGAGCCATTCATTTTAAACTTACATTAACTTATTTTATTTTATTTTATGACACATGGGGCAGTAGTAAAGTAGACACAACAGTGACATTGTGAATTTCTACCTTAAAGTTGTTAGAAAACATGGTAGCAAACATATGCCCATTTACACATTTACAAAGGTAGCATTCATTTGGAGTAATGTAATTCTTTTGCAAACTTTCTTATGACATTTCAGACTTCATGAATATGTTTTTGGTCATGTCTACTTATCACCAGGCTAAGTCTATGTGTTTCTCAGAGTTTAATGATAAAACAACATCTTAACAATGTATGGATTCAATTATACAGTCTGCCAAATAAGACACTGAGTGACTTGTGGGTCAGAATCGAAGCTTTGAGTTTAATGCTTTGTTTCTTTCACAGTATGTTTGGTGCTAGAATTTACTTTTAATAATTACTTAGCAGTCAGCATTACACACCTTCACTGGATTTTCACTTTTTTCTTTATGTGAATCATTGCACCACTGGTCACATTTGTGTTCTGAATTGGAAGTGTGTGAGTTTTTTCTGTTTCCTGTTCCAGGATGTTGGCAAACTTTTGGCAGGTTCACATGAGTCTGGCTTTAAGAGCAACTCCAGAACTTATCAGTAATAGCTACAAATTTGGGTGTTCCCACTGTTGTACTTAAGCTTGACATGATTCATTTCAGTTTGAGTCCATAGGTTGACAAGTGGCATAACTCTCACACACCGGGCAAAGTATTAAAAGTTTTTTTGTGTACTTTCTTTCAGAACCAGACAAAAAGCCACCCAGTACTCAAGGAGGAAAAAAGCCACAGTCTGCTTCCACTAAGAAAGATAATCCCAAAAGCCATCCTCCTTCAGACAAATCAACTAAACACCATCAACGGCCTAATAAAAATGTCTAGATGCAGCAGCAGATGTGTTCGCTTCTGCAGTCATGATACAATGAGGGACTGTGAGAATTGTGTATCATAAAAACATGGGAGATTATCAGAGGGAATGGCACTATTCTTTTGCTTAAATCAACTGTATACACACTTAGACCCAGCCTTTGGCACTTAAATAATAGTTACCATGGATATGTATGATTGTGTGATGACATGATGAGATATTAAATTGTAAATGATTAATAGAGCTTGGTAGCAGTTGTGTGGAAATGAACACAACATCCAGGATTCAGCTTTTGTGCTCAGTGTTTCATTAGTAAATGATTAAAACAGTCCAATATAATGACGTCAGTGTGATGGTTTTAAATATAATTTAATTAAAACACTGAGACAGGTGTCGTATATATGAAAATATTTATGGGAATGTCTTCAACTTCAAAAGATCGCTTAATTACATTCAGTTCCATCAAAACCAGTTTGTGTCACCTGTAGTAGCAAATTCACCAAACCGTCTTTACCACCATTTTTGTAAACAGCTATGTTTTACATGATTGTTAACAATTTTCTCCCCGATACAGTTTCTCTGTATTTTTTTTGTGTTAAGCAGAGGCCACATAAGGCGTCTTCTTAGGGACCATGTCATAGTCAAAATGAAATTATCTTGTTTTCGGCACATTCTTATCACCCATTAGGGTTCTCTTATTTTTACAGATATTTGACAACAAAGTATATTCAAATATATATTAATAATAATGAAAGCATTATAGGACACACAACATGGTGAAATGTTAGGATCAGCTGAACTTTGAATGCAGAAGCACAGTGCTAATGATCTGTCATATATATATATGACACAACTTCACTCCCTCTTGCCAAATTGTGTCTATAAAAATACAGTTTTATATTGGCCAAGGTTTAATAAATAATAATAAACTGACAGCTATGGATTAGGAGCATTCAAAACAACCAACACCATCATCGCCATACCTCCACCGCTCACAATAAAAATAAGTAAACGTAATCAGCCACACTAGCAACCCTCAGTGTAGTTACGACACACCAGACAACAGATCTGTTTGATGGTTTAAGAGACTTGTCAAATCTTTATCACAACTGGAGCAAAGAATAATTGATGGTGGTGCCAGAGAAAAGGCCATGTTGTCTGTAAATCAAAAGGGTTATCACCTACGTTTTTCACTTGTCAGGCACAGTGGCACATGTCAACTTTCGTGAGTTCAAAGCTGTGTTCATCAGGTTTTTGCTTTGGCTTCTATGGAGCATAACTCCATACACACATTTTACATATTACTGCCCCATAAGGTTGATATGCCAAATATGTTAGCAAACAGAGAACAAAGCTTTTACACTAACAGCAGACATGGAGCAATATTGCCATTAATTTGAAGTCAAGTTTCTGGCAATGTGACAAATGTTTAAGATTTACTCTCTTTTTTAGCTCTGTTTGAGTCTCTAACATCTCTCTGAGCTAGCACACAGAGTAGTGGGTGGTTGGCTAGTGGCTAGCCAACCACCCACTACTCTGGATCATCATCATTTGTGGTGGGCATATAGCATACAGTTGCCTGATATTAGTGCTGTTTTAAGCTGTATAGGCCCACCTCTAGGCAGTTAGCATGTTGCTGTCATGTGTACATTAAGAGTGTTTATGCTAATATTTAGCATGTTAGAATGCTATCTAAGCATTAATCTCAAACTACAGCTGAGGCTGAAATTTGGTCAGTAGTTTTGGAGTTGCAGTTTTAGAGGAGTATTATGTCATGAACTGAAGTGTTTTACAAGGAAAAATAAAAAGTTAAATAAAACAAAATACTCCAAATAAACATTCAAAGGATCAACAGAATCAATCCTGCAGCGAGATGTGACACTCTAAAACAGTGTTTTGAACTAAGCACATGTTGCTAGCGTGGCTAAAAACCTGCCAATAACCCCCCCGTTTCATTTACACAAATTCAGTGCAACACAGTATAACACACAAACAAGTCTGGTAAATAAGGATGATAAGGTAAAAGATCAAACAGGTGTCCTTGAGCAAGAAGACACTCACCAAACAAACAGGGTGATGAAACCACGAGGCTTGGTTACATGCCAGGTGCATATTCCAAAAACACAGGCATCACACGGCTAAAAACTGATCCCTGTTCAGCCTTATGAGCAGCAAGTTGGCTCCAGGTTCATTAGGAAACATAAACTAACATTCTACAGACTTTTCTCATATGGCTGTGAGCAACAGGTATTCTGCATTAAACAGGACCACCTCAAATGGCAAAATGAATTTCCCTACATGAAAGCTGGTTTACTAACACTAACACAAATGACCTCTTGCACACATTATGTGCAACACAGGAAAGATGAAACACACACAACTCAACAGATAGATCAAAGTCACATGAACAAATACAGAAAAATATATGACAGTGATAGCAAAACTGAACTGTTGACGTTAGACCAACTCCTGGCCTGACCCTGTCTCCTAAAAACACTATCTTTAGTCCACCACCTTGTGGTGACTATTTGGTAAAACACAAATGATGAAATGAAAGAGTGCCTCTTGAATAATGTAAAATAACAACACACACAGCATAATCTCATCAGCAGTAGTCACTATCAGCAGTAACATTAAAGGTCAACATTAGGGTTTTCATGTATGTTACCAACGCTCTAAGCAGTGTAAGGTATTCATCAGTGTAAGTGCCAAAACAGTGCAACACAAAATATGGTGTAAACTCTGCAAAGAAGAGGAAAAAAAGGAGGAAAGAAGAAGAAAAGGTCTGATGTGTAGGCAAAATGGATCCACAACAGTTACATGGCGATACTTTTAAAATAATCCTCAACAAGCCAGCCTGTTTCCTGTGGCTCTTGCAGGAAAGTTAAATCTAGAATCTTACCACAATCCAGCAGTTTGACGAGCTACTTAAGACAGTGCATCATGAAGTAAACAAACCAACATCAATGTCCAGTGATTAACAGCAGATTCAGAGACCATTTGAACTGCACACTCATTTCAAAACTTAGTTTGGGTGACAAACGTAGGAGACACTAAAAAACTATCTACAAAGATGAGGAGTCTGAAAGTGGAATTTAACAGATATTTTTGTGCAGTTCAACTTTTCACACATCACCCTCTGAAGTCTGCTCGCAGAAAACGTGTTTACTGTGTGTTGTTTGTGCTTTTTGTGTGATAAAATTTCATTAATGGACAAAAGTCTGGCATGTACCTTCAGCAAAACGTCCACTTTACACTCAACACAACAGTACTGCTCTCTCCTGTGTTACAGTGTCAGCACTTGCTGTTGATTTGGACATGGCTTTGAGGGGGTTTTGTCTATTGAACCTGGGCAACTTGTTAAAAAAATGGCTCACTGATACCTGCAGGGCTGCACTGGGTATTTGACTGTAAATACAGTATAACAAATATACTATAGTTGACTATAGTAATAATATCTATGGCACAAGGGATCAGTGCAAATAAACAGCAATCTTTCTCCATAACATTCACTTCCACCTGACTGTCCCACCTGTCGAGGGGGAACTGCCTGAGCTCTGGGTTACAATATATGGAGTGTGAAGGTAAAAGACCAAAAAACAACTCACACCAGCCCAATTACAAACTAACCTTTTTAACCCCTGCAATCAGAAATGAAAAACATCTATTCTCACCAACATGATTTGAGGACAACATGTGTTCAGACCTTAGGGGAGGAGGACTAAGTGACACTATAAATGAGGGATTAATAGAAACCGGGCTGAAGAATGAAGACAGAAACCTAAGTTAACAAGAGCTTCAGATCACATGATGTTTGGGGCAGGTCATGCACGAGCGGTGGCTGGCCCCGGGGGCCTGGGTGAGTCTTGAGGGGTGGGGCTCTCTGTTTCAGAGGCACTGGATTCGTCGTCGTCGTCCGTCTGCTCCGCGCTGTGATACAGCATGAGGGCCTGGGTCTTGTGGGTGATTGTGATGGTGCAGGGGCCCTGGGCCCACGGCTCCCCATCCACCTGCATGGGCATCTTGGAGCTCTTGAGAACCAGCTGTGGAGGCATGACATACGGTATAACACATCATTAAATGTCTCAACCATTACCAGTGCATTTTCCCATCATGTGATGCTTCTGTTCAGCAAAAAATCTGTTGCCATGGCGACAACTACATCAAACTTTATCCATCCTTGACTCTGCATTACAGGCTGCAGCTGTCTACAGGGACGTATCTCATCAAGTAACCTTTTAATTTGCTTTATAAAAAGCTTTGTTTAATAAATTAGAACAAGAGCATAATTTTACAAACTACCCTGGGTTTTGCCTCTCAGGCTACATGTTGGGGGGCTGTAGGCAGCCTGTCACAAAGCACTAAAATAAAACACAAACCCCTCCCCGTTAAAAAAATTAAAATAAATCAAATTATGTTTAATTTGCATATGACAGTGTGTAATAATAATATTATCACAAAGACTCCTATTATTATAGAAGGCTTGAAGAACAATTTCAAAATCATCAGTATTATTTGTTAAGCTGATATAAATGCTAACAAATGCAAGAAATTGTATTCACAGTGTCTTTTCTTTCTCTTTTGCAACCCTTGACTTTGTGTTCCCCCTCATATGACACCAACTCTACCCTGCTGGTTCACAGCAATGTTTTTCATAACTATGTAAGGTATTCAAATACCAGGAAATACCTGACTTACCTTACTGCGTAAGGTATTCAAACACTAGTAAAATTAGTTAGTCCATCTTTTCCTGCTGTGGTTATTATGGTCATGCTCAGGTAGCAGTGACAAGCCCTGCAGCTGCACAAAAGTGGCAGCCACGCTCTTCTTGCCACTGCCATCATATTTACAGTGGAAACACTGGAGATGGCAGCAGTAACTGCTCACTTACAACTGCTTTGGAAGGACTTTTTAGTGAGTGTATGAGGGCAGATTCTTTTCCTAAAGGGCTTTAGATTACCACACAGAGAACAGAGCAAGGTGGTGTCAGAACAAGCAAAGAATATGAGCACATGCAGGAGCTGTGCAAGCTTAATCAGATTTGTTCAAATTAGATTTCCAAGTTCTGTCATGAGGCTAATAACAGGCAAAACTAATTTGACCCGCTCATTGTCTTTCCCCAGACCCAGTTACTGGGGTAAACAGGAAACAATGCATGCAGTGTGTGTGTGTGTTATTGCCTCACCCGGACAGTGTGGGCCTGTCCCAGCCGTACAGGATTGGCCAGCTTGACCTGGATCTGTGCACAGTGGAAGGAGCCAAACACACCCACCACCTCCAGCAGGCCATCATCCAGTCTGCAGGGTGAGACAGGAAATGACACTAATGCTCACTGTTGGTTGCCATGGTGTAAAGATGAATTCTTGCATTTGACATATTTAAGACTCTCACAGTAATGTCCCCTCAAAGTGCATGTCTTACCGTGTGGGGGGGCAGGGCTCATCCCCCATACCCTCCCAGAGTCTACAGCCTCCTCCCCAGTAGCCAATGTTACAAACTATGATACCCTCCAGACTGGGCAGCGCCACCCTCTCTCCATCCAGCTCCAACTGTGGTGGGAACACACACACAAAAACACACATTTATTTTCTGCATTCTCCCACGTTTGACAGGAGTACAACTCTCTCATATTTTCGAGTGGTAACATGTCTACAGATTATAGCCTAACAGATGGTGGATTTTTAAGGCCAACACTGATATTGGCATTTTGAGAGCTAGAGACAGGATTCAGTTCGTTTAGCCTGATTTAGCTTATCTTCACATTAAGACTGGTAGCAGGGGGAAATAATGAGCCTGGCTCTCACCAAAGTTCAAAAATACTTGATTATCACCTCTTAAGCTCACTGATTAACACATTGTGTCATGTTTGTTGAAATGTAATAGTGAGAAGCTGTATTTTTGTGGGGATAGGTATGAGTATTTTCTAACCTGGGCAAGAGCTAGGCTAGCTGTTCAACTTTCACCTACTAGTCTTTATGCTAATCCTTAGCTTTACTATATGGTCTGAGAATTTAATTCACAATAAAGCACCGTGGCAAAACACCCAATCACAAATAAAATTAATTACAAACATACAGGTTGAGGGTTTATCAGTTAATCCCACTTTCAGAAATAGAGTATAAAATCCAGAAAAGTTATAATTTTCATAAACTACAAAAGGTAACACTTGTTTTTGAGCAGGTCTGAACAGAATATGCAAACTAAAAAAAACTGCAGTTTGTTTAAGTCAAACAACAACAAATTCAGCTGTAGAGTGACAGCTTTGTAAGGAGCAGAGAGCCTGGGGCAGAAGTCAGTTGATTCTCAGCCAAAAATACCAGCAATAGAGAAAATGTTGGCTGATTCCACCACCAGAACAGAATTAGCATGAAACTTCAGCACATGAACAAGGCTACTGTACCTCAATCCTCTTATCCAAATCCTTACATTCCTGCACTAAACAATCTTTGGTGCCATACAGGAAATATACAGCCTGAGGAGAAAGAAAAGTAGATATTAATACAAGCACATGTGACATATTCAGCGACCATGCCTTTGTATTAACATTGAAATTCAAATGCAGTAAAACATTTGCACACGATCTCTGTGTTCAAATGAAGTGGTTCAGACCTTGTTGATGATGCGGCTGGAGAAGAAGGAGGGCGTTTTCTCACGGTGCGTGTGGAAGTTCAGCGCCATCAGAGCATCGGGCCCCACAGAGAAGTAGTTGTTCATGGACAGAACCTGAAGAAGACATGGAGTATATATTTTATATGGACTACCAATGTGTCAGCTGTCATCAACTGAAACCCCAACACACACAGCCTGAAAGACATAATAATAAAATATTTGTGAGAAAAATGAAGAAGCTAAAATTTACCCATAGAGATCTGAACTCACCTTTGGTTTACGAAAGTAGAGGCCTTTTGAAGCCACCTGCACTTTCCATCTGAAAGTGATCATGTGGGTAATTAGCAGGAACAAAAGAAACACAATATAGAAATACAGAAGCCATGAGTCAATGCCCCCCAATGCAACATTCACCCCTCAGAGATTTTTGACCAGGTTCAAATGTATGTTCGATTACATCAATTTCCCTAAGTCCAAAAGCTCATTTAAAGCCTTCTGGTGGGGGACATCATTTGTTTATTCATTTTTGGAGGCCTGTTGGTAGTAACATTTCAATCTATAGTTTAAACAAACTGGAATCAGCCTGTAAAATAAGCACAATGTCTATGTTTAAATTGTTGAACTTCCCACTGAACCCCAAAAATCTCTGTCTTACATCTTAGCTACAACCCTGAGCAAAATGAAATTAATATACACAAACATTTGTAAGACTACTGAAAAACAATGTATAAACTGATGAAATGATATCACACTGTGGAACATACTGAAAGCAATATTAAAGCCCCACCTGTCCATTTTGACCACCTCAGCATCGAGGATGTTGCGGAGAACCTGTTCCACAGGGATCTCTCCAGCATACCCAGCACCCCAGCCCAAAGTGTTGGAAAGATCATTTCCTGTTCCTAGGGGCAGGATAGTCACCCTTGGGATAAACTGGTCTTGGCCCTGACACAGGACAGTACATAAGAGCAGCAGGTACATTACTAACTTTACACAGAGTAGTCCCAAATACCCACACTTTCAATTCTGAGCATTTAAGGGACAGTACAGTAAAAAGACAATGGGAATGCAAATATTCAAAGCTTAAAATGATAAAATTTGATTTTTAAACATCTCTTATTGTACACAGACAGTACCATCTCACCTTTAGCTTCATAGTATCAATGGCATCCAGCACCCATCCCACCGTGCCGTCACCTCCACATACCAGCACCCGGACGCTGCCAGGGGGCAGGAGGGTGCACAGCTGGAGGGCTTTGGATGGAGTCAACTCAGACAGGTCAAACACCTGGAGGATAAGATGAGAGGAGAAACAGGTTTCAGTCATGTTTCGTGAAGAAGAAAAGAAAAGAAAATAACTGACACACACTGCAGACTGACCTGCACTGAGTTGAGGAGGGTGCGAAATTCTCCCAGCAGAGCCTCCCCCATGTTGTTACCACTACGTGTGTTAGCCAAGACCAACACTGGAGTCCAGTCGCTGCCGCAGGAAGACGCCAGCTACAGAAACACAAGTACACAACACCAACATTATAACAGCTTATAACAGCTCTGGATCGCACATAAATCTCACGGTATGAGCGCACTCTAGCCCCAAACAGCCCCCATCAGATCTCCCAGCACCTTGCTGTACTCGTCGGGGTGCCTGCGGCGGAGCTTGTTGACGCGGTAGAGGTAGTGAGGAGGAATGATGAGGCTGTGAAACTCGCCCAGGTCACACTGGTCTGCATCCTCCAGGCTGTCCATGCAGTCGTCGTGCACCGTGGTCTGACACCACACACACCTGAAGGAGGGACAGAGGGACACCAACCTATCAGAGAACTGTGACATACACAAAAGCATTTCCTGCTTCAGGAAGATGGAGTCTTGAGTCTTTTTCCATAAAGGGGTCACTATTAGGATTAGCAGAGTAATTTATCTGACAGTGTGAGATTACAAAGCAGCAGCAGTCCATTAGAGCAAATTAAAGACAGATTAAAGTGAAAGGTCAAGGGACCAAAGCATTATGATATGACAACCATAGACTGTTGTACAGGGTACAGCAGTAGCTTTTCATGTAGGAAACTGGGTTATTGTTACGGACAGGTATGTCAATGTGTCGGTAACCATATATTTGGCAGACTGTGCCTTGGAGTATATCAGGCTGCACAAATACCAAAGACCTGCTGTATACACAGTGAGGTTGGTCTCCTACACATGTGGCTCGCAGCTATTGCACCACCAACGCTACCTGAAGTCGCAGAGCTTCGGCTGAGTTCCACACTGCTGTTTGCACACTGCACAGTAACTAGCGAGGGGGACATTTCCGCGGACCCAGCGGTGCTCCATGGCTCCATCGGAGTCGGAGGGGGCCATGATCTCCTTGCACGGCAGGCTGCGGTCGGCCCGGCGCAGGCACTGCTCGTCGGCGCACACGCCGCAGCAGTCGCAGAAAGCTCCCTGCAGGATGTGCTGGGAACACACACAGCAGTAGGTGGGTTTGTTGAACAGGTCCGTATAGTGCCAGCCGTGCTTGCTCTTGCGAAAGAAATCCTTCATGTGCGTTTTCCGTTTGGAGCGCTGGGCGCTGCACCACAGCGTGATGATGACCGGGACGATGACGGCCAGAGAGGTCCAGAAGAGCAGCGTCCACTCCTCCCGGGAGCCGCAGTCGTCCTGCGCCTCGTCCCCCTCCTTGTACATCGTTGCTGGACGGTGATGCTAACGAGCGGAAATCAGTAAAAAGGAGAGCTGTGTAAACAACACTGACACTGACAGCACACACACCGCGTTTTCCCTGCGACACTCATGTTCACACACACCAGCAGGAAGCTGGCAGCAAGTTTAACTGAAATATGAACATGTTTATGTGTAACTAATTGCAAACACGGAGACAACGACGTAACGTTGAACCCATGAGCTACCTCGCTAACTTAGCTTCAGCGGAGAGTATTTATATGTTGAGAGAACTCACCGACAGGGCAACGCATGCGTACAACTGCTGCGTACAGTACAGTGAACTAACGGTGGAGGAAGTATTCAAATTATCTCCAATCCTAAACTCCTTTTACTTAAGCAATGCACACTATGATAAATGCTCCATTACAAGTTTAAGCGTTTAAACTCTGACTTAAGTAAAAGCACAAAATAATTAACAGCAAAATGTACAGACAGTATCAAAAGTAAAAGTATTTGTTCTACAGTAAAATGTCCCCTGTGACTGATATATTACTATGTATGACATTATTGGACATGTATTACTGATGCATCAGTGTGTGAGCAGGAATTTATTGTTGTAGTTTGTAGAGGAACTAGTCCCAGCTACCTTTATATACAGGTAGGTAGTTTAGTTCAGTGGTTCCCTGCTGGGGGGTCAGGACCCTCTAAAGTGTCCTAGGATCAAGTAGTGAAATGTCTTTATTGCCATGTAAAGTGCCAAGATAAATTTGAGAGGTCATGAGATGATGGGGCAGGGAAGAAGGAAAACGTTCTAACTCACAAATCTGTTTTCAGTTTTTAGACTTTTCTTCATTATTTGTTTCTTCTTTTTTTAAAATTCATTGATCATTTGATCTTTTGGCCTCAAAATAATTATATATTTATATATATTATATATATATTTAAATGAAAACACCCAAGGGATCTAAAATAGACACAGTTTTTCTGTAAGGGTTCTGTATTGTATGTATAAGTTTACTTTAAGTTTGCAAAGTAAAATCTTAATTTGACCAGTAACTACAGCTGCTAGATAAATGTAGATAAATGTAGGAGCGTAAACAGTATTTCATTCTGACATGCACTGCAGGATAAGTATAAAGAAGTATATAAATAATATCCAAATAAAGACATCAAAATTGTATTCAAGTACAGAACTTTACTTTATTCCACTACTGGTACAAGGGCCAAACACTTTTACTTTGTCAGGGGCATTTGTTTATCATTGACAGTGCAACTGCTGGTGAGATGCCTTCAGTCTTCATGTGTTTCTATCAGGCACAGCAAAAACACAGACGACTCTGGACCTCTAGCAGTTGTAGTGGAACAAAATCGAGGCTTAAAAACAAAATCGCGTTTCTTTCTACAGAGATTAAAATAACTCTCCGAAGAACAAAAGTCAGGGAGCCATACGTAGTCAGCGAACACGGAAGTATGTAAAGGCAACATCTCTCTCTCTCTTTTTTTTTTTTTTTTAAATCATCTCTGATTCTGAGCTCCTGGTGTGCAGGCTGCTGCTCCACAGCACGCATGCGCTGTGAGCTGCATTGCGACCTCAATAATGACGCGAGGGAGTAAAAGCTTTCTGGGCCCCAGGATTTCACCAGAGCTATCATTAAAGTCCGCACGGTGCTGGAGACACATGCGTGAGGCACAAAGGACAGCAAGAAGCGGAAACGGAAAGAATGACGCACGATGACGTCTTCCCTCGGACGTCACTGGGAGTCCGCCAATCCATTCGTGAGATAAATAAATAAATCATGAAATCAAACGAGCGTTCTATTTTTGCAGGTAAATGTGTAAACAACCAAAAACCTGGAATCAAAATAATGTTGACATCTCTAAATTAGTGGTAGAGATAGGCTGCTAATGTGGTAACTCACCACTGACTGACTCATTAACGATACACTTTCTTACTGTTATTCTGATTATTTGTTTATTATGATTACTCTGACCTTTTGGAGGTAAACATTTCACTTGGAGGCCTTTCTCTGTGTCTTAGGGACGACTCAGTGATTTACTGCTGTGGTTCCATAAAGTTGGGGGTTCAGATTGGCAGGTTACAAAAAGAATGGTCAAAATCAAAGCAGCAAACGTAAGGACACATTTGCAATGAGACTCTAGTGTGGGTAAAGCTCCTGAAGCACTGGGTCCTACATTTCCTATGATCCAGCTCAAGAGCTCCTTTCATTAGGCTGCCCTTGCAGCATCCACATCCTTTAATTCTACACCTGCAGGTTATAACACAGATTTCCTCTTGGACATTTGTAGTCACCGAATGCAATCCAAGATAACCCATCACTAGAGTTATTTTTCTCAGATTTAACAAAGCTCCCAAAGTCATTTTCACGGGCTGAGTCAAGTCAGCAGAATGTCCCTTTAACCTCAACAAAGATTAAATGTAACAATCACAGCAGATAGATACAACACACATGTACCTGAGGTGGACCTGCATTAATATAATGCAGTCCACGGTCCCTTACCCTAACCACCCCAATTAAATTCCTAACCCCAACCCCAACTCTAACCTGAACCTGAACCAAGTTTAAACCTCCAAACAGGCCTTTAAACAATAAAGTTTATTATACAGGTGATGGATTTCCCAGTTTAAACAGGTAAATCCCCTCAAACATTTTTTTTTTAAGCTGCAGGTTTTTGCTCATAAGGAGCATTTACAAAGGAGCTCACCACTTCAGCTACTGCTCTTTACTGAAATGGTGCAAACAGCCTCACAGTCTCATGTCTTTATGACTGTGTTTGCACCGCCATCTAGTGGACAACATGGTACCTGCATCAATGGAACTCATTCAATATGTGCTCTAAATTGTTCCTCCCCAGTAATTTTGCAATTTTAGAGTTCTAATAGGCATATATAGAAATCATATTTTTATGCAAGTGCATGTATCACCACTGATAACCATGTATTTTAAACATCTCTGCAGTAACATGAGCAGGTATGTGACAGTTTGTGGGTGACGTGCAGGAGGAAGAGGTGGAGAATTTTTCCCCTTCACCCCCACTGGACTCTGGTCAGGACCTCAGAGCAGAGAAGGCTCGGGCAGAAAAACAAGTGTAGAAGATGAAGAAGCTGGTGGTGTTTTTGCTCTGTCTGGTCCTGCTGACCGTTTACACAGGTAGGACGCTCTCAGGGATTTGCCTAAGGAGAACTGTATGCTGTCACAATGAGCTATGGAATGAAATTTTAATCAATAGAATACAATTAAGTGTTCTGTAACAGGGAATGAGTCAGTGCATTTAAATCCCTTAGGTCAGAAAAACATAGAGGAATAGTGAGTAATGGATATAAGTGTGAGGTCTCATTTAGAACAGTCTTGCATTAATTTGTTGCATCTTTCCTCTTTTGCATGGCTACATATATTATACATGCTGAATTAAAACAGGGAGATGTGTTTCATGACTATTTTTTCTTTAAAGATTGCAGCTATTCTTTTGCAGCAATATTACATTTTACAGCCATTGCATTTCCATGTGTAAGTATGTATTCTTGCTTTGAACACAAAATGAATCTGCACAGATCTTCACAAAGACACATTTTTCAGGAAATCTAAAAATCATCTTTCTTAATGAGACAGCTGGAGACTGTGTAAGTGTTTTGCCACGTTGCTGTGAGGGCCCAGGCAGCAGCAGCAGCAGCAGCAGCAGCAACTCTGGCCTTGTGTTGACAGAGCTGGGTTCGTTTCCACAGCAGTTCCCTCTGGCAGGAGAGGAAGAGAGAGCCAGCCTGGCTGCCTGCTGGGGTCACGTGCTGCACGGGCCTGGCTCCCTGGGGAGCAAGGAGGATGAATGGGCACTTTGTTACCTTCCACCAAATACCCTGCCTCCCAATACAGGCCTGGGTTTAGAGAGAAGGAGACAGAGACAGAGAGCCCTCGTTCTGCAGAGGCCAGTGTGTGTGTGTGTGTGTGTGTGTGTGAGAGAGAGAGAGAGAGAGAGAGAGAGAGAGAGAGCAGCTCCCTTGGGGCTGGCATTGGAGAATAAACAGCCTCACATGGACTAGCTAAACAGATCAGGTCAGCCACAGCCCACCAGCAGCAGATAGTGGTGAGAGGTTTATTCATGGGTCTGAACACAGCTTTCAGTGAGAGGAATGTTGTCCTGATTAGCCAATACCCAGCTGCCAACCAAACAGCTGTTGTGTTTGTAGGAAAAACAAAATAACTCAAGCAGAGGTCAAACTCAGAGCAGACGATCTCAGCTCCAGAGTCTCTTGTAAAAAGGAAGTAAAAATAGAGGGAAACTTCCAACACACACACTCACTCACATCTACATCAAAGTAACAGTCTCTTGTCTCTTTTATGTGCTTTGTATCAACTCTATTGAATCTTTTCCGTCCCAGCACCAGTAGATGAATTGGATGTGTGTGTCACAAGACATGTGAGTAAACATTTTATCTCTTTGCAGTCGAACTCTTATCTTTCTTTCTCCTTCAGATGCCAACCCTATCATCAAGGAGAGCTTTGCTAAGCAGCTGCTCCGCAGCAAGAGGCAGAAGCCTGGCTACCCTGATGAGCCAATGAGAGTAAGGTTCAGTCAGAGCAAAGAGCACATGTACATTATACAGGGCCCACATGAATTAGCTACTATTGATCATACTGAGTTCTATGCATATTTAACCCCCTCTATTTAGCACTCTATGTACATATAATAAGTGTTTATAACACATTGTACTGCAGTTGTAAACAAATATAGACATGTAGAGTGTGTATTGATGTTGTTGTCAGCAACTATACCTTTTCATCTGAAGCATCCATTGCAGTCGTATTAACAGTTGCTCAATAACACAGTACACATAGCCACTGTCATGTATGTGTATACACAAGCAAATCTTAGACTGTTTTGTAAAGTATTTACTAACTGTATTTGACACATATACTTTATACACATGTACAGGCTGCGTTAAAACTGTTTATTATTGTGTTGAAATCCCATTAGAGAGATATGATTATATCTGTTTGTACACAGTTATGAGTGGTTAGAGCTGTTGACAAATACATTTATCTGCACTTAAAATTTCCATATATCTGTTTCTAACTACATTATAAAGTGTTATAAGTGTTATAATATATAATGCATATTTTAAAAACTTTAATAATACTTTATTAAGTATCTATATAGTACATACACAAACTAAAATGAGAAGTGCTTTGTAAATATTTATTTACACTTTACTTCAGTATAAAAAAATAATAATATAAAAAAATATTAATTTAAGAATTTTATTTGTCATTTATTTGTTTTTTCCAACTTAAATCTAGATGAGTAACTTTTAAATGTTAGTTGCAGTTGGCATGTAAACATTTAAATTACCATCAGATCAATAAAAGATCAAGCAACGTGACAAAACAAAACAAAACAAACAAAAGTACATAAATAAAATAGTAAAAATCATTTAAACACACTAGTTCCATTAGTGATCTCGCACAGCCACAGAACTGCTATGAAATATCAAACTTAACATAATTCATATTTTAAATCACAATTCTTAACGCGTTATGCATTTGATATGCACTATGGTCATTATGGAATTGGAGGGAAATTTTAGCTGAGCACATTTTGTTGTAGAAATACATTTACAATAAATAGTGTCATTCTGGAGATTAGCTCCTCACTTACAGCAGAGCCTTGTTGACAAGCTACAGAAAACATTCACCCTAAAACTTTTCAATTTCTTTCTAATGATAAAAAAAGACTCTTTTTTCTGTGTCTTATTGAATGATGATCTGAACCCAGTTTCATTTAGCAGAAGATCAGCATTTGTTACTGTACTTGGTTATTTCTCCTCTGACCTGAGGAAAGTGTAACTAAAGCAGCAGTCCTATAACATAATCTTCCCCCATGCATTTGTGCATTGTAATGCTTTGAATGCAGCCATTCATCATTATTCAAGTCCAAGCATGTTTCCCTCTGTTTAGCTCTGGCTGTAATACTTTGATGGTGCTGTCATGGTGAAAATGAAAGCAGAACAATAAATAGATGTGAGTCAGTGGAGTTTTATTCTGACAGGGTGATTCCCCATTGATTTCATTTGTGCAAATGTGGGTAGCAAACCATATCCACATCCATCAGCTTTCCTGTGTTGGTTCTTTCAATTTATTTGCATCTGTCTTTGCCTTCAACCATGCACATCTCTCCCCAGGAGCATCTGCTCCACATGCAGGCTCTGGATCAGAGGGCCCAGGAGACCAACCTGGAGAACTGGTTGAACCCTCACTGCTACCCTCGCTGTAACAGGAACTACGGATACCCTGTGTGAAGAAGATGATTAAGGTTGCTACAGTTCTCCACTTAAACCCCAAATGCAAGATGTGCACCCACAATGCAACAAAAGAATGAGTTTTCATTTAAGTTTTTACTGACAAGCAGGGTGCAATTCTTTTTCCACACTTACATAAACATTTATTTTACTCTTCCTGTTTACTTCCTGTTTTTTTTGTGATTTTATCACAACAGTAACCTCAGAAATCTGTCCAACAATTTCAGAGTCCGACATCATATACACACACGCATATATATGGTCATGAATGTATATATGTATATACACAAACAAACAAATCTTAGAGTCTGCTATAAGTGTGGTGTGTGTTTATGTGACTTTACATTTATCATTTCCCAGCACTAAGCATTCCTTTTTTTCTCTTCACAGTAAAGGACCAGAGGTGACAACATGGACCCAACAATGGCAACAGTGAAAACTCTTTAAAAATAGAGGGACAGAAAGACTTTCTCTCTCATGTGCAGAATGCTGAGTAAATGGCCATGCATATATAATCTTACTGTATCACAGCTGTGTACTTGCTGTTTTCCGTAGTTTCTACATTTATTTTCTATGTTGTGTATCATGTATCATCACAGAGTGACGATCAAAAATAAATCAAAATGCATGAGTGCTTATAACAATGGTGATATTATTATTATTATCATTACTATTGATATTAAAAAGAGGAGGACTGCTGTGGGTGAACACTGCAGACCTACAGTCTATGGATCATGGCAGGGGTGCCAGACCGCTTTTACAGGGGCACGTGCCCCAGTATAAATTAGCTGTGCCCCAGTATAAATGTCACGATTCATTTTCAACAACAATAAATGTTTATCATTGCATCAATTCAGATAATTACAGCATACTGACGGGAAAAGAATAGATGTATTTCTGCTCAAACGTGTAGCAAGAGTGTTGACTCCAAATAGAAGCTATAGCCCACCAGCAGTGTTTCTCCTACCATTGTCTTGGTAGAGCGGCCCGTGAATGCGTCAGCGCACAAGAGCGGAAGAGCCGCAGAGGAGACAGGTTGACAACTCACCAGGTTAAGAGCAAGCGTTACAAGTCTGTAAAATCATAGATGGACAGACACTGACCCCAAACGTCGGAAAAGTCCGCAGTTAACTCAGTATAATAAACCCCCCTCTGTCGGACAACCCGCCCCCCATGACAGTAATTCTAGGGGAAAAACTGAACAGTCAGTTTTTTTAATGAAACCAAATGACTTTATACTAATCATTATTGATTAAAAAACATTATTACTAAACATTACTGCGTGACTTCTGTAGATGTGTGTTTGTTATTGTTTGGATATAAGAGTCTGATTTTTCTGCCATAGAACATGTTGATAGAGATAAAATGTGTATGTTCATACACTCATTAATAATACATTTCTAGTTGTTTAGAGTGTGGCAGCGGTGTGTGTGCTTTATGCCTAGCAACGCCCCTGGATCCTGGTTTTAGTCAGTCAGGGTTTACCGCCTCAAATCTGAATGTGAAACCTAATTTACATAGGTCGACGAGGCTATGGCTTAAATTAACCTCTTGATAATCAGCTAAGCCAGAAAAACACTTCCTTTTTTTAATCACTTCACTTTTGTACCTCTAAATTTATCATAGTATCACTTTTCACTATACAGAGCTTCCAGAGGAGACTAGGATCCGCTCTGTAATTAAAACGGTTTAAACACAGGATTTTTTTTTCTCATTTTTTAGCACTTGACCTCAAAGCGAGGTAGACCTGCGCGCCTCAGGAACACCGTGTATAAATGACCCGGCTTTTAAGCTTATTGGACTGATACAGGTAGAGCTCACGTGTCACAGATAAACAGGGGAGAGCCGCGCCTTCAAAGAGCAGTGAAAGGTTGGCCCTCAAGAGAAAAAGGCCTGCAGTCCTACAAGACCCGATCAGAAAAACACATAGACCATTAAACCTCAGAAATATGCATTTTAAAAGTCCACGCGGTGACGGTCACTGAAAATCAGACTCGGTTATAAATGCTGTGATATGTGGCGGTGGATCGTGTATACATGTCCCCCTAGAAATAAACACTTAATTGAAGAACATAATTGCCGCTTATTCTGAAATGACAGAGACTGAATGAAACAGAGGAGAGTATAACAGCTGGGGCCTGTGAGGATGGACAGCTGCATTTTTTCCCGTAATTTATCCAAACGTCTCTGAACTTGAAGGCCCATAAAACTCCGACACGAGATGCACGACTCATATATTAAATATTCACACAGTCTATTTTGCTTTTGGGCGGGTGTATTTTTTGCTCTGCTGGCTCTGAGCAGAGGTGGGTGCAGGCCTACAGCGGCAGGCTTGTATTAGCTAAATTACGTGTTTTCGTCCAAGCCGGAGGCCTTTACGTTGCTCCTGTAATAATAACAGTAGGCACTATTGTTTTAGCTTGTGGAGATTTAAAAACGATTTTTTCCATAGATTTCTCAATGACCGGTGACAGAAATTTAAAGGCCAAAAAATATAAACAAGAAAATGACGATTTAGACGCTGGCCTTAACGTGATGGCGTCACAAGGTTGGATAAAATACATAATTTTGCACTGAAGGCCGAAGGCGCTGTAAGAACTGACTATAATACACAACAGACAATTAAACACAACGACATGAGAAAATTCAAAGTATTTATTGAAAAGCGTCTAAAAAGCAATTTGACACCAACTTTCTAACTGCCGTATTACATCAAAGCTTCATGAAGGTTTTCTATGAAAATGTAAAATATACTATGATGCAGTTATATGCGCCTTGGTAAAACTCTTAAAGTGTCCGTGTTGAATTTATTAATTTAGCTTACAATTAGAAATGTTAGAGACATTACAAAGGCGGAGACACACTCGATCTTTAAACACAACAAAAACGGATTCTTTCTTAATACTTTTAAATTCAAAGTGCTTGAGTAATTTTTTAAATATAAACCTTATTGAATTGAACAGGGCATCTTCAGTCTAATCAGTTCAAATTACAGAAAATATTCAATCCACAGATTGGATTTAATATGTAAGCCTTTCCTCACTTCTCACAACTTACTCAGGCCAAAAGATTAGAGAGTGAAAAAAATACATTCTAGTTTGTTATATTTGCAAAATAGTAAAATTCACAAGCTTTTTACAGAAAGTAGCCAGCTGCTGCAAAGGAAACATGCAACTCATTCATGTTAACCAATGCATGAAGTAAAATGGACTTCATTTGATTTGGTCAATACATTAAATAGATGTCCAACTTTATAGTATATACACATATGCACATTATGTAATTTGCCTTTATACATTACATACAAAAGACTGCTTTGCTCAATAACCACGCTATGTCCTTAAAAAAAAAAGGAGAATGATTCTGATGCAAGTCAGAGAAAAGTGTGGTGTTTAAAAAAAAGCAGTCAAACAATCATCTTTTGTCTTTGAAGAAGCCTTTTGAAGTGCTGCTCTCCTTGATGGTGACGGTCAGGAAGTTGGTGGTCACGTCCGTCACCAGGACCTTTTCCACGCTGCCGAGGGAGGGTCTCCACGACACTTCATCCAAGTCGTCATCGAGCCGGGTCGGGGACGGCCTGTCCAAGAAGTAAGGCTTTTCCATCAATGGGAGCTCAGTGGGGCGACTCAGGCTCTGGCTAATTTTGGACTGGTGCTTGAAGTGTGCAGGTGCCAGGTAGCTGGATCCTTCTTTAGTCCTGTGTGTGTCCATGTCTGTCCTGTGTGGGTGCAGGCCACGGTCTGAGTACAGCTGCTTGTAAGAGCTTCCACCGGAGAGCTCCCTGTTGTGTTGGTGATGATGATGGTGGTGGTGGTGGTGATGGTGGTGTTTGTGGCTGTGACCATGGTTCTCTGGATGTCTGCGGGCCACTTTGAACAGCCTCATCTCTTCAACACCCTGGAGCTTGGCCAGTTTGTGAGGTCCGTGGCTCACCTGCTCCTCTGCCCTCCTCTTATGGGGCTCGGAGGCCACAGGGCTGCAGCTGCTGTCCTTGAAGCGGGGCTTAGGCTTCGGGCCTCTTTTTTTGGGTGCGTGGATGAGTCCGTCTGGACTAGTTTGCTGAAGGGAAGCCTGCTGGTGCTCACGGGTGCTAAGCTCTGGTGGTCGGACTCGTACACTTTCTCCGCGGTTGACGGTACTGGGTGGAAAGATTGTGGGAACAACAGCTCTCAGACCCTCTCTAGCCCTGGGGGTGACAACTGGTTCTGGGGTTGGGTAGGTGATGTGCATCCCCCGGATTGCCTCACTCCTGAACTCATAGGACTTGGCTTTAACCTTTGCCTGAGCCTATTAGAAAATGAGAAAATGACAGGGAAATTGTCATTGAAAATTTTACAAAAAAATTACACCAACCCATTCCATTTTTTTATTTCTCAGTACAATAGGCATCTGAACTTCATAGTAGGATAGCCATGAGTGTGTCGGCGAGCCACAATGCACAATACCAGGACCATGAAGCAAGTAAATGGAAGTCGTTACTTACACATCTGCTTTTCCTAATCACTTAACATGTATTTCAAGCAAAAGGCCTATTTATTGTTTCAATTACTGTCCATGCCTGACACCCAGCTATTGTGCTCAATTTATCTAACAGTTTGCAATGATGCAAACATATACTAGTAGATTTTAACAACTATAGCAGCAGCCGCTTCCTGAGAAGCCACAGTATTTACTAGTGAAATTCCACAACCTCGATTTAAACAACAGTCCTGTCAACGGTGGTTCTGGTATTAAGTTCAAGATAAATTCTCGGTCATTTAGCAATTCTCACGGTTCGTTGTCCTGAGAAGATGGACAGCTCTTGCTAACTGTATCAGGCTGTGTTACTGTATTAAACCGATTTCACTAATATTTTAACAACTGAACTTATGAAGAATTTAGTGCCAAAAAGGAAGGAAAAGAAATAAAAAACTTTGAACAAGTCGCTTCGGCGGCAGCTTCTAACAGGACTGGTGGTTTGTTAACAACAAAATGTCAACAGCCTCCAATTAGCCAATACACAAGCTGAGTACACATCTATTAATGGATGCGCTATTTTGAATACACATAATTAATATCGGTAAGGAGCCTTGCGCAATTCTGTGAAATACACCGATGCCGAAATTAATTAGCTGCAGATTAATTACTGCTTTATGTAGACATTAATCAAGAATACACTTTATACAAACAAGAAAACATGTATGAGAGTTTGACTTGGTGGCGTCATTAGCCGTGAGCATGCAGGTCATTAGCAAAACACTGAACAACGTGGCTTAATTTACCTTGAGCAGAAATGTCTTGGGTTTTGGTCCTCTCTTTTTGGGCCCGTAGAGCTCCCTTTCACGCTCCCTGTGAAAAATAGTAGCAAACTCCCATTCTGAGTGTCACGGGAGCAAAGTGCACCGAGGACACCATATATTTATTGGACATGTTAACATTCACTGGCTCTGCCCATAAAGGCCAGCCCAGACATCTTACCTCTGCTCAAAAGCGGCAAACAGGCGAGAGTCCAAAATATTCTCCTCTGGCTCCCAAGTGCTGTATCTGTGAATTAGAAACATTATAGACAGATTGAGGAAGCGAGCGCTGGCATACAGTATGAAGATGGCCACAGCGTTAGCCTGCGAGCTAAAAATCTCCATCGTGCTGTACACCTCAGTTTTAATCCGGCTGCCTCGCTAGCTTTGGCGAGCTAACGACAGCCACAAACGAGACAGTACAGACATCACAGCCGTGGGTTGAAAGCATGCAAGAGACACAATGAAGCAGCACTTACTTGGGAGACCAGCCCTTCCATTTCACAAGGTATTCAATCCGACCCTGCATGCCATCAGAAACAAACAGAAATGACTTCGTTAGCTTGCAGGGCAACAGTAGTATTTGAGTGCGGTGGTGGTGCATTATATTCAACGCTCTGGGAGAAAAGGAGCATGTTACATCTCACGCCTACCTTCCTTATCCTCCGTTTGATAATGGACTCGGCAGCGAACACCCTCTCCCCGACGGCAGACAGCTCCATATTTACTCCAGTGCTATCTACCGTTAGCTCGGTGGACGCTAACGTTAGCAGAGCAGATATTTTTCTCCAGTCCCAGCCACTCTGAATTCCCGACAGACCATAATACTCCCGAACAGAATGGACGTCAGCGCAATTTTTTACAGCGTTGCTAAGGAACCGCAGTCGGTGGAACCTCTAGAACAGCGCCCATTGGTCCGGCCGTTGCTACGTGCTCGGGTTGCTAAGTGAGGGGAGGAGCGTGCCCCTGTGTGAATTCTTTCGGGGGGGAAAATGGTGGCTTTTTTCCCCGCGCGGCGAGTGAATCATTTCGCGCAAGTTATGTGAGACATTCAAAAATGCACGTGGTATTATAGGTTGTCCAGCTATATGCACGCGACAGTGTTTCCATGCAAATGGAGAAACTAGGAAATAACAGTGTTGCAATTTATGCGATCTTCCGAGAAACAGTTGAGACATATGAGACATCCTTCATTTTCGTTTAGTCTATCCAGTAATGTATTTATCAGCTGACGCAGAGCTTATTATTTTAGTCCACAAGCACACAGTGATGTGACAGTCGTTGTGATCTCGTTACAGATTTATTGCCTGCACGCATTCATTTCGTTTGTCCTCTCTGTGTCGGGTCAAACACAGAGGATGTTTCTGTCAGGCTATTTATATTCATATTATTTCATCTAAACACCTCTTATGTGTTTGCCTCGAAAGTAAGTTTGAAATCATTTATATTTTTTGCCATTCTTATGGCGCTTTACTGTTTAAAATACCTTCGCAGTGGATTACATTTAAATCAAAGATCTGTCATCCAAGTTGAACAGCAGTGTGGCTGAAGGAGCGGTTCACTTAAAAAACATCTTTAGTCAGCTGAGAGGACAATGGATTTCTGTCACTGCCCTCTATGCAAGACTTTTAGTGGCTGTCATTTGGAAAATGTTAGGAAAACGAAGCTACTGTTATGACCCATAATAAGACAGAAAATATCAGTGTATGCATGTAAATATCTGGCGACGGTGAGGAAAACTTTTCATGTTTTTTCTGTATTGTGGCAAAGACCCGACAAAAGTTACCTGTCACCCGCTCTCTGATCAGTTCAATAAAACAGCTCGCGCTTTGCTTTTGTGATAGGCTGTATGAACTGTTGACAGTTTCTATCAGTGTGGTTTTTATGTTGTTCTCTCAAGCAATGACATTAGACTTCAACCAAAACGACTGCGAATGCGGAAATAACCTGCATCGGCTTTTATTGGGCCCTTTGTTTTAAATGCACCTACAAACGCATTTGTGAAGCCTGAAAAAAAAAAAAACGACTTACCAAAGAAAGGGAAAAATATTAAACACGTTAATTTTAAACTCTGGCTTTCTGTTGAATACAACGACGAAAAAACTCATCTGATAAAATCAAATAAGATTCCTCTTTTACATTTTTGTGGACTCAAGCCTAACAATGACGTGACTGCGCGTCATCAGTCAGCTCAGACTGAAATCCACAGGCCGACAGCTCCAATTTACATGTTCAAAAATACAGGTAAAAATGACATTCAATTCTTAATTAAATTATTAAAAAGACTTCAGGTGGTCAAAAGCTGTCATACATAGAATAATAACGAGAAATTATTTTAAATGAATAATCATAACAATTATTATTATTGTTATTATTGTTTTTATTATTATTCTGTGTTGCTAAAATCTATTTTATCGAAACCGGCACCTTAATGAATTTTGTTTACTTGAAATTGACAGACAGTACAAGGTTTGCTAATCTAGCTATTAGGCCTATTGATTATTAATCTATCTGGGTATATACTATTCGTTTTATTATCTTGGATGATGAAAAAAAAGGTCTTTGTTAAATCTTTAAACTATTCGTTATTTCCTTGATTTGTTTGCTTCATTGGAATACACTGAGGGCATCTGGTGACGGAAATAGAAAAAAAAATCTAATTATGCGACTTCTTCATGAAACCAGTCTTCAGTTTTTTTTGGACGCATTGGTAGCGATGAATGAATGTCGACAGAGTAAGTCTATCTGATATAAGATGATAATAAAATGCAGCCTTTTTCTTGTGCTGCTGTCATTTGGACTCTTTCTCCAGCCTCATGAGATTTTTAAGATATAATTACCATTGGGCTAATAATTATTTTTCTACACAGGTAAATCGCTAAAGACGTCATGAAATTACTGGTCAATTAAATATAAAATAAGAAGAAGCCGCACTGACTGACAGGACTGTAATGATCTCAATTTAAACAACTGTCTATCTATTTTTACTCAACTGAGCAGAGAGCAAGAAAAATATCCTATATTTAGAATCCACGACAAGTCACCACTCTTCATTTATTTCTCTACATGTAATCATAAAAGCATACTTCTAGATGACAGCAAACACTTTGCCATTTATTTTAATGAATTGCTGTGCGTGAGAATGTAAAGAAAATGTGCCATGGTGAGTTGAATGTCCTCAGAATTCTTCATTTAGAAGCGACTATTAATCCCAGACTAATGATATTTGTTAACCTTTGATTGCAGTCGAATGGATCAATTCAAACTCCGGCACAGTTTGCAGGCAGAAAAGAGACGGCCGTGGATCACAGTCATCACAGTCTCTTCTATTTTGTTTCATACCTGCACATGAACACTGGACTATTCTCCAAATAATCCAGATTATTTTTCCCAGGCAGATGTATGTTCTATAGACGGAACTGTCACAGAAAAGGAGAGTACACCCACCTTCACCCATCTGACTGAACGTTTCAGTTTTGGAGGACGCAGAATTTATATTGATTTACAGTGAGAGTGTGGGGTGCACAGGCGCTCATACAGATATCTGATGAGGAGAGTGATCTTACATCGACGCTTTTAAAAGCCTGTCTCTTAACGAAGGAAGACGCGTCTGTCGTAATTTTATGATATTGTCGTTATTGATTGTCCACCTTTTTAATTTAGCCAGATTTCTCCACAGTGCACAGCCTAAACAAACGCTCAGCGCAGACAGAAAAAGGAGGGAGATGGGCGCACCTCAGACTCCGGATGCGATTGGTCTCGGCGCGCCTGCAGTGCAGCAGCGCCGCCGCCGTTAAAACACTATTGGTTGGCTTGTATCCGGGCAAGACGCGGGTTCCCGGTGAGCACGAACGGGGGAAAACCTCGGCCACAGCACAAAGGCAGTAATATGGAAAGACAAAGGTAGAGAGAGGTTGGAATACTCTTCCTCTCTGTTAAGCCAGATTTTTGTTGTGATATGTGATAGTTACCAGTTAAAGTCTGGTGTGTTTTAATTTCTGCAGGGATTTCGTTTCCAATTCCACTTATTTACATAAAATAAGCAGCAGATGGAAAGGTGAGTCAGGGCAGTTTTATCAGCCTGTCCCATGTTATAGACGCAGGTAATCATCATGCTTCTCAGGGTATTTTGCTCTTGGTTTTCTTTCCCTTTCTTTACCCTCTCACATTTATCCACATAGGCTGCTAGTCCCCAGTGTTAACCAGTTCCCATCGCACCAAACAGCAGTCTGTTCTACTTCCCTAATCTCCAATGAACTACACAGGGGAACCACTGTACAGCTGACATCATGCTCCCACAGAGACACACACAGGCCTGTGTTCAGCTGGAGAACCCACCTGCGTTCTGTACAGCTGAATCACACACGTGGAATGATGCATCACTCACCTCTGGATGACTTGAGGTTTAGTCACTTGTTTGTTTGTCAGTAAATTGATTAAAGCTGAGGGACCCAGCAGGTTAGT
This sequence comes from Lates japonicus, assembly GCA_033238685.1. Classification (NCBI taxonomy): domain Eukaryota; kingdom Metazoa; phylum Chordata; class Actinopteri; family Centropomidae; genus Lates; species Lates japonicus. The sequence goes on along the minus strand of BRZM01000043.1, from coordinate 6,808,449 downwards.
CACTGTAAATGAAGCTTTTAAACTCTATGGGCACAGACCTGTTTGTTACATCCAGCTGTTTTCCCTCCAACTATCCAGTTATTTACAAGGCTGAAAATACTGACTTACAGGGGTTGTCTCAGTTTTTGCAAAGCTGTAAGTTAAGCAGCTTGTTAATGGATTTTAATTGGGGTATTTTTTGTATAATATTTTCATTATGGTGGCAGCGATCCTGAGTTTTTTTTTTCTTTTATAGAATAAATTCTGATGGTTTAAACAGCTGAGCAATTTTGTTTTTTGTTTTTTCACTTTGTCACAATTTCATAGAAATAAAAGCTGTTCTGTGATCAGTTCGAGTGACTGCATTAGAGCACTGTTGAATAAAGCAGGTCTCGTAAAGTTTTTGTTGCAAATGCTGTATTTCAGTCTCCGTCCTTATTCATCTGCTGTGACCTGATTTAGAAACCTGTGATGCAGTTTAACATCGGCAGCGCGTGCACTTTATATTTGACTATATTTGATTTGTATGTGTGTGTGTGAGGGGGAGAAACCCCAGTCGGCCCTACTGAGGAGGACTCACGAGGAATCAGATTTGACATTAGGTCCCTGTAAAAAGCATCGATCTGAATATAGGCTATCGACAAATCGACAGCACGGTCTCACTGAGTTCATCGTTTAGAAGCCAGTGTGTCAGAGCGCGTTTACAGGCCTCACTCAGTCATGCGTGCACAAATTGAACATGAGCTGACACACAGGAGGAAGAGGGTGGACCATCAAGAGGACGCGTTCTTTCATACACTTCATGTTTTATTTAAAGGGATTATATAAATCAGTTTGGCAGGTTTTTGTCGACATATAAGCAAACAGTCAAGAGAAAATAAAAGTCCCAATGGGGGATTTCCCGCCTGTAGCTTCTTAGCTGAAACATGGTTGTTAATTATCTGTCGGCAGCAGCAGCTGCGAGGTGTTTGACAGAGAAGAGAGAGCGGATGGAGGACAGCCATTTTCTCCGTCCTTGCTCACATTAAGGCGTTTTATTGGCGGGTTGCAGTCGAGGGAAGAATCCGGAGCTGCTGTCTCTGTCAGTTTCAGTTGTCTGTCACCAGGTCGAGCGCAGCAGCAGCAGCAGCAGCAGCGCCGGTAAAGGCGAATATCAACCATTTGGCCCCGTAACAGGCACAGGTTACGTTCACATGACGGGGGGGAAAGACATGTTTCGAGGACTGAGCTCCTCTGCACATCTTTAATTTCAGTTATCCAGAGGAGCAGCAACTGGTCGTCTCATATCAATGGCTGAAATGTAAGAAAATATGAAAGCGTGAAAACACGGAAACGAGCATGTCATTTTAAACTCAATCTGTTGGTCAAGCGAAGAAAGCAGCCGCCTCCTGCTGCGCCTCTCTCAGCGTGTCAGCAGGATTTATTCAAGAAACATCTGACATCAACAGCTGCTCAGGTCAAAATGATCAGCCTTAAACTCCTCATATCCTCCTCAGAAACATTTACGTGTTAGTTGAACCGTAAAGCAACTGTAGGTTTTTGTCTGTATCTGCAGGACAATTATTTTTACTTAAATGAAGAAGTAGTAGTTACATGATATATTCAACAGTTAAATAACAACGATTCATGTTAAATTGACCAGGTTTTCAGTTGCATTTAAAGGCCAGAGTGAAACCCACATGTAGCATTTTCAAACTGAATTTGTTGGGACTAATTGGAATGAATGGAAACGCCTTGTTCTCCACATGCAGCAGCAGCAGCAGACCTGACCTGTAGCTGCAGTATGCACACGGGGCACATAGTTGGTCCCGGGCAGCCTGCAGGGTTAGATGATGCCCATCTGAAAATAAACTCACAAGCTCTGTAATAATCCTCACGGCCCGCAGCCTACACACACACACACACACACACACACAGCCACAAATAGAGCCGTGTCCAGATTTAGCAGTTTCTGAGGTAGGGTTAGCCAGTTAAGAGCATTATGGAAGCCGCCCTTTCCTGCTCAAATCTTCTTGAAGCCGAGGTCACGTGACGTAGGCTCTATCAGCTAGGAAGTTTCTTCTTCAGAGACTGGTGTGAGTCAATGTAAAAAGAGACACATTCCATTCATCAATTGCAAACAATTTTATTATTGCAAAACGTATCATAGGAAGCCTTCACTTTTTAGTCTGCACACAAAACATCAAAAGTGCATCTCTTCATTGTTGCAGTTCAATAATGCACCTCAGATCACACAGTGCTGGAGGGGATTTCTTAAAAAAGGAAACAGATCTAATTATGACAAGAACATGTGCTTTTACATATTTTTAATGACCAATTTGTTGCTAATTTTACACAAAATATGACACAAATATTTTCTATAATCTTATGAAAACTGCATTCGGTCTCCTCTGTAGCTTTCATGTCAGGGTGTCAGAGAACAGAGAAAAAGATGAATCACAGAGCACCCAGCTGGTGCTGCTAATCTGTTGGATTACCCTGCTCAACTGGCAGTGTTAACGCAGATTTGTGACTGATGTAATTCAATACAATGAAAAAAAAAAAAAACATTTTTGTCACTGCACTGCTGTAAAACATATAATAAATATGATCATACGGTTGTATATCAGCTGTCTTAATGGAAGTGACTTGTGCTCAGTATTAGATCTGGAGATGCATGATTCAAAAACCACTTTGAACAGAGACCAAATAATAGGAGCGTACAGCAAACATTAATCACCTTAAAGAAAAAACCCACCTTTTTCCTTTCAACACAAATCACATTTATTGACAGAAAGGTGCTTCATTTCTCTTTATCTGCTTGTTTAAGCATGCCTAATGGCATGATCTGTCCAAGCAGCATGCATCCTTGTTTAAACCTGCTCACACACACACATGCACACTCTCGCACACATACAGACACAGTGTAATTTACCATGATTCTATATAATCTTTCTTCCTTACTAAATTCCCCATATAGCCTACATTTTAACCATTATCTGAGATGTGGACAGTTGAGTGTATTAATCAAATTACATCCATAGAAAAGTGAAGAGTATTTACAAGAGTTAAGTGCATCTTCAATTAAAGTTCCGACATTTATTTGATCTAATTTTGCTTCTTAACCTAAGGTTGAAATAGCTGAAATTCTATACTGCATGTGATAAAATCTCCAGAAATAACAACAGATAGAGCTTATAAGAAGAAATATGCAAATACCGCAATAAAAGATCAATTCTTTTATCAGGACTATACAAAATGAAAACAACATCAAGGGTTTGTTTGTACATTCAAGCATCTGAAAATACAAATATATCTAATGTACATCTATAGAGTTACACAGTTGGTATCCAGCTCTGTTACACTGTTATGTATTCTTTAAATGTGACGGTGAGGCAGTTTGTAGTAATGTCTGTGATCACTATATTCCCAAGGAAAGGCTGGAAGGAGGGAAACGTCTCCTCTTTTCTCTTTTCATTGTTAGGAACAAACAAAGAGTCAACTTTCACCTTCTCTGCAGCTTTCTGTGTTTCAGTCTGGGGCTGTGTCTCTGTTTGTGTGTCCATTTGTGTTTGCGTTTCATCCTGTGTGTGAGTTACGGTTTCAGCCTGTGTGTATATTTCAGGCTGGGTTGCTGTGGAAGCTGCAGCTTTAGGCCTGGACTTGACAATGCTCAAGTCAATGGGCTCCTCTTGGTCTGGATACCCACAGACCTGCGGTCCTGCGTGACTCCCGTGTCCGTTTTGGTCGATGCCAATGCTTTGGCTGAGTGAAGATGCTGTGTTAGGAACACTGATACTCCTGGAGCTCAAAAACCTCTTACTGCTCTCATGCTCGTCGCAGTCTGTGTCTGAGAGGTGCCGCTTTAGTCCTTGAAATCCACCTTGGTTTCCTCTTTTGTCCGGTGAGGAGGGAACTCCCCTATCCAAAGGCAGGGAGAGCAGATTAGGCTTGGTTGTCAGTTGTAAAGGCTGATCCGCTGGAAGCTGCCCCTGACCCCTGACCCCAACATGTTTATCCTGTTCCGTCACAGTTGGCTCCGTTTTGGGGGACTGTTCCTTTTCTTTGGGGTGACCTACGTTAAATCCAGAACTTGGAACGATTACTTTGTCTTTGGGGTTTTTTGCAAATCCATTCATGAGGCCAAGCTTCTTGACAAGTTTCATCTTTTCAACGCTGTTCTCCATGCTGCCGTCTGTTCCTTGCGGCGGCTTTTCAGCAGATTCAGAATCACCATTTTTAATTTTAGCCGCCTGCATTCCGTTTTCCATGTACTTGCTCATGACAATAACAATCCGCCCATTCTTGTTTTTGTTCTTCACTATCTTTAGCTTACTGCTGCTAACACCATTAGACTGTGGCAAAGCATCCTCTTTAGGTTTTACCTTCTCTGGCTCTCTGTGACCGTTGAGGTCAGCTGGAAGTTTCTTCAGCTCCATAGTGATATCCTTCACTTTGGTCAGGCAGCCCGAGTCTTTGTCCCGAACCCATTTTTGCTGCAGCACTGGAGGCACATTGTACCCTTTGTTGGGCAGTTCTGGGCTTTTGACGTCTCGGGGCTTAGCAAATATGGGCTCGTGTGCTTTGAGGTCCGGCTGGTAGTGGTGGTGCTTTTTGCTGTTGAGTTGATAGTAGAACTTCTTGCCGTTGGTCTGCTGCTCAGCCTCACGCTCCCTGCACAGTGGCTGGTACTGGTGGTGCTTCTTGCTGTTCAGCTGGTACTGTTGGCCCTGGGGGCAGAGCATCTGGATAGGGCTGGACTTCTGGCAGCTATCCTCATCCAGGGACGCTTCATGAAGGTCTGCCAGAATACTGGATCTCCGGGCAAATGAAGGGACCTGTGAAACAAAACAGTAATTGGTGTCAAAAAACGCATAAAATATAGTTGAATGAATATTACATGAAGAATCAGGGGATTTCTGGTGTTTACATGAGTATTCATGTAAAATAAAGGACATCCCTCTGGGCAGGGAATTTGATTAATGGTGCAACTGTCTACAGTATCTATACATGTATCTGTGTCACGCTACAACAAAAAGCCATGGTTCACTGGGGCCCACAAATTGAGCTGTGGAGTCGTGCTTAGAATATGTGAAGGGGCCCTTCTGAGGCCTGAACGAGCACAGTTTATTTCAGGGGCCTCGGTCCATGTTCACACAGCCCCCCTGCAGTCCCTGCGCAGCTTTTCCAGCCGCCAGCCCGGGCATCAGAGTGATATTTCCAAGTGTCTCCTCTGGCTGTGACCTCAGCTACAAGGAATGTCACTGGCTGCTTTGTGTCCCGTCATTGACTTTATCCCATGTGTTAGCACCAACACCCTCCTGAGAGGAACAAAAACACTCCTCTGAGGGATTCCCTCTGGCCTTTTGGGCTGGTGATTGATGCACTAAATGTACAATTCACAGTCATTTAGCTACAACTGTTAGGTCAGGGCACTGGTCCCTATAAAATTTATTGCAGATAATATAATTTATTGTTTCTAATGAATATTTTAATCTTCAAAGTGGGGGGGGGGGGGGGTCACATAATGTATTCTGTGGCTTTGGAGGGAGCTGTTTACAGTCTGACAAAATAACCCCTAATGATCTCAGCTCAGGCTTAATTTGTAACAGAAACTTTGCATTACAAGCTGGAGGTGCTAAAATGTGAAGGGTGTGGGTGGTGATTTTGAGTTGCATTATTGGAAATGTGGGTTCCAGTGTTTTAAGAGCTGTTTACAGTCTGACGACCTAAAAGCTGCTGCTTCAATTCTGAATCCCCCCCCCCAGAGGAAATTATGGATGAAATAATCAAGAAAAATATTAGGTGTCATTATTTTCTTACCTGAACCAGGAGGTGTTTGGGCTTGGGTCCTCTCTTGCGATATCCCATCAGCTGCTCTTGACGTTCTCTGTGGGAGAGGAAAACAGCAGCCAATCAGTGAAACCATCTCGCAGGGATGGGTTGCCGTTGCATGGCAACACAACGTCACGGGTGTCTTCCTCAGGCTCAGTTCAAAAACACTGAGCCCATGTTACAGGTTGGAGTTACACTTCCTGATGCAAAGTGACATTCATTCAATTACAGAAGTGTTCATTTTATTTTATTATCATGTTTTTATCTTTTCAGTGTCCCAACCTTTCTTTACACATCATTAATACCACATTACACTTGTTCTTCACCACTACAAAAGGCTAAACAGTGGCTTCTTTCTTTTCAATATCATATTATGTCTGTATCCACAGTAGAAGATAATGGCCAGCTCCTCTCTGACTTTCCTTAGCTTTCCTCAGTCTCCAATACAAGTCTCTCCAAGGCAGTAACTCAATACCGCAGACAGGAGTGATGTCAGTCCCCTCCCCCACCCTCCTCCTTCACATCTAATTACAATGACGACTCAGTGTATTTTCATAGCCTGGCATTCAGACGATTTGGCTCTCCAGAGAGACACGCAATTAGTTTCAATAAAATCTCTCCCGTTTGGAGAGAGAGAAGTAATTGCAAAAACAGTCGCAGAGTGATGTCGATGTTTTTGCTTTAACGTGTGACCTGCGCCCGAAAGGTTGCTGTAAGCGAAAGCTGAGGGGAGGCTCAGAGAAAAGCCAGTGACAGTTTAACACGCCATGCTTTTAAGAAATTCAATTACACCATCCTTCGTGTGAAGCTGTCTGGTCAGTCACTCCACAGACTATTTAGCAATTAGCCAAGCGGCTAATTTGACCGTGGTAACGCACTTTGAAAACCACAGACACAGGGCCACTAATAAAGAACAGAAGGAAGTTTCTCTGGTTTAAATTTTGAGATGGTGCACACACCTCTGATTTATAGCAATTACTAAGATACTATTTAGTTCTCTGCTTACTCTAATCTTCATTTCCTCACGGCTTTCCACTACATCATGAGCAGATTAAGAAAAGATGTGCACCATAATTTAAATCTCCCTCTGTGCAAAAAATGTGTTTTTCCTGTTGTTCTCTTGAATGTTGTCTGTCTGAAGGAAGAAAGGTTTTCTGAGCTCACCTTAAATCTCAGTCAACTGGTTTAGAGGCCAAACATGGCCCAGTATGCAACTTACACAAGTGTGATGTGGAAGCTTGAAACCCCCAACACACACATGGACTTTTCTGTGAAGTAGAAGACACCTTGAACTTTCAACTTTTGAAATGACCAATATTTTTATATTCATAGATTCTGGATCTTTCAATGAGGGATAGGAAGTAAATGTCATTTCAATTTTTAACCAAAAAAAAAAACTTTGAGACTGAAGTTTTTTATGGGGAAAACATGTCAGACACATTATTATTCAAGGGCATTTTTAAAAAATGTCTTCACACATTGCTGGAGGAGCTCTTTATGCTTCTATCAAATAACAGTGCCCGATAAAAAATTAGCCCAACAGAACTTTTGTTTTGGTAAGTTTATTATTTTGCATAATCAATAATGTTTGGGTTATTGGTTAATGATCACATTAACCAATGGCAATACTGGTTGCCATGTCCTGTTGAAGACAGCACAGGTGACTACATGGTGGGACAAGCAGGCAGCACTTAAGCACGATAACCTGATGCTGACACTCAAACAACTATCAGGTGACAAAAAGTTGACAAAGTGTCACAGTTTGCTCTGGTAACCCTGACCTGAGTTTAACCCTAACCTGACCCACTGATGTCACCAGAGGTAATCCTGATACAACCCCACAGCCACTGAATTTCTGCACCTTTGAATGACACATGTGGACAGGTTATGGGATTATCCACAGTGTAGCCGGGCTGCACATTTAACTATAAACATACAGAACGCTCCTACTTGGGACATGAGACAGAGAATGGTGAATTTAAAAGTTTGTCTCTTTATTTTGTGGATATCACCACATGAGAGGCCGATTTATCCAATTCTACATTTACCTGTCTTGGAAAGCATCGAGCAGTCTCGGGTCCAAGATGTTTTCCTCTGGTTCCCACGTGTTGTATCTATTCAGAGAGGAGAACGAGACCAGTTAAGACAGACTGACCTGTCAAAGTTAGGTGACATGAGCAATGGATGACAAATAATTTCATCACAACGACCCTGAACTGGACCTAACCACATCTTTTACCAACACATTCTCCCATAGCTCATATTTGCAGTCGTGTACATGTGTAAACAACAAACTGAGACACTTGCACTCCCTGTGGATGCACGTGTAATAAATCATGAGTAACTTTTACGCACGGGTGTAGGAGGAGGGGGATACGTCGGCCCAGCCTCCTCTCAACTGTGAATATATGGGCATTTCTTATACACCTGGATCAGTTATAGACGTATCTTTCTTTATTTGGAACCCTGAGAATTGCATACATTGTAAAAACCACATCCATCGTCGGGACCAACTCATCGAGCGCCCAAAAGCACGAACGCGCAACCACCCATATGCGCGCCCACGTTGATACGGATACAAACATCAACACACACACACACACACTTATGTTTTCAATGTTAAGATATCACTATGAGCGTCATTACTATGTTGTATAAGAGCACTTACTTTGGAGACCATCCTCGCCACTTGACCAGATACTCAACCCTCCCCTGTGAATGGACAGAAACGGGATAATCAGCTTAACGTTACTTTACGCAGCAAAACTGCACTGCACCGTCACCTTAGAAATTATCTAGGAAAAACTAAACATGTCGTCCATCACCCAGCGAGGGAAAACAGAGGAGAAATCACCCTCGTTCCCATGTGCATGTGTGTAAAAAACGTCCTTCAGTGCTCCGGTGACAAACCTTTCTGCTGCGCTTCTTCTCGATGCTCTCCACCGCAAAGACGTGCTCTCCCGCGGCGGGTAGCTCCATTTTCCGATACGAGAGAAGCGGCTTTTCTGTTTTTTTTCTCCCCCCTCTGCTTTTGATATCTGACACCTTATCCTCGCTTTCAGGTCGTTTTTTCTTCCACTCTGCCGCTCCTCTGATGTGAAACACAAGAGCCTCTTATTTTCACTGCGCCTCTTCCCTCGCTTTCCCCCCTCGGAGAGACTCGTTCTGCAGGCGAGTTGAAGCCGCTGCAACAAAACACTTCATGCAAATAGCCGTTGGTGTGACGTCAGACGAGGGGGCGGTGATAGGGTGGGGGGAGGGGGGTGTATTCCCGTGCTGTTTTCATGTGCTGTCGGAAAAAGTGTACTCGGGCATAAAGAACACTGAACAATTTTGCAAATAACTATAGAGTAGAAAAAAAAGATTTGTCTATTAAAATTGATACATCAAAGTGTAACATGTAGTGAGGAGTATGGAAAAAACAGCGACACTTGGCGGTTTAAGTGTGACTTTCATTATTGTGGACTAATTTATGTTTTTTTGTCTGACCTTTTTGTAAGCTAAATGTAGCCTTTTCTTGTTTATGTCTTTGTTTAACCTTCAGTCCGTTTCTCTGCATAAATAAGACATTAACATGAATACATAAAGTTTAGAACATGCATCAATATACTGTGCACACCCCATGTTCTTTACTCAGCTGTACAAAACCATTATTAAATACAACTCTTACTGCAATTTCAGTAAGATGGCAGTGTGTCCAGACATGAACCACTGAATTTTGTGAAGTTTTTCCACTCCAGCTCATTTGACTAGGTCTTCCCTCTCTGACTGTAAAGATGTGGAAACGAAATACTTACATGACACATTAATCTGCACCACTCATTACTACCTAGAGATCAATCGCAGATAATATTCTTTGTAATGACAAACCAAAATTAAATAAACCTGAGAAAAACGAGTGACAGTGATTCTCAAAAGTACGAGCTGAGACGAGACCCTGAAGGCAGCATTTTTCTCTCTCCTATGTCACTGAATGTGAAGCGAAGTCTAACTGCAAGAGGGTGCTATGAAAGGGGAGAGCGTCTCTATCCAAAGCCGCGATGGCCTGAATGTGCTGCTCATCGACTTGAACGTAGCAGCTCAGGAAAGCCTTTCACTTAATGTTGTATTTTCAGTTGCACACTGGCTTCGTTTGGGATATTATTCCATCTTAATTCCATCATCATTAACAGAGCAGTCCAGATTATGAGCTGGGACACATGATATAGTTGGGTTGACTTGCAGTTATGAGACAACCGATGTCAAAAACGAATTCTTCCACCTATAGGCCCAAACAGCGTCAAGGCCACAGTCTGTTTGACATTGATGTATCACCGCCCCTATAACACGGCCTCCTCTACTACAGGGAATCCTGGTGAAATTGGAAAACAAATTCACATCCGATGCTCTTGTGTTGGACAGAGGCGCCTCTGTAGGATGATAATGCGAGATGAATGACTATGTGAAGTTAAATTGCGGGCAGAGCCCCGTCGCTGTTATGTGCATTACAATGAATAGATTTCCATATCCTGTCTGAGTCAAGGTCACACGACGAGATGACATTTCAGACGGCGCCGTGTCGCGGGGGATTTTCTGGTGGATTTTCACGGTGTTAACAGATAGCCCCCCCCCCCCCCCCCCCCCGCGGTTGTGTGGCAGCCGATGTAGGTCAGCATCCTCTGCCCCGCCGGTGTTAAACTCCAGCCGGGGTTATTTCTGACTGCGGAGCCCCCGACAGGACAGGCACCAGCCAGTCCCGTTATCACTTGGCACGGAGAGTGTGCGGACGAGACCTAGTTCTGAACCAGCTCAGGCCTGACGCTGAGGGGACACACCGTCCTCTGGCACTAAAGCTGGGGGTTCGCCTGGCAACGGCAGTGCCCAGGGTTAACACTTAACACTGAAAATGTTGATGTAAATGGACGGGGAGAGGGTCACAAATCACACATCCAGCTGTTAACTGCCACTGGCCCGTGTGTTATGTATTACATCTGCATCTGAAGCAGGGATTCATTTTCGATGCATTACTCTCAAATTAAAAACGTCGAGGAGCCTACGCAGCCCTCCCTGCATTGTTTCAGACAGTTGGACCAAATAAAATTCAGCAGTGAAGGGGTTAAAGTGCAGGGTTCCCAGGCTGCAGCGCTCGGCCTATTACAGAAAGGCACGACTGTCTTTCCTTATAAGGCAATGAGTACAAAACGGCGGTGAAATGTCTCGTGAAATAAACGGCTACGGTACATTCACACCTGTTTGTTTGCTACAAATGGCACTTTATAAGTAGAGTGACATTCAAAACACCCATTATTCTTCACTGGCTCGCTCTCCGCGGTACGGCGGGGCTGGTGCGCCGCATGCAGCAGCCTCGGCGCGCGCACAAGGAGCGCAGCGCCATGAATAGACTCTGCCAATTCAGCTGCGTCATTCCTAAATTAACGACGAGCTAAAGAAACACAGTGGTCAATTAGAAGCTAAGGGCTTGGTGGAAGGTGTTACTATCAAGAAATACTGTCCAGGAAGCTTTTATCAGGCGAGCACGAGACCGTCCAAATGTCACCTGTCTGCTCCCTCATCAAACACAACATGATGGTTTCACACACAGCTAACACCACCGATCAGAATATTTAGGCCGACTAGATATTATATTTAAGCAGTAGAACAATAGCTGAAAAGCACAGCGCTAATGCGACAGTTTTGTCTACAGCTTTGGATCATGGCACGTGCTACAGGGGCGGATGGAATGTGATGCCGCACGTGTGCGTGTTATTAATGGTACCGTGCGCACAGCAACTTCACCTGAACAGCACCGCACAGGATCCCCTCCCGCAGACCACTGTGCGATTTACGTGATCATTCTAACACCAAGACAAAACGAAAATCAGCACAGACGTCTCCGTTCAGCCCGTTCATCCCCAGCTGTTTGAAGCACAGTTCATTAAATGAAAAATGCAGCACGTGTACCGGGGATTTATCTCTCAACAAGCCAAACAAATACCAAAAATGTGACACACAGTGGCGAACAAACAGGTCTGGTGTCTTTTGAGAACAGCTGATAAACAATTCCGATGTAAAACCGCATTCGTCTTTATCTACATCTAAACTCCTCCTCAGGTTTCTCTTTATAAAAATAGAAATTCATGGGTGCGGTGAAGTTGCTGTCAATTTCTCAGGAAAAATTGATAACGCTCCCCTTATGACTTGTCTGTCTTCATTCTTTAATTTAGGGACACGGGCTTGTCTTTTTTTACAAAGCGGGATGTGCAGGTGCAAACTGCCACACTGTCAAAACTGAGTCTGATACTGATTCTGAAAGGACTTTCCCTCAGTAAATGAAACAGGTGCATTAGAAATCCGCAGGAAATAACAAAGAAATGAGCTAATTTTAAATATTATTTTGAAAGGATGAAATGTATCATTACACTGTATATCCAGGCATTAATACTCTATTGAAAATATAAAGGTTGAGGACTTATGACTGGAAAATAAATCACTGATTAAGCAGGTGACCTTTTCCACCTGTAGCTCTTGTTTGATTGTTTGCAAATCACTTGTTCAGCCTTTAAGAAGTAAAGTTTACTTTACACCCGCACCTTGTACAAGTTCGATGAGTCAGCCTCTCACCTCTGCTAACAAACTTATCAGAAGCACATGATAGCTATGCAAGTCTTTCTGTCATTCAGGGAGAAGTGTGATGGGAAAAAGGGATTATTTTCAACAGTGACACAGTGAAGGGAGGAGAAGAGGTTTGTGGTGACAGTAATGATGAGTGAAACAAGGAAAGATAAACTGACTTTTTGCTGTCTTAGACATGTTCAAAATCTCTGTTAGAGGAGAATAATATGTCATAATGACACAGAACATCATTTACAGTCAATGTGTTGTGCTGAAAAAATACATAGTTCCACTCCAGACACAGGAACTGAACATCCTCAAGAGTGTTAATGAATTAACTATTAAAAGGGATTTTTACTGAACAAACAGGGAGGAGCAGCAACAGGTGAGCATGAGCACTTTATGTTTATGGACAAAAATCCCTGGGTCCATGAATCCAATTATGCCACTGCTCTTCCTGTGAGTGAGCACACATCTGATTGAAATGACATTTCCACGTAGGAAGAAGTGACGCTCTGCCTGCGTCACAGCACCCGGACCTCGGATCAAATAACACCAGAGGAAAAACAGGAGGATGGAAGGGGGAGACAAGGTGTCATGAAACAAAGTCCAGTGGAAAGGATGTGATTAATAACAGTACACGTTTGCTTAGCACAGTTAGATGTGTAGTTTCAAATCACCAGGAGTGTGTAAAGAAATTTCCCTGTAGAGAGCTGGAGAGGAGACTCACATGGTCTAAAGCATGCAGTTTCCATAAATGAGTCTTCTGACCTTTATGATTCATTGAGAAGTGAATTTACTCAAGTGGCATTTAACAATCTTAAATGAAAAGATTTTCTATTATCGAAGTTCACTTATAATCCTCTACAGGACATTTTTTACAGCAAACAAGTGGGTACAGCCAACTGTCACTGCTGACATAATTCAAGTACATCTGAATGTTGGAAAAGAAAATGGTGTCTTGGTTCTGAAGGTGTATAATTTAACAAACAGAGAGATTTCTTTATGGCAGGAAAGCAGATGACCACAGACACTCACTGAAATGGGCCAAATAATTTAAGATGGTCAAATTTTTTTTATCTTAAAATCAGCTCAAAGATAACATGCTCCTCTGCTGTCTTAGGAAATGTACATTTTTTAAATTCCTAACCTGTAAAATAAACTCAAAATGCCACAGGTTTCATCCTCTGGAACATTTGACAGTTTAGGTTGAGTGGGGTTAGTTAGGTAATCAGTGTAAAGATTACAGTTGCAGTTTGTCCATGGTCACAGATGAACAACCCAAACTGTCATCACTCTATTCCATTCTCTCTGCTCTCTTTTTTTTAAAAAGAAAAAAAGAAAAAAGAAAAAAGAAAAAAGAAAATCAAACAAGTGAGTCAGCACTACACTGCACTGCAGACAGGTTTTCAAAGCACCTTTAACAACAGCTCGGCCTGCACCCATGACGTATTTTATTGGCTTTAGTAGAAGTGACGAACGGTGAGTGGAAGAAAAGGAGAACTGTATTCATAAAGCTGTAAAATGAGATCCTATGAAAGGTTTTTAAAAGTCTAACCAAGCCTTCAGCATAATGCACATATTTATTAATTTTTAACACACAACCTGTCACAGATTTGTCAATGAGACTTTGACGTGACATCAACATTTGTAAAATGATTAATGGCACTAAACTTAAATCAAACATGAAATGTCTGACAGTGGGAATTTTGAGCCCTCAATTCTGTAATAGAAGTCTATTGGCCAAAACTAGACACACACTAGACTCAGTGTATGTCAGACTGTATAAACAGCAGTGGTGTGGTAAGTCTCTTCAGATATTTGTCTTTGTATGAGCCATAAAGAGGAAAACACAATCAGATTTCCCACTGCGTGTTGGCGTGTGACAAATGTTTTTAACCTGCTAAAGTGACAGAGTCAATTCTTTGGGATTCATGAAGTCACACTCATTATCTCGTCCTTTGAGTACAATTCAAAAGGTTTTAGAGACGCGCAAAGTGAGCCCTGCTCATAAATCACCAGCATAGCAATTAGAGATTCAAGACCCAGTCCTGATATTGAAGTTATTTTTATCTGGGATGTAATGACGCAGAAGTTAATGGGTGCACATGACTCATGGGTGAAATGAGTCTCATGGGAGGTTTGCTCGAGCTCTCTGAAGAATCCTCCCGCTTACGTCAAATGGCGCTCCTGCTCACGACAAGAGCTCGTCTGCGTCTCCTCTGCGTTTAGAGTGAGAGGAGAAAAGATGTGCGCCTGGCATCACAGTGACTCAGACTCCCATCTAGACCTGTTATTGATGTAGATGTGTGTTTGTGTGTGTGTGTCAGAGGCAGGTAGCAGTCACGACAGTCTGAGCAGTGACCGCTGTGCTCGGTGACTCACAGCAGAAAGGTCTACATAATGGATCTTGAGCTGATAGTGACGTGGGTTAAGTCTCCCTCATACATCATGCAAACCCATAGAAACTTAAACTATTTCCCAAATCTATGATTTTTCTAATGATACGTGGTCAATCTGCAGTCAACAGTGCCTCTCCCATGTTGATTGACTGCACAGGATAATGTCAGCTCATGAATGTGAATACTGACATCAGTGTTTGCTTTATGACGTCAATCAGCAGCAGTTTCCATTACCAGCTCAGCTCCTGGCACAGAGAGTGAAAACAGGAAGTCAAGTAGACGACAACAGGTTGAACTGTAAACTGCTACTTACTGACATGCTTTTATCACACCAAATGACTCCTGGAGATGTAGTTCTGTAATTCTCCTCTTGGTTGTCCTCTCATTTGTGGAAACGTGTAGCTTGTATGCCTACAGACAAATACACA
Source organism: Lates japonicus (assembly GCA_033238685.1). Taxonomy (NCBI): domain Eukaryota; kingdom Metazoa; phylum Chordata; class Actinopteri; family Centropomidae; genus Lates; species Lates japonicus. The sequence goes on along the minus strand of BRZM01000043.1, from coordinate 6,793,235 downwards.
CACAGACACATGTATACAAGGCAGAATTCATTTGACTGGCAGAAATCTGGAAAAAAAATAAAGCCACTTGAGGAAGTGCCGGCTGGCTTTGGAGTGCAAACTTGATTTCAGTTTGTGTCGTATCTAATTTCAAAAAACCCTCCAAATGAAATAGGCACTTTTTATATCAAGTGACAGATTATATCGTTTTACAGACTGTGAGACAACCATGGACATGGCCACTGAACAAATAGGCAAATAGGTACTGCTGGCTGGGGAGGGGAGGTGGAGTGTTGGGAGGCAAGAGACTTTACAGAGTAGAAGGAGAAATGATGATGATGAGCATCTCCATATCAAAATCTTCAAAGGCTAATACACGGTTGAAGCCATTCTGGAAAAGCTTGGAGAGAAGCCACCCAACAGTAGAGGGTGGAGGACAGCCTGCAGCATGAGCCACCCCTGGGACCTCAGGAGGGTGGAAAGAAATTACAAGCACTGAGCCTGTCAGGACCCTAGCCCTTCTGAGCCAAAAAGATGGAAAGCTCTGAACTGGAGCAAGGACAAACCAAACCTGATGGTCGAATGCTTCTAGAAAGAGGCATCTGCAGAAGGAAACCTTCAATAAGCAGTCTCCTAAAGAGGGAGATTTGAAACAGGAGCCAGCTGCTTAAAAGTAAAAAAGGAGGGGGTTTTCAAGTATCATCCAGTCAAAACAACTGTAACTGTGGGATGGCTTGGACAGAAAAACATCCTCCTGACATCCTCCACACATGCTATACTCAAGAAACTGCTCATAATTCTAGATGCAGGCACTGCAACCCATCTAAAGCCCTGGATGTATCCTGCGAGTTTAGCATAGAAAAATTAACAGAGAACAGCAACATACCTTGTCTGAGTCTTTTGGGAATTTGAATGTATCGGTAACATGGAAACTGTACATTACTTCATTGTGGACAGTTTATGTCATGGAATAGTTTCATCGGTGGCAGGTGTGTACTAGCTTTTGATTGACTTACTCTATTATGAAAAAAGATGCTGTACGCTGTATATGTCTTTCGTAATCAGTACTTCTGTATTAGGTCACTGTATATTAGTTGTGAGCAACATACTCAGCACAGATAAAAAAGAGAAGAAATGGAATCTGGAAATCTGTGAAGTAATTTCAGCTTCAGATTAGGAAAGAAAACATACAAATCAATTCATTGATTAGCCAATGTGTTAGTTGTCTTCTGCAAACATTCATCATTCATCTTAAATCAAATGTCTCTTTACATAGAGCATTAGTGATCATGATAAAGTATAGATGTAAATGATCAAATAAATTCACATAATGCTTCTGCAGGAACTCTAAATCCAATCATTTCTAGTACCCTCAGTTACAAGGCATTTAGGAAACACCCTCTTAAGCCTGAGAAGGTTAGTGACAAGGATTTTTACATTACCTTAGCCATAAAGATGCTTTTCCAGAAACAAGTGTAGTCGGTTGATGTGATAGTTAAAATAAAATAACAACATTTTTTTCCCCCAGATTTAGGGATGAAGATAAACACAGTATTTAATGAGAGGGCCCAACATTAAACCACTGTTAATGTTTCAGTGTGAAAGATATGGAAGGTGTTGAGTTTGCGTGTGGGGCCTCCGGTAATTAAGCGTTGTCCGTTGCCTTTCAAACTTGACAATGACGTCCAAACCTGCGTAATGTTGTAGTCTCAAGCTCAAAGTATGATCATGGCCCACATTACACTAGGGACCCTGGGACAAAAATTCTTTTTGGTCTGGTGGTGCTCAAAAGATGGCTGATGTTATCTGTTTCAAGTGTTTATTCAGTCTCTCAGGTTTTTAATTCTGTTTCAGTGTTGCTCCCAGGTTATTGCAGTCTTCCTCCACGGGAGCACCCCTGTCTTTAAGAAATCTTCAGGATTTTTTTATACTTTTGTCTCTTCCTCTTCAGTTTTAGAAATTTGATAAATACAGATAAGTTTGCTCCTCTTAGAAGGTGGGTTCTCTGACTCTTGCTGGCTGATGTCCTTCTGTATAAATGCAGAGGTCACTGCAGCGGTGTAAAGCTCAGGTCTTCGATTCAAGAGCACATCATGCTCAGTTTTGTTAATGATTAAGGTACCCATTTTTAACTGCAGTCATATTCATTACAGTTGCCTCATCTATTATCTTAGTATCACATCACACACAAGATTTGACCTGTTATTCCAGTTAAAGAAAACACATCGCAAACAACAGCCTTTAAAATGGTGAAAACTAAAACTACTGATGGACACTTAAATGAATGCCAACCTGTTTCTGTGTGTGTGCATGTACAATGTAGACTTGACTGGCTTGCCTGGAGGAACGAAGCAGGCCACATGAGAGGTGCTGATATAGGGTAGCTCCCTCCGGCTCCTCTGGCCTTCTTCTCCCCTGTTGAGATTGCTGGTGAGACAGCTGAAGTCAGAGCTGCTGGGCTGATGAGGCTCTGGCCTGGAGATATGACAGGAGGGGTGCTGTGTGGAGGCGGAGGAAGAGGAGAAGGTGGGGGGGACTGCCTCCTTAACCCTCAGGCGTAGCCCCATCCTGAATCTGTTCAAAGGTGACAGCAAGAGAAGTAGTGGTGCATCGTGAGCCTTGGGCAGAGGAGGGGAGGTTTGGGGTGAGGGAGGGATGGAGGCTTGGAAGGATGGTAAACAGAGGAAGAGGAGTGAGGAAGTGATTTCTCACTTGTTGGCTTGTGTTTATTGTGTGTCGTGTGTGATCATATGGTGTAAATGTTAGGCGACTGCAACCGTGCTGATGAGCACTGCAGGGGTGATTAAGCGCTGTGCCATCCATCTCACGGGCTGACTACAGCAACGATGCGGCAGCAACAGCAGCAGTGGAGGGGAAAGAAAGGGGCCTGTTGGAGAACGCATGACGGAAGGGAAGTTTAGCCAGCGCTGATTAGCTGGCAACAACAACATGCTGTGTTTCCATCTCGCCGTCAGCACCTTGACCTGGGGCAGTTGGTGGAAATAAAATGGTATTTTGATTATTTGTAGAGAGAGAGGAAAGTGGAGTAGGGGCTGGTGGCTGGGACATGAATATTCGCTTCAGGCAATTACAACAGCATGTCCTACTTGGAGAGGAGTAAGGTGAAGTGATGTAAAGCTGTGAGAACATAATCACTTTTGTCTTATTTTATATTCATTATCTTGATGACTTGTTTATAACTACTTTATTGATGAATTTGTTCCTTTTGCATTTTGAACATTTCATTATGTACAGCAACATAAGTGGAGATTTGGAAAGATTTGTCAAGATTTATTGAAAAACATGGTAAGCTAAGACAGTTATCCTTCATAATAAAATAACATAGTTCATCTCAGTTGGATCTTTTCTCTTTATATTTGGGATATATACTTTGGTGTGGGACCTTGTAGCCCGCTGAGCTGGACACCACGTGATGCGGGACATATAAATCAAATACAGTGTGTTACATATTATTTATTACATTTTGTTAAATAATTGCGCCAAAATGCACTGCAGGATTATCACACAATCTCAATCCACTTTTCTATTGGCACATGAATATGAGTCATTGCTTTCAGGTGGCTGTTTTGTCTGACGTTCTTAATAAATTAAACAATATGCTCCTCAGAGAGATGAATGTGACTGTGGTGTGGTGGTGACTGATGTCGTGTATAGCAGGATGAATGGCAGAGGCAACTCAGGTTTTTCTGGCTCATTGTACAATGACTCTGAGTGTGTCAACAGTGCTGGGAGAAGATCTCTTTTTCTTTCCTGCTCCTTCTCTCTTTCTGTGGTGCAGCAGCTCTGTCTTCTCTGTCCTCACCCTCACTCTGGGGCTTTCTGTCCATGCCCCTTTTCTCCATTGGGCAGGAGCCCCCACATTTATTGCTTCCTGGGGCTGGGGTGGGGGATGGGAGGAAGAGGAAGAGGGAGGGGAAGGGAGGAGGTAGGAAAGGAAGGAGGAGGAAGGGAGGTGACAGATAGTCTGCCAGGCTCGTGAGGTGGTGAAATTCTGCGGGTTGCGCAGTGAGCCAGTCGATAGCACTGTTACTTGGCTTCTTTCATGCACAAACCCTTTCTGTACCTGCTGAACAGAGGAGGCAAGGAGTGTGTGTGTGGCAGGTGTGTGTTGTGTATCTGTAAATGCCTCCCTTGAATTACTGTTGCTAGCCTGTCCAAACTCCTCTGTAGAATAGCAAGTATGCAGCTAACAATGTGAAGATAACTTATTGGCAGATTAATCATTAAAATTCACAGTAACTTTTGAAACAGTTTCAGACACATACAGACCATGGAAAAATTATTATTCAGTATAGATTTACTTTCTAACTATTTCCAAACAATGGTTCTTTCTTTGAAAAGAATGAGGACTAACCAAATAGTTTCAACAAATGTCATGAAAGATGACTATGGTATACTAAACTCTGAGTAGACTGGCTTCAACGTGGATGTACCCTGTCCTGAATAGACAAACCTCTAATGGGCACAGCCTCACTGGTGATCATGGCGTCAGGACATTGCTACTATCCTAGTTCCCAACATGGATCAACTCTACAGAAGAGCAGCTGGCCTTACATTTGCTAACAGACACATGCGCTTAACTGTATCTAGATGACGTATTGGGTGTACCTCTGAACTCCTTCACGAATAAAATGCTGCGTCATGATTCCCACCATGTATGCTGTGTAATCTCATCAACAAAAATTACATTTCTACCCCTCAGTACGGGAGTAACACCATGGTATTAGTCGTTAGTAAGCTAGTTAGCCAGACATGTACCACCTAAATTGTAACACATCAGAACGATGAACACACTTCTGATCTTGCGACTTTGGTTTTTGAAGGCTAAAAGCATACAAGCTCTCTGATTCTGCTCAAAGTTTCTGTCTTAAAGTGTTTCCTTGCCACACATCATCTAGTGTTTGCTCATGGTGGGAATAGCTGGGTCTCTCTTTGTTAATATCATCTAAAATGATGCGGTCTAGACCTGCTCTATATATAAAATTGCGATAACGTATGTATGACTATATAAATAAAGCGGCTTGACTTGACTGCATACTACATATGCACACTGTTTGTCATGTTGAAAACTCCAAAGCTTGACCGGACCCTGCTGGCCTTTCTTTACAGACACTGAGCTATTTATACACATATATACATAGCGAAGAGTAAATTATCTAGCATTCTAAAACAAACCAACATTCCCCCACCAGCAGCAGACTATAACAGAGCACATCAGAGCTGTTTATGAAAGTGGATTGTGTTCGGTAAGCTTCACATCTACATGTCATAAGAACAACCTGCCTGTTCTTATTTTGTCTCTCCACTGTGAGTGTGTGTATGTGAGCCAATGTGTGCCACATTGTGCCTGTGTGAATATCCTTGTCTTTTGTCTGTGTAGTGCAATAAGTGTGTGATCATAACCATACAGTGTGTTTGTGGCTATGTATGAGAGGAAGCGAGAGGAGAGAGAGAGAGAGAAAGACTATCTGCTAACTGTTCAATGTCATGCAAATTCTGAGCTCGGGCTGTGTTGAGACCTACATTGGAGTACCTTGCACCCTCAATGTCTGTGGGGAACAAATTTGCTTGTGTGATTGAATTTTAATTATCATATATATTTTGGAGGGAACGTGTGGTGTGGGTGACTGGAGCGAGACTGGAAAGAGAAACACACAAAAGTGAAGGTAGATGAAATGGCTGCAGCTGTGGGAGATTTTATGGAGAAGGGTTTTGTACTAGCCTTTTCATTAGTTATTCAGTGACAGTTTTTCAATTGAGAAATACAGTTGTTATGCTCTCATCAAAAACAGATTTTTTTCGTAAATAGTAAATATAAAAGATAAGTCTGAAGGTATTCTATTATTTTTACTGTCAAAAAATCCCAAGAAAAGAATCGACTGTCTGTGTATCCAACTCACTGTACAACAAGCTCCAGTTCAAGCATCACATCAGTTACACACTGTTGCACTGGCTGGCATGTTCGATCATATGATTAGCACAATTACTATAGTTTATTTAGAGTTGATCCCTCCCATCTCTTGCTTGCATATTATCATAAATATAGTAAAAAAAAGTCCCCAACAACTGCAGTAAGTAGGTAAAGAGTATTGTTGTCAAAAACAATTGCCCAACTGCTTTAGGACATCACTGGGTCTTTGCATTTTTTTTTCGTGAAACCATATATTTAATATATATAACTATTTTGTTTTTAAAAGATTTGTGGGGCTTATATGTTGCTTGTTTTGATCTTTTCATAGGATTTGTCAACAAACAGAATATGCATCATTTGTATATGTTAATCAATAAAATAAAATATAATTGGCAAATAATTGCTTGAAGCCCATTTATCTCTGCTCTCCTCAATATCCCACAACAGTGGGATTTGTTGAGTCTCTCTGTAAATACCTATTTTTAAAGTAGATTTATTCTCTATATGAAAAGTGCCTTGAGATAACTTTTGTTTGTGATATATTTCTCGTGGTAAATTAGACTGGGTGGAACGGTAGCTATAACGTATATAACTACATTAACTTGCCCTTATTAGCCTCTGCGCCTCCTTTGGCCGCTTCTCATTTCAATTTGCAACTAGTGACTGGAACCAGTTACAGCAGAATCTAAAACTCGATTCGCTCATTCCCTTTTTGTCTCTTATTTATTTAGCAATTGTCTGCTGATCATTGCTCTTGCTACTAATTACTCTTCAGAATCAGAATCTCTGTTATACAGTACATATGTATATAATTTAACATTTTGTATAGCAAACTGTGTAATTTGATACAAAATTGTATAAACTTGACTCATTGTCATATGTATCAATGTGTGTTTTATGTTGTCTTTATTACCTCTATTGAAGTCGTCATTGTAAATGAGAACTTCGTTCCTCAATCATTTCCACCTGGTTAAATAAAGGATGAAAATAAATAAAAGCATGTTTGATAATATGTAGTAATAATAATTAAAAACACAACTTATCTGTAATATCACAACCTGTTTACATTTTTTTGTAGAAGTTATCCACAGCTTCAACATCAAAACCAGAGATGTACCAAAATGAAAGGTGGCATAGAAACACTGAAAGAGAAGTGATAAGAGAAGCGTAATGAATGGATGTGTCAAGAGAAATAGAGACAGAGCAGAGTGGCATTAGTTCCTGCTCTCAGTGCCCTTTCAGTGCTGCTGCCTCTCTGCTGCTGGTATTAATCACCGTTCTCCACAGCTCTGCCCTCATCCCTTCTCTCCTCACCCACTGTATTCAACTTGACCTTTTCCTTCTCTTGGCCGCTTCCACTCAGAACCCAGGAGCCTTTTGATATGAGACATTTTTCTCCATTGTAGTTTACTGGAGGAGGATGGGGGGTCAGGGGCTAGGAGAGAGGCGGGGTGGGAGGCTGAGCCGAGATAAAGAGTGGAGAGACAAAAAGAAAAGGAGTAGATAAGAATGAGAAGAAGAGAGTGAAATAAACTAGAAGTTAACAAAAATTTTTGTCTCAAAAATGTCGAGTAATGTAAAAAATAATCAGGTAAATTCAATAAAACCATATTCAGCTTCTCTAAATTTTCCTCTTCCCTCTTTTTCACACCATACTGAAAATTCTTTCTCTTTTAGTCTTTTTCATAGCATTTGCTGGAGAAATGGGAATACATGGATAGGAAAAGGATGAAACCAGAGAGAGAGAGAGATCACCAGAGAGAAAATGTAGAGCATTATATCTTTTTAAATACACATTAGTGTGAGAGATGGTGAGAAAAATTAGATTTGATTCAGTGGGAGATTTTAAAATTACACTTGAATTTCACTCTGGGTAAAAGACCTGCAGAGAGATAAGAGAGGTGGAGGAGAAGGAGAGGTTGAAACGTATGCCAGTGTAAGTGGACAGGAGAAAGTCAGTTTGATTCAGAGGCTGAGGGAGGGAAGATTTGATTATCCTCAGGCTGCCATGGACAGTGTATGGAAGAGCAAGCTGGAAAGAGATAGAGGGGTGGGGGGGGTGCTTAAGAATGAGAAGGAATTTTGTGAAGAGAGACGGAGAGAAACTGCTCAGCTTTGGCAGCGACTCTGTTGAATGAGCCTGTCCTCTCCGTCCAGTACTCCGCTCACCTCTCCAGCCCTCCTCTCTGTCCCCTCAGTGTGTTAAAGACCCCCATAAATAACTCACAGCCCCATCCCCACACACAAAAGACAGCAAGACGCTCTCCTGCTGCTGTTTCATTTCAATGCTCTCTACTCTGTGCTGCTATGTGGAGTCAGTTAGAGGCTGAAAAACATCATTAAAAACCAATAGCCTCCTTTTGACATGCACTCCATACCCCACATTTGTTGTGTGTTAATCATCGTAAACAGCACAGTGTTTGGCACATGAGCCAGAACAATTGGCCATGTGAAATTAGGCTCATTTAGGATCAAAAGCTGTGCAGTGTGTTTGTGTTGTTGTTGGGGACATAAAAACAGCAAGAACATGGAGAAAATGACAGAAATAAACATCCGGGTAAAGACAAAAGTGCAAAAAAGACAACGCGTTGCCTGATAAACCGTGCATGTATGCCATGCCTACACACAAGCACACGACTGAATCTCTGCTTTAAAAGCCAGTGGCGAAGTGCGGAGGAGAGTTGAGTGAGGGCCAGAGAGGGCTGTCTGGATTCATAACAGGGGCCTTGTGCAGAGTCCACATAGCCCAGAGAGAGAGAGAGACAAGAGGCCAATCTGGCAGTGAGAGACAGCAGCAGCACACATTTATTGGACACATACACACACACACACACAAACATGCACACACTCAACGAATGCAGATAAACGTGCACATGCTTGCGAGAGCACACATGGGAATGAACATTCAGAGGCAGCCATAAATATGGATAGACGCACACTCCCTCACACACGCACGCACTCACACACACAAGGGGGAGGGAGGGAGAGGGAGAGGATAGGGTGGCGTGGGACCAGGAGATCTTAGCTGTGTCTGCTCCACACGTCTGGAGGCCTCTTGGGTTTCCAGCCCCTCTCAGGAAACCTTCTGATTTATGGACGGATCACTGTGCGTGTAAAGGTGTGTGTGTTTGTGTGTGTATTCAAAGTTGTTTGAAGGAAGAGTGTGTGTGAGGCAGATACACTATATACCTCTATATCTAAAGTAAGTATATAGTATACTCTTTACATTGGGTGATATTGATCATCTTTGATTTTCAAGCAACAAGAATGAGCCTGAAGGTTGTTGTGTATAATGACCCATAGTTACATATACCCTTAGTTATTATGATGACGGCCGAGACAAAGGAGGAAGTCAGGACATTATATAGAGCAGAAAGTCAACAACGTTGAGGATGAGGTTGTGATGGATGGTAGATGGATCAACAAAATATGAGACTTTCACACAGGACACTGACTACTTATGTGAAAGCAACAGTCAGCATTGTTTCTTTATTCTACAACCTTAACTAAATTATTACCTTCTGTTCACAAAGACCCAGTATACCTATAGGTCAAATCTGAAGGTAAAGGACAAGTGACATATATGAGCCTTTAGGTTGGAGACTTGTTAAATAATTTTGCTTGACTACCTTTGTCGACAAAAACAATCAAATAAAGGTCCACTCAGTAGCTGCTCTGGAGCTTTTACTTGTATCCAGGTCTTCCTCAGCAAATGGGTCTCAACTGTTAAGCCCATGGACAAGAGCATTGCTTCAGTCAGAAAAACTGGAGCTTTGAACATCTACCAGGCTGATTACAACTGGGCAAACTCCACTCCTGTGTTACATCACTGTTGTTTACAAGACTTAATCTTAACTCTCTGGTCTTATTTTGCAGTTTTATGTTTTATACAGTCAGTGGTTAATGAATTATCTAAACCAGGTAAAACTATAAGTGAGCAACCATAATAATAATAATGCCACTGTCTCTGTAATAATCCCTCATTACGGAAAATGAGCACTACTTCATTCTAATAAGTTTGATTAACCTGAGGCTTACGTTTTAAACCTGCCTCTCTCATGTGCCATCATCTGAATCTCAATGTTAACACTGCTTGGTTAGCTGTGTTCTTATTCAAATTTGGGATGAAGGCCAAAACTACAAAAATAGTTATACTAAAGGTAGAGAAAGAGATGTAAGAGAGTTTTTATTCGCGGGTCATTCACGTGCAGAGCAAAGGCTGACTCTTATCAGAGGACACAGGACATTTGACAGGTCTGCTAGAAACATCTCTGATGTCTGAATTCTGTTGAGCTGTTTTAGTTTCAAGTCATGTATTATTAATTTTCATACATAAATACAATAAAAAGAATTTTAATTACTCTGTCTCTATTCTCCATTACGAGAGAAAAAACACTCCTACTACTTTGAACCAGCTTTGGTGTAGATTTTTTGTGCACTGAATTTATCCCAAATGGCCTGCACCCCAAGCGGGTTTGGACAGAGTAGGCTATACTTCCCCTTGCATTTCAATTTAGCAACACACAAATTTTTCTCTTCAAATATACTAATTATTTCTCATGTGCAGCATGTGGTAATCTTTTTGAGGTGCATACAGTATAGCTAAAAATATTTCCCCTGCTTGCATAGGATCATTAAAATGAGCAACTATTTGCATAAAAGTGTAATGTTGTGTGTGCATGTATAAATATGATGTGTGTGTGTTTGGAAAAGTGTGCAGTTTATGTGTGTAAAGGCTGAACCATATGTTTGTTAGTATTTTTCCACAAGGGGTTTGCATCTGTGTGTCTCTCTCTCTTGCACTCACTCTCTCTCTCTCTCTCTCTCACACACACACACACACGCGCACACACACAGAGCCTGCAGAGGAGAAATGGTGGGAGGCGAGAGGAGGAGCAGTGAGCGTGGGTATGGTTTTGAAGTTCCATTGCTGCAGGAGTGTGGATACACTGAGGAGAGAGAGAGGATTAAGCTGGAGAATAGGTGAAAAAAAAGCAGGTTAGAAAGAAGACAGAGACGTGGGAAGTGAAATAAAGCAAATGTCTGTAAGTTGGACAAGGGAAGAAAAAAAGAAGGAAGAAAGCAATCCTGTATATTTGCTTTAGGGGAGCTCAGGGCAGAGTAGGTGGCGGGGGAGGTGAGGGCAGGCATGCCTGACCAGTTCAACTCCTTACCCACACGCTTGGGACTTTCCTCTTTCGCGCCACCTCCTCTGTCTTTCCCTCAGGCTGCTGTGTGAAATGAAGCAGGGTCAGGTGGTGAATGTAACCATGTGTGGCAGCGGATCAAAACATTTTCTGGTGGGCGCTTTAACACAGGCGGTAAAAACTCTGGATAGCTGATAACCTCCTGCAGCATTTACACACATACACACACACACGCATCTGTTATATTCACGGCCATCATGCACATACACACACACACATCAGAGGTGTTAGTGGTTGCAGACAAATTTAGTGGCCTATGTTAACTGTAATCTAAACACATTCCACTCTGTTGTTCTCATCTCCTTCATTTTCTGTACTATTTTTCTACTTCTCTAGCACATGTTTTAGCCTACCATTTTACGCGCACACGAACACACACACACACACACGAACACACACACACACACACACACACACACACACACACACACACACACAGCTCTCCTTATGGTCCCGCTCAAGGCCTGGCAATACATCAGGGTGTCCTGCTGCTTGATCCCAGCAGATGACCCCTGAACACACACACATATACACACACAGAGAGCCCATGAGATTTTATGTCCTTAACAGCTGTCTGCAGGTTTACCTTTGTTTGTAACCTCTGCTGAGGCACAGCCACAGCATCTATGAAACAGTAAATTAAATATTTTCTTGTTGTTGATCATGTTTAGGAAAAAAGTCTCGTGAATTGACTCAGTGGGGACAGAATGAAGGGTGGGGTGGTCTGCTGAGGAAGAATGAGACTGATTTTAACTCATTGTATCAACAGGGCCAGATCATTCCATATTTTATACACAAACAGCAACCAATGCTACCAGTTTATCATTCGTACCATCTGTGCTAAATGTGTTTGATATATGCATATTTGTGGAACAGAGCTGGAGATCAGACAGGTTAGCCTAGCTTAAAGGCAACCTGTTACACCAAAATATTGTGTGTATATTTTAATGTATATCCCAAAATGCAGACTATTCTTTAACATATGCATTATGCATAGTCAGATTAACCTACAACCTCTCCTGTATACTGTCATCTTTAAAACAAATTAAAGACAAATTTACAGTATGTACCTAGTTCTAAAACAATTACCCACCGTTGGTGATTGGCAGCAAACTGGCAATTTTGATAATCTGTTAATCTGCACTAGTCTTGCATCAAAAATTAAATAAAATTCAACAAATTTACATCACTGCAGACTGAATATGAAGCTGTAGAAAGGACAGAGAGAGAGCACTGAGGTGTGTTTACATTAGTTAACAGCTGCTTCATTCATGCATTCTCATCAGCTCTATATTTGCATACAAATGTATAACACAACAAAATTATGACCTTTTGTGTATATTTCATGATGTGAGTTAAATTCCTTGACACAAGCATCTCCCTCTGACTGAACTTTTAGCTTTAGAATGTTGGACAGCAGCCCAGCATTGCCCGTTAATCTAAACCCGGCTTTGCTCACATCAGCCTAACTAAGTGTAAGCAGTAAATGGTGTGTATCCTGTGTGTGTGTGTGTGTGTGTGTATCTATCTATCTATCTATCTATCTATCTATATATGTATGTAAGTATATATGCTTATATATATATATCGTGTGTGTGTGTATGTATATATATATATATATATATATATATATATATATGTAAATCCTGTTAGTGGATAGGAAATTGTAGAGCTTGTAAAAATATATTTATCAGTAAGTATTAACATTTATGTCACCATCAGCAAGCGTTGCATCATTCACACACACTGAGGCGAACAGAAACACTTGTGTTTGTTCTATTAGCAACAACTGCACTAGACAAGTGTGTCACTGTTTCCCACTACTGATCAGTGTCACTTGGTACACAAACAGTCACACACAAACAGTCTGATCGCACACACACACACACACACACACACACACACATACAGAGTTTGCTCCGGTTTAATAACTGTAAGGAAGATGTGACTAAACTTCCTCTGATGTTGTTGTGACACTGGGTCCTGAGGACCACGGGTTTCTCAATGCTTTCTATATTCACCTGTGAACAAGGCAACACTCTTCAGCAATCTGTCTTCAAAAAACAGAAACAAATAACAACTTTGACGGGGTTAACTGATGAAAACAAAAACACCTCTCACACAGCTAAACATTCAGCTGCTTCTGTTATCAAACGATATGTTCTTCAATAACTCTTGGTGCTGCTGCTGCCAAAGATGAAACGTCATTTATTTGCATTTTTCACATATGTGGCGATAACATGCAAATATATGAGACATGTGGAAGCTACACCCAGGTAAAGAATATCAGGTAATCATTGACCCCTGCATTACAGTGCACCTGTTACATCAACACAATGCAGCACGTGTCCTTTATCAAGTGTTGAAACCCCCCATCTTAACTGGGAGTTTCTATTGGTCCATGTAACAGAAATAAATTTCTGTCCAGTTAGCAAAGTGTCATAATGTCTTTCATGCAGAGCCAGGGTCCTATTCATCTGTCAAGGAGACAAGGCACTCTAAATCAAATCATCATACAATGTTCATCTATCTTTGTATATTTTTAATAAATCATAAACAAGGCCCTCAAATCTAACTAGATATGAAACAAAACTTTGATTAAAAGGTGAGAGTGAGAAGTAACAGGACAAAATCTGAAGAGAAACTATGGGATGGATTACCAATAACAACAAAAACAAGTAATATAACAGAAAAACATCAAAACAGAATGACTTGTGTACAGTACACAGCCTGTATTGTTTTGTCACACATCAAACCATCAAGACATAGTGTTCGCCTTCGAGTCCTTGGTGACAGAGCTTGCTGTGTGTGTCTTTGTGTGTGTGTAGGTAGAATGATCAGTGGGCGTACAGAGTAGCACAGGTCTGGAGCAGCTGTGCAGGGGCAGCAGATAAACCACACTGAGCAGAGTCATCGGCTGCAACCTTCCGCTGGATGAGTCCCAGCTCCACTGGGCTCTCCAGAGAAGACTGTGTGGTTTGTGTTTGTGCATGTGTGTGTGTGTGTGTGTGTGTGTGTGTGTGTGTGTGTGTAGTGGAGAATAATAATCATGGCCCCATGGTGCTGAGCTCAGCCAGGCGTGACATCTCTAAACCACAGAGAAAAGCGTGTGCATGTGCAGCCTACGACTTTGTGTGTGTGTGAGGACATGTGGGAGGGTGGAGAGGTGTGAGTGGCATTCAACATCCTGTCAGAGTCCCTGGGAGGAAACAGGCTGTATTCACAGCTGGGGAAAATGTCAGACAGGTGTGTGTACATGTGTGTGTGTGTGCATGAGCGTCTGTGTGCATTGATTCACATGTGTCTCCCTCCCTTCTCTCTGCTTTGTTTACTTTCTGTGGACCCCAGCACATATCTGAGCTGGAGCCCTGTGACTCTACTTTAAGGTTTGGAGTCACGGCCAGTCAACACTGACTGTTATATGAACCTCATGTGCAGCAGATTCTTATCTAAGCCAGTCCCCTTGATGAGTTTATCATTTGATCACGCCTCACCTCATCCTCATGCTGTGTGAACAAATGTGCTGACTGGACTTTGTTAACTGGGCGTATAAAGGTGAAACGTGCAATTAGAATCAGGGAGACAGGAGGAAGAGACACAGCAGTGTGCTTTTGACTGTTACATCAAAATAAATCAGAAAGTGACACTTTGATTCAGTGCTGTGTGGAAATGTTGTTTCACATGCCCCCTCCACATGAAGAGGTCAAAGGGCAGCAGTGTCACTGGTCTGAGGTTAATTTGGGTCATCGCTAAAATAGAGCACAAATTTGAAAATACTTTTTAATTAAAAAGCATAATAATCACATTTCTTGTGATACAATGTCTGTTCTCTCCAAGAAAGGTATGATTTCCTCAGATGTAAAACTTAATTCATAGATTTTCTCAATTAACAACTTTTCATTTTACAGCTGATCTCTTTATTATGATTTACATGTTTGACATTTAGCCTCTTTGCTTCTATTGTAATATATGTTCATCGGTCCAGGTAATTTGGATGTGTTTACGCGCCTGGGACTGACTACCGACACTTTTCATTGAAATATTTTGTCACTGGTTATTTTGACAATTAAATGGATTAATAAACCCTGTTTTCTTTCATCTACTCAATAAATTGGACTCAATTGATCTGGACGGATATAGAAAAAGGCGTGTCAAGTTAAGGTTTACGCACTGTGAAGTTTGGATCCTACATAACTAATTTCAACAGTCTGTATTAACAAGTGTATTAATAAATAACAGTTTGTTCGATTTAACGAATTTAAGCTACGTTAATTATTTTTTGTGTATAAAGTTACAGCAAACATTTTGCTTAAATTTATTTATACAGCCAGAAGATGCATAGTAACAGTTAACTTTATTTTGATTAACAACCAACTCCTGCAGCTTGTTTGGGTCTTTAG
The DNA here is from genome assembly GCA_033238685.1 of Lates japonicus. Lineage (NCBI taxonomy): Eukaryota > Metazoa > Chordata > Actinopteri > Centropomidae > Lates > Lates japonicus. The sequence goes on along the minus strand of BRZM01000043.1, from coordinate 6,777,717 downwards.
CTGCTTACTTGTTCAACTTTCAACCACCAGTTTGTTGCTAACTAGCTTTGTCTTTCTGCTGTTTGCTGCTGTGCAGGTAGCATGATTGTCGTTTATCAGAACTTGTTTGCTGCAGTTTGAGCGTAAGGTCAACCAGAGAGGAACTGGTTTAAAGGGTGAAAAGCTCTTGCAGAGGCATGAACTCTTTCACATTACATATGTCCGATAGTGTAAATATAAATTAGTGCAGCTTTTAACTTTGAGTTCTAGGTCAGTTTAAGTTACCACAACATGTTGACATTTGGACTTCGTAAACACTAACTGTGCTACTCTGTCACTCACTCAGTGACACTGAGTTTAAGTCATCTGGTTAAGGACAGTCTTCCTATAAGCACTGCACAAAACCAAACACAATGTGCATGCTCAGTGAAATCATACCAAACCTGAAACACACCCTCTATACTGCGGTCAGTGCAGAATCACATGTGCACTCTCGCCTTCGAGATGTTTCTGAAACAACACTGATGTGTGAGGAGAGCTGTGTTTGACTCACTATTCTCTCCTTCTCTTAATCACATTTCCTCTCCCTCCATCCCTCCGTCGTTGTTAGTGATGACTCAGAGGCAATGGTCACCATCCTTGGAGTCTACAAACACACACACACACACACACACACACACACACACACGCAAACTAACACCCTTCTTTCCTTTTACTGATGATTCCTTTTCAGTCAGAAAATATTTTTGTTTTTCCTTCCTGGTTCCACGCGCCTCACAGACTCTCTGGTTCTGTTTTCTTGTGGTTCCTGCATATCTGTGTATCTGTGTGAAGCTGTGTGAGTCTCTGTCTGTGTGTGTGTGTATGTGTTTGTAGTTAATTAAAGTTGGGAGGAGAGCTTTGGAGGAGTGAGCTGCCAAAGGCTGTTGCATAAAGTAAACAGGCACACACAGTCATGCAGACAGCACATGCACTCCTCAAACACACACACACACACACACACACACACACACACAGGAAAACTCCTCATCTTTGTACCAACAGCACTGTGTACAATTTACTGTAATGGGACAGTTCAGATCATTTAAGTGTAAAATATATATAAATATTTTGTATTTGCTAAAACTTCAAATTAATTTTAGCACTTCTGATCCTAAAACACACTCATCTAGCCTTTTAAGATAACACAACAACTCCTCCACCTCCCATCTGTCTATGTCCTTTACTCCTCTGATCTTAAGGTTGCTGATTTTTCTTGAAAAGATATCCATTCAGCCTTTTAAGCATTTTAACATTTCCTGGCAGAGCTGTCAGACTGAAGGTGTAAATCTTTCGCTCTGTCTGAGTGTAGTTGACCACAGTTGAGTGGTTGTCTTGTAGCCAACGCGGTGGCTTACTCACGGTGCAGCAGCTGTTCTGCTGCAAATTTTCCCCCTTTTTTGAGATGACTTTTCAGAAATCTTTGGTCTTAACATTTTCCACCATGAACTCCATCCTGAAACTATCTGCAATATACAAGCTTCATGTTTTATTAAGGCATGAAAAAACTACTCTGTTGGAAAACATGAGATAATAAAACAACCCAGTTTACTTGAGTTAAATCACTTCAACCATGAACAGCAGACAATCAGTAACGCACTCCCTCGAGAGGCGGTCGGTTTGACCACAAACCTCAAAATGTTAGAATTAATCTAATGTAAACCATTTTAATCAGATATACACACCAGCACCCATATATCACAGACATGCTGAGGATCTTAACCTCAAGTAATCTCTGAAAGCCCAGTTATGCGGTGTGAGCAACATTCTGAACAAAACAAAAAAACTATATGATGTTTATATTTTGCTTGAGGGTTCACATGTTAAGCTAAGTAAACAAGCTTGATTGGCTGAAGCCCGCAAGCAAAATAATGATACAATTTTGAGAATGCGGTGCAATCCCAAAATTAAATCTGCTTTAGTTCTGAAAGGATAATGAAGATGAATGGTTCTCATCCTACACCAGAAATTCCCCTTCTCAAGTGTCTCCCCTCTGCTCTCACTCTATTATTTCCATCTCACCCTGCAGGCTTTCAGCCGCTTGTTTCAAACAGTGCTTCATGTACTTGGACTACAGGTCTGCTTCACTCCAAAGAGTGCGATTATACATTTGTCAGAAAAGCCCTGTAAAGTGGGATGAGTGTGTGTGTGTGTGTGTGTGTCTGCGTGTGCCATACTCTGCTTTCAGTGAGAAAAAAAAAAAATTAAGGGGAGAGAAGGGGGCTTTAACATGCAAATCCCTCCTACTGCTTTATCTGCCTCCTCTCATATCGTCCATAGCAACACGGATATGGGCCGTAATGAGGAGGACACACAGGTTAACAGCACTGAGCTGTCAATGGGTGTAGTTGACATGTCCCTCGTGTGCACGCGCGCACACACACACACAAACAGCAGCGTGTTATCAGAGAGAAATCAAGGAGGAGTATGTGTTAGCTTAAAGCCATAAACAGACAGCAACAGGACAGGATGATTTGGCTGATAAACCTTGTTGAACTGTCAGCGGACTTTAAACACTTACACTAACACACACACACACACACACACACACAACCTCTCCCTCTCTTGTTGACATTGCTTGGCTGATTTGGGTTGTAGTAGCGCCATTACCCGAACGTGTCAGGCACTGCTTTACTAAGGAGGCGGAGGTCGACTGCACTTGCATATGTAGAAACACAAGCACACACACACAGTGGGTGGGAGTGAGTGAGAGAGGGTGAATGGTCTTTATTTGGATCAATTGTGGCTCAGATGCAAAATGCGCGTCATCTTATATTTTACCGGTGTGCCTTGTTTGTGCTTGCAATCTTTGGCAAAATATGCAGTATGGCATGAGGAATGTACTGTCTAGTCTAGAGTGCTATACTGCGACAGGAGCAGGCCCAGGACAACCTGGTTTCATAGGTCTCGAATGCTCATGCATGCTTTTGTAACATGGTCAATTCATCAAAAATATGAAGAAGGTGCTCATTGTTTAGAAGACATTTTACACTTCTTTTTTGAAGTGGTTGGTAAATTCTTGCTGATTTGGTTTAGTAACATCTTAAATGTGACATGGTTTTGCTGCACTGTTGCGTGAATTTTATTTATCAGGAACAGTGCACGTTAATTAACATCAGTGTGATGTAAATGCTGCAAGTTTAAGCCCAAAGGCTAATTTTTCATCATCTCTAGGAAGGTTGATGGAAGTGACAAGCAAAAAAGTGATTAACATCTGAAAGCCAAAATCTTCAGGAAAAGAACGTTTAGGAATGATTTTAAAAATATATCAAAAATACTCTTGTAGTACTCACAATGAGATACAATAATTCTGAGATTGTGGTGAGAAGTTTTAGTTGTCATCTCATATGCCGGTTTTTTACTTATTATGTTATAGTAATCATAAGTTAGTGTGACTCAGTATCATTTGAATAGTTAATAATTTGTTAGGTTTTATCTATTCCAGAGAAGTTTCTGTTGAAATCAGATTACTCTTATAAAGAGACCTGACAACAAATTACATATAAATATGGTTACAAAAAGTTGAAAGTCTCACAGAATGATCATCATACATGCACAGACCCGGCGCACACACACACACACACACACACACACACACACACAAAGTCTGTATACAGTTCTTATTATCTCATAGCTAGCAATATCTTATTTTATTTTTCATTTTCTGACATTTCATCAATTTTTCTTCTCTTGGCAGAAACAGGCAATAAAAACTTTGTGACAGAGCGGACGAAAGGCGTGCACATGACAATCATGACTTCACAAGGACAGCTTCTGAAGCAAATAATAAAATGCATGGCACACAGATATAAAGCAGGCACACAGGACAGCAAGTATTACACCACTTCTTGGTTTTAATTATGATAGATATTCATGGATATAACAAAATGAAAAATATTCTTAAATACATGTTGCATTTTCCTGGAACCAAATTTGAAACTTTTAATGAAAGTATCATATGGCAGGATATGAAATATCACAATCAGTCTGAAATATTTCTACTATGGAAAAGGAAAATGCTGATGACCTTAATAATTTATCTCCTCACAGTCTAGTGTGGCTGATTTTTCTTCACACATTTCAATTGCTACATGTTTTAAAAGCTATATTATTATCTTTGCTGTATTTATTTTGCCATTTTCGCTCTGTTCTGTAATGTTCACCCACATTAAATTACCTACAGATAAATTAAAAATTAAAATGAAGAATTTGGATATGTGTTATAATTCTGCATCTTTTCAGGCAGATGCTTCATCAACAGTGAATAAATATACTTGACCTGAAGACCTTCAGATCATTTTGTACAGCTCTGAGCACAAACAGGCCTGTGTAATTACTCTGCCTCCATTTAGACATTGAGCATCAAACACCATCAGCATTCTGACAGGCACACCCTTTACCACACAGACATGCCAGAAGCAACAGTGTGTGATTAGCGACCACCACACTTCCAGATTGTGAAATTTGATGCCTCGGGCTTAAGTCCTCCAGCCTTGGTAGGGGTGGGGGTAAGTGAGGTCTGGCTGTGGCTCCCTCGGTGCGTGGGGATGCATCACTGGAATCATTTAATTCACACCGTAAACGTGACAGGGTTAATGAGCAAAGAGAAACCTAGGGACCCGAAGTGGAGGGACTGGGGAGGCAGGGTGTGTGTGTGTGTGGAGTAGAGGCGAGTGTGTGTGTGTGTGTGTGTCGAGGAGATATATTGAGTGGAATATATTATTTGCGTGTTGTTGTAGGAATGGTGTTAACATGATGGGCTGGGGCCAGGTGCCTGCCCTGCAGTCATAGCTAATGCTCTTTAATTGGTCGGTCTCCGACACAGGAGAACTCCTGGAAAATGGCAGATAGGCTTGTTAAGTGTTGGGACTGTGTGCATGATAGGTGTGTGTGATAGAGAGGGTGAAGAAAAGAGACTTGAAGTGGTTGAGGTATCAGGTTTAGGGAGACAATTGTTGAAACCTGGGTATAGTCTTTTGTTTTTGTTGTCACTGGTTCTTGTACCAACCAGAATCGAATATACACACTCACACACACATCGTACACATGGTGGTCTGTGTTTTCAAAACACACCACAGACAGACTGCATGCTCACAGCCAAAAAAAACAAAACAAAAAAAAACAGCACGCACACACTCAGTGCTGTCATTCAATGCCCTCTCCAACAGCAGACTGCTCAAATTTTGTGATCAGACACCGGCAGAGAGGAGAACGCGGATGATGGAAAGAAGTGAAAGAGAGGTTAGGATGGAGGACAAAAGCACAGCACTCTGCAGAGGAGAGAAAAATGAGTGAGGACTAGAATTGGTTGGGTGGGTGATGGAAGATGGAAGGAGAGAATGAGAATGTGGATGGAAGGCTGAAATGGTGAATTAGCGTGATGGCCCGGCGAGGGGGGGCAGAGGGAGGAGGCGGCGATGTGATTCGGCTGGTCAAGCACCAGTGAAAAAAAAAAACAACACCACCACCTTAAATAACCCCTCCTAGCTATCATTAACACTGTGCAACCTATTAACATAGCACTTATTGTCTGTGGGCGTGCAGTTTACTGCGCCTTTGCCCCAGACAATTAAATCTGGCATCAACTCACTGAACTGCTTTCACTGTGTTGGTGCACATGATGCTTTCTTTCCTCTCCTGAAGGAGGTATTTCTGTCATAAAAGGCATAAAAGCAGGCTTTATTATCAGTGTTTGCAGCTTCCACTTTGATTTAAAAACATAACAAAACAAAGGGTGAAACGGACTAAAGCCAATGCAGAGGCATAAAACATAGACAAGCATGTATCTCATTAAACTGTGTCATAATGAAGTTTTGTTCTTCTGGCTGCCAAAAACAAACCCACTCAGAAAAACATCCTGTTTGTAGCTCAGGCTACAGTGACATTAAGGCTTCCAGCAGAAAAACAAAGCCCCTCAATCCTTCTCAGCCTCTCTCCCATCCCACTACACTTACGGGACACAATCAGGACATGGAAAGGTCTGGTAGCGCCACAGTAACCACAGACACACAAGACACTCTTATGCATTTTTTTTTTTTGCGTCTGGGAACTACCTGCTCACAAAGCACCTGCCAGACAAAAACAATCCTCCCTGGTCAACAACAGAAGAACAAACAGAAGTTCAAGTGAGACTCATGATTAAAACAGTTGCAAACAGATAACCAACTACATTATTAAGTGATTTATATATTGTTTCGATTGATCAATAAAAACAATGTCAGTGGTAATTGACAAGGTTCATCAATGGTCGTAATAAGATATTTTCAATTATATAGTTTGTTTCAAAACTCTTTCGTGCTTGTGAGGTGATTATTTGATACATATATATATATATATATATATATATATATATATATATATATATAATTTTATCTTTATAGTGTCTATTTGTGTCTCATGAATTACAATTAAATTTAGTCACGGAGCTAAACATCATTTTTCTGAGAACACTGTATTCACAGCAGTCTCGTAAAGCCACAACTGTTCTAAATATTTCCAGAGATCTCAAGTCTTGTAACTGTCAGGTTAAAATTCCATCCACTGCAATAAAAAAAAAAAAAAAAAAAAAACATTTTTAACATTTTTCTTTTTTCTTTCCAGGTATTGAGATGACCTCTCCATTGTTCTGTACAACAAAGAAAAATAAGCATCATTTTGAACTAATTGAGCAAAGACTTGTCATTCCTGAGCTTTGACTGGATTAGAAACAGATTTACCAAGTTTAGGAAAATTAAAATCTTTTTGTACTAACTTATTGCATCTTATCCAAAATTTAAATTTGAGAAGAAATTGGTGAATACCAGCTAAGGAGAGTAATAAGTGTTTTTCAAAAATTGTTAATTATTTATTTTAAGAAAATCAGATGTAGCTGTGTCACATGAAGGTCATGGTAATTCATAATAGACTGGAGACTTACTTGGGGGAGGTTAACTGAGAGAGATACACCAAGTCCTGAGGATTCAACTTCTCAACAAAGTCACAAAAAATCATCCTTCATGGTAAATCCCTCCTGCATTCTTTTAACAGAAACCGCTGTGTCTAAATTGTGGGTGGTGAGATGGGTTGGGTTTACATTCCCCCCCGACCATTTTCCAAAATCAATACCAGACTTATGACTTTCAGGATTGTGGAGAGGAACTTGGAAAGAGCTGGTCGTTGGTTGTTACTGTTTACAATTTATGACGAACATACATGTAATATAATCCATTGAAATGGGAAATTCAATATTCTGTGAATATGGATGGTATGGTTGTCTCTCTCTGGAGATTTTTCTCTCTTAAACATGTACATGAATTTCTTTCACACTGTGGTGTAGCCTACAGTCACTGAAAGGATTCATTACAAAATCTATTTCTGTAGTTTTGTTCTGTGAAACCATTAGTGTGTGTGCTTGTGTGAGATTAATGATGATAAAAACCTCTCTCTCTCTCTCTCTCTCTCTCTGTTGTATATTGGCTCAGGAGGAACAGGTCCCCACATGATACAGTATCTACTTAAATAACACATCTCATTAAGCCTGCTGACTAATGAGGTGATTAGCCTCCGCTACCAATAACTAGCGTTAGCCTAGCGTAGCGTTAGTGGCTCTCTCCGAGGACTTGAGCACAGTTCAGATGGAATGGCTGATATGGCTGGTGGTGCAGGCTTTTAATTGCCTGAAAGCTATTAGAACTAATGTGCAGATATGAGAAGGACAAATTACTTTAATTAGCCTCTGTTAATGTGTTTGCTCGCAGAAATATTGGCACATAACGTCAGCAGGAGGAAACACAGAGTAGCAAAGAAAGGCTGGGTGCCCTGCTCTGGATTAAGGGTGGAGAGCCTCAGTGTGTGTGTTGTGTGTTAGAAGCTCTTTGGGAAGGGCAGGGGGGGCCTCAGCAGCAGTGAAGTGTGCCACAGCTATTTATAGGCCAGTTGATTGCAGATTTATTCTCCTGGGAGGGAGTAACTCAGAATAGCGTGTGTATGTGTGTGTGTGTCGTGGGGAGGTGCAGGTTATGAAGAAGATCCACTGTGGGAGGAACAGCTGTCTGTCAGGAGGAATATGTCAGTTAATTTCCTTTGGGGAAAAGGCAAAATTGAAGGCTGAGACGAGACGTCTCTGGCTACAAAAGCTGATAGTTTGTTTTATTTTGATCGAATAAAATATAATATCAAATATCTTTACCTTTAGGTCCAAAAGTATTTTATTTTCATTGCTGTTAGATCCAACTTTTGTCTGCAAAATGTAAAATTAGAGCCTTATGTTTAGAAAAGTTGTACCATAAACTTCCACGATTTATTTTTTCTATTAAAACTCTTTATTTGACAGAAATCTCACTAAAATATTGAATCTTTATACTTGACTATAAAATAAAGGCCCTCCCTTTCCATGACAAGAAGAGTAACAGCTAAAAGGGGTTAATTTTGAGCCCAAGCAATTTTGCCCTAACTGTCTGGAAATAAGACAAGAGAAGCTTTGAGACAGCTGAGACAAACATTATGTTAAATGAGTTTCAACTCAGTATTGAAAGGTGGTGTTACCATTTAGTACACTATGTTCCTACACAGATTTGTGTTTATCTCTGCTGTGGTCAGGCTGCATGTGTACGTGAAGGAGGAAGAATAAGGCAGCAGAGTAAACAAGGAGGTGCATGAGGCTGGATACAGCTCTGTTTTGACAGGGGGATGGGAAATACTGTGGCTGGCGCTGTGAATTAGATGAATTCCTGACTGCTGGCATTTATGGCGCAGACAGCAGGGAGGGCAGGGAGGGAGAAAGGGAGGGAGGGAAAACTAAAGCTTGTTGACACAGTAAATAAAAGCAATGTATACGCAGAGAGGAACGTGTGCATGGTCGCTCGTCAGTGACACGTTCAGGCCGATGTGACTGTTACTTTATGATTGTGTGAGTTTTTGTGAGTGAGTTCCCTCACTTGCCTTGACATCTCTCTGCTTCTTATTTATTTCTCACAGGATTTCAGAGGACAAAAGCTGATCTACCAGAAACAAAGAGCCAACCACAGCCTCAGAATTGTGTGACTGCCTTTCAGAGTGGCTGAATGACAAAAGTGTTTCAGGCTTAACCCCATCTCTTCCTGAATGCTGTGGGCCGAGTGGTGGACGAACGGTGCCAAAAAATGTGAACAATGCCAATGAGCTCAGTGCCGGGTTAAATGAGCCATTCAGAGGACGGAAGCAGTTAAAATTAAAGATTGGAAACTTATTCACAGTGTGATCTGACACAATGTGCTCTTTTGTAGTGCTTTATGAGAGCAATTAAGGTTTGCTTCACTATGAAATTAATTGGTTTAGCTTATAATACAGACTGTCCATAAGGGCTTAACAAAGGTTGTAAGTGTGTGTTGATGCTGGTAAAGTTTTGTTTGAAATATCTGCAAAATCTAAGCAAAATACACTAGAATTTTGCCTGGTGGAAACATTTCTGAAAACTAACTAGCCATTAAAAAAAAAACAAAAAAAAACTAAAGAACACGTGAGCACACAAAAATGTAGATATGATCTTAAACCAGAGATGGTTTAAGTTGCAACAGTAATGAGCACTTGCTGACCTGTAAAAACACACACCACTGTGGCTTGTGGGAGGACAAAAAGGGTGCTGTTTACACTGACAATGAGATGACTAACAGGGTTACTGAGCTCCACACACGCATTCACACACACAAGACACTTCACACTACATGCCGACGCCGTCCAAGAGGACTGGGCCTGTGTGCCTGAGTGCAGGATCATGTGCTGAGGCCTGCCTGGCATCTACGCTGGTGATGCACAGTGTGAGGCTGGCAGAGGCTCCTCGGTGGAGTGATATGCCAGCCAACCCACTGCCAACAAAGGCAGCGTTACAAATACCTCACATTAGGGGAATTATGTCTTTATGCACCATCCAAACGGGTACAGGGCAAGACAATGGTGTGAGGGAGATGGTGTTTCCGTTACAATTAGCTGCATGTTAATCTGTTTTTCCCCATCTTTTCCTTCTCTTTTTTTGTCTTCCTGCCTTGTGGGCATCGGCACACAAAAACAAGAACAGTATATGACATTGTAACCAAAGTACCGTCTGCAATAATCTGAAAAACAAAAAGGCTCTGTGAACTAACATAAATCTGTGTTACAGAATGACTGTAGGGGGGAGATGAGCAGATACTGAATCGTGTGTCTGTACACTGGGTATCTGTAACGTCCCCTTGGTATTTAGAAATGTCTGGAGATGCTATCTGTTCAAATGTCTAAACTCAGTCTTTCATAACCTTAAAAAACTAGGATGTACTGTAATAACATACACAGGATACTCCCAAACAAACAAGTGTAGGTGAAGGTTTCTCACCCTTCACTTGAGTGCTGAAAAAAGACCTGCTGCCCTTTAAAATGCAATTTCCTGAAACAAGACACATGGACCAAATTGGGCCGTGTTTTTTTCCTTCTCTGCCTGCCTATTACTGCTCATAGAGCTCTGTGAAAGCCCCAGCCAGGCTTTCCGCAGGCACTTTGGCAAGCATGAGCATCCAGTCTATTTTTCTCGGATAAGAAGGAAGGGGTGGTGGAGGTGGTGGTGAGGGTGGTGTTTTGTCTGCCCGTGTGAGAGGGAAAGTGGAGGAGGAGGAGGAGAGAAATTAGAGGAGCAGTGGATAGAGAGAAAGAGGGAGGTAGGTTATAGGGAAAAGAAGCAGACGACGCAGCGATGTGGGAGTGGGGCGGGGTGACTGTAGGAGAAAGAGACGTAAACAGCTAATCAATCAGCATAGAAAAGAGACAGGGATACAGACGGCAGAGTGCTGATGGAGATGCACAGATAGATGGGGACAGGGAGGGCAGGTCTAGTCTCCCTCTCTCTCTGCACAGCTGGCTGTGGCTGCTGGGACACAGTAGTGGGACACTGCCCCCCCCCCCCGATGTCCTATGTACCTGTCTGTATGTCTGTCTGCGCCTTGGCATGGGATTTAGGTGGTGCTGGGACATAAGCTCAAATGTAATCTGAGTGTTCCTCCTTTGCAATTTGAACTCCCACTGGAGTCCAAATGTGTATGTGTTTTTGTTTTTTTTTGGAAGCTGGGGGGTCTCAGAGGAGGGAAAGGGAGGGTCAGTGAGGAGAAAATTACATCTTGCTACAGCTCAGGTGCTAAAAACACTCCTCACACACCTGTGTCCATTTTTTTAAATTGCCATGGTAACATGATGCTACAAATTAAAAGATTTTTCTCTATATATATCATATATACAGTAACTCTTTGTTTGTGGGTTTTGAAAGGTTTACTCTCAGAGAAGAAAGCATGACCTTTAACATGGCTGCATCTACTCCTGCTGCTCTCAGAGAACACACTGACTGAAAGCCCAGTGGACGTTTATAGCCTGAAGAGTTTCTATTTTTGCAAGCTAAATTAGGAAGCCAAAAATGGCATGGGGAGCTGTATTATTGTCCCATTTTTTCTACAATAACATTTCTTCTTTGTCCTTTCAAATCTGAAAATGCTCTTACAATTCACGGACACAAAACGTCAATTATCAGTCCTTAATTTCAAGTGTAGTCCTGTTATGAGCCGGCACCAGGGTACCTGACATTTCACAATAAGACTTTTCCTCCCAAACATTTACTGCACTAGATGAGAGAGACAATTCTGATTGTGCAGAGGTTAAATGTTGCTCTGTGATAGACACTGTGAGATAACTCTGCACAGACAGACTAAGTATAAAGTGTAACTGACACCTAACCATCAGATACCTAACATGTTGCCACATCCCAGTGACTCAGCAGGGATGTGCACAAAGTCAGAGTCTGTTTATTATATATCTATTTAAATGAATGTGTCGAGAATACACTCAGCCTTGTTAGAGAGGACAAACAGAACTGCAGACAAACTCATAAAATAATAATTTAAAAAAACGTCTCTAAAAACAGCTTCCTTATTGTTAAATATGTCTGACATTTTTTGTTAAATGGGTACAGAATGGAATTTATTTAAAATACTTTAAATATCTGTGTGAATTAGCTACATTGCAAAAATCTTTGGTTTAATTTATGACCAAGATGAAAAACAAAACCTGAGTTAAAATAAAAAAAAATTTAAAAAATCCAAATCCTCTAATGAATACCTTAACTTTAATACAGTGCACAGAAGTATAACAACTGATAGTGTTCTTCCAAATTCTCTAATAAATACTAACAATGTATCTGCAATTCAAAGAAAGACCAAAGACATGCCCAAACATAGCAACCCAAGTAAAATATGGTGAGATGCGCTAAGGTTGTCTTTGAATATATACTCAGAGAAATTGAAAATAGTAATTACCTTACATGGGTAAGGTAATTTAATCTTTAATCTTTCCTTTCTATTGACATGAGTGGACTTCAATCTAAAATTAACCTGACCTCTATAGAGCCTGGGGTAAATTAAATTTTCATTCTGGAAATGTTTAGTTAGAAAAGCCTGATAAAGACAGACAAAGTAAAGTCATGGACAGTAACCCTATGTCTTGTCCACCGAATGGAATGTGAGGTTGTAGGAACACGAATAGCCAAAAGCTTTTAGTGCCTGACTCTATCACAAGGAACTATTATTCTGAATATCTGACTGACAAAAGATACAGGAAATTAATTCAGCTAGTACATATTGAAGGGTAACACCACCTTAACCCAGTTTACCCACAGAGCTCATTTATTCTCAGTCTGAGGTTGGGGAATATCTTTGTCATTTAGTGCTTCATAAAGTGGCAGCTGTGAAGCCTTTTGAGACTGAAACTGAATACAGGCTATTGAAATAACACATGATTTTATTTCAGGCCCCAAGGACTTGGATATACATAACCAATCTAAATCTAACTCACTTTTGTATCTTCTGGCAGCAGCTCATTCTAAAAATTTTTACACACTGGAGGTCAGGGTTTATCCACCTCTTTATCTGCCACTGTATCACCATGCCAGATTTACAACAGGTGGAGCAGCCTGCCTCGGTCTGGCACACTGCCTGGTCAGGTTGACGACACATGTGACAAAGAGGAGTGCAGCTGCCTCTTGGTCACGTTTCCTGTGCCATGTTACAATTGCACAGTTAGTGAAAACAAACATTTAGCAGAGCTACTTCATGTCTGCTCATTACTTCTTGGATGGTGTCAGTCTCATAATATGCCTCTACATGAAAATGTGCCATCATATTGCCCTGTGGCTGTTATAGCCTTTTTCTAATTCAGTAATTTACTTGTATACTGGTGCAGAGGCCATGCTTATTTCTGTTTATTTTTCACATCTCCCCTCCAGGAGACATTTAATATGTCTCATCTCCTAAAAGGGAAAATAGGATGTGATTGCTGGCTGCATTTTAGGAGCAGCTCTCATCTGTCACGCAGTGAAAGGACAAAGGGAAGCCCCGCTCTGTCTGTCCCGTTGTGCTTTACTCTGATGGCATTTACATGTCAGCCAAATAAAACAGGCTATTTACATGTGAGCACTACTGACATAATGTCATGTGGCATCTCTTTATAGGCACAGTAGGCAAGCACAGTGATTTATTGACTGCATGTCCTGAGAGGCAGCACATTAAAATCATTATTTCATGTAGGGTAAAACCAAACACTTATTTTTAATGTCAATTAATGCAAATAAGGCAATTTGTTATCACTAAAAAATATCCAACTACAGCAATTTTTTCACTATCAAAAATGTATCTTGAAAAAGGCATGAAGCTTTACTTCATGCCTTTTTCAAAGATACATTTATGTGAACTCCAAAACGTCTATTCTTTCAGGTAACCTTAGCACCTTCATGCTAATTATAATTAAGATATCAAAAAACTGGAGTATCCTGGCAGGAAGGTGTTAGGACTTGTTGGCTGACAGCTCCAGTCTCATTAACAACCACCTTCACTTCTCACAGAAATCAACACAACGCCCATCTACCTACTGCACCTGGAATAACCAACAGGCAAGCACATAGAGTTGGCTGTATGGACACCTGCTAACACATTAAGCTCAGATTAATAGATTTTTTTCCTCCACAACATAATTCTAAAATCATCCATTAGGGTTTTCACTGTTCCAGATTACATTTTTTTCAATTTTTGCACCAGTTAATATTAACAGAGTGCAGTGGAAGAAGGAAAAAAAAAAAGAAAAACTGAAAAAAAGTAAAATATTCAGAATACTGATATTCTGTGAAAGAATGGGCACACTTTCAAACAGATTAGCTGACAGCTTCAAAGATGACCCCCTCAGTAAATACAGACACTGTTTGTCTGTGAGACTACAGTCCCTTGTGAATGTGTTTCAGTGTGTGCTCGGGTGTGTTGTGTCTATAAGGATGGTTGTGGCTGAGGTGCATGTTCGAGGCATGGGATGCAAAGTGAGCAAGAAAATACATGAGAGAGATAAAAAAGATGACGAGGGAATCAAGAGGGGATGGAGAGCAGGGAAAAGAGAAGAAGAGGGAGGGATGGTGGCTTTTCTTTTGTCTTGAGCTGCAGCCTGTTTCATTAGCACACCAGCCAGCTCCCCTCCTCCTCCTCCTCCTCCTCCTTGCTGGCTTCCCAGCCCCAGACGGAGAGCCTGGTTACTGTCCTAATGGCAGCTCTGTATTCATTATCACCTCCGTGTGTCCGCATACGCCTCCCCCACCCCCACCCCCACCCCCCCACTCTGCCCAGGATGGGGGGCTGCCGTAATTGATAATTAAAGAGCAATAACACAGCGGTCAATGCAATCTCACCGCAGGAGCGCCTGAGACCCTCACCTCACAAACACACACACACACACACACACACACACATATGGAGCACAACAAAAAGGTTGTACTAATCATTGAGGTTAAGCCATAGATGACCTGTGTATGCTCACACAAAGACACACATATAGAAATATGTCATATCTTGGCACAAACGTTGAGGTTGTGCACAAGTTTACATGTAAAAGCAAATAAACATGCTTACATGCACACCATGTGGCCATATTCAAACCCACGATCACACACATAAAAACACTAGTAACACACCTTGGGAGAAAAAAAAACACACAACAAAGACACACGTTAATTTAGCAGCACAGGCAGATCAATACATAGACATGGAAGCAAGACCGCAGCTCTATTGATTATGAATGAGGACTATTCTCTTCCATTGGCAGTGCCAGTGCCTGTATAGAGCCTATTAACATCTCATTAGTCAGCATGTTTCATAAGCCACAAATACCCCCACCAATTGCTGCTAATTAAAGTGCTGCTCACATTCATCCAGGACACAACTAAATATTCAGAACTGAATTTTTGTCAAAGGTAATAAAAACACACTAACAACAACGCTGTGATCAAACGTAATGTCTGTGTACATTTGGTGTCGAGGGTGTGAGTGTACATGTCAGAGTGTGTGTGTGTTTGTTTGATCAAGCCATCATATACGAACCCCATTCTGTCACACATACAGTGACAGAGAGACGATGGGGATGAGAGACAGACAGAATTCATTACAGAGGGTGAGATCTCTCTCTGTCTCCCTCTCAGTCTTTCTTCTTGAAACTTGTTTAGCACAACGATGAGGATTCAATCTGCTGCTTGATGCAGTATGTGGGATGTAATTACAGAAGGAAAGAATGAGGCAGAGCTTCCACTGATTAGAGAGAGAGAGAAAGAGCTGATGATTATGTATGTACTGTATGTGTCTGTGTGGGAGGGACACAGGTGACATTCCCTCTGCACTATGAACACTGTGCAGTTCTGTCTAATCACCTTGTAAGGATCGTTTTATGTTCTGTTTTTCTGCTGCTTCTTCTGTGGCTTCTCTTTTTGGAACGTTTCTCCTTCCTTACAGTAGGTCAGATAAAGGCTCTTTGAGTTCATCAATCTGCCACCTTAAATTATACAGTTGCCCTCCTTCAGTTCTGGCTGATGAAGACCTACCAATAGCATTTCAGTTCCTTGTAAGGGGAATCTCCATGCACCCACTGACTTGGAGTTTGTAACTGGCGTCCCAACAAACAGGACAATGAGATGAGATATGTACAGACATGATTTGAAGCACATAATTGTAAGTGAAGCTTTTAGTAAGGTGCAGTGAAGAATCTTTGACAAAAAGCATCTTTATCAGAGTAAGAGGAGGCAATGACAACACACATGTTCAAAAAGCCTGACCCTGGCTAAAAGCTGCATCTCATGGGATAGACAGGTCCTGGACACTGCTTATATCTATAAAACCATGATACCACAGCATATGTAGTTAAATATATTGCATTTTATAAAAACAAAGCAATATTGTAGAAAATAAGATGAATTCTTCATTAAGTCAATATTGTTCCATTGTGTTCAATATATCCAGTCACTTGACCTATATCCACAATATCACCTGTGGAACAGGCAAGTTTTTGCAATACCTCAGAACATATAATTTTCTGTAACTAAATGACAGGCCATTGCATACTCTAATTTCCCAGTGTGAGGGTCTACATACAGAGGGGTGTTGTATGCCATACAGCTTGTAAAGCCTTTGGAGGTAAATTTTAGTTTGTGATTTTGGGCCACATTAATGATATTCTTACTTTAAGGGCACATTTGATTTGGCTGATATAAACACCTCTTCCAGTTGTATGGATGCATTAAATACTTAGCAAGTCTTTTTTAATAAATATGTTGTTTGTGGAAACATTAGATACTGCACCTTATTAAACCATCCCACCAAACCTCACCATATGAATCCCCCCTTGTCTGGATTGAAACATTAATTGTCCTTGTTTGTTGAGAAAAGGTTCACCACAATTAGCCTTTGCCTACACTTTTAACTTCAATTAAACCAGCCTAAACCATGGACTCTGCATGGGTCAAGAGCATGCACAGTGTTTAACCATCTGTGTGATAAGCAGTACATGTGTTTCAGACTGTGGAAATATGTAGATCAGCTCCTCAATGAGCGAACATGACAGGCAGCCCGTCTGTGCAAGATGTTACAAGTTACTTTAAGATTGTTTCAGCCCTGACTCACGGCCCTCTTTCACACATATGGTTACATACATTCACACCTGCCAAGTGTATCCAGTGTTTCATCAAACAACTCAAACACCTTGAGGTCCAATGACCAAGCTGTACCAGTAGTTGAATGTTCCACTTGTCTGAGACAAAACTGGGCACAGAAAGTGAAAGAGGTTGACAAATCAAATCAAATCATGAGTGGGGACATGGCATTTCACAGTAACAGCTTAGGAATCCCTGACTAACAGCCAGTTCAGCCAATCAAAATGTCAGTGGAATCAACAAAAGACAGAGATGAAAACTTCCCAGCTGGCCTTGTTCAATGAAAGCCTTACTCAGTGGCATCTTGATGTGTTAAAGAGCAGAGAGCGTTTTTCACCCACTTTCTCTTCTCATTTCTCTCAGAGAGAGATTCATCAGTCATCTTTCTCCATCTTGTTACTTTGTCATAATTAGCAAATTTAAATGCATCTGACTTGGCTAGGTGCTATTTCAATAAAAAAAAAAAAGCACAAGGAAGAAGAGTGTATAAACAGGACAAGAGAGGGAAAGAAAGCAAAAGAAAGGGTGTATGAGCAAACGCATATGGCAGCACATGTATAAGCACTTGTGTGGGAGAGCCATATGCTGCGAAGTGGCAGCCCACAGGGGGTGAGAGACTGATAAAGATAAGAGTGAGAAATTGAAAGAGAGGGGAAGAGTGTGTACATGTGAGAAAGAGAGGGCAACATAGGAAGAAAGAGTGTGTGTAAGTATATCAGAGACATCTATATGACTAGATCGAGTTTAGCAGAGCTGTCAAAGTGCCGTATGTCACACAGAGCACACACACCTCTGTGCTCAGCTGTGTGGAATGAGGCCACTTTGAAGTGCTTAAAAAGGTCCTCCCTCCATCCCCGCTATCCGCTCCCTGCGGGATGTCTGCTATGGCAACAAACACCACACACACACACACACACTCCTCACTTTTGGTGATCACATGCAGGAATCTAAACATGCATTACACAAAGAACAGCATCACTGTGCGTGACCATAGCACTGAAATCACTGCATTCTGATCATATAGCATCTGACAGGAAAATACACAAACAACTTGACTACATGATAGCAAACATGTGGAGTAATGCACTGAAATGATTATGGGTTCTTTAGTACAAAATTAAGTGTGGCAAAGAAAGGAAAAGATTGAGAGAGGGAATGGTTTGAGGAAGGAATTCAGGGAAGAAAGAGACAAGTTTTAGGATACAGATTCTTAGTCAGTATGTGCAGATGTGGCTTACAGACAAGGTGAGAAAAATTAGGCAGTGCTGTATTTCCACTCATGTTACTGATATCACTATTGATCTCTGGGTTCTGAGACATCTACATACAAGATTTCTGCTTCAAAACAATCCCAATTACTACAATGGGGGTGAATGGAATTTTAAACACATTGAAAAATGATTATTCAAAATTCCACAGCAACATGTCTTTACAGACACAGTGTCCCTGTTGGCCTGCATAGTCCACAGAACACAGTGTGAAGTTTTCATAGGGCCTATCCAAATATTATATATCAATATAAATAGTGCAACTGAAAGCTGTTGACAGTCCAGGTGTGTCACATTTTTTAAATTACTATACACTAGACACTATACACACACACACACACACACACACACATATATAAAATATGTTTTGTCTGGGTTAGTGGGTTTGGGTTAGTGATCCTTTACAACACAGGGGATTGTTATGGATTTTATGACCACAGATATTAATACTTTTTACTTTTCTGTACTTTTTAATACTCTGATTGACATTGTTACATTAATACCAGTTATTTTTAGTCTTTGGTACATGCCAAATGGGGATAAATTGTATTGATATTATAATCTCAGCTGTCATGTTTTAACATCTGTTATTCAATTCAATTCAATGTTATTTATATAGCACCGAATCACGACAGAAGTCATCTCAAGGCACTTTTCATATAGAGCAGGTCTAGACCATACTCTTTAGATTAGTATAATTACAGAGAGACCCAACAGTTCCCACCATGAGCAGCACTAGGTGACAGTGGCAAGGAAAAACTTCCTTTTAAGAGGCAGAAACCTCGAGCAGAACCGGACTCAGGGTGTTATGGGTTCATGTAAAGCTGATTCATGATTTTATAAGAATTTTATGAATTCCTACACAAACTGGTACTGAAGACCAAGAAAATTGCACTCACCAAACTGAAGGTCCAGAATTGAATTCCGATATATTTTCTGTCAATTGCTGTCTATAAACAACCATTTAATGTGTTTGGATTTTGGCATTTAGTAGATTTTTATCCAACACTGGTTTTCATCTGGACAACATGTGACATTCAGGGTACAGGACTTCCATGCTATCCATGTGACCATCTAGCTGTCCTCGTTCAGCTTTCAGGACCTCACTTGGTCTTAAATCACACAACACTGCCCTGGTTTTGATCTCTGCCATTTGCACTGTGATCAACCCTCAGCCCCGTACACACATTCCTTCCTAACAAGCAAGCGGCGGTCGATACTACATTGTCTAATTCTAGCCTACAGGCACATGCCACGCCCGGCCCCAAATCTAATTTTGCCCCAGGCTTTTTTAGGGGGCCACGTCTGTAAGATCAGGGAGATAGTTGCCTCTATTTCACAGGTAATCTCTCCTGTATTGACTTAATGGGTTCAGGCTCTGTAATAGAGGTCATTTAGTGCAATGGTTTAGTGCTGTGGAACATTATGGGTGAGAGTGGGGCTTACCAATCCTAATGTTACATTTTAGCTGCAATTTGGGGATATTTACGCTTTTCCTTCAATCCCATGGTCACCCCCTCCCAAAAACCCCTGGAGTAGCACTCAAACAGCCCCTCGAGACCACAGATTTACAGGATCATCTTCCCATGTTAGTGTATGTGTGAGCGTAGAGAGGTTTGTGGATGGCTGAAGGGTATAGATTGATTTGGTTTTGTTAGGCAGAGAGGATTTGCACCGCAGTGAGGCTTTAGCTCTTTAAAAATCTCTCTCTCTCTTGATTTCTCTTTCACTCTCTTCCTCTTTTCAACAGGGACAGGGAAGTAATTAACAGCTACTTAAATTCCCTTGATGGATTTTCTGGACAGAGGAGAGAGGGGAAGGGGGTGGTGTGGCGAAAGACATGTTCTATCCTCTGAAGCTTAATGCCACCATTTGGAGCGAGTTATTTTGTTCTTTGGTTAGAAAAAAAAAATTCTGATGCAGCATTATTCAGTAATGAAGCAGAATAATACAAGAAGCTGCTAATACATTATGAAAACCTCTTTGCATTTTTGCCCACTGCCATTGATGGCAAATTTCAACTCCCCCTTCTGCCCATGGGTGATTTAACCCAGAGATGCCTTGTGTCCCATACGTGCTTTTAATGCTAATCAATCCCCTACCAGCATAAGCAACCCAATAAAAGCTTAACTGCTGACTCTCCTCCTCTTGTTACGAAGTAAAATCAATCCTTAACATGTTTTAATGATTCACACCACAACTATAAATAAACTTCCTGTTGACGTGTACCTACTAGTAAACAGGAAGCCAACAAAGTCTTTATTCCTGTCCACCACTTTTCCAACGAGTAAAGTCAATCACAAGTGCATTTCACGCCTGCGATCAAACAGTAGTTCCCAGATGGAAACAGCAGCACTTCCTGTCAACATGGTTCAGCTTCCTCTCCGGTCTCCCCGTGCTAACGGCTGTGTCATGTGTGTCAGGGCTGCCAGATCAGATGTCCCGTGTACTGCACGGATATCAAACCAGACAATGGACCTCCTGCTGCAGGCAGAGAGAACGCCATCTACCCAGAAAGCATTCATTTCCCTTCTCGGCCTAATCCTCCATCCCAGGAGAGACGAGCAGGAGGCTAATGAATACAGAGGAGGAAATGTGAGTCTGCAAGGCACTGTGTGCTCCATGCCATCAAACACATACACACATTGTTTGGATAGATTCATGAGTGCATCAATACATCCACACATCCACATTACTGTACACTGGCATACATGCTGGTCACAAGTATAAATATTCAATGCAATGTAAGGGGAAAGGCTTTACTTGCGCATGCACACACACAGTTTATTTGCTGTGTAAAACCTACCCAAGAAAGGATCAGCGGTTAGATAAGTCTCATTATGAAAGAGATGATTATGGAACTAACACAGCCTACTTTCCACACAGGTGAGTGTGTGTGTGTGTGTGTGTAAGTTGCATAACCGTGCCAATGAAATGTTCACTGACCATCAACCTTAGCTAACCTCATGCTGTTATGCAGGCAGGGGCTCAAAAACACTGATTTGCCCTCAGAGATATTTTTTTTTTGATTGTGTTTGCTCGAGTGTTTTGCTTACATGAGGTTTATAAAACGTTTCTTACATAAATGTCTTAAAATCCACACACTGCTTCATAACATCATGATTACAAACTTCACTTCTCTATTTTTATTTTTTCAAGACACACAGTGATAGAACATGAGCCTCTTGAATTTACTGAATGCTGACTACAAACAAGCTTGACAGACTTAGAAGTATTTGCAATGCAAGTATGAATCTAGAATCAGCAATGCCATGAAAAAACGAAATAAATGAACAAAATGCCATCGTAAAAAGCCAAAATTATATATCTCACCTGTAAAAGAATAACGGAACATATAAAAGCGTCAGTCTGTGATGGAGCCAGTTCTATTTTAACCATTATGGAAAAGTAATGAACACACTTTACTACAGTAATATCTTTAAGTTAAATTAGATTTAAGAGTATCCATTGTTATCTTTTTCCCCATCTAATTTTAATTCAAAAAATGCAATTCACTGTTCATCATCTCTATTCTGTGTTGCTGCAGTAATCCATTTCCAAAAATTGTCCCAGAGTGTGACACCAATCACTGTGGTTTTCCATCTTTGTGAGCCTGCAACACACTGTATTTATTTATGTTTTTTTTATTCATATTTATTCGGTTCCATTTCCTTTTTAAACAGAAAGAAACAATAAAAAACAAAGTATAATTTCCATTTCCATTTCCAAAACAAAACCGAAAGGGTGTAGGCTGAAGCTAAAGCTTTCATGTGTATCCTTTACCAGAAAAATAAGCTTGTCTCACACAGGTCTGCTGATATCATGGTGTTAGCTGTAATGTGAGGTGGCAGAAAAAGGAAAGGGTCTTGATTCTGTAAAAGTGAGGGCTAACGCCTCTATAGCAACCTGTCCAGCTACAAGCCTGTAATCTGCCGCCATCAGGTGTCTGATAGCTCTGGATATAAATACCCACCATTACTGAGAGCCTGGCAGGGGACCGATCAAACACAAGCTGGTGTTGTGGCCCTCCACACACACACAAGAATATCACTTACTCAACTGGTAATCACAAAATAGAAGTTCTAACTTCTACTCAAAGCCAATTTATATCTAGTGAAGTGTAAAAGGCCTTGGTGATGCTTTTAGGCCCTAACTGAGGAGGTGTGTGGGAGAGTACCAGGGCCATCTCAAGCTGAGGGACAGACGCTTCCCAACTGTCCTTCCCCTGAATCGATAGCCCTCACTCTAGGCTTTAATTAGCTGATCAGTGGAACATGGGCTTTTAAGCGTGGTGGGAGAACGTGGCTAAAACCTGGCGTCAATACCTATTAAAATGGCTGCCTCAGCTGCAGCTGTACGGGCAAGGCCACTGACTCACAGCAATTGTCTTTTGTGGCATTCAAACCAGCTTAATGCTGTAATTAAACTCAATGAAGGGGCAGGGTGAGTTAAACAACAGAGAATGTTCATAAAACTATACAGAGGTATCTGTTCATGAGTGTATCATACACCTGCATTAATCTCTCTGCGGAACATGCACTGAGAAAAATAATATATTCCACTGTATTCCTTTATAATTTACACATCAATCCAAGCATCAATTAGTAGCTGGTAAGCTTTCTTTTGACATTGTTTCCATCAGATTGACACAGATATGTTGACAGTCATGTAGAAACAACTTGTCAGCTTACAAAACACACTAAAATTAGTGACGTAGCTGCACGCTATGAGAATGTTTGCTGGCTTAGAAAACAATAAGAAAAAGCAAAGCAATGCCCTGTGAATCCTGTCTGACTGGCTCTGTGACTGGTCGCTGTGTGCACTTGTCACTTGCCGTAAATTCCAGAGGGATTAAGATGGAGTGACACACCAGCAAGAGACAGGCCGAGTATTCAGCAGCCACTAGAAACTGTTTCATAAATATGCTGCTGTGTATGTGAGTGTATGAATGTGTGGTTATCAGGGTCACAGTGGGGATGAGTGTGTGTTAATAGGTTCAAGATGTTTTGTACAGCAGCCCACGTGTCAGTGCATGGTACGTCAGAAACCCTGAACATAGGCATGTGTCAGATCGCCTTTGCCCTGTTGTATATTCATGTGGACAGAGTGTGTGCTGGTGGCGTTCATGTTTACCTTGAGCTAGAACGATGAGTCCTGTATCTGGTTGGGTGACAACATGGTGGTTTTTCAGAGCTGAGCTGTCCTGTGGTCAGTCGCTACGGGGACCGTGCAGGGGCCCCACACTGACCTCAACACTGACTGGAGGCAGAGGACAGAGGTTGTTAGCAGGTCAGGAATTTTATTTATTGCAGCTGATGTAACTACAGATTAAAAAAAGGAGAGGAAATGTAAGGGAAGATCAACAAGATCCAGAGCTGAGCAGCTTTGTTACCTGTGCAAAACTTTTCCTCTGTGTTTCAATACTAACCACTGACTATCTCTGGGACAACTCCCACATAACCACCAGTGGCCTGTAATTAGGACTTTAGTTTGATTTAGCACCACTGTGATGATATGGCTCAGAGTTAGAAAAACACAACTGATGCAACCCAGAGCAACTGTTTAGTCTCTCGCTGTTCAGACACACACTATATTCCCAGTTATGACTGTATCCAGCTTTGCTTCCAGACACTTACTGTGTATACCTCTGCATATGTGTGTATACAAATGCATTGTTTAGTAGGGGAAGGTGTATCAAAAAAATGGTCTGACATACTATTAACATCACTTGCATCTCTTTTATTAAAATACGCTGATGAATGATTCCAGTTTTGGCCATTTTGTTACTGATGTTTAGCACACCTTTTATAACCATTTACATTTGGTAGAAGTATTTTCTCATACATACCAGTTATATAAACAAGAGCATTTTTGGTAAGTAACATCATACTTGTCAAATCCTTCCTCAAAACAGAATTATTTACTATGTGATTACAACATACTAAGGCCATCAGTCCATCAGCTGCTGAGAGTTTACCCTGTGCATGTCATCATTTGCTTTCCAAAAGCACAGTAAAGTACAGGTGAGCCACTGAAATCCCAGTTTATTACAGAAGTTCTCAAACAAACAAGCTGATGCTAGTCAAACC
Organism: Lates japonicus; assembly: GCA_033238685.1. NCBI lineage: Eukaryota > Metazoa > Chordata > Actinopteri > Centropomidae > Lates > Lates japonicus. Next base: position 6,753,364 of record BRZM01000043.1, on the reverse strand, counting down.
TTTGACTCTGTCATGTCACACCAACACTATGGTGCACTTGCTGAGGTACTAATCTGTGATAAAGTATTTTACAATATTTACAAGTTTAATCCAGCCCCAGGGTAAAGGTTGGTTGGTTGTGAAATACTAAATGGTTTTAAATATCTTGTCTTGGTAAGCTAGTACCATTGTTCTTGTTGGATTAAATCCTTTTCCTAAAGCAGTAACAGCAAGCAGGGTTTGAAAAAAGCAGAACTGCCTTTTTGTGGCCTGAGAAGAAATGTTCCCATTAGTGATCCTTTCTTGTCATGAAGACTGGCCTCAAGTGCTGATTTTTAATCACACACACTCTATGGAGTCCATGAATACATTTAGCCAGAAATCTATAGCTCTTTGTTATCAGTATTAAAAGCTTTGGCATTTGTTTCCCACAAAAACCATGGAAGAGACTTTTCTGAAAATGAGCTTTGTCATTGTTTTGATTGTGACTGAATATAAAATATGAAGACAAAATCCATCGCCCAGATAACCACACACAAAAACTAGACACATTAGATAAAAAAAATTTAATCAATTATCGAACTCATTCTGTATTATATATGTATGTAATATAAAAATACATTACAAGCACTCTTTCAACACTCAGTACAGTATAACATTTTACACATCAGTGAAAATTGAACTATCACTATACAAACACTACAGTATATTCTGCACTATTTATCTGCCATCATCACCTGCCACAGTGCATAGAATCACCCAGCACATGCCGCTTTACAGTCAAGGCTGCTTTTGTAGGTGCTGATTATATTCTGAGAACTCCGGGAATTCAATATTTTCCAAAATTATAATACACACGTGCCAGTAAAGGAAAGAACAACGAGGAAGTGTCTATACTGAAAGAGTAGGCGAGTGGTGAACTGGTGGGGAGGGTGAGGTGTGTGTGGCCAATATTAGGTGTGGGAATCATTCAGTGCTTTATGTATTGACTAGAGCTGGCTGAGGCCATTATCAATATGTATAAGACTACTCTGAACACAGAGAGAGACAGAAGAAACCTTACTTTAATAAAGAAGGGGCCCCTTTGCCGTTGTCCTGATTAGAAATATCATTTCCTGATGCCCATCTTTCCCTCCATTAAATTCAGTAGGGCTGACAGGGATAGACTGTATATAATAATCTGCAGGAGGAGGACTGTACGTACTTCGGTGATAGACAGGAGCAGCTATGAACACTCACACCACAGGCTAGGCGCACCTGCCTTTGCATATGTTTAGCACACACATCTACACTAAACCTGGTGAGGTGCAGGCACTTTAATCTAAATCATCTGTCTCTGCTGGGTTGCTTCATGGTTTAATCTCCTGCCTCTTAACATCCTCAAAACACAGAGGCGCAATATAGCTTACCAATATATTTTTTACACACAGGTATTTTTACACATCAATGACCACCATAATAAACCTCATCACTATCCATTAACTTTCCACAGTATCTTCTGTATTTTGTTTTGAGGTGTAAAATTACAATGTTATTCATGTATTCACTCTGTTACTGAGATGATTGCATTATAATACATTCCTGTGTGGCTCAACATTCTTTCCTGCCATGCTACTGCAATTAGTATCATCATAATTATTCATGAGACTAATTACCATGTCATTTTTCACATCTGTAAGTTAGCATCTCTACAACAGCAAATAGACAACAATTACTATTATTAAATGGCTCATCTCCGTATGTGCATGTCTTTGCATGATTACATTATCATTGTGAGAAGAAATGGTCATTTTGGATCGAAACAGACACTCCTTCCCAGCTGAGTGAGGGAGATGGCCTGATAAGTGGGGAGGTAATAAATAGCTTGATCCAGTCGTGAACAGCATGCAGACATCCATGCACACACACACACACACTCTCTCTCTTTCTCTCACTCTCTCTGTCTGTCTCTGTTATTTCAGCCCTGTGGCCAAAAAATCTGCTGCTCCATTGATGTCATCTGGAATAACCAGGCCCAGCATAGCGCAGCCCAGCCAGCGTCTGGACCTCCCTCCACCCTGCATGGGCCTGCGATCTGGCAGCCTGTCAGGGAGCTTTTCACCTGTGGCCCAGCTGGGGGGTTGGGGGGTTGGGTTGGAGACAAGCAAAGCATAGCTGCTGGGCCGGGGGGCACCAACAGTTACTCTGGATGTGTTCAGGGTCTGGCAGCCCACAACTGGAGCGGATATACAGTTTCCTCCCCTGCTATGAGCCCAACAGCCCTGGTAGCACAACTTTGCTGACAGGGGCAGCTCCGCCTGCAGCTGAGGATATTTTACAACAACAGGGACGTAAACCAGTGCTGAAGGCCAACATGTAACTATAGTGCTCGTGACACAAGGTGAACTGTTGCCTTCGGATGAAGACTGTGTGTTGGGAGGTAATTTTGGTGAAGTGATTATTATTAGCCAAGCCCAACATGCTGTATTGTTTGGTTATTGCCATGGTGCAGAATTCACACACACTGTAAAAAATGACAAGATGTCACAGTATATGAATATCAAAATATTAACAGGTCCTACAATGCCACTTTTCTCCAAGGTGACAAATGTGTGTCACTGTGTATTTGCACCCTTATTTTCAGTTCATAGATAGTGAATTATTTCAGAACTGGGGAGCATATTCAGGTGTATATGTTTTCCCAAATATTTCTGATTAGCTGTTCCTGCAGCAAGATGCCAATTTCTTTTGATTGCTTACTTGATGATGAGGATAAAATGACTATATTTGAAGAGAATAAAAGAAATTTAAAGATACTGTATTAGTGTAGTATGTAAATATAAATGCATCCCCATTCCTTTTTCTTTTTTTTAATATTTTGAGGGCTTTTTGCCCTTGTTATACAGGACAGTGGAGAGAGACGAAACTGAGGGAAGAGCAGGGTAAAATTCCAGCAGTGGGGTTGATCCAGGGACCCGCTGCTTGCAAACACTAGGCCCATAATTTTAACCATTCAGCTATGCTTTTGTAGTACCATTCATGTTTTAATCCTACAATGTTACAGACACACACACACAACTCAATACGTTTCATATTTACCTGGTCAGCCACTCTCACCATAATTCACTTACCCAGAGTCCTCTGTGGGTTAGTAAATCTATCTGTGTGATCACTTGGTGAAACGTCTCTATCTCTGCCTGATGTGCTGAAAGGAGCTGAAACAAGAGGCAAATTGATTAAGTTTACTTTGGACAGGATGGCTCCTTTCCTACCACCCACTGGCTGTGGTCCATCTCGGGCTATTAAAGAGCTAACATTAAATCTGCCCATTTGGAGAAAACGTGGTGGTGGCTGCCTGGATGGCCTCTCTATTATTCCTTTGTTTCTCTCTCTCTGACACTCAACCTTTGCCTGCTTTGTTTTTCCATCTGTTTTCTTTTCACCATTATTTTGCTCCAGTCTTGATTCTACCTCTATCTTACCTTCCCTCTGTCTTTATCACTCCATCCCAACCTCTGTCTGTTTCCATCTGTCTCTCAGACTGTCTGCTGTCTGTGAGCATCAAACCCACCGCTGCCTGTGTGTGTGGAGGAGAAGGAAGCCTTGAAGACGAAGAAATCAAATTGTCTGCTAGCATCTAATTCCCCCCGACATCCACTTCAGCCTGACTGTCTTTTACCCGCATCCTGGAGGGAGGAGAGGGAAGGAGGGGGGTGGAGGATGCTCAGTAGTAAATGAGGGCAGGGGTGAATGTCATGTGTGTGTGTGTGCGTAGAAAGTAGAGTGTGGGGGCAGTTGGCTGGGCGGTCGGGCTCCATGTGCTTCTTGTCAAATTGGAACATGATCTTCAGGAGTCTGGGTATCCTCAGCGAATTTATTTACACACACCTGCATACCAGATACACATTTGTAACATTTCTTCACAACTTGGTCTCAGGACAAACACAGATATAATAGTATAAAAACCTGGACCTACACAACAATTAAAATATATTGGGATGGTTTGTATATATCATTACAGAATTCCATTATGGTGGTTCTAGTGAATACAATCATTTAGACACATGAATAGGAGGTAAATGTTTTGCATTTAGGAACAGGGCTGTATATCAAGAGGCCTCTTGACACAGAAATACTGGTGTGGCAGACTGCTGACCTCCTTTATCTTTCATATTTAATTGGAATCTCTTGGAGTTGAGTTTAATAAAATAACACAAAATACATCTCAAATCATTCATAAAAGCAACAAACCTACGGTAATGTTTCTAAAATACTATCTAAAATAGGTTTACTGTTTGTTTTTCATGTCATCTAATCTTCTGTGAAACTAAAGTGTGAGTCGGTTCAAAGCATCAGGCCTCAAAATTTACATACCTCTGCAGTAGCCTTCAGTAAAACATTAAAATTATCAATTTTATAATATCACATCAGGATAAAACCCTATTATCAGGGATATAACCTCGGCCTCTTTAATCAGTTCAAGACTTGTCAATTGGTACATAAAGTGCTAAGTTCAATTAGGCTGTTCTTATATATGTCACTGGTGGTTTATGTCTTTGATTTGGTCTTGTCATTTCCTGTTTTAAGTTACTCTCTCGTTTCAGGCGCACCTTTCCTCATGTCCTGTAACGTACAATTGCTCTTCATCTATTTCCATTACCTCGTGTTAAATAGTCTGTCTCCTTTGTCTTGTGCAAGTGTCTTGATCTAAACCACCCGGCTTACCTCCAGCCTTGAATCCAGCCACAGTGTTGCCTCAGTAAACCATTGTTCCTCTGGGTAATTTTTATAAAATTTTGATATCTCAGTTTCTTGCCTTAACCTTAGAGTACTCTTAGTTGTTTGCGTTTCTTTCCTTTTGATGATTTTCTCGTTGTTCTTGGTCCTCCATTTTTTTGGGAGGTTTTATTCGACTTTTCTAGTTTCCCTCCTATTGGAGCGTTTTTGTTAAAATCCTTTCCTGCTTTTGTTTGCACTTCTTTGAGGTGACTTTTTGTTTTGTTATCTTATCCGCCCTAGGAAGTTTATAGCCTCTGTTCTTTGTCCTCAAGTGAGAGAACTTTAATTGTTAATAAAGTCTGTTTATTTCGTCATCTCGTCTGAGTCCTGCTGATCTGACACTCTGCATGCTACAAGAGACAGTCCTGACAGACCAAAACTATGGAACCTCAGTCAGTGGTGCAGTGGTATTATCAGGAGTGGTGTTGGCTGGGTGGGTCAGCCTCAGCCAGATTGGCAATTTCCGTTTGCAGACTGGAAGGCCAGACCAGATGGTGGTAAGATGATTATGGTGACATCAGCTATTTATATAAAACTCGTGAGGCATCTGCCTGCATTACAGGTGCTCAGTTCAATTCAGCGTCTGTAATAGCCACAGCTTGTGCACGAAAGATCTCCTTTTTAATTCATCATGTTATATGTAGATCCTGTAAATCTTTGAATAATGATATCCTCTTTGATCTTGACTGTGTTCCTCTGTCTCATTTCATAACCCACTATTGCTACATCATTTTCTTTCAGTCATTGCTCCCTGTATAAAGGTGTACTGAAGTTGTATTTCATCTCATTTAACTCCTCTCTGTGTTTCCTGCCCTCTCTTTCCCAAGTCATGTGTCTGCAGTGATCATTTGTGTGTGTGGCCTCTGGGTACAATGGCTCCTCCCATGCTGGCCTCATCCTCATTTCAGAAGGTGGTGATGGGAGGGCAAATTTTGGGGTGAGACGAGGGAAAGAAGTGAAAGTGAAAGTGTCTGTGACATGGGTGGTCGTTTATCATCGGATATAGACATCTGTTTGTGGTGGTGATGGTTCTGATACAAACCTAATTAAGTTAAAATGTTTTCATTTACCATCATCTGTACATATTGTACTATTGAGGCCCTGTTGGTGAAGTTCATTATTCATGTAAATAGAAACCAAATAAAATACAATATAAAACATCATAGTTCTTAATAAACTGGGCTTTCATAACGTATGTTAATGTGGGGCACATTACTGCTGTTACCTGTTGCTGTTCTCTATTCTAACCCTTTGCTGTTGGTTTGTTTTCTGCTATGTATAAAATTAGTCTCCATGGAAGCTATTAACTTTGTTTTGTGGGTGATTTTGTTGTTCTGACCGTAGACACTATGGTTTTACCTGACCAACTGTTTTATGTTTGATATTCACAACAATGCTAGTTTTCAATAGAATATTTGTGCTTTCACTCTCATATGTATTTTTGATGCATGCTTAGATTTTCAGTGCATGTCTCTTGGCTCCTCCAGGGACCACCATACTAAATGTGTCTAAGGTGTAGCCATGTGTGACTTGTCTATTTATTCTAATGGGAGGTTAACATGCTGTGCGTCAATCAGTGGTGGCCTAAACAGCTAAATGAAATTTTATTTAAGTGCTATGTTCTATAGTACTTTAAACTTCACTTTGAAAACATATGTTACTTACTGGAATTCATAATTTCATATGTGACATTTACCTTTCTGATCATACAACCGTGCAAAACAGGACTGACCTTGTGTCTGTGCCATGAGGCTACGTGCATGTCTTTTCCAGGGGTTCCAGGAAGAAACCACCACTGCTGAAGATTAGCTGCTGATGCAGTTGTGTGCTTTTGAAAGTATTGATAGAGTTCCCTTGAGGGCGTAATCCATGCTGGTACACAGAGAGGCGGGCTGCCCTCAGGTGAGCTCTGGTGTGTGTGAGAGACAGACAGGATGGCTGCCTAGACAGACTCACACTTGAGTTCACAGCCACTCCTATGTGCTTCACACCATGCTGGAGGTCATCAGAGGGTCAGCCTCTGCAATGAGAGGAAAGAGAAGATCATTTCACTTCAGTTTTAAAGAGTAACCTTTTCAGCCTTTCTGGTGAGTAAATTACATATAATATCATTGCAATCAGAAGGCCACTATAGCTATAGTGAAGGAAATTGGAGGATGAGAATAATATAACTAACCTTTAGGGCCTAAACTCTCACACGTGTTCCAAGTGTTTATAACAGTTGACTCTATAAAGCCTAGCAGAGATGGGAAAGACAGTATAAGACACTGAAGATGACAGACATCCAAATGACATGTTTTGTTTAGAACTTACAGTTCAGTTGGGATATATCTGAGCTTATGAAGTCCGGTTTTGATTGTATTTACTACTTGGTGTGAACTGTATTTACAAGTCAAACTAGTAATTATGATACTAATGAGAATGACCTAGGATCATCTCTGTTTCATTTATTTCTCCCTTGAAAGGCACTGAACAGTTTGCTGCAGTCTAATGATAAATTGAAATGAACACCCTGATGAATCATCAACATTTGCATTATCATTGACAGGTGTAGGTGTCTAAAATGCATGGGACTGTCATGAAAAAGTACATCAGACACACTGTTCATAGACATGATTCATTCATTTTCACAGTAGAAAATTACAGGTGTGTAATGAATGATGGCTAGACTGTTATTTCAGTTTCAAAGGTCTGTTGTTATTCCTTGCATGCTGTCACACTATCTGTTAATGTTTTTAATAACACCTGTATTTCTACAATGACAAGTCAATATGTCTGCTGCTGTAAAAGGCCTATTCATTAAAGGAATTTAAATCAGTATAAGCGATAGATTCAAAGCATATTGAAAATTATTATGGACACAGCCGGGACGTATCTCTCATACACAGCTGTTTTCTTAGATGAGCTAATTAGAATTAAATGCGGTAAAGCGCGTATGAGTAAAGGTGTTTATTGCTTCCAATGGAAACAGGCAGGGAAAATGATTACAAACTGTTACTATGTGCAGAAACCTAAAATGTGAATGTGTCGTGGTATTGACCTCCTCAACGCGTAAAAGCCTATGCCCAGGTGGCTGGTGTGTGTGTATGTGTTTTATTAGATGCATTTTGTTCTTATAACTGCAGTACACATACTCAATTGCAGGCTTATGAACATTTGCAGTTCAGTTTTTCGGTGTTCAACTGTACTGTCATTTGCGTGAAGGTTGTGCTGCTGATGATGTAGTGTGGTAAAGTTAACGATATTCGTACCGCCCTGGTGGTGCAAACGGTGGACAAAATAGAAACACCTGTACAATAAAGACATATGCAATGTTGCCGGTACCAATAAATTCCTGATACACATATAACGTATATGTTGCCATCAGTTAACAGCTTTCTTCTCAAATTTTTTATAGTTACCACAAGCATGTGTACTGGTGAGCAGAGCTCCTGACAGCCCTCTTGTCTTTAATGGCAGATGTGACAGTTTAACTCTCACATCAAAGAGAGAGGAATTTGGCAGTGAAAGGCGTTTCTGACCGTTATATGAAATCGTTCACACATACAGCACTCACAGACACGACTCCTGGTAGTAAATCTCACACAGACAGACACGCATAAAACAGCACACACACACACACACACACACACACACGTTGATTTAGAGTAATTGCAAAAAACAAGCCTTCTGCTCTGACATCCAAACTCTATCAATTAAACATCAAATGTTCTCCCTAACAGTTTTGCTGCCAAACACATTCTTCATTCCTTTAATCCCAAAAGCTAAAACTCAGCCCAGTTAAAATGCCAACAGAGAGTGAAGGAGGGAGAGAGCGAGTGAGAGAGAGAGACAGAGGGGAATCAAAGCATGTTAATTGAGCCCTGGGTATTCTGCATACCACTGAGTGTGTATACATAAGTGTGTTTGACAGTGCAGAAAGGGGAGGCCAGGAAGTGGAGTGTGCATGTAATGAATTTCTCTTTCTGAATTTCCCCTCCTCTCTTTCTCTCTCTCATCCTTCCCACTGCGCAAGCCAAAGGCTTCTCTCTTCCTCTCTTGTGTCACTGTCTATATTTTCCTCTGACCTTTGCAAATCACTGGAGTGGTTTCCCTTAACAGGAGGCTGGGGTTTGGACCCTGATAGAGCCAAAACGTCTTCCAGGAGAAATTGATTCACTGGAGTCTTAAAATCCTTCAGATCCAGTCGTAATGTGATAAAGGGGTACAGGCATAGGGGTGAGGGGCATTGATTACCCTTGTTTTCTACTGCCAAGTACACAGGCAGTAAAGTCAGTGAGAAACAGCCAACCAAAACCTTTTGGGTCATTGAAGACAGTGGTGCTTGGAGCTGTGGTCAACGAAATCAAAAGTGTCCCACTGTCTCTCCCTGCTCTTCCCTCACTCAGTAGGATCCATGTTGTCTACTCTAGACCACTCCCTCCAGTCTATATTCATTTCTCTCTGCCTCCCCCCTGTGGCAGCTAAAGGTCAAAGCTTTTAACTGTAAAATAATTCTCAATCAGTGAGCTTGAACTGCTACTGATTACAAGGATTCTTCAGTTTATCAAAATCCAACAACTAATTATTTCCACCATGTGGTACCACTTTACAAAAAGGCATACTTTCAAGGTTGATAAATTTAATTAATGACTTCTAATTAGTATTAATTACTTGCAGATTAGTAATAATCCCAGTGAACAAATAAAACAAACCTTTGGACATACGCCTTACATAAGCAAGTGCCTTATAAAAAGGCAACCTAACACCTTTTAATTTATGCACTAGAACTTTTTTTCTAAACTGAAAAGCCACTGGGTGGCATGGTGATGCAGTGGTTAGCACTGTCGCCTCACAGCAAGAAGGTTCCTGTGTTGAGTTTGTATGTTCTCCCTGTGCCTGCGTGGGTTCTCTCCGGGTACGCCACCATCCACGTTAATTGGTAACTCTAAATTGCCTGTAGGTGTGAATGTGAGTGTGAATGGTTGTTTGTCGATAATGGACTGGTGATGGACTGGCGATCCGTACGGGGTGTACCCTGCCTCTCGCCCAATGTCAGCTGGGATAGGCTCCGGCCCCTCCACGACCCTCAACGGATAAGCGGTATAGATAATGGATGGATGAATGAATGAAAGAAAAGCCACTGTAAAGCAATAGCAAATGATTTATTCCAACCATTGTCCAATGGTTCCACAAATTTTATGTATCTTGGTCTTGATAGTGCAATGAAGTGTAGGTCTGCCTTCTGAAGTCTGGTGTAGCCTGCTGTAAGTAAGCGTTTCCCCCTCATAAAAACGATTCTGGTTAGGCGTAGCAGAGATAGATGGTGGGGTTAAGGTAAGATTCTGTCAGATTTGAGGGGAGATACATATAGACAGTCTTTGACACTACACCTCACCTTTTAGTAGTAGTTTACACAGCACATGGTAGCCTAGATACTTTAAATGCCGTACAGTATCAAGTCAACAAAGCATGGGTTGAAGCCTGAGGGTAAAAATGTCCAGAGGGTCACAGGTCAAAGTGAAGGTGCTGAATGAAAAACAAAAAATACTGGCTACAGTGCTTGTTTTTAAGTGAATAATAAAATCACTGAACAAACCAAACTTAACACTGCCAGCAGCCTGCGGAAAGTTTTCCCTCTTGAAATGTCATTTCTACCTTGCTCCATTCATGGTGATGCAGCTGACCATTTCAAAACTGATCCTTCATTGCACATGCACAGCTGACTCGTGTCATTAACGTTTAAATTGATTCCACCTGTGACATTCACAAAAACGTTATTAACCCTTTCATGCATGCATTATGAAATCCTCAGTCTGATTTTTTTCCCCTTATTGTTTTTATTCGTCTTTAGGCATGAAAACAAAATTAAATTTGAAATTTTTTTTTTTTAAACACAATTTTTTTGTGAGTTTCTCACATGTCCCCTCAGGTGGACTGCATGTGTTTGAGTTTTCAATATAAGAGCTTTGTATTTAACAAACAAATCAATAGAATTATTGAATTATGTCATTTGACATAATTTCTAATAATGTTAATGTGTTCACATATTTTAATACTGCTCAGTGCAATGCAAAACATTGAACCTTGCTCCTGACACCTTCGATTCTCAGCATCCTCAGTTCCCTCTGACCCACCTCTTCTCTCCTCTGGTACGCTCTCTCATATGTCACCTTCCTGTTGCTGTCAGACAGTTTGATCTCATTGTTTACTGTGTTTGTGTCTAGAGTAAATTCACGGAAATCTAATTTAGAGAACAAGACACAATGCAGCTGTAGTTATTAATCTATCATCTGCACATGTATTGATGATTCAGTGATTTGAAACTGTTTTTGAAGATTGTTTAGCATGTGCTGCTTTGTTTTCATGAATCCAATTAAAATTGCACTTACAGTTCCTCAGACCTGGTCTTAACCTTTGGACTCCACCCTGAAAGTAAGGGGGTTTAAACCAGCACATTCTCTTTTAGCGTGCAAACATGGACACAGCATCACTCTCACACATAGGTTGCTTCATTATACTGTTCAAATGTAGGCTTGTATGTATGGGTGTACATTCATCAATGAAAAAAGAGAACTGAAGGTCTAATCTGGTAACTATATGGAGCAGGGAGGTGGAATAATTTCATCATTTGTGTTCAACATTTGATTTCGGTTTTGGTGTGAGAAACACTTTCAGACGCTCTCAGACTGGAGAACTGGGAGCTGAGAATTGAGGACAGAGCTTCACTAATGTTGTGCTGGATGACATCTGAGGCCTGTACTACAAAGCGAGGTTACTGGCCTATCAGGGTAACTTCAGGAGTAATTTAGTGATGTCAGGTGTAACTTCCTGATTAACCTGTACTATGAAAGGTGGATAGATTTTACCTGAGTTCTGCTGCCATGGTAATTTACGCTGCATCTCTAAACTGCTCCGAGCAGTTTATGTTCGTGGTTAACTCGGTGTTACTGGTGTTACTTCTACCTAAGCTCCGCCCCACAGGTGGAACAACCAATCGATATTGGCACAACAACTGAGAGAGGCTGACTCCGTAGGACGGGGGTTGTCTAAAGACTGTCAGGCCCCCCCACCCCACGACCCCAACCCTTTTTTTTTCTCACAGTCAAGCAGCAGAATTTAACATCATTAGTGCTGCATATTATATTTGAGTATTCCTTTAAATAGGGGTGGGGGACATTGTTGTCCTGAAAGACAATATATTGCGACAGGCTGTTGTAATTGTAGACTACAGACCAAAATATGCAGTATTAATGATGGGAAATATGAATGTGTACCACTTTATAGAATGTTTCTATTTCATCCAGGTTCAGATTTCCAATTAAGATTAAAGAGAACATGTGACAAGTCTCCCTGGCTTCGTTGACAGCCGCAGTTTTACATTGTGTCGCTTGAGTCTTTAAATTCCTCCTAAACCGACAGAATTAACGTGCGCTCTTCATCTAAGAGATACGGTGCACGCCCGTTTTATGCACATGCACTAACTCCGATTAAGTTAACACCGACTCAAGTAACCGACATCTTAACCACCGTCGTAGTGCCGTTTAATTAAGCAATATTAACCTAGAGGGTATGCTTTAACGTCATTTGAGCACGACAGTGATGCGGTCAGGTCCGCAAGCAGTATAATATCGAGTATAATATTGCGATTATACAACTATTATCAACAAAGTAAAATGTATCATCAAAATCTGTTCATGTTGAGGAGCAATTTGCTCTCAAAATTAAAAGGTTTTGACGTGTTTTTCCCATTTCCATGGAAATACATGGGATCTGACTATTAACTGGAACACAATCAGTCACGTCAGTGGTCTCCTATGTGTAATGGAACCGAGTTTACCACTACGGCAAATAATCAGACCGTTAGTAACGACCTAGCAACAGAAATGATTTTCTAGTCCCAGATGAGTGAACTCTGAGCTGACGTTAATGCTTTATCGAGGTCTCGGACTTTACCGAACTAAATCAACAGCTTACTGCACAAATAAATGCTTACTTTTATCAACCACGTTATAACAAAGACGCTGCATTTATTTACTCACACAGATGTAGCTTCTGCAACCGCAAACGTTTACATGAATTTTAAGTTATAGCGCCGTGTCACCAGCACAGCTGATGGAGAAAGCCGAGGCACTTTGCTCAAATGACGTTAAAGGACACCCCCGAGTGTAATCTTGCGATTATACAACTATGACCAACAAAGTAAAATGTATATGGCGGAGTAATATTTTTAGTGATGAGTAAGGCCTGCTGTCATGCTGATTTGAGCACGTTCTAAATGTCTTGTTGACCAATCAGATTGCTTGGTCGGAACTTCGTGTTGTATAATCTATCAATTCAATTCTATTCAAAAACAAACAAAATCAACTTCGCTCAAGAAAAGGTTTGTACGAGTTTCACTCCACGATTTTTTTCAAAAAATTGAGACTGACAACACCAACTGAACAAACTTCCATCATGGAAAATGTGAGATTTGGACACTTTGAAAGTCTATAGTGTTTTGGTTTTTTTTATATGACTTTGAGAACTCTCATAGTTGACTATGAACTCTGTCCCCACCCTGGGGGTCACATGCTATATAAAATATACTGAAGTAGAGCCAGATTCATAAATTGTAGAAAATAATGTGTTTAGACCTATGGGCCTGTGCCTGTTAACACAGTGTAGGAGGTCATTAGTTTACTGTAATGATGCACACTGTTAGTACTGGACTGTAAGGCCTCCATTAATCTCATGTTAAAATATCCAGTATAGGCAATATCACTCATTTGTATCATCCAGCTCAACAGCTGGGATAAATAACAATATTGTGGATTTGAGTGGAGCCATTGTTATTATACATATATTCCCAGCAGCTATGTGATATTACAGTTTCGGACATTCTAAACATTTCTTATGATTTAACTCAAAATTCATTTGGAAGTATACAACATTTGAGCACATCAACTGACAGGACAGGGGCCTTAAAGTGCCCCCCTGTATTACCAAACCTGTCTTTAAGAGGGCCCCTGTGTCACAGTCTATTTTTTAAGACTTTCATTGTTTCAATTTTGTACTTTCATGTTGCATATTCTCATATTAATGAGTTTGATGTGTTGTATAACTACAGAGACAGTGCATTGGATTGCACTGGAATTTTGGTCTGGGGCCTTGAGCAGTTTAATTCAACCATGTTTATTGGGAAGTTTTAGGGAACAATGAAGTGAAAAGGTTAGTGCTGGAAAGTTAATAAGTTCTTTTCTTCTGTACTTAATTACAGTCATGAGGTTCTTTACTGTTTCTGTTTTCTGCTACTTCATACTTATACTCTGCTACATGTTAGAAGGAAATATTGTACTTTTTTAAAAACCTTTTTTGTACTTTAATGTTACATTAATGTTATATTATTTACTGCCCAAAACATTTGATGAACAACCCATTGTTATGTAAGGTATTTAAAATGAGCTGAACTTTTAGCAACTTACAGAAAAATTCTTCTTATACGCATCACTGCTGATAGATAATAGTTCAACATGTAATAATAAAACACTGATAGCAGCCACTCAGCTGCTTAATAACTATTTCCCCTTTACTTTAAATACATTTTGCTAATAACACTCCTGTAGCTTTACATTTTAATATGTGACTTGCATTAACTTTAACTGGACTTGCAAAGCCTCATTTTAAAGTGTCTATTGTTGCAGTGTGACGTGCCCATCCACCTGAGAGACCACAACTACTTCAAGACCAGGAGAACCTCTGCACGCCACAGACCCAGCCGCAACTGTCCATGCTGCAGGGACATCGAGGTTAGACATCTGGACTGAGAGAGAGAAAAAAACAACATTTTCACTCATTCACTGCTGGACATTTCTATGAAGAGAAAATTTGTTAATTTGTAGTATAGTCCTCTGTAGTTCATCTGATGTAGCTCTTTCTCCTGTGAGATTGTAAAAAAATGCTGTTAATAAGTATCCAGTTTTCCAGAGCCTGACATCCTCTCATGTGCTGCTGACCTTCCCCAGGTGCAGAATTCCACCCAGCAGCCCCAGCGCTCTGCTACCACCTCCAGACCTCCCCAGAAAAGCCCCATCCCTCTGGACCTCCTGCTGAGGCCCCAGGGAAGTTGGATCCCATCCAGAGGCCTCTGTCTCCCATTTCACCTGCCGAGCTGCCACCAGTCTCCACTCTGCTACCCAGCCCTCAGCCTTCCACTGCTGATACCCAGCCCTCCTCCACTGCTGTACACCCTGGCAGTCCTACACAACCACTCAGTCGAAGATTATCAAAAGATCTATGAGGAAGTGGTTGATGATATGCTCAGGTATGTTTGTGTTACAAAAAATTCTCATTCTTTCAATCAGATCATTTTCACATTCATCAAATTACTCAAAAATCTCAGTTGTTCACTATCATTATAATTCAGTTTCTGTTTCTTTCACCCTGCACAGGTACAAGAGTGGCCGGCCTTGTCCGTACAGTCTAGAGCTCGGACGTCGGATCAAACAGAAGCTCTGAGAGAGACTGAATCATCCTATGATTTTGACGTTGGCCAACAAAGATGGACTGATGCATGTGGACGTGTCATATGGGGCTGGAGTCTATCCTCCCCATTATGATATGGACACCTCTGGAAAATCAGAACCTGGCCAAGCACCACACAAGAAAGCTAAGAGCTGAAACTACACTCAAAGTAGTTTAAACACTGTGAACAATGAAATACATTGGCACAGTCAACTGTAAATAGTTAATGTATAATAGTTAATAGTTAAGTGTTAAGAGTTAAGAGTTAATAGTTTTAAGTGAAAAAGTGCAGGCTCTGTCAGCAAACGCTTCAATCTGCCTCAACCTCCTCAACCAAACACCACCTACCATCATCTACAAGGACACAAAAAACCTCTGCAAGCCAGCTGAAGCACCACATTCCATCCTCCACCCACAGCTTCAGCCTCCACCTGTAGCTACAGACGTATCTCCATCTAAAACTGGAAGCTAACTGAACTGCCTCGCTCCACCCTCCACCGACCAGCCACTGATTTAAACTCAATATGATCCCAGAAACATCATCAAACTGTTTCTGTTTCAGATGCCAATCAAGTCCAACTTGTGTAACTTGCATGACATGTCTCCTGTGGACCTCCTAGAACACTAAGAAGAAGCAGAGTTAAGTCACACATTTGTCACTTTCAATGTATTTTTCATGTATTCAACTTTTAATGTGTTCCCATTCTCTTCCAGGATGTTATCAGCAGAGCTACGTCATGACTTTGTGGATGTGGCCATTTCCATTGCCTCCACCCCACCTCCAACCTCTGCCAGGAAACTCCAGCTTCCTCCACCTGCAGATTCTGGAAGACAGCTAAGGCCAGACCCTCCACTTACAACCTCTGTCAGAAACCTACAACCCCAGTAACCACTTGCTCCTTCAGCCATTGCCTGCAGCCTCCACCAGTAACCTGTGGCCTGTGTAACCTGCATGACATGTCTCCTGTGGAACTCATAGGACACTAAGAAAAAGCAGAGGTAAGTCACACATCTGTCACTTTTAATGTATTTTAACAAACTAAATAACTTTGTATGTCAGTCCAAATTAATGCATATTTTATCCCTCCCTCTTCCAGCTTATCTACAGAGTTATGTCCTCTTCATTTTCCTCCTGCTCATCCTCCATGCTTGCTACTAACTTCTGCTCCTATCCTCAACTGAGAGCACCCCTTCACATGGGCTCTTTCACTCAAAACCAAGGTTTAAGCCCATCCCAACAAGTCTGTGTCCTTTGACCTCTCTATTGCAAGAAGGAAAATGCAAAGAGAATTCCTTTTAGGGAGTCATTGAAGTGCTTGCCTGCATTAGTCTGTTCTCAGCAAATGCTATAAAAACTGTCCAGCTGAAGATTTGCTGTTTTGTCACTATAACAATACAGTTGTAATACTCTGTGAAGAACAAACCAAAGGTCTGATTTATTCCTGATTTGTTCAAAGTTAATGTGTAAACGTGTGTACTACATTAGCTGTTGAAATAAACATGACGCAGACTGTACAAAGTGTGTTTTTGATCATTTAACACACACCATGAAATTAAACTGATTTAACACCATAAGAAAACATTTTCTTCATAAAAGGATATGTTCACTGATTTATTACTAATGTATTAATGTATTGATAAATGATGTATTGATGTAATAGGTCATGCCAAAAATGCTCACTTCACCTGCTGTGGCATGTAGAGTTGAGCAATATAGAAATATAAAAATATATTTTACTTTCTGTGAAGGTCATGTCTATAATGTATTCTAAGCACATTTATAACACATTATAACATATTTAAAAGGCTTTATAAAACTTTTTATAAATGTTTATAATCATGCATGACAACTAATAACAAGGTTTATAAAGTATTATAAGTGGTGAAGATAATGTATTATAAGTTCAGCTTTTATACTGCCTTATACCTCCATGTAAAAGTGAAAATTATATATAATTAAATTCTTTCATTGTAACTGAAGCTCAATGGTCCTATGAGAACTCACAGTGATTCTTTTATTGTCAAAAGACAAAAAAATGATGGTCTGAAGGGAAGAGGAAGAAATTTACAAGGAATTATTCAGAAGTGTTTAGAAAATAAACAATTTGAAAATAATAATATTGAAATGTGTTTATAAATTATAGAAATGTTATGTACAAACTGAACCATCTGTTCCTCCTGATATATAATCAGTATTTGGAAATTTTAACAATGGTATTACTCCTTATATGTCACTTGATGTTACCAATTCTTTTTTACCTGCAGGGGTTTCCTTCTATAGAAGGATTGACAAGTTATTCTTGAGCTGCTCAGTATTTCTGGCCATCTGTCAGTCATCTTAGTTTTGAGAAATTGTGTTAGACTTACATCGACTGGCCAATGGGTGACAGTGTATGGAACAACACTCTAGCGCCCACTGTGGTGGCTGATGTACAATTCTACCATCAAAACCCATGCATATACACAAAAATAACTTTTTAAAAGCTATCCACTGTAGTGAGCACAATGTGTGAAAGAGTTACTGTGAAAAAAAGAAAGAAAGAAAGGGGAAAAAAAAGTCCAATAAGTGAAAAGTCAACATTGAGTATTCTGGAGGAATAACCTCCATATATTTACTTACTGAAAGTCTGTCATAGAGAAATAACTGAAGTTGCTACATATTCTGGAGACAGTTAGCTTCTTGTATTAGGCCAGGTATCACATTGTCAAATCCCATTTTGACACAAACAACATGTGAACATCACACATCTTCACATGTCCTGATCACAGTGTTATAATTATTTAGAGTGTTTAAGAAAACACTTCACATACATAATTCATACATAGTTGTGTCTCATATTTCTACAGGCCTGGTGAATGTAGCTTTTTTATTTTTGGGGGGCATTTTCAGCCTTTATTGAACAGCAACAGTGGAGAGAGAAATGGGGGAAAGAGCAGGGGAAAGACATGCAGCAAAGGGTCCATCCAGCCAGGAGTCGAGCCAGGCACCAGCTGCTCAGGGCTTGCACCCACATGGTGTGTACCCGAACCATTCAGCCAATAGGTCATGCCATATACCTCTATAAAACAAACTCGCACCTCACCATATCAAATATACTGATTTATTTCATACAGAGAAACATACAAGCAAAGTTGTGTCTCTGTCCCCACTGCCTCTTTTTGAATGTAGAGTGGGGTCTCTGCTGGCTAAGTCACCTGGATCTCACATGCACCTCTGCTCTGCCCTCAGGCTAACAGTAGCACTCTCTGAAGAACTTCCTGTGTTTTTTCTTTGACCTGTCTGTAGTTCTCTTGGCGTTTTTCAGCTCATCACTCAGTTCATGAGAGTTGTGTTTCTGCTCCAGTCTGCAGTTCCTTTCACTGTGGGGAGAGGGAGCTGTGGGGGATTCCTCCTGCTCTGCCTCCCAGGCTTCCAGCAGAGGGTAGGCTCCTTGTTGTTCGGAGTGTTCAAGTGTGTGTGGACTGGGAGCTTCAAATGTAGATGTCTCAGGCACACAGATCTTAGAGGGCACAGTCTTTCCAGGAAACAACACATTCTTGCCCTCCTCACACGGAGCTGGTCCATAACCTTCAGATTTATTCACAAATGCCATGTTCAGTGAGCAACATCAAAATGTCCACTTCTGTCAAAAACTCTCTAGATTCATTATATTTACAAGAATATTTCACAACAGTGTAGACACAAGTTACCTTTCTTTCTCTGTATTTGGGGAGAAGACATTGTATCATCCAGTGTAGTTCGGGCTGTGAATCTTCAGATTAATACCAGCTAGTTCTGTGACTTGAACATTCAACGCACAGTAGAATTTAAATAATAACATGTACATACATGTAATCTTTTAAATTGACAAATATATAGTATAGTATATAATAAAATATAATATAATATATTATTTTTATAATATATTACATTGACAAATATATAGTATAGTATATAATAAAATATAATATACTATATATTTGTCAATTTAAAATATATATTATAGTACATAGTATGTATTTCTTAGATTGTTGTTGAAAGTAAAATAAGGTGGAAATGTAATTGTATATTGATAAAAATGATGACTATCCAGCATCTGTCTGTCTTGTTTTGTCTTTCAGTTATGCATCTTAATAAAAACATATATATCTACAGTAAGTTAACAAGAAGTGATTAGTTGACTCTCTATGGTCCTGTTTGATGTTTCACACTCAATCTTAACATTAACACAAATATAGATAAAATACGCAGGAAAATAGCAATGGAGTGAAAATAACATGATGCTACATGAAACTGAACATAAACCATTATATATATTTTATTATGTGGACAGTGAGAAACATTGCAAACATTAACCATTAAGCAAAACCTCTTCACAGAATCTGACAGAAAAATTCACGGAAGGATATATGTCATGATGAAGCTGACTGCTGAAGGGTAAATGTTTAGGGATGCGTGGCAGCACAATGAAGAAGAAAAGGACACTCAGAGAGAGAGAGGGAGAGAGAGAGAGAGAGAGAGAGAGAGAGAGAGAGAAGCTCTCTCAAAGTAAAACCCATCATGAACCTGATGTACAGGATAGAGATCCCTCATCATGTAGACTCTCATTAGACTATAATCGAATGCTCTGCAGTTGAGTTTCATTCTAAAATCTTGTAAACCTACTGTGGAAGAACAGCTATGGTGACTGACCAGTCATCTGCTTTCTTTCTCCTAATGACAATCCCATCTCATACTAATTAATAATAAAAAATCAAAAAATCTAATAACAACAAGCTGGGACATTCTGAAAAGCTGGAAATATTTATGACAGATGCAGCGTATTAAAAGGAAATCCCTCACAGTGGGAAATGATCTACAACATATTGTAGAGACACAGTACATACAAGTCATTACAGTATGTTTTTATCAGTGTTTGTGTTTGTAGCAAACATCTCACACTTGTGTTTGTTTTAAACAAGAGAGCCTCAAAACAGAAGGCAACGCATTCTAGAAGATGTTTTGGGTATAGTAAATGATGACACAGCTACATACACTCTTTAAATGTATTTTCCTGTATCACATTATGAAAGTCAATTCACCAAGTTACTCAGAAGTATCATAGATACATACTCATGTTTACAAAAAGATCTCTTGTAAAGTTCTATCATATTAATATATTCTCTCTACAAAAAAGCCCTTTGAGAAAACAGTGTGTTTTCTAAGATTCTTTTCCTTTCTATTCTGTCTTTCACCACAGGTCAGGCTCCACCCAGACAATCTTCTTCTGCTCTTCCCAGATGATCGTGCGCAGGCTGGTCAGCAGGGAGGTCTGGTCACACCAGGAGTCAGGAGCCACGCTGTGATACAGACATGGCAGCTTGTCTAGCAGCGGCTCCTCGCTCCTCGAACACGCCAGCAGCTGCTCCTCAGACTGCCCGTGGCGCTGCAGCTTTGACCTGGAAAAGATGGAGGATTAAAGGTCAACGATTAAGTCACAAGATCATTTTTTGGATCTGATTTGGCTGTTTTCTTAACAAAATGATTCAGTTTCACATCAACATTAACCACAGGTTTGGATGTCAGTACCTCAGAGTCAGAGAGAGCAAGTTTTGCTCTGTGAAGTGTTAACCATCTTACAAGGAAAAACCCTCACAGAAGAGACAACAATACCAGTTGTTCTAGTAACAGCAGCATCAATACATTAGAACACACTGCAGCCACAAGATGACATAACTTTTGTTTGTTTTCTCTTAAGTGGAAAAACTGTGTGTCTCTCTGGTCTCATGATATTGCTTAATCCAAGCTGGCCAAGTCTGTTTATCGAGTGCACGATTTTATGACAATATAACTGTGTGGATAGAGTTAACACAGACTAACTCATCACAAACTGATGATGTGTCATAGTGCAAACAATGCATACAATGGTGGATTACTGCTATGAAGTGAGGCGTTTAGTGTAAATCACAGAGGTTGACATCTACCTGTATATTAGTATCTATTTTGGGACTTCTAACTGGAAACTGGATAATGTCAATTTAAGGACGAAATTTATCTGTTCAAACTGTGGCAGATACCAGTGAGGTCATCAGTACACATTCCTGTACGTGAGTGCTTATCTGAATGTGATATCAGTGTCTGTAGGAAAGTGAAGAAAGAGGAGCTTACTTCAGTTTACGTGCACTCCGTGCAGACTGGCCGATAAAGATGATAATAGGGAAGATCTCGGCCCGGTGTAGCCGACGAACACAGTCCAGGCCCAACGGCAGCACACAGTGAATCCCCTGTGGGATGAGGAGGAAGATGGAAATTAAATGAGCATGACCTGAGGGCAGTGATATGAAGTGACATATTTAAATGCATCAAACAGGAAGAACCAAAAATCTGTCTTTTAACTTTTCAATTTTTCACAATTTTATGGTGGAACACAGTAGGTTACACAATAAAACTTTATATCCAAGGACATTGAAATAACTTACAAAATTAGGCTGTAAGTTATAGTTGCAGTATATTTACTGCTTTATGTTATGTTAGGGTAAGGAGGAAGTGATGATACTAGCACTGCAGTTTTACACAGTTGGTCTTATTTTCGAAGTAGCTACTCTTGTATGATTATTTTATGACTCACAAACAGTAGAAGATGATGAGAAAATGACAGTGTACTGAGTCATGGTTCTGTAAAGCTTTGCTTTAAGCAAAAGACATGCAGGTTAGGTTAACTGGTGACTTTAAATTGCCTGTAGGTGTGAATATGAGCCCTGTAATAGACTGGCAACATGTGCAAGGTGTATCCCACCTTTCACATTTTTAACCTGATGATGGCGGTAGAGTTCAAGTCATTGAATCACCAAAGCTTGAATTTGCCATGAATGTTTCTACAAACTTGTTATTGTAATTGAATACATTTCACACAAAACCATGGCACATAGGAAACGCTGGGGTCGCCATTCATCCTCTGGGGACCATTAATGTCTATGCAACATTTCATGGCAATCCCTCCAATAGATGTAAAGACATTACAATCTGATTCAAAGTGGTGGACTGACTATGACCATGGACCATGTGACACTGTATCCCTAGAGCCACACTGCTAGTGTGGCAAAAATAAAACTTTTTTTTCCACATATTGCTTAAAGTGTCCAGATATACTATTTTTGTGTAAATGTTCTGACCTTTTTCATGACTTTCTCGACACTTTGCAGGGTGTAGCAGCAGTTTCTTCCCTGCTCGCACTCCTCCAGGATCTCAGACCTCTGTAGCCGGGCTGCGTGCTCACAGGGGCTCAGCACCTCTGCAGAGCAGGAGAGTGAAAACAAGGAAAGGAGTGAAGACAGAAATAGACAGAGGTGAGAAGAGGAGATTAAATATGTATTAGGTATTACAATAAGAAAGAAGGATGTCTTGATCATTTTCTTTTGAGCTCTACATGGAAACAAAGTATTTTACCTTAAGTTGTTGCATTCTCTTTAATGTGCTGTTTGTTGTATTATGTGAACCACGCAAAATGTGATTTTCTTCAGCATATCCTGTTTAGTTTCTTGTAAATATCCCTGTATTTGCCTTTTGTTGTTGTAATGACCAGATTTTCCCACAAAGATCATTAAACTTTCATTCTACCTTATCACTGCAGGGAACACAGGCAAGCATTTACTGCCTTTATAGCTTTTTATTACTATTTACCCACAAAGTTTGTTTCCTTCCTGGCTTACAGCAACAGACAAACCCATAAAACATTTAAGACAGTACAGGATGAGACTGACTGTTCAGGAAAACACACTTCTATTACAGCATAAAATTGGAGGAGGAAATATATAAACAATTTTACCAATAAAACGTGATCTGGCAAGTTAAACAGACTTGTCTGTCAGCACAGCAAAATATGTCCTACTACTGTATCTCATAATTAGTTTTCATTGGCATAAGCTCCAGCTGAGACAGAAATGAAACATGAATTCAGCATACAATAATACAGCATTTCTTACCAGGTTCACAGAGCTGAAAGCCCTGCCACCCTGCCAGCTTCTTGTCCAGAATGCGTCCCAGGATGGTGGGCAGCAACAGGACGGGTCTGCAGATGGGTGGGTAGTGGGGTGTGACCAGGGTGTAGGGCATGAGGGTTACACAACTTTTGGGTGCAGATGTATCACCTACATGGGAGAGGATATACACTGTAAGCAAGTGTGTATCAGACAAATGTACAGATATTGCACTTTTAGTGATGCATGTGTGCTGCCACAGGATCTCATACTTGACTCTGTGTTCTTGGTCTTTTCATTCTCCACACTGACCCACAGCGGGTTCCTGCCGTGGCGCCCGGTGCTCACAATCCTCACTGCCTTCTCTGTATTTTGTGCCACCACACGTCCAGCCTGGGGAGGGAGATGAATATTCCAGGGATGGACTTAGAGAGGTGAAATTTTGGACAGGATCACTTTTTTGGAGTTAGACTCAATAGTTTTTACCTTCTGACACTTCTTTGTTTGAAAGGTCATGTCCTCAATTACTCGAATCAGAAGTCGCTGTGCCCTGTGACATCAAAAAAATCAGCTTCAAACACTTTGATTTCACTTCATTTTCAAGTATTCTGATGATTCTGACTCCTACATTGATCATAAACCTGAACTTTTCCTTATCCCCACATGTCTACAGTATATTCCTCATCAGTGTACTGACCTGTAATAGTTAGGTACGGTTCCACTCTGGAGGTCTAGTAGCTGACAGGGGTGAACTTGGCTTGCGTGCCATGAGTCCTCAGTGCCAGCGGGCCGTGTGTTGGTCACGTGTAGGATGTCGTTACAGGACACAGCCAGGGTTGCGTTGGGGCCAACAGGCAGAGAAAGGTTGACACGCACATAGAAGGAATCTCCAGATGATAACTCACTGTTCTGCAGCTGCTGCAGCAGCGCCTCATAGTCTAACAACAAGTACAGAAAACTTTAAAACCACCGTAGTAACATATGGAGTAACTGAGTAGCTTGTACTGCACATTGTGTACAAATGATGTAATCTTGTCAGAATTGTTGGTTTATTTTAGCACATTTTAGTTCCTACTGGCACACTGTGTTCTTAGGCATGCACCCAGGACACTCTGATATCTGATAGATCAGGCCATGTGTGCAAGTGACCTTTGCAGAAACTGGAATGTGTAACTTATCAAGCTGGTTGCGTAATTGTTTTCGACAGTGTTAGCAAGCCTGTATGAGAGTTAGCAAGTGTGAAACCATGGATGTTTTGCTTGAAACATGAATTTTGGTGAAGGTTGGTAAATTCTCTATATGCAGCCTCTAGCAGAGGTCTTGAGCAGTGCCTGTTTGCCAAAACTGAGTTCATTTACTGTGATGCAGTGCTAGTTCCTGGCCCTGTTGTTCTGGCATGATTTTTGGAGTCAGTTACATATTCTATGTAATCTTACTTTGTTAACTTACAGTTCACACTCATTATTATCATTATCATTGCTATTATGTATAAATTGTGTAATAAGCAATTAATGGACTTTAGATGGGTTAATTTCATTGTTTATTATTTATCTGTTCTCTTGACAAAGTGGTGTAGCAGTGCAATAGTTCGGTTCTCTATAGTCCATATGAAAAAATAAGGGAATTATTTAACAGTTAGTAAAGTAAGTAAAAAGGAAAGAGGATCAAAGTTCAAAATAAGTCAAATTAATTATGTCAAATGTGCAGCGACTGAAATTTTGTGCTTTTTGCACCAGGTTGTGTCTTTATGTGCCACATCTGGACATATAAAAAATATTTCTCTGATAGTCCTGTGTATTTTAAAGAATGCTGTAGCTCAGCTGAATTCTTTGCCTGATGCAAAACAAAAACACCCCCAGGGTGGTGAACATTGCATCCTGCTGTTATTTCAACATTCCATAACAAATGAGCCGTTACCTCATGCAGGAGGAGGACATCTCTTTAATCTCAAGAGAAAAAAATCTTCCTCCTGTTGGCCTCATGTTGGCTGAAGCCATAACTTTTATTTTCAGCTGATCCAAAGATACAGACACTGTGATTTGTTACAAAGTATAATACAGCACAGCCTTATGGAATTGCTCTTGTGTGTATGTGCATATCTTTGTGTCTGTGTATGTAAAAGCTAATATTCTGTAAAATGGCAATGTGCAGCTTATGGAAATGCATTGTTTTTTGTTGCTGTTGTTGTTTTCTATTATCATGTCATTTCATCATGCAATGATAACAGCATGAGCACAAACTGTCCCAGTGCTACTGAACTTAATTGAATTTACTTTGTAAATTGGAATTGGCTTATGGAGAATAAAGTGGAGGTGAGGAAAGTCTTTATCATGCAAAATGGTATCTAATATGAATTATTTACAATAATTCCATATACTTTTATTTTGGCTTAAAGGATGGAGAAATGTTTCAGAGTGGGCTGTAACATCACTAAAACGGTACAGACATGATTTAGAATGAGACAAACCATCTTTGTTACAAGGAACAAAAACTGTTTATGTGTATGCTGTGTTACGTACCATCTTGCCTGGGACGCAGGGAGAGGTGGCAGAGGCCCGTAACCTGTCCAAGAGCCCACATGGCTTCCTCTAAAGTGGAATCCTCAAGCACCATCCTCAGAGCCTTCTGGTTCTGCTCATACTTTACCTGCAGAGAGACAGCATGATGAGAAACACCATCACAACAAGCAGAATTTTAACAACTGTTTTCACACACACACACACACACACCTACCTCCACTATCTGTGCCCCAGGGTCAATGTCAACAGTATGGGCAGGGCTCCCCTCTGTCACCTGGTGAACAAACACTCCTGTCTTATTCCCCCCCACCAGTGCCAGCTGGCTGAGACAGCGCCTCCCCCTGGAGGGAGATGCTAAGAACACGGCCGTAGATGAGCGAATAGCTTTGGGACGGGAACACGCATCAGGAAAGGAGGGGGTGATGTTCTTGACAGACTAGTGAGAGATGACAGAGGATGAGGTAAGGACAGATGCGCTTCAGGGAACATCTGGATTATTGTAAGGATCATAGGAAAGAAAAAAATGTTATATCATACTGAGTACAGCGAAAATCTTTTCAAGCTACTTCACAGAATATACAGATATACCCAGTGCTGTGTGTACGTGGTAGGACAATACACATTTTTAGGAGTGATGGCTCAGTACTTTAACATAATGAATTTGAAATAATACAGTGTCTGTGAGTTTAAGGTACTGAAGCTCAACTTTAATTTGAAGATGTTTTCTTAAAGGTGGGTATGTTTGTTTAAGTCACCAGTGCTGATTACTAAATATTAATCTCCAATACGTCTACTCCCCTCTTCTTCCATTTATCATCACCCTATGGATGTGCACTACCATCTGTTATAAATATATATATATATATCCCGTAGAAAGTCGTACAACTGTTTTGCAACTGCTCTAAGTTTTGGAAAGAAGGGAGGTGGAGTATAAGGTCTATGGTGGCTGTCATCTGGATCTAGGTAGGCTTTTAGAGGAAGGTTTGATTACAGCTGTTTTATACGACTGCGGCACATAACCTGTTAACAAGGACAGATTTAACATATCTAATACAGGACTGCAAATTAAGGGCAGAGCTTCCTTAAGCAGCCTAGTTGGGATGGGGTCTAGGAGACAAGTTGAACGTTTAGATGCTGAGATAATTGATGTGAGTTGGGGGAGGTCGATGGGAGAAAAGGAGTCAAGGTTAGGTTTTGCAGCTGAGTCTATGGATCCTGTGTTATGACATAAATCAGTGCTGGTTGAAGGCAGGATGTGATTAATTTTATCTCTAATGGTAGAGATTTTATCATTAAAAAAAATCATAAAATCATTGCTGCTGAGGGTTATAGGGATGCGTGGATCTATAGAGCTGTGACTCTCTGTCAGCCTGGCTACAGCGCTGAAGAGAAACCTGGGGTTGTTCTTATTATCCTCTATTAATGACAAGTAATAGGCGCCTCTTGCATTACAGAGGGCCTTTTTATATCATTTGACACTATCCTGCCAGGCTAAGTGGGATTCTTCCAGTTTGGTGGAACGCCACACTCTTTCAAGCCTACGTGCTGTTTGTTTCAGTGAACGGGTTTGGGAGTTGAATCATGGAGCTTGCCTCTTTCTCTTTATTGTTTTCATTTTTAGGGGGGGCAATGGAATCTAGAGTTCTACGTAGTGAGTCTGCAACACTGTCTACAAGATGATCAAGCTGGGAGGGAGTAACTTCTGCTAAATTAAGATGAGGCACTGGACCTAAGTTAGTGGGAATCATTTCCTTGAATTTAACTACTGCATTATCTGAAATATTTCTAGTCAGGATGTTTTTTGCTGATAATACATAATCTAGCAATATGAATTCAAAAGTGATTAAAAAGTGGTCTGATAGAACATGTTCAATATCGATACCATAAGCTAAAACAAGATCGAGAGTGTGACTGAAACAGTGAGTGGGTTTATTTACACACTGAGAGAAGCCAATACAGTCTAGTAATGAGGAAAAAGCAGAGCTAAGGCTGTCATTGTTGACATCAACATGAATATTGAAGTCGCCTACAATAATAACTTTATCTGTTTTAAGAACCAAACTCGACAGGAACTCTGAAAATTCAGATAAGAAATCAGAGTATGGACCAGGAGGACGGTACACTACAACAAATAAAATTGGCTTTAATGTTTTCCACCTTGGGTGGGACAGACTAAGAACAAGGCTTTCAAATGAATTAGAATTGAGTTTAGGTTTAGGGGTTAATTAGTAAAGTGGAGTTGAAAATGGCTGCGACTCCACCTCTACGGCCGGTGTCTCTGGGAATGTGAGTATTAATATGATTGGGGGGGGGTGGATTCATTCAGGCTAACATACTCATCCTGACACAGCCAGGTTTCAGTGAGGCAGAATAGATCAAGATGGTGATCTGATATCAAATCATTAACTAGTACAGCTTTGGATGAGAGAGATCTGATATTGAGTAATCCACATTTAATTATTTTATTTTGCTGAACATTTGAGGTGGATGTGCTGATTTTTATTAGATTATTGTGACTAACTCCTCTTTTGTTGACCTTGATTTAGTTAATTTAAATGGTCGGGGGGCAGACACAGTCTCTATGGGGTAATGGGGGGGTGACTGCTCTAAAGGAGGCACAGAGAAGCGTGTAAGACTGCAGCTCTGTCTCCTGGTCTGAACTCTGGATTGTCAGGGCTTTGGCTTCCTAATAAACTCTTGTCAGATTTCTAGATATGAGAGATGCTCCATCAAAAGTGGGATGAATGCCATCTCTCCTAACCAGACCAGGTCTCCCCCAGAAACTCTTCCAATGATCCACAAAGCCCACATCGTTTTCTGGACACCACCTCGACAGCCAGCGGTTGAGTGAAGACATGCGGCTATACATGTCATCACTGGTCAGATTGGGCAGGGGACCAGAGAAAACTACGGTGTCCGACATGGTCTTTGCAAATGTACACACCGAATCAATATTAACTTTTGTGACCTCCGACTGGCGTAGTCGGGTGTCATTAGCGCGGATGTGAATAACAATTTTATTATATCGACGCTTATCCTTAGTCAGCAGCTTTAAATAAGATTCAATGTCGCCCGCTCTGGCCCCGGGAATACATTTAACTATGGTCGCTGGAGTCGCTATCTTCACGTTCCGCAAAATGGAGTCGCCAATCACCAGAGTTGGCTCCTTAGCGGGTGTGTCGCTGAGCGGGGAGTATCTGTTTGAAACGTGAACTGGGTGGTGGTCGGCAGTGGGCTTTTGCTTACGACTACGCCTGTCCTTACGAACAGTCACCCAGCCAGCCTGCTTTCCCGGCTGCTCGGGAACTGCCGGGGGAATGCTAACAGGTGCTATGCTAGGCTGCTCCGCACCGGCTACAAGGGGCTGTTTAGCATTAGCTGCTGAATTAGATTCCATGGTGCGGAGCCGGGACTCTAATTCGCTAAGCCTCGCCTCGAGTACAGCAAACACACTACATTTATTACACATACCATTATCATTAAACGAGGCAGAGGTGTAACTGAACATCTGACACGCAGAGCAGGAGAAGGCAGGAGAGGGAGAAGGAGAATGAGAGGCCATGGCTGAGAGTGTGGCTAAATCAGTAGCAGAAGATAGCGTGAATCGATAAAGTAGCACACAGAAAGTGGAGAGTTGAGGGTGATTTAGCAACTACTGTTACTGTGAATGTGCAGATTAAATTGGTGATAGAGTCAGGTAGGTAAGAAACGATGATCACCAAACACCGGTAACCGGAAGTGACGGAAAACGCTTACCACAGCACGTCAGCACGTCTATTCTAAAATCAATGTAGGTCCAGTCTACTGCCTCACCTGTCAGAGGTGGAGCCTTTAGAAGGGCATAACCTGGGTGTCTGCATGTCTCCACTCCCAACTAAACAAAAGAGAGGTTGTTTAATGATTTGGCAAGGTTGTCTACTCTGTAATAATGTGCCAGAGTTAATGTGTCACCTGACAAAAGTCCAACATCGAACAACTGCTAATGAAAGTCCACAATCCCCTCCACACAGAAACATAAACACTCTCTTCAACAAAGAAAAGTTCATGTGTTTCTATACATACAATTGGGGAGGAACACAAAGTCATCCAATAGAGAATCAGTCTCTGCTGTTTCCAAACTACAAGAGAAAAAAGAGAACATCTACATGAAAACCAGTATCAGATTTCTCATTGTCTGTCACTGCCACGCACAAAGAAACATGTACACACACAATAATAGAGCTGTGGTATGTACTTTGTACTGATTCTACTTTAATAAAGAACTGTATGCTAAGATAGTTAGGCCATGCCACAACCTAGAGATTGGTCTGAGGGGAAGGAATAATGATAGCCTTATGACAAAGGTGAATCTTTTGTGAGCACTTTGAACATGAAAGCACAAAAGCTCCTTGAGCAGTAACAGAAGTGATGAATGTGGGCTTTACAAAAACATGTTCATAATGTGCCCTCAACACACTCTGCTTACAGATTTCTGTGTTCTACAATTTACTCTTGATCACACAAGTGTGTCTTTCTTGGAATCATGTGATGTGCAGTTAAGACCCTTTCATTCCTGTAAATTGATAATCCACCTGAAACTGGATGTCATGTAATGTTACAACAACAGAAAGGAATGCAGAGTTCAGTAACACCTTGAAGCCATCGTTCCTGTCTGTGTCTGTGAAATGCTGCCCAGAGCCTTGTCAAATATACTTTAATTTAAAAGCATGTACACATGTACGGTGATATACACTGCACATGAACATGGAAATATACACACACACATACACACACACACACACACACACACACACACACACTTACCTGCTGTCTTCATGTAGAGCTTTCTCCCTTCTGCGAAGGGAATCTGAACTGGGTGGCTCTGCGTTTCGGGATCGGATGCTACTTGCTACAGCATCTTCACCCTACACATGCACATGCACACACACACACACACACACACACAAACAAAATCATTACCATGTTTAAAAAAAATGGTGCCAATATACCTGAGCTTCAATACCGATACCAAAATTACATTTTCAGTTTGTGGAAAATAAAAATGAAGATTTAACAGCAAACTAAGCCAAACTTCTAAATGTACCAATGTTTAACATTGTCTTTAAATGAATAGTTTGACAAGAATTAGATATGAGGACTGGTATCACTTTCAGGTCTTTACTGAGGGCAGCTGGTTAGATTAGAAGTTGGACAGATGTGCACCAGTGAACACATTATTTCTTGTTTGTTATATCCATACAAAATGAAGTATGAAAACAAGCTGTGGACATGTGGTGGGTTATGTTGCTGTATGATTTCTTGGCTGTTTCCTCATAATATTACACAAAACAAACAAGATATAGTTAATTAGTGAGCCTTAGACCTTTGGACAGAGCCAGGCTAGCAGTTTGCTCCATTTCAAGTCTTTGCTAAACTAAGTTAACTGGCTGGTGGTGGTAGCTTCATTTTCACCTTACAGATAAGACAGCAGCATTGTTTTTCTCTCTGTAACACAGGCAGCTTTTGGGAACTTTACCTAAATAAAAAATAAATGTATTTATTGGAAATTTATAGGAAATGTATATGCCAATTTGTGGTACTTGACAATGTGTCTATTCCATAGACAAATTTCCATGGGTATTCTAAAACTACTGAGGGTTGATAACCAGCTCTAATAAAATAATTGTAGCTGATCTCGCACCTCTGATGGGCAGGAGCTCAGTGACATGGGATTCACTGCATCCATGCGGCGAAGTCTGCGCCTATTTGGTGATGAAGATTCCTCAGAGCTGGACCGAAGACTTTCCCAGCCGCCCTCTGTCTCCTTTGACACAAACACAGGGCAATACATTAACAGTATTATTTCTGTGTGTTTGGGTTGATGTGTGTTTGCGTGAGAGATTACATCAGAGCTCTGGCGTCGCTCTCTGGGGCTGCATTTGGCCTTCAGGCTGAAGACCCTCTCCTGGAGCTCCACCAGCTGGCACCTCAGGGTGTCCTTCTCAGCCAGGACGCGGGCAATCATGGCCTGGGCCTCATCTCTGGACAGGTACGCCTAGAAGCAGGAAACAGTCAGATTTACTTAACACATAAGGTATTTTACACAGAATCAACAGCCCACAGACATCATGTTTCGTATACATGCAGATAAACACTGTTAGGCCAAGTATATACCTCATGTAGAAACCACATCATAACCATCACCATAATGGCTACACCTGTCACATCTGTCCATCTATAATTCAAAATGTGGATATGCCAATGTCTCAGAGAGGAATTGTTTGAATGAGGAAGTATTAAATGTGTGAGTGTGCTTCACTGCCACCAAGGCATGTGTGACGACATCATAGTCGAGATAATGCAGATCTGGTGTGTATCATACAGCGAGCATGAACCGCAAATTACACCCAGAAGCTGTCAAGTAATATCACAGTCCTGTGTTGTCATTTACTACATGGTTCCATGGAGCAGCCGGCAGCTAAGTGATGTGCTTGTGACTACCTGACAGTTGTTAGGGTGTGGGTGGATTGTTTATTCCATTTGTCTTGGAGGAAAAGACTCAGAGATATTTAGAGAAGACATTTACAAGACAAGCATAGTTCTCCGTGAGACAAAGAATATTATATCATTTCCAGAAGATCGGGGTTTAACCACTGTCCATTGTCAAAGAAACATAAATTACTGCACACCTACTCACACAACAGGGAAGTACAGACATTAAGGGCCAGGAGAGCTGCTTGATATTTGATACTCCTGACTGCTTGACATTTCATCTTGGAAAACAAGCAACATCACGTGATAAAAGGCCAGTTCCAAGGTGGCCATAAAAATAGAATCTAAAACAGATAATACAGCTTGGAAAACTGTATTTATGTTTACCAAAGACATGAAGTTTGAGTGATGGGACTGTTACTGGTTCCTCACCTGGTCTCTCTCTGCCTGCAGCTCCCTCATCTGATTGTGGACCACGGTGCTCTTCTGCTGCAGCATGTTACAGTCCAGGGTTAGCTGCTGCACCTGAAGGCTCAGGCACTCCTTCTGACCCATGAGCTAAACACAAATACACACATCACACCAGAGTGGTTAATGGAAAAACTGTGTTCTCCAAAATACATTTCGACTTGCATGTCATGGTGGTGTGTAGCAGTGGAATAATACATATTTTTTTTCCTGAATTTGCATGGCGCTTCCTGATCCATGATGACTGACAGACAAGCACACATACCCCTTGTTTCTCTTTGAGCAGCTGTTCATTCTCCTCTCTATAGCACCTGAGCTGCTCTGCAAGTTCCACTTGGCTGTCTATGGCCTCAGCCAGGTCGTGGGCCAGGATGTCCTGGTGAGCCTGATGAAGACACAGCAAATGATACAGACATAAAGACACAAGGAGCTACTGACTCTTACACTGTCTAAAGATTATAAGTGATAACTGTCATATTTTACATTAATCAGCTAATGATTAAGTGATTGTTCTCACTGGGTCCAGTTGTTCTGTTTTCACCAGCTGGTAGCGCAGTTGGACTTCCTCCTGCAGTTGTGGCGTCTCAGCAAGAGAGGCACACCTGAGTGAGTGCTTCCTCTGGAACTCATTCTCTATTTGGGCTTTCTGCAGCTCAGTTTGCAGCTGGTACACCTGCTACCACACAAGAAAATTATTTATTGATTAATAGATCAATATTTTTTATCTGTAAAATGTCTAAAAATAGTTTCAAATGCTCATCACTATTTACCAGAGCCCAAGGTGATTGCCTCAAATTGTATGTATTGCCTGGACAACAGTACCACAATCCATAAATTCTGTTACTTTATGTTGTTAGTCAGATCTGATGAACCCACAGCCACACAGTTCTCTTATTAAACTCCAGACTTTTACTTTAACTGTTGCTGTTTTTAGACATCAGTGCTTACTCCATCCATCCGTCCATTTTCTATACCGCTTATGCTTTGACTGTTGCACTCACATTCACTGTTTAGAGTCACTAATTAACCTGAACATGCAAAGTCAAGCTGGAGAATGTCGAACAAACTAGGGTTTGAACCCAGAACCTTCTTGCTGTGAGGCGACACTATAACCACTGCATCATGCCCATCAGTGTTTATTGTTATAGAAGTACTCCTTAAATGTTCAAGCACTTATTGCTTTAACATTGTACAATGCAACTCAGATACAATGCATCTGAGATATAGAGCCAATATGTTACTATTGTGACTCAAACAAAACATCCACTAACATATGTATCTGCACTTTCATGACACTCATCATTGCATACTGAGTCATATGATTACAGAGGACTCTATTCAGTAGTTTATTACTCCACTTGCTTTTTTAAATATATATATATATATATATTGTTTTATTGGTGAAAAGCAAAAGTAAATAATAAACACAGTGCTGGGTTTACAAGTTACCCTCCACCCTGCACAATAACAACATCTGAACCAACAATCATAAATAGACAAAGAAAATGCAAACTGAGTCACATGATTACAGAGTACTTAGTTTAGCAGTCTAGTATTACAGTTACATAACATTGGGAAACTCTTGAAAGACGGGTTAAAGAAAGGGGAACATAAGCTGTATAAAGCCTTTTGTGGCCCCAGAGGGAGCTGTGAAAAACCAGATAAATGTCTTCAGGTGATGTCACTCACAGTCAGAGTCAGCTGGAGCTGAACACTACAAGTTTGAAAATAAAAATAATCTAGGGCTGTGGAGCTAGACAGAAGTGAGCTCACCAGTCATCTGTAGCCCGCTCCTTATCTCTGCTTGAGGCTAAAGGCTCAAGGCTACATTAGCCATTACAACAATAACATACTGTAGCATCTCTGCTCTAACTGTTGGTGGTCCTGCTGCATTGTGGGTAATGTAGATGGCAAGTTTGACAGGGAAGAAGAATGGATGGAATAAAAAAGATACTCTGATGTCTCTGGTTCTGTTGTATCAATTTTCATCCAATCTTCTTAACTGTCCATCCTGAGTCTGACAATGTTATCAGAGTGCAATGCTAAATCCCAGGAATTCTCCAGAAAACTGTTGCAGCAGAGGCTGAAATTTCCTGACTTTTACTGCCTACAGCATAATACTGGATACTGCAGACTTCCCATAATTCCCTTTAGTGTCTTATGTTAGATTCTATCAGCCTGGTCTTTTTAACTCCATGCCCCCAGTTTGTAACACAGGCCTTCTGCTAAAGATTTGTTTCCAAGATTATTCAAGTGATGTCACTTGACCCGTTTTCTCAGGCAAAGCGGCTCCACAGAAACAAAACACATTATACACCTGTTTTCACAGGCTGTACCCAAAGTGCCTCCCTAGGTGTAGGATAATGTCTAAATTTACACTGCACTACAATGCTCAGATTTAAATTTTCTAACACAACGTTTTGACGACTTTCCCCTGAGATCACAGCTTTGTGTTTCGGGGAGGAGTAACTTAGTCTATCTATGTCTGAGTTTCCTAAGCTACAGAACAGACTGTATTGAGCATCACTGACCTGCAGGTTGAGGTCATGGAGGTGCTTGTTCACAGCTGACTTCTCCTCGATGGCCGCAGTGTAGCGCATATACAAGTCACACTTCTCATCCTTCAGCTTGGTGACTTCTCGTTGCAAAGAACACAAATGTCTCCGCATGCGTTCATTTTCAGTCTGAAGGCACCTGGACTTCTCCTCCTGCTCCATTATCTGTCCAATCTCTGACTCCAGGGTGGTGCAGCGTGCAGTCATTCTGCTGGCTTCACGTTGTGCCTCCTGGAGCTCCTTCTGCATCCCCGTTACTGCTCTCACCAGATACTCTGTCAGCTCTGAGTACTTTATCAAGCCTATAAGGACAGTATTACCGGTCGGCAAATCAAACAAAGAGACAAATATCACTTTAAAATCTAACAAGACTTCAAACCACTGACCGCTGAATCTTGAGGGCTCAGTGCTGGGTTTGCGTCCCGTGACTTGGGTGTACAGGGTTGGGTAGTGAATCATAAGGCCATCCAGCAAAGCCACAGCACCATTCCTCCCCTGAGTCCTCAGCAGATCTAGCATGTAGCCTGTAGTACATTAAAGGAGAAAGTAATTCTATCTCTAACTCCAACCCCAATTTTTTAATCAACAGACTTGATCTAAAGTTGTGAAGCTCAATACGTTATCAATCAAACTTATTTCAGAACCAAAAGGACTGCATCATTACCATTTCTCTTCAGAGAAAAATCAGGCTAAGAGCAGTTGTTCTCTAAAAAGCAGACCCATTCACACGTAAACTCTGTCAGGTAGCATAACATGCTGGCTTTACTAATCAATATTTGTTCTTAGTACTGAGGGTGTTGCTGGAATTTCCTCTGTCTCTTGGCAATGCTCAGTGTAAACAAATCACGCACAAACTAAGGTAAACTATAGCACGCCATAATCCCACAGGTTTTTAACTCTTTAGAATCAAAGAAGCAACAAGGTCAAGTCATGAATCTCACTGGTTCTCATGCAGCGGTTGGTTAGGTTGTGGCAGGACAGGATCTCGTCCTCATCCATCTCAGTGAGCACCCTGGCCTGCCTCAGGTACGGGATCAGGATGCACGGTCGCACCCCCAAGGAGATCCGGTGGCGGTTGTCGTTGATCAGTTCCCACAGTTCCTCCTCGCCCATCTCTTTCGGGTCAGGACCCTCACAGGGCACACACTCCCCTGCCATCCTGAGTGTGTGTGTGTGTGTGTGTGTGTGTGGGGGGGGGGGTATGTTTCAAAGAGTGATAATTGTCTGCTGCTGAGACGGCAAACACAGCTGAAGCAGACAGAGAGAACACATACCCGACACTGGAAAGACAGTTGTCACAGACTCATTCCTGGAAGCAGGCAGAACAGCAAACATTACTGGATGAAGCAGAAAAGCATGATAAAAGGGCCAGTCACTTTCCACGCCCTGTGGGTGTTTTTGTCAAAGCAATGCGTGTGTGTTTATGTGTGGGCGTGTAGGAAAACCTGTAAGACGGGACCTCTGCGAGGCAGCAGGGGACAGAGTTTATGAGTGTTGGCATAAACAGGCTGGTGTAAACAGAGCTGAAACACGCAGGGCTCTCACTCACCATTACATATGAGACACACACACAAAACCATTTGCCAAGTGAGCCACACGTTTCCTCCATTCACGCTCTTGGTGGTTTTGTAACATTTGTTTGCTTTAAACAGCTAATTCAACATCTAATCACATCATAAACCTCTGCCTCACTTTATTAATGAATGAAGCCAGACTTGTTTGTAGAAGGAAGTCAAGCTGCAGCCTATGGCGTGTAAATGAACAAAGCCTCTCTAAACACACAAACAGTAGACAATGCGCACAAGTTCGCCTTTCTAATCACAGTAAAGCAAACACACATACCATACCACTGACAGGAGCAAACACTGGACGATGAAGTTCAAAGTCCTCTGTTTAAGAAGGAAATAAGGTTGGTGGAGTAGCTAGGCTGTCAGTGCAAGGTCAAAGGGTTTCTCATACTGTTAGCTAACTTACCATGTCATGTGTGAGTTTACTGTTTACTGTACTGTAAAGGGTTTATGCAAACAAATGGAAGCCATAAATTTGGCCTACTGTAAATGACACTGGTATAAAGACTGTGGAGGATGTAGGAAATCTAGTGAACTCAGTTAATGATCATAGGAAGTTGCTGTGATTGAAAACAACTGAGGTGTCTGAAGTTTGCAACAGTGAAAACTGTGACTCAGGAAATTATCTGGCTGTCGTCCAGTGGACAACATTCATGTATAAGCTCACTGCATCTTGACCCCACCCAGAAAATGCAATGTTCTTAAAACTTACAAACAGCACAACTCTCTCTCAGCACTGCAGTCCATGTTCTACCAAATTAATATTAACGACAAAGAGGAATAACAAAATATGATCCTCTCGGCATCTACAAAACTCTAAAGTGTTGCTGTCTAAAGTACAGTATTCTGTAACCTGATCAGCCTCCATCAACAACACAGAGCTCTCTTATCTATGCCATATCATCTCACACCATGAGGACAGCTGAACACTACTAGGGTTTTCCCCATATAACATGTATGGTAATATACAAGGAAAACACAGCAGCAATAAAAATGAAGTGTTGGAGCAACACAACTTTTGTCCAGAAAAAAGTATTTTACAATCCCACAGATTTAACTGCAGAAATGCAGAAGTAGGAAATTAGAAATCTGGCAAAACTCTCTGGGGAATATGCTACACATGATAAACATCATTCACAACATGTCTCATTATCACCAAAGCTCACTAGAGAATGGTTGATTTTGCACTCAGGGTGTGACGGAGAGGGCTAAAAGGAAAACACATAGTTAACTCTACAATAGTGTGACAACATTATAATAAGATATTTGTTTTTAAGATGAGCAGAGACATTCCGTATAACAGAAAATCTCATACCAACAGTAAAAGTTTAACTGGTAGTTGCAGTTTATCTAGTTGCAAAATGAAGTATGTTCCTATACTACATTTGCTGAACATCAGACATTGTAGTCAAAAGCAGAAATGACAAAAAATGTTTACAAAATGAGTGTAACAGTAACACACACTGAGAAGAGTAATAAATTCAGTAAATTAACTCAGTATTGTCTGATATACAACAGGATCTATCTACTATTTGTTAACCTTAGCTAATATAAGCCACATAAGCTTCTGGTCATATGAGATCAAGTAAACCTGATGCAGAGAAAACGCTGATTGTATTGTATTGGGAGAGGGTGTTTTTATTGCTTACAAACTCAACTTTGAATTTCTTTGTTCAAAACAGTCACACTTTAAGGTCACATATGTAGGTCAGACATCAAACATGTACTGCTCAAGCATCATAATAATGCAGGTGATTGGGAAACAAACCTCTAATAATTGCCTCTATTGTCTCTATATATCAGCCCTGTGATAGGGTGTGCCCCACCTCTCGCCCAATGTCAGCTGGGATTGGCTTCAGCCCCCCATGACCCTCAAAGGATAAGTGGTATAGATGATCCAAAGGAATCTTGTGTTGTTTAACAACAATTAAATTGAATCTTGAATCTAAGGATGGTATTAATCTTATCAAAACAACTGAACCCTGCTCTTGCTTAGTCTGAAGCCAAGAAGCAGTTCATGGGAGTTGGTTTGGCCAAACAGGTTGCAAACCTCCTGAGAAGATGATTCATAGGACTTTAAAGGTGGGCAAACAACTCAAGTATAGTGTTTACATTCACAAAATATATACTCATTTCACATTATGTTTAAAAAATGAAGATATCTATTTCCTCAAAAGGGCAGTTATTCATTCATTCAGTACTCTAAGCATGGGTTCAGTAAATCAGAGTTAAGATTTAGGCTGAGATATGGAGGGGAGAGGAGTGTGAGAAGCAGTTTGTACACACATGCTGTCAGTTCTAGTGACAGTCTATAGGGTGCCTCTGGGTGTTGTGGAAAGTCCTAACAGAGTACAAGATGATATAGCACTCATGGGGAGCACACAATCTGATGAGCCGGTTTGACAACATTGTATGAAGAACTTTCCACCCTCACAGTCCTATTTGCAAATGTTGAAATCACTTGACGTCACTGTCACATTCAGCAGAGGTGTTGCTGTGAAGGAAGGCCTGTAGGTGCTTTGTTTCACAGGCAGGTATTGGACAAGTGGCACATGTTATTCATCTCAGTGCTTGAAAATTACAGACATGGTGTGAAACACATTAGCCAGGACAGGTGTGATCAGTTAATTTCAATAGCAGTTTATGAGGGTACATCTCTGAGCAGGGGCTACTGCAAAACCACACAGATGACTAACACTGTAGTAATTAAAATGTATTACAGGTTTCAGCGTTGATGGCTTGCCAATCATTAAACACAATAATACTGTTCTATCTGGCAAGTTAAAGCTTTTTCTGCATTCACAGCAAAATCAGAATGTGTGGTGCTGAGGATCCAGAGGGAGAACAAAACTTTGCCTGCCATTATGAAATTACATGATAATACAATCATGTCATCATAAGTGTACAAGATTCATGGCCATGACAAAAAATAACCCAAAACCACTACTGAGGCAGTAAGAACAGTAATTGAGCCCTGACCCTTGATGCAGTGCAAACAAGCAGCATTCCTTTATTCCTTTATGTAATGTTTTAACAGTAAAGTGTACATGTTGATGATGCTAGGTTAATCACAGTTTTTCGACGGATGTCACTTTAACAAAGTGGCAGGTGAGAAAACTTCCAGGTGGTGTGGGTACTTGATAGTAAAATGCCTGTTGCACAATGGGAAAATCAATAGCCACAATATTGTTTAGCTGTGCAGCAATTTTATAGAAGATATTACTTGCATGCAATATGAATTATGTACTAACTGTCATAGTACTTTGGAAGTTAATATGCGAGATATCCGTGTGTTTACTGTGCACCAGCATATGTAAATCCAACTTAACAAACTTCACTAGAGAGAGAAAAAGAAAAAAATACCCACAAAGCAAAGTGAAAAAAGAATATCTTGCTGGAACTCCCATACCATCCATCCATCCTTAGGGGGTTGAGGGGGTGGGGGATGGAGCCAATCCTAGCTGACACTGGGTTTGTTGCTGTTTGATGACTAATGCTATAAAATACTGTTTTACTGAAAAAAGTGCTGTTTCATCCACAGTCAACAGAAATAACCAGTACTCAGTATTATCGCTCAGCCTACACATGCTGCCTGCACTGACCAACATTGATAATGTTTAAATCGCAAAATGAGGCAGGGAATAAAGAAATGAAGTATCTATGAAATGTGCTGCTGTCCTGCCTTTGTCAATATCTGAACAAAAGAAAGGTATATATGCTTATACCACTGAATGATTAGGTTATCCAACAGGGAATTAGAATGATTTTTTTGTCACTGATGCATTTACAGTTGTCACAAGTAACCCTTTAATTTGAACCACAAATCAGTAACTTTGCAAACTGGCAGCTGGATTGAAAAAGCCAAACATCAAGAAAGATTTAATTGTTTCTGCTCTGGTTTCATGAGTGTTTATTTGATAACATTGTTTCACAATCAGTTTTTCATTTCAAAGCATAACAGAATGCAAACACCAAACTAAATACCTCTCATTCTTCACAAGTTAACACTTATCTAAACTTTCTTATCTTAACCTCATATTTACTCACTTTCCATCCTCTGCATTTCCTCTCCTGTACTCACTGTCATGCCTATAACCTCTCCTCTCCTCAGGACATCTCCTTATCCAGGACCTGTGCGCGTGCTGCCAGAGCTAGCGACAGCCTGCGGAGTGCCCCTTGGTGCTGGGGGAACTCCTCACACACACGGTGCAGGATGGTGCTTGTGGTGTGCACACGCTCTGTCTGGCTTTGCAGAGTGGTTCCTACTGACTCACTGGTGGACGAGGCTTTGTAGCTTCCCTCACACACCCCCTGCAGCTTCTTCGTCCTGCTCTGTAGAGCCACCAGGTGGGCTAGGTTCTAGGTGGGGTGGGATAAAGAAAGAGTGTGGATATGTTTTATGCTTTCACCTGTTAGAAAACTTACAATGGACCATGGAAACTGGAAAACCATGAGAAGATGTATATATCTACTATTCTTGGTTGGTGGGAGTGGTTTCCATGAGTGGAAAACTGTGATAATGGATACATGGCCCAGGGAAAAATGCTTTCTTACCACACCCTCATCAAATCATTAGAGTTACACAACAGTTACTGGAAGAAGGGCACATGTTTCGGTTCTAAACAGAGACTTGATTGATACATACCAGGTATCATTTATTACTTTATATTTACTTTATTATTTTATTACTATCAGATTTCAAGACAGTGAAGTCAGTCAACCACACAATGTGTACAAAGCAGTATAATATATAAATACAAACTGGCAAAACAACATTTTAAAGCAGAGATACAGTGTACTCACATGGTAGTATGTATTTATGTGTTATGCTCCTTACCCTGTCTTTGGTATCCTGGAGATTTACAAAGTCAGGGTCAAGGACGTAGCTGGTGCCGCACAGTTCCATCAGCTGCTGCTTCTGCTGTGCAAGCCTGTCACTCAGACTCATCTGGCTCTGCTGCAGCTCCCTGATCACCTGCTCACACTCTGTCACATGCTAAAGACATACACACTGTATATGAGATAGCTGTGCTTCAGTTACATACACAGACATGGAAAATCCATGCCTCCTACCTTGTGTGTGTCCTGGATCTTGCGCTGCAGACCATGTATGAAGCGGTTCAGCTCGCCTTTTGTTGTTTGTTTTTGGGAGCTGTGGATCATGGCCTCCCTACGGAGAACAATGGTCTCCCTCCTTGCCACAGTTGCTTCGCTCTCCCGCAGCAGCCGCTCCTGCTGCTTCATCTGCTGGTTGAGTCGCACCTACACAGACACACATATATTGAGAGTGTATACAAACATTAACACAAGCTCACAAAACATAAATTTAATTGTACTTAAATTCTGTAGGTGAGATCAATAATGATGCTTTACTGATCTAACCTACTGAAAATTTACTCCATAGACTCAGACATTAATTTTTGCTCACGCTACATGTTTGATTTACCCACACCACATACTATGGTATTGTTTTGCCAATTTATCTTAAAGACTTTCTTATACCTTGTGGTGAGGAAGTTTAAAAAACTGTTTTTGATAAAGAACATTGACAGAGCTCCAAAGTAGCAGCATATTGAAATATCCTGTATGTATGCTTTGATTTTGCTGTCAGGATTACATAATTTAAAGTATGTCTCTCTGTTTGTGCTGTGTTCCTATTTCTGTTGATACCAATGAGCAAAGATGGATTAATAATGAACATACTAAGAGACTGAGTTTTTTACAGACAAGGTATGGCAGATATAAGGCACAACCCAACGTGTGGCCTTGAGCTTAGAGCCTTTATTTTGGTTGTGATACCCCCTTCACTGGCGAAGTCCAGATTATCAGGTCCATACATTCTCTGGTTGCCCTTTCACACATCTGTCTGTGTGAGGTGCGTTCTCACAAGACCAGCGCTGCAGGCCAAAACATCATCAACATGCCCACTTGCTCGTCGTCAGAATAAAGTCAGATTTACTCAGACATTTGCCTTTACACATACACAAGAAACGTCTAGAAAATTTCAGGTTCGCAGCGCACGTGTAAAAGCAGCTCATAAAAATGGTCCTCTGTGTTGAGCGCCTCCTGGTGATGGCCAGCCATTTGCACTGGTGGTGTAATGTCAGGATTTATTGTACTTCTTAATCCTGCAGAACTGTATTACAGCACAAGTACTGTAGTTAAAAAAAGATGTGCTTAAATTCTTGAAATTTTGGATCTCACAAAGATTGCATTTCTTATAAATTAAAGGAGAAGTGACAGTTACGTATCGACAAAGTGCTCTGCACTGAATGAAAACTCAGCATTACAGTTTATTGTCCCTCAGTATAATCTTATTGTGTGCACTCTGTTTACCTCCATGCGGTGTATCTCAGCCTTCATGATCTGGATGTCTCCTTGGCCCACCTCAGAGTCCACAGCTGAACGAGTCTCTTTTACAAGCTGGGTCTTCTTCTCCCACAGCATGATCTGCCGTCTGCAGGAAACATGCAAACAACAAAGGGTGCATATTAAAAAAAGAGAAAAGCATCCAGTATGGGAGATATGAGCTGTTGATGCATAGAAAAAAAGACAAAACCAGACTGACATGGGCTGTCAATTACTGAGTGATTTCAATTTAGTAGATATGTACTAATTATTGCAAACAATGTCTTGATATTTATGAAACAGTTTATTCAAATATTATCTCATATGTTAACTGCTTTCTAAGTGGTGATCTACAATTAGCCCTACCAATATACCATCAACTATTTTTTGCATAAAGAGATTTATAAAAGAAAGAAATATAAAGAGAAATATTAACTCATACTGAAAAAGCATAAAACCAATATGTGACTGACTCAGCCTCCACCAGACTGTTGAGGAGTCTCTCTTTTTCCTCCTGGGTCTTCTCGTGTTTCATCTGCATCTCAATTGACTCACGCTCTGCCTCCTAAACATATTACACTACATTTAATAAACATTTACAGTCATAAAACTGCAGAATATAACTTGATAAATTAAAGATCAATTTAACAACCAATGCCGTGCCTTAAGTCTGTGAAGGAAATCTGTCTCTATCAGGGCATTTTCCTGCTCCAGCGCATGGCTGAGTTGTCCGTTCTTGCTGAGCAGGGTGTTGAGCTTCACCAAATCTCCCCTTAGAATCTTTGCATTCTTCTCCAGCTCTGTCCGCTCTTGGTGCTCTGCTTCAATCTGACCTGAAGAGGTTGGAGATGGTGTCAAGTATGAGTGCAAATGGAAGTGTGAATAGTATGTGTGACTGATTTTACTATACAAACAGTTTTATAACAGTTGTTGCTGTACTCACAACACAGTTACATCCTCAGACATGCCATTTACTCGCTCAAGATTACTAGGAGCCTTTGTATTTATAACTGACTGACAACTGACTTTCACTGACTGACCTGGACCTGTTTACCTATTGGTACATGTGTGTGCTTTTTTATGACATTACTTACTCTCCAAGCGTATTTTTTTCTGCTGCATGCCAGTGTACTCTGTCTGCAGTTTGAGCATGTCCTTTCTGTTGGCTTCTATCTCCTGGGTCAGTCCTACTAGAGTCCCCTGTCGTCTCATCCAGAGCTGCTGGTCACTCTTAATACTTGCTGCCAGCTCTTCAATCTGGGCCATCAGTGCCTCTACCTTGATTTGCAGAGGACTCAGGTCTTCATGCTGGGAATGGATGCACAAAAATCACAAAGTGATTTTCACTATACATCTGATTGTTAAGTTTCAATGCACTTATATAGCTGTCATATTCAGAATTCAAAGATCTTTTCATTGATTTATCCACATAAATAACAGACAACCAGGGATCACATGCCTCACAGAATTTCTCACCCCAGTGCTGGCTGTGATTTGAGAGATCTTTCTATTATAGTTGGCGATGGTGGCCTGCTTCTGCCCGACTATTGTAATGAAGGAAGAAATCTTAGCCTGGTTGGATGTGATTAGCTTGTTGTACTTTGTGATCTCCTCATCTAGGGCCTCCTGAGTGAGGGTCAGGCTGTCCAGATGCT
The DNA here is from genome assembly GCA_033238685.1 of Lates japonicus. Taxonomy (NCBI): domain Eukaryota; kingdom Metazoa; phylum Chordata; class Actinopteri; family Centropomidae; genus Lates; species Lates japonicus. The sequence goes on along the minus strand of BRZM01000043.1, from coordinate 6,708,626 downwards.
GGCTGACCTCACTGCTCTCTAGTCTTACAGCCACCACCTCATTCTCCAGCTGCCACAGGTGAGAAATCTAAGGGGGAGAAAGAGACAATGAGTGAAACAAAAATGTAATGTCTTTATACATTATACATGTGTTGTGTTGTTTTTGTAATGTTCTATCTTTAAAACATTATATGTTTTGCATTACTGCATCTCTTTTTGCTACTCAATTTCTACTGCTTTCCATGGTGTGTTACATGATGAAAGAGCACTCCATCCAATTTTAAAACATAAAGTCACAAGGATTACTCCTAAGCCTGTGAAACAGTTTAATAATACAACCCCCAGTAGTGCCATCACTTTTATCTCTGCTTGGATTTGAGACTTCAAATTGTAAACAGAAAGTCGCAATAACAAACTCATGGTGTTGGGTTTGAATAAAGTGGGCATGCAGGAGGGAGGGGAAGTCTAATGGAAGATGCTATTGAACTGCATCACAGGAAATGTAGGATCCAGCTGTTTTTGATTCCCATATTAGGAAATAAATCAGGACATTTTGGGCTTACACTGCTTCAATTTTGACCATTCTTTTTATCTCTGTCTTCAGTGAGTTTCTCAACTTTATAGAAGTATAATACTAAATCTTCTAACCAGAACACCCCATTTTGAAAAATACCCTGTATATTAAATAATATAATAATGAGAATTACAACCTAGTTACTTACGAGTATATGGAAGGATTCTTTCCTGTCAGAGCATTGTGGATGCATTTTCTAACCCATCTTTACCTTTTCTTTCTTGAGTGCGGTTATCTTGCTGGTGAGCCGTTGGGAGTACTTGGCAGCCTTGTTGTGGGTGAGCTTCTGCTGCATGTGGGTCATGATCTTGTCCTCCAACTCCAGACGCACAGCACTCTCTTTCTCCAACTGCCTCCTCTGATCATTCACTTCAGCCTGGTAAGTGCTGGTTTCCTAGAATGATGAAGGAAAGGAGCAAAGAAAGAATGCAACAATCAGTGTGTGAAATAGTTACAGAGAAGGTAGGAAGACAGTGAGGCAAACACCCTCTAGACAAACAAAGAGGCCTTTGTCCTCCATCTACCTTTGTGAGCCTGGCAAGGGTGCGCTCTGTCTCCCTTAGAGTGCGGAGGCAGGTGCTGTAGTGGGCCTGCAGAGCCTCTTGCTGGGCCTGCTTCTGACTGATCAGCTTTTTGGAGGTGGCTACGTCCATCTGTGACCAGTTCAGCTGCATGGTCAGTGTCTCATTTTGTTCCTGCTCTTCAGTGGTGGATTTCTTGTAGCCCTCAATCTCTCTGTCCAGTAAGATCACCTGGTGCTCAATCGCACTGAGGGAAACATGTACACCAGAAAGGAATGTGTGAGTTCATCATTTCACCTTTCTATTTAAACCTCAGGTTATAATATATAATATTATGTGTCCTATAAATATGGTGTTGTATTTTGTACACACATCTGCATATGCTGAAATGAGTGGAAACTTGTATTTTATCCAAGTGTTTTTGCTTTAGCCTGAGTAGCAGGGAGTCACATGTATGTTTGAAATGCATTAGAACATTAAAGTGGATCAGGAGCATATTGATATTCAGCCCTGCCTTGCCCTAATTCTCACCGCACAGCTTCCTGCATTGCATTGAAGGCCTCATCTCGTCTCCTCATACCCATCAGACTGCTGTTCCACTGCTGTAGCAGCTGTTTACGCACCATCACCAGAGACTGCATTTCCATCTCAGCCTGCACACAGACACGAACATGACTGGACATGTGTAGGGACCAATTTTGTATGGATACTTCACCACCACTCATAGAATACTAGAATATAAATTCTATATTAGAATCTTACATTTAGTTCAACAGATCAAAAAATTTTGTTCTGAGGGAAATCAGTGAATGGGTTCAACAACATAGCCTCACGTGAGACTGATGACTTATGTCCATCAAATCAAGCCAATACTGCACTGTCACATACTGTTCGTTATCACTTACTGCGAGATATACTCTATAAGCTTATTATTATATTGATTGCATTAATTAGCATTTTGATTTATATTGTGTACATTAGGAAGTACAGTAATTAATAACTTTACATTAAATGAAGGATGAAGATGAAAGATGTGTAACGTGACAAATATCACTTGCAGCGATGAATTCAAAGATAATATCCAAATATAATATCCAAAATGTTGTTATGAAAAATGTTTGCAAAAACTGACTGTACGGTAATAGTTTGCTCTCAGGAGTTGGAGGAAACCAAAAGAAGGATATATATATGTACGTATAGTTATCTGTCTTATTTCATACTAAAGTTACCTCAGTGTGGGCCTCTTTGGCTGCCTGTGTCTCCTCTGCTTGAGTACTGGCCTGGACCTCATACATGGCTATCTGCTGTGTCAGTCTCTCCATGTCCTTTGTTAGACGCTCCACATACAAATCCTGATGTCACAGGAGAATTTTCAATTAATAACAGTAAATGAATCAATGGTAAAGCCTAGAGCAGTCAAAGTTTTCAAAGAGCTGATGATTTAATGTGCTGTCTTCATTAATTAGAAATTACTTGTACTGCTATTTGTTTTATTACTACATTTGCAATTAATCACTACTATCATTACTACTACTGTATTACTGGTATCACTTTACATTTTTTACATGGAACCCATGTTATGCTATGTATGGTCTAGACCTGCTCTACATGAAAAGTGCCTTGAGATGACTTTTGTTGTGATTTGGCGCTATATAAATAACACTGAATTGAATTGAATTGAATCCTGTCCACCTGCTTCAGTTTCTGCTCTTCAGCCTGGTCATTCTCAGCTCCCGCTTTGCGCCTAGCATTCTTCACGGCTTTGACATTAGAATGCAGATTTTCACTAACTCCCTGTGTGAAGATGAGGTGCAGCTTCAGGTTGTCAATCTCTGCCTGTAGCTGGGACACTACGGAGAAGATACACAGGTAAAAATGAACAGAATGCCTCAAATCTGTAGTTTTGGAAATGTGGACTGACACAGATTCTGTCTAACTGTTGCTGAAACAGATGAAACAGACAACAGCCTGGTTTTAATAAAAAGCCTACTATGCAGTGACAAGGATGAAGTTTCAAATCGGTTTAGTTTAATTTAATTCAATTCTAATCTAATTTCAATTCAGATTTAACTGTTGAATCTTCTGTACAAATATTCAACTTTATATTGCAATTTGACCTGATATAAAGTCTAATCATGTAGCTCTAAAATATAGACCCATGTGTTTCAATCCACATGGTTTCTGCAAAGACAATCAACATCTGTAGCTGTACAGAACAAGGGAAGTGTATTTTTAAGTCAGAGACAAATGCATGCCGCTGACTAATTCAGTTGTGTGAAGCTCCAGATTGTTTCTGGATTTTAAATGAGATAATAATTACAAAATAATTCACAATTTTCAGGACATATAGGCCAAACTCAACTTTACTATATTTCTAAACACAATAATCATCACAGATTTAATCAGTAATCTTAGATTTGTTCATAAGGGCTTAAAGTAAATGGTGCAACACAGTCAGAATGAAATATAATCCAGGATCAGCACCAAGGCAAGACCACGAAATGGCAAGTCAGTCTCACCATTGGCTTTGGCTTTGCTGGCCTGGCTGGCAGTACTGGAATACTGGCTCTTTGTTGCCTCCAGCTGATCCTGCGCCTGCCGATGTTTGGCTTCAGCCTGAGCTTTGATCTGATGACGGTCCTCCAGCCTAGCATGGAGTCTGGCCAGCTGCTCCTGAAGCCTGAACATCTCAACACCATTCTCTTGCACGCGGCTGGCATCTGCCTTCTCCATTGCCAGCTGCGGCAGTGGGAGAGAGAGCACAGACAGGAATCTGAGAACAAATTGTCAAGGTAGTCTCACGTAGTCTCTATTTTACTCTAGTTTTCATTTTTCTTACACACAAGTGTAATCAGCTTTTTATTGTTGATTTTTCTGTCTGTTTGTTTATGTTTCATTTTTATGCTCGGTCTTAAAATGTGCATGCTGCACACAAGAAACATAATCTTTTTTTTTTTAAAGTGCAAATGAAATTTCTATACAGGTCAACAGCACCATCTTCTGGACATGTTGAGACTCTATAGATGTCAAGTCCGGGAAAATTTACCTGTACATGCCTATGTGTATGAGTCTTTTATGGCTGCATGTGTCCATTTGCGTATGTGAGAGCTAAAAGAGCGAAGGTGTGAAAAGAACAGAAAAAAGCAGGTAAAATATATCTTTCTTTTAACCTTTTCCTTCAGTTGCAGGTTGATCCTCTCCAGCTGCTTGCTCAGCTGGCTGTTCAGAGCAGCTTGTTGCCTTCTGACCAGGGGCTGCCAACAGATCAAACGTAGCATCATTGACATGACACTGGGAATGCAAGACATCTGGTATGTTTATAAACTCACTGTGCTGCAGATGTCTATGAATGAAGGCAACCTCATCTCTGTGCAGCATCAACATAACTTTTGGAGGGCTGTGCTGATACTGTGCAGTGTTACCATTGCACTTAATACGTTAATATACTAGACACACAGACGAGACATTGATAACGATCATTCTGCTTGAGAAGCAGTAATATCTTTTCATTTAATAAATATAAACAGATTGCATGCATATTGAAGGAGAGGGCACTAACATGTTCAGGATCAAGAAAAATGAACTCTTCCTCTTCCTCATTCTCCGGCAGTGGCTCCTGCTCCTCCATGTCTTCTGATGTATTAAGGTTTGAGAGGTGAGATGTCACGGGAACCAGATGAAAATTGTCTTGCACTGAAACACAGAAAAATCAAGTTATTCTTTATCCCTGCAACCATTGTTAGCAACAATAAAGTTTAAGTTAATGAAGGTGGTGTAAACTTAGGCCCTCCTGCCCTTAAACAATAGTGTATTGTATTCAATTAAAAGTCATTAAAGGTTAGCGGATCCTAAGCAAACAAGACAAAATAATGTTTTACTAAGTTACCTACTTTATATAATCTGCACAGATTTCTGTGTGACATTTGCTAGTTAAAAATCTCTGAAATACAAATCCCCAACAGAGTTAGTGTGTGACTTACCTAAATTTGTGGCCACAGGGAAGTCTTCATCTGTACCACTGAGGTCAGGGTGAGGCTGAGGAGCAGAGTCATCAGCTTCTGGTCCTGTCTGATCCTGTGAGCCGAATTAGGATAGGATTAGGATATAGACAATGCATGTTTAAAGCAAATGTTGTTCCTTAGGACTAATACTGACTGTATGCAATTGTGTAATAAACTTTAGGTCCTTAGGAGTAAAGACAGTAAAGACTACAAGTGCGACATCACAGCACCTGGACAAAAGAAGAAACAAAGATCATAATGTCTTCATAAGGAGTTGATAATAGACTAAAAAGAGAAAAAAAAAATTAACAACAATAACAAAAGGTTACATGGGTCTTTGATTCCTCACATAGCATACCTCAGGTGGGACAGTTGCTCCCCTGTCCTCTGCTTCTTTATCAAGTTCCTCCTGTAGCTTGGTGTCCTTGCCATCTTGGCTGGACCGTCCCTCCCCCCAGGCTCCCTCACCTCCCTCACCTTCAGGGCTCTGCATTGGACCTGTGACAGTAACGTTGGTATATTTTCATCTTAATTCGGAGTTTTCTCTTCTTTAACTATTATTAACTAAACAAACAGATCGACATATGTCTACTGGCTTGTGCTTCTTTTGTTTTGTTTGAGCTAGCTTTCGGTATATAGACAAAACACAAACGACAGCATTTCCTAACGCTAGCTTAGCGGTAACTTGTTTATCATAGAAAAGGGTTTGCATAGTTAGCGGTCAAGGCAGCTAAGGCGGAAAGGTCGAGGAAAACAGCAACCCACGGTTACAAAAGTGGACAGCTAACCTTTGCTTCTGAACGAATACAAGAAAAACAGCTTATTTCTGAATAACTTAATAACAATAGTTTAATTTAATTCTGACACCACGTAAAGCTATACAGTACTTACACCGAGGCACTGTCACTAATGAACCACAGCACAAACGTTGCTAGGCAACCGTAAACTTCCGTTGGAGGCGGCGCGTAATAATAAAATCATTACCAGTCGTCATAACATGGTTTTACGCTTAGGTAAGCAAGAATACACCCATTTCCTTAATTGCCTAACTCTAGGCTACATTTTAACGGTCCCGGTTGACTGTAATTCGTTATCGTACATTACGTTGCTGGTATTCATTCAGAATGTAAGGCTTCTATTTGTAGTATTTTTACATACTGAATGATTGCTTCCCCCACCAGTGTAAAGAGGTCTAAAATATATTGGTGTGATAAGATTGTTAACAAATGACATTGCCTGCAGGCCTGGCTAGAAAAGGCTTTATTTCAATCTAGAGCAAATAAATACATAATAAGCAAGATTTGTGTCAACAATTCAGGATACAAAATTTGAAGCGACAGAAAACAGACTTTCATTGACAGAGATTTATTTTGCTCTATAAATAAGGCAGATACACACAATCACTGCATTTGGCCTTAAAATTACATTTTAATTTTAAAAAAGTCATTAATAATTCACAGATACAAATCACAACATAATCTTCATATAGCCTCAAAAATCTCATTTCATTCTGTTTATTCCAAAGAAGTAGACAAAAAAATACAACCATAGCCCATCTCACGTAGTCATTCAAAACAAATACTCAACGAAAAGTAACCAAGGCATAAAGAGAAAGACAATCTGAAAACTAGGTGAGAATTCCTGTAAACAATGTTAATGCAGGTATTGTAGCACATATGTGAATATTACCTCAGGATGCTATATCAGTACAGGATATAGCACTACGGGACCTTTGAGCAGAGAGAAATCTGGCACTATAGGCCTAATCAAAGGACTTTGGTTAAGATTAGAAATATAGTTAAAAAGGTATTCTCAGAAAGGGCACCTGTAAATAAGACTATACATTCTTGGCAATAGATGTTCTACTACATAGTACGTACCTTAACTTCATCCAGGTGTTGTTAACTACATTGTGTGTCTTTCTATGTACAGAATGGTGGGTAGAGTCTTTTTTTTGAGCACTGTCACAAGTGGCTATTTAAAGTCACTTTAAATATCATCATCAACATTAACACAGTTAAAGTATAAATGATGAATGGATAAATACACCACCTGGTACTCCATAAACACTACAACTGAATGACACATCTGGAAAAAGATATGCAAGATGAGATAGTGTTTATCAGAAGAAAACAAAAAGAAAAAAATCACTTATATTTGTGCAATAATTTGCATACCCCAGTCAAAATGTGACTGGGTAAAAACTATATTCTTACAAAAACAAAAGAAACCAAAAATATCCATACATTCAATAGATTTTTTAGAGGCCTTGTATTTCTCATTAGGCATCCACTTTAATATCTATACAAAAATCATACTAAAGCCTGGGTAGCGTTTCTATCATTGCACTTATTGTGTTTGTGTATTTGTCATTGGAATTTACATAGTGAATGACATTTTTTCTACATAATGTATGTTTGCTCATGAGCATTAGTTCCACATAGACAGGGATAACAGCATCATTGGCATAGAAAGAGGGGTTTGGCAAAAGAATAGGGTGTTCAGGGTGTGGTCACAGCACAAATGAATACTGTTAGTTAACACCTGATCAAAAACCGCTCACAAAAAGCCACTTAAAGGTTTAATGTTTTATGGTAAATAAACATAACATCAAGTATCTGAGCTTTTCCAATACACCTGCTTACACTTTTCTCGACAATGGAAACAACAACTCTCCTTCACTCATTAATCATTCACCATTAAACACCTCTAATTTCAACATACTACCATGCTGTAAATCTTCACTTGTTGTATTTCTTTAGTAAAAGGGGCTACTGTGCTCTCTCATTTTCAAGCCTTAACAGAAACTCATCATCTGCAGGCTGTAAGGTATCTGGTGAATGCTTCCACAGCAATGTTCATAGGACATTATAAACTTATATATCCCCACATATGCCCCTTATTAACTTAAACCACCCCCAGTTTTGAGCCAAATGTAGCTCTCTTCACATATCAGTCCCTATTCAATAGGTTCTTACTGTATATATAAATCCTTCAAAGATAAATCACTTTTTCCTCTGGCACCATAAATACTACTGAACAGAGCAGCAAGCAACAGTTTGTCTTTAGTGTTTCCTTGGTTAACTCTACCTTGTTCCTTTAAAGTTCTCCTCTATGGTAAGTGAGAACTCTCACTACAGGAATGTGTTTGTATTACAGTAGTGTCTGACCTATCAACTTTGGCTCCGGTTCCCATTTTGAGACTTCATAAGCTCTATGAAATACTGTAAACAATCTTCATGGCTGGCTGGAGCTGTCCCTGTCTGGCTGGGAAGGCTCTGGGTCCACCGAGGGGCCAACTAACGGCCCGCCTGCTGTGCGTGGGTCCATGGCAGAATGCATGATGGTCAGCCACACATCATCCATGTTTGGCATTACAAAGATTTTCTAACGGAGAAAAAGAACGAAGGAGTGAACAATTTTTACTATTTCTGTTTTATCATTTAAAACAAAAGTAATAAGCATGAATAATAGAGATTAAGCAACTGCCAGTCTAAAGTTAGATAAGTTTGATAAACAAGGTTATTTCAGATGGCTGAGATCTTTGCAATTCTAAATAAATGTTTGTAGTATTAGTGAGTTTGGAGCTGAATGTAACTAACCTATTGATAGCCCTCTCAGTCTCTAAAATTCCTAAACAGAAAAAGTCAAATATGTCTGTCAATACCTGGAATTCCTGGTCCAGTTTTTTTTCTATCCAGTCTGTGACATGAGCCAGAGTGACTTCTCTTTCTCCCAGTTTGGGTCTTGCCTTCAGTTCCAGGTGAGGCGGTGTCCTAAAGCCATACCTACAACAGAAAATGATCAACACAACCAACCATTTACTTACTTAATGGCTGATAGATAAGCAAATGGTGGCAGCACAATGTATAGTTATGCACCAGCAGAGGGCAGTGATGTGCTGAACAAAAATATATCACGTGTTAAATTGAATTCTCCTAATAAAACATGCAGCTTCAAGGTAGAATGAGTTTCAGGTGTTCTGAGAAGCGATTTCCTTAGCGTGTATGTTTTACATGCATTATCCATCATTTAAAAGTCACCTTTTGACTTTTGTTACCAACAGGCTTGCCTGTGTTTTCCAGTATGTGGGAAAGTTCCATGTCTAAGGAAGATGTGATGACTTGTAACTCTGACAAACATGGAAAGTCTCTGTGCACAGCATTCCACACATTATGTGGGAGAAAAAAAACTTTGTTCATGTACCATATCCTGTCAGTGGGTGGAGGGGGTATGTTGACAGCCAGCGTTCCTTGGAGTTCCTGCACCTCCACTGTGAGAAGGAGGGGTGTGTTGGACACCTCTTCCATCTTTTTTTTGATAAACTCAGTCTCTGTGGCCTTCTGGAAGTATTTGGACTTGGTAATCTTATCCACAAAGCGCATGATCTTGCTCGGCTTGTGGCCTCCAACCAAACTGTATAGAGCAAATGGAGGGTTTGGGTTAAAGTTGCATACTAAATTTATTGTATTTTAATGGATTTTGTTGGTTTACCCCTTTTGTCTCTACTTTTTCTTAAATTACAAATTATCTCACATGAAAAACAATTTCATCAAAATCTTATTTCAAACATAACATTTTTTAAAAATATTCTACAACCTTGTGGATTAAGTGAGCAGTGATATAATGGATGTACTGCATATGAACTTGTTCTCACCCCTCTGCTCCAGCAGAGTCATTTGAGAGCTCTGAGGAGTCTTCCTCATCTGATGAGCCTGCGCTGGACGACTCTTCATCACTATCAGCCAGGCAGTAAGTCCGCGGCCTGTATCTGGAAACACATGAACAAACACGGATGGATTAGGGTCAGTGCACACACGTGCACACTCACACACATGCACACACATCTACATCCATGCACTAAGACATTCACATGGTTCTATTGTGTTTCATTGTGCCTACTAGCTGAACTCTACTGTACTATACAAACAGAACAATCTATAAATGAGATGTGGAAACAATCAGTGGTAGGTGTAAGTGTTTATAACCAGCAGTGCTCACATGCACAGATGATAAACCTTTGGAAATGTCATTGTTTTGAAAAAGAATTCAGTCACTTAGCCTGAAAAAAATGCTGCTCAGTATGTTTGTCTCCATGTTTTGAACTTTCAAATGTTATTTGATATGAAACTGGATCTAGACTTGATGAGAAGTGAAAATGGGCTCACTTCTTGTTGTCTGGCAGCCAGTGTAGCCCTGAGAGGTAGACACTGTACACAGGCACTATACTTAAGGGACGCACCGATTCAGTGTGTTGAGTTAGTATGGACACTGATTCTAACCATATTAAGTGGATCATGGTATTATTAAATGAGACAACCCAAAATCTATAAACACACAAAACTAGAAAATGAGAGCTGAACAGAAGAGATGGTTGTTGAAAATCAAGCAGCACTCACCACAAGCAGAAATACATCCGATTAACAGCAGCATAAAGGTAGAATCCAGAGAGCGAGTGGGAATAACAGTGAAAAGAAAGGAGGAGATATAAATAAAAGACAGAAAAGATATAAAACACTGAGTGAAACAGGTGAGGTGCAAGGTAGATTGTGACAGACACCTGGGAGAGACAACTGTACTGTTTTATGTCAAGTACTGGAGAAAAAGGCGACAAATCCAACCAAGACATATCTTGGGGCTTTTCTGGTATGATGGAGCTTTACTGTCTTACCCATCTTTGCCAAACTCCCCTAAGCGGAGGCTGTCTCCCTCCTTGCCCAGGCGAATGAGGTTCATCTTAGTCTCCAGGGTCATCAGGAAAGAGCCTCTGTAGGAAATCTCCAGGTCAAACCACAGACCTGAGGGATACAGAGTGGTTAGTCAGAATGCTGATCTGAGATAAAAAATGAAAGAAGTGAAACTGTGTACAATTTGGGGATGAGAGAAATATACAGTAAAACAGATCCTCCACCAGGGACGATACATACGTAGTGGTGTCAAGTCAAAAAGTACTGGTTGAAAAATCTCTGTTACCTTTTCTTAAATATCATAGTCTTGCCTATCCCCTATTTATGAGAGGTTGAACAGAGCTGATTCTAGATGAAACATGGGGAGCACTTCAGGGCCCAGTCTTCCTAACTACCTCCTCTCTACGTCTTTCTCTCACTCCTTTGTTTCCCCACCTCTCACATTCTTCTGTCACTGTATTGCCCCCTCTACTAGCACCCTTCTTTATCCCCCAAGCATTACAGAAACTGGGACCCCGACAGATTTTATTTTCTCAATCCTTCCGCTTAGACGAGAGAGATACAGCAAAACACCCGAATGGAGGTAGGGAAAAGAGAGAAGGAGAGATCACAAGGTCTTTTTAACAGAGGAGATACAGTGGGAGAGCATGCAATCTTCCCCCTCTAGCCCCCGTTTGATATCAGCAGGGGGGAGTCTGGGTGCATAAGCAGGGCTCTCCCTCTGTTCCTTATACCTCTGCTATGCTAAACCTAATGTAATCTGGATTATACAAACTCCTTAAAAGCCTCCATCGAAAGTCTGGCTTGTACAGGGCAAACTATGTGCTCTCTGTTTTCTTTTTCCTCTCTCTTAACAACACAGATCACATGTTCCTGTGAACAAAGATCAGCAACTAACCATAAACTTGGGTGTGGTTTCTCTGTACACCACTGGGGGGCAGAGCAACAGAGGAAACAGAGTAAAACAATGAAATAAGGACTGAGAGAGACAGATAATGAAAGCCGTGAAAAAGACATTTTCGAATACGATCGAGATGTGGTGTGGAAGACAAGCACCAAAGACCGTGCTGAAACTGGGCGCCACTCTCCTCACTGCTCTGTTGCCTGAACACCAGCTGGTTGTGCTTCGTGATGTGATAATGCAATGGTCTGGTGACCTTCAAGGAAGGCATTCAGAGATAGTGAAAATGTCTGGAAGAAATGAAAGCAGGAAAAGAAAAAAAACACTTAAGCGAAGAAAGAACAGCGAGGAAAGCCAGAAGGTTTGAAAGCTGGGTAAAAAATAGACAGATGGGCAATCAGACAGACAGAGGGCAGAGTGAACATGCTGGGTCCTGCTGAGCAGTGGGCCTTGCTCACCATACAACCTGAGCGTGAGTGAGATAATAGGACTGTGTGCAGCTGGGTCTGGGATTTGTACAGTGCACTGTGCTTTACGGTAGTTTGGGGAGAGGAGGGAAGAGCCTCGATTGCAGCCTGCTGGATCAGGAGCAGTGCTTTCCTTTTATTTTTTTTAATTATTTTTGGGGCTTTCACCTTATTGAAAGGACAGTAGAGAGGAGACAGAAACGAGGAGGTGGAGATGACTGCGCAGTAAAGGTCGGCCAGACGGAGTGGAATCTGAGGGACCAGCTGCTCAGAGCATAGGCCCACGTGGTATGCGCCCCAACCATTCGGCTATGGGGAGACACCCCAGACTAATTCTTCATAATTAGGGTGAAGCCACATGGTGGAGAGTCAGGGCATGCATTGCACATACTGCAAAGAAATGTCTTCACATATGCGGTGACTGTGTACACATCCTAAAATTTACGTACAATTGTAAACTTGTGAGAATAGGCAAATTATGTAAAAAACAAACATGCATGGAGCGCTTAAATGTACAAGCATGCAGGAACTGCATGTTTGTGAATATATGCGAACATACACACAGTTGGGCGGTTTCATTGATCCCTGCACTCAGCATCTTGTTCCAGGAGGAGTGAGGGTGAAACTAGGTAAGACAGACTTGCTTGAGATGCCAGGAGGATACAGCCACTGAAACACCAGTGGAAATTTCAAAAGGGGAAAATGACTGTCCATTTCCACTGGAAGTTTCAAATTAAATGAGGAATGAAATATTCACTTTCTCTGCCAAAGTGCTGTAGAAACAGAAACGCCAGACAATGATGGGTAAAAATGCCTTCAGTTATCTTGCTTAAGTGTATTGGTGAAGCTTTGTTTGGGCATGCACCTATTTTCCTGCTTCCTACTGCCTCTCACTTCCGTATGTCTAAAAATGAGCACGTTCCTGACGCAGAACTGACGTGGATCAATTCGCACTTGTAATCTAGTGACAGAATTCAAACCATTTGGCGGCATGTTGATTTCCAACTTCAAGTGCTATTAAAGCTGACGACCTTTTCAACAAAACAGTGTCCCAAACACACTGATTGTATTTTAGTGGCTATTGAGCGTGTTTTGCCTGGAGCGAGCTGAGAAAAAATGCCGTTGCCTTCTCAGCTGGAGACACAATCAATTCCTGCTCTCATTATATGGTTATGTGAGTGCGCAGTGATAAAAATGAGGCAGTGATTCCAGAACAGGAGGGAAAGAGAAAGAGAATAGTGCGACTAAAAGCAAGTAAGGACAAAAAAGAGGAAGATGATATGAAAGAGGCTACAGGGAAGAAAACCTTAAAGAGAGCAAGGAGACTGTATATGTGAAACTTAGATGAATAGACGGATCTGTCACAGAATCTAAGGGAGAATGAGAGAAGCAATGGTACAAAGGAATGGAAAGCTCAATGCCGATGCATGTCTGAAGATCATAGAAAAAGAGTGCGATACAAAGCTTCCCTGATCAAAACTGGAGCAGGAGTTAATGAAAACTTCCAGCATGACAGCAAATCACAGTCCCTCACCTTAGCTAAGACCTCGATTTGTCTGATCCACAGATAACGTTACCTACTAAAAGTGCTTAGGGCCAGACTGTATTGTACTCAGCTAAGTGTTCACTGATCAAATTTCAGTGCGTGTGTGAGGTCTTTTCCAGGATCTATAGTACCTGCTGTCTTTAGCAGTGAGGGTGATTTCTATTAATCTAGCACACGTGCCCGTTTGCAACCTTGCATGTCTATTAAACAACTGTCATGTGCTGAACTCTGAGCAGTGTGTGTGGTCGAACTGGGGCAGCAACTGTAAAGAAGGAAAGGTTTGTACTTGTTAACCAGCTGAAAACCTCCAAAAAACGAGCATGCCTCTCTAACCACGAGGAACACCACTGACAAGCTGAGTGGGTGTGGTGCATGTTCGCCTCTGGTCACGATGCTGTAAACCTCATTTTGTCTCGTTTACTGAGTGGAACAGTCGGTTTTGTTATTAGCTATGGTTCCAACCTATTAACCACTTATTTGAGTTAAAAAAATAATCTTGTCATCTCCATTGCTGTTTCTAAAAAATATAATTGTTTTTAGTGGTTTCAACATGTTGGAAAGTGATGTAACATCAATACTGATTCATAAGTACATGTCTACCTGACCACAAGCACAGAATGAGTACAAAATGATGACATAGCTGTTGCTGTCGTTTGAATCCAGATTTTTAGTACTGATCTCCAGCATCTTATTAGTCACTATGGAAGACTAAAAGAAGAGAAAGAATGGGAGCAGAGGGCAGTCATGAGACAAAAAATGTGACTGTGGTCCCGTTTATTGTGCCAAAGTGCTCCAACCCATTTGACATTTATTCTGTTTCTTTACTCTATGAATGATTTTATTAAAAGTTTGTTAAGAAATTGAAAAGGATTTGTTGGTTTACGGACTGCAGACCTTAATCATAAACATCATCTGTGCTCGGTTTGCTAATATCGATTTGCACTGTTAGACAAGTTCAAATGAATTCAACAAATATTTTCACCCATGACGCACCTCTAAAGCAGCATTAAAGACATTAAAACTGTTGTACTTAAAGAGTAATTTTTGATAATTGAGGAAATGTGGTGTTATTCTTACTTATGAGGGCTGAGTCTTGTTTACACTGTACTTAGCTTCAGTACATTCAATTACACTGCAGTCAAAATTGTGGTTGGTCACTCTCCTGACACTAGATTTTATGTGTGAAAGGGTGCAAATATAATATATAATAGCATGCGTAACTTAACTGATTCTAATTTGTACAGGTGGGAAAACTAATCCAGTTCACGGTTTTTTCACAGTTTTTTGCAATGTTCAAACTTTCCTTTGTCATTCCACTTTGTACACATAACTTTTATGGATTGGAATGTTGATTTCTTTAACTGTGTAGTTTAAGATAAGATAAGATAAGATAATCCTTTATTAATAGTCCCACAATGGGGAAATTTTGTTGAGTTAATACCAATATCTGGTCTAAATTCACATGAATAGCTATACATTGGAAATATGTTTAATAGAAAAAAAAAAATGCTGGTGTGTTGAATACTTATTTCTCCAACTGGATCTGGAGAGAACCAGTAAAAACAAACAGTAATGTCTGCTACATTAAACTAATTTAGTACATATTAGGATGTTTTGCTTTAATAGATATCTCAAATGATTCATTCAAGGTTCATATTTTATAGCTGTAATGGGCAACTTGAAGATGCTGCATTTGTTTTGTAGAGACCTGTTTTATTCAATGAACAATTTATTTCAAGAGGTGAAATGTTTTATCTGACGAGAAATGACTGTTGACTTATAAACAAAATGTCTATTAGTTTTCCATATATGTTTTCCTCTAGTTCTTTTGTAGTGTCAGCGAGAGGTATATTTGATAGCAGACATGTCATGATGCCCCTTGTTTAAACATTTATTAGTGTTAGTAGTGGTGTTCGTGCTATTAATGTTTCACTGCTCTGTCATTATTATTCCTTTAGCTATTATGATTGTTATTATTATTGTATTACTATTTACATTTGGCGTAGTCTGTGTATTTGCAATGTTGTCTTTCTCTTACTTATCCCCCACCCATGAATGCCACGCTTGAGTCAGTTCTGCTCCAGGTTTCTGCCTCTTAAAACAGGTTTTCCTTGCCACAGTGGCCAAGGTGCTGCTCATGGTGGGATCTGGTGAGGTCTCTCTCTCTGTAAATTTAAAGATAAAGTACCGAGTCTAGACCTGCTCTATATGTACAGTGCCTCAAAGATAACTACTGTTGTGAATTGGCGCTATATAAATAAAAATTGACTTGGCGTGCATATATACTTTGCTTCTTTCACTGTCATCATAAGCTTGCTGCCCTTGCCCCTCAGAGATTTAAACTTAACACCCTCCACTAACCAGTTTCTCGGAAACTCACAACAAATATTATCTGTTGAATAACTGGTTAGCATCGTTTGCCTTTGTTATCTCTAATGTGGACATGGCTATCTGACTGTTGTAAGGGTGTTGTGCTGTCAAACATAAGGGGCCTGATATACAGCTCTTTGGCTGAACAAATACTACAGGATATATAAGAACTTTCAGAAAACAGAGTATATAGCTCAATATATCAGCCTACATAGTATCGATTTGTGGTGCCCACTGTGTGTCCATGTTTGTGTGCATAAATATTACAGTTCGAGTGATTCTCTCTTCCTCTGTAGTCAATGGAAGGTGGATGCCCCAAAAAGTTCTGGGAGTGACTATGCCCATGTCCAGTTCTGTTAGGGTTAGCTCATTCATGAAGTGAGCAGCATGGAAAAGGGACAAACATACAACTGAACTGAGCCCACTGCACATGAATAATTAATCTATGAAATACGATATAACCTAACTGCAAAAACAATAACAATAGACACATACACACTTAAGTATGGATGATACACTCTGCCTTCAACCACACCTTATAATCAACTATGTCTGTCTCCAGTCCCTTATGTGAACTGTGCTTTTCCACCACTGTACTAAGACTACAATATAACCTGCAGCTGTACCCATAGTATTGTGGGCAGTCACAGTCAGCTAAAAACCTGATATAAGATGAAACAAATAGGCACACAGGGACAGGATCAGACAGAAACAATGGGAATTGAAGATAGAAATGAAGGGGTGAGTGTCTGTCTCTCTGTGGAGCCTCTTGACCTTTAAAGAGTTTACACACAGACACAGACTGACTTGTTGGAAGCTTATTTGTGTGTTGTTTGAGAAATTAATTTTAGCTATTTTCTCTCAATTTTATATTGGATTTCAATTCTAAAGAGGCTTGAGTTGCTTTGGAGCCTCCGCTCACCGTATCTTGCTGAGCTTCATCTGAATCTTCTTGGAGACCAGTTCCAGCCAATAAGGCTGCGTGAAAGTCCCAGAAGACCCGACGAGCCGCATTCACCCAGGCAACAGCATCCCCTCCTCCTCCCCATTGGGCTGCACCTGAGCTGAAGTTGTGCTCTGAAGCTAAAGAACTGAGCGACAAGATGACAGGAACAAGAATATAGATCTAATTTGTCTGTACAGATAAACTACTATATACAATTCATTCTACCCTGACTAAATCTTTATGAAGATGGTCTGTACAACTACTTGTTTGTAGTACACTGCTATTGGTGAGGTTAAAAATTGTAAATGAGATGACAATTTATTGTCATCTGAATATGAGAGAATTAGAAAAAGGTGTTCATAGTATAAAGGCCAGGTGTACCTTGTCAGCTCCTGGGCTGCTCTGAGGACTCTGGACAGGGCTGGTAGCTGCAGGGCTAACTATTGCCTGTTCAGCGGTAAAGAAGCCATAGACACTGTGGTCCAGTGGCAGCTTGGTTTCAGCACTGCCTGCTGATCAAGGAGACTGAGGGGTCCTTTGGCTGGGCTGAGATACCAGTGCCTCATCCAGACTGCTGTGACTGCTGCTGCACGACTGTAAAGGCGCTCAGAGCTGGGCCTGGCAAACGCATCAGAAAAGAGGTGAGAAGTGGATGCTAACTTGGTGTCTAAAGAAGCAGAGCTTTAGTTTGAAATGCCAGTCTTCTGGCGGGCACTTTCTACCATAGAAAAAATTTATTATGACAATTTCAGGTTTTGGACACACCAAAGGAAGGATTGAAATCTCTACCTCTACAACAGGAGGAGGAACGAACGCAGGTCTGTGGACTTGAAGACATCAGTTTGCTCCTCACGGTCTTGCACACCACCTGTACTGGAGATTTCTTCAGAGGTCTGCCTTAGTCTGGGAAGCTGAAAGAAACGCTGGAACCTCCTCTTCTCCTCCCATTCCCGAACAGATAAGGGTCAGATTCTGGTGGAGGCAAAACCCCTAGCCTCTGTTAGCACTCCAATCCCTCTCCTCTCTCACCCCCATGCTCCTTACCTCATTGGCTTCCCACCTGTCACCCTCGAGCCTTCGACATAGAAGTCATCTGTTTGCCAAGCTCAATGCAGATGGGGTATTTTTTTGTTTCCATACACGACTTGTGGGTTACAGAGGCATTAAATAAACCTGAGGAGGATTTGAGAAAAGCATTTTATAGTTTGGTTTCATGACTCAACCAGTTTCATAACTTTCACAACCATTCAAGAATAATAATTGTATAACGCACTCTATGCTGAGGGGCCAGGGGCAAAAAGTACAACATACTTTGCTGTTGGTAGGTCATAGATCTTCTGACTGATGTGTATGGGTGACATCGGGTTTTGGTTCATTGTGTGTGGCTTTGACGGTGATGTTGTGGTTGGGCTTGAACAGGCAGGCGATGGGCCCTCCAGCACATACAGAGTGTCAGTGTGGCATGGTGCGTCTCTGGAGTGCGTGGTTCGGGTATTTCATTCATCCAGCCTGGAGGAAGACATGACCATTTATGTAATGTACATTACTTTTTCAGGCTGAAAACAATCATGGTTAAGTTTTCAAATAATGATGATGATTCTCTCTGTGAAAAATTCAGTTTCTTATTTGGTTTATGTTTGCACTAAATACATGAAAACAACAGAGATGACAACGATCCAACACTTTGCTTGAAAATGAGGACACTGATATCTGCTCTGGTGTTTGTCACCCATAACATGTCTCTACTGTTGACAGAAAAGGTTACCCTGTCTCTTTCTGTAGTTTCACACTGATGAGAAGGCGATCTTGTATCCACTGTCTTTTCAGAGTCATAATAAACAGTTTGTTGTCATTTGCTTTCTCTGGTAAGTTTTCAAGTTTATCTAGCAATATTGAGAATCCACACCTAACTTCTGCCACTATCTCAAACATAAAGAAAATGTGCTCTAAAATTGCATCTGTGCCTTTATTCACAGCACCCCACAGAAACAGCTGTACATAATGTCTTCAATGTTGTTTACAGTCCTGAAGTGCATGTAATATATTCAACTGTTTTCCATAACTGAAACAAAACCTCACAGGGTGGCATGGTGGTGCTGTGTTAAGTACTGTAAAATAAAATCAAAAGCTGTCGATACATGTGAATGTAACAGTGAGTGGTCATTCGTCTACATGTGTTAGCCCTGTGATAGACTGGTGGTCTATCAACAGTGTACTCCACCTCTCACCCTCACTGAGTGCCAGGGTGGGCTCCAGCTCACCATTACACTGCGGTGGAAGAGTGGCTAGGTAATGGATGGACTGTTGTATGCATAAATTCAGTATTATGTGATTCCATTTAACAGGTCAACAACAAGAGGTGACCTAATAGCCTACTGTAATGCAATGTCCACAGCTCTACTTCTACACTGCCATGTCTAACAAAAGGTGAAACACACAAAAATGGCCCTATAGTCTGTTTTGGACATAAACTGATTTTCATGAAACACTGCAGCCTTAACACAGCCTTAGCACACATAATACCAATACATAGTGTATTGCATAGTATATGTAGGGCAACAGGTTTTGCCTTAAAGATACAATCCAAACTTAATGCCCACAGAGTTGGGACAGGGTGAAATTCTAAAACACTTAAATCAGTTTTTATAAAATATGCCATTATGTAATATCTATGTAGTATTATGTAAGTGATTAATATTTCACTGTTTGATAATTTGTTTGAAATATCAATGCCCTAGAATTTCAAAGACAGAAGTAATTAACCAGACAGAATTTTAAGGAGCTACAGGCTCCTGCAGCGGGACAGAATAAATCCAAGGAAGTCTGAAATTAACCAACAGCGGAGGAAAGATTCACTGACCTTATAGATTTCTGGTTCCTTGATGTCCAACATGGTCACATTCCACAGCTTCCCATGGTGTCTGGAATGTAAAATCACCAGAAGGTTTTGGTCCTGTCAGCCACACAACACCAATGGCTAAAAGGAATCCAAGCCCAATCCCAAGAAGCAGTCCTCCAATGTAATTGGGAAGAGGTAATACAAAATACCCATAGACCAGTAAAGTGAGGATGATGAGAGTATAGTGTGGAACACTAGGTACCAACTCAATACTTTCAGATTCATCCTCACTGCATGGTTCAGTACTACCACTTAGTGGCACTTTAGTTTGACTCCCAGTTCCAGTATCATCAGTCCTATCACCACCATCACCTTCCGTGTCAGTACACGTTTCAAAGTCCTCGCTGTAAAGGATGCAAAAGTCTTCATCCTCCTGTTTAGCAAGAGCAGACATAGAGCACTTGTCCAGTGACATTGAAAGTGAGGATGATTTGTTGGGGCTCTTAGTGTCAACAGTGGAGGGAACTGGAGATTCAGTTGGACCAGAGGACCCGCTGTTGGGGCTCTCTGCCTCCCAGTCCCCTCCTTCTTCCTCCTTAATGCAGTAATTGTTGTTGCTCTCCAGGTGACCATTGAAAGAAGCAATGCTGGAGAGTTCTGAGGCACTGACAGAGAGGGCCTTCGGCCGGTAAATGCTGCTGCCAACTATGTTGCCACTCTTTTCGTCCATGATCTTACTCAGCAGTTGGAGTGGTTCGGAGATGACTTCAGAGAGACGACGCTTAGTGTCTTCAATTCGTGCCTCGACGTCTGAGACTTTGAAGAAGCTACGGTTATCTGGTGAAGTTAACGGAGATGAAGGGGCAGTTTTAGAGTCACCAGCTGACGACATGGTAGCAGACGGCATCCGGGACTGTGTGAACTGCTTGAAGAGTTGCAGGTTAAGGCGGGATTCTGGAAGACGGTAGGGTGTGGAAGAGGAGGGTGAGTCCTGGGATGTATCTGAAGATAAGGATTTCACAAGAGTCTTCATGAGATGCCTATGCCTTACTGATGGAGCAGGAATAGAAGAGACCCCGTCACGAGATTCCACGTCAGAGGAAAGAGACTTCACCAGACTTAGAAAGGGTTTGTCACTGGAGGGAAAGCTCAAAGATTTAGTAGGGGAACCTTTCTGCTCAGCAATACGCAGTGATGGAGTCTGTGTGAGAGAACTATTAGTGTGATGTCTAGAAACGGGAGAAAGCCTGGATGATGCAGGAATGACAGCAACCTCGGCTGCAGAGTCGGATGGCGCCCCCTCAAACATCTCCTCACTTGCTTCTAAGGCTGTCACAATATTTGAGTCATCTTGAGTGGGTGAGGTAGTGGAGACAGTTGTAGTATACAGCTCTTCTTCCTCCTCCTCTTCCTCCTTCCCAAAAGCTGAGAAGTGGATGGTGATGGTCTCCTTTGACAGCGATCGCTGCACATGGAGCTTGGGGGCCACGGCAGGTGGCTGTTTGTCTGTGGAGTGAGCGCTCTCTGCATGGCTGGGATGCTGGCTGGTCATTGCAGTACTCGCACTGAGTCGCAGTCTGCAAAGAAGGACAAGAGATTACACTAAATTAGTGCTGAAACAAGTCAACTGACTGAAAAATATTAATTGCTGGGTTTTGGACTGTTGGTTGGACAAGACGACATCTTATATTGGACATTTTATAGACAAAGCTATTAATCAATACATGTATTAATTGTCCGAGATCAACATTGACTGTAGTCTCCTACAACTCTGAAGCCTTATGTTCTTCATGGTGTGAAAAACATTATTAGTCGAAGATACTACAAAGGTTATTGTTGTATAGAAAAAATGTGATGGACTGTGGACTGTGATGGACTAAATTTGAATGAAAAGGTAGCAAATAAGCTGAAAAAAGTGTACTGTCCCCAAGTAGTAGAGTACAGAGAATTTGGCATTCTGACTTGGAAAAATTACAAACGAGAGGAGATCCATTCATCCATTACATATACCACTTATCCGTTAAGGGTCGCCGGGGGGGGGGGGGGGGGGCTGACATCCCAGCTGACATTGGGCGAGAGGCAGGGTACACCCTGTACGGATCTCCAGTCCATCACAGGGCCAACACATATAGACAAACAATCAGTCACACTCACATTCACACCTACGGGCAATTAACCTAAGCTGCATGTCTTTGGACTGTGGGAGGAAGCCGGAGTACCCGGAGAGAACCCACGCAGGCAGGTACAAGATACGATAGGTACGCGAACCAGGGACAAGACAAGCCTTGATGTCAATACATTTTTGAGTCACTAAACATCTATCTATTCCCAGACAAAAGTGTGTGGGTGCTCACCTGCAGTGTTATATCGCTCAACCAGTTTGGTTGCATCAGGGTTCATTCTGGCAGTAGTAGCCAGGCATCTTAAATCACCATGGACCCTGACAAACACACACCTAGTGATTAGAGTCCCCAGTCCCACTCACCACCTGCTGATATTCTTGTAAATACCCATCATAAACTACACCCAAATATTCAGAAAAATCAAAGAGCCTGATGTGGAACATTCAAAAACACAGCTTGGCTAAAATGAGAATCAAGACTAACGAGACGTAACAAATATGCAGCTGCCTTGTGAAAACAAACTACATACCTGTCATCACTGACATTTGGACAGGACTTTAGACTGGTAATGAGAATACAGCATGAGTAGTTGCAAGCGCTAGCTCTTGCATAGTAGATTGTGAATACTTAAATCACATAAAACAGACTTGTCCTGTGACTGTGAGTGCTATTCTAAACCTTTGCCAACAAGCATTCAGCAACTGCCACAATATTCCCACAGTCTTGACGTATATCACTTAATTATAGTGTGGTATATATCAAAACCTGTACTGCAACACAGGCTCCGATGGTGTATGTCCAGAGATAACAGACAGCCAAAGTCCAGATCATTTACTGAGGTTGAAATGATGTAACATTGCATAATGACGCAGATTGTTGGGTGCCAAAACAAGATGCCTGAAATACAATGGGTGATTAACTAACCACAATATCAGGTGTATTTGTATAGGACACAGAAAAGGACTCAACTTTATAATGGTGACATTAATAAAGTAACCAGGGAAACAGGGTGATGGACAAATATACATATTCAAAGTAGAACATGGTGTCAATTCGGCTTTGAAATTTTATTAGAGGTTAAGATTCAAGCCATTTATTAGGCAATTACACTCAGAGTTTATTCTACATGTTTATAGTAGGGATGCACCGATACCACATTTTTTCAATCCAATTACAAGTACTTACATTTGAGTACTTGCCGATACCGAGTACCAATATGAGTACCATTACACTTCATACATATACTTGAAAACGCGTTTTATTTTCATCAGATATTGTTTCATTCTCTGGCTGTAAGAAATTGCTGTGACTGACCCTAACCCTCTTTGAACTTGGCGTCGTGTTGGTTTTTTATATGTTTTATCAGATTGCTTGTGTTGAAAGTTCTCGCTTTCGTCCCTCCTCTTGACAACTTTGCAGAGCATAATTTGCAGTCCGCTTTATTTTTGTCACCATCATCCACTTTGAAATACGTCCACACCGCCGACATTGCTCCTCCTTGCTCTCAATTAGCACCTGACCGCCCAACTGAACGTCACACTGCCGTAAAGTGGTATCGGGTGCTGTGGTATCGGGACACTTTTATGAATACGAGTATGAGTATCGGACAGATACCCGACGCTGGTATCGGTATCGGTGCATCCCTAGTTTATGGCTAGGTCACTAGTGTAACGGCTTTATATCTTTATGCCACCATGCAAATTTAGAACCAAACCATAATGATCTTGTAGAAACAAACACCCTTCAGTGAGGAGTGCAGCTACTGTTAGGGTTAAGTGAAAAAGATCAGTTTAGCCCAAGTAACACAACTTCACTAATGTTGATGCTGTAAACAAAAAGAAAAGCCTTGGAAAAGCCCACATCTCAGTATATAGGTGCATAACATTTTGATGACACATGAATGCTATGTGCTACTAAGCTGCCCAGGGTAATGCAGAACAATGTGCTTATGATAAAAAGAAATTCATTCTTCAGCTGTACTTTTCCTTAACTACATACCACACCATTCCTAACACACACAATTAATGTTTGTTGTATTAAATGTCAAAACATTGTTTGGTAAAATTAAGCCTGAACATATCTGGCGACACAACATGATCAAACCATCATCTCTTTTTGTATCTATGTGAAATCCTCTAAAGATGAAAATAGAATTATGGTCATGTCTTGTTGACATTTGGCAGTGGTGTCCTTGTGCCTTGTCTGGACACGAGAGGTGGCATGAGGTCACAAAGGCTCACTGGTATACAGATTCAACTTGGCCACTCATTGTCACATGGGTCATGAGTGAGCAAAAGCCAGCCAGGCAGTCTGCCAGCCACCTCTGTTCCTAGCTAGCCAGCCTTCGGTCAGCAGCAACACAATGAGGCCATTCTATTGGATTGCCAGTAGAACATGCATTTCATTTTAACATACAAAACTCAAAAGGACCCTAGCAGTATTTGCCAACAGTACAGCAGGATTAGTGATAAGCTGGGGAAGTATGTATGTGTGTGTGTGTGGTCTGAAAGCCGATTCCACCTCCAAATTTAACACTATGGAAATGGAACAAACAGTGCAAAAGACTGGGCATGGCTGTCCTTAAGTGTGTTTACGTACACAGTGACAATGAAGTTCCCTGTTTGCCATGTGTCCTGGAGCTTTTCCCTGAGCCAATGAACAGACTAAGAGGACGGTGCAGAATGATATCCTGCCATTGATGCTGATGAAGCTAATTACAGAAGCAAGCCAGCCTCATTAACCCTCTTCTTTTGCTCTTATTAGGGATGTGTTCACAGTTCTCTTCTGCTGTCTCAAGCAGCACACACTGGTAATGAGAAGAGACTCAAGAGTCATTACATATACTGAAAGATGTCCATGCAAATGAAAGTGAGTAGCTATACATGGTGTCAAGTGTTGAGCTGTTCAATGTATTGTTCAAATGAACTGGAGAACAACTTGCTGGTGATGTAAGATGACAGCGGTTGCAATTACAAGCTGTCATTTAATATAAAATCTATTTTGACACAGTGACATCACATAAAGAAAAATGTGGAGGAGCATAAAATAGATTCATCCAGTTTCAGAAGAGCAAAGTTACATTTCTAAATTTAATATTTCATGCAAGCCTTAATGAAATGTGTATGGTATTTTAAAGCAATGTCTCCGCAGTGAAACGTAATTAGAGGTAAAACCAAGGTGCAAATTTAAAGAGAAAGAAGGGTATTCTAAAAACATATGCATGAAAAGGTACTCTGTGCTACAACTGTGGTATTATACAAGGAAAATATTAACAAACTCAGAGCAACAAATCAAGCCGATGTGAATATACAGCTAAAATTCATGCTAGTAACAGAAGAGGAGAAAATAAAGCTTAAATTAATGTAGCATTCTTATTAGTGATGGTGTTAATATCACCATGTCAATAACTAAAAACTAAATCGTGTAGACTATAGCTTGTGGGTTACAACCTTTACCATCAAGGCCAGGATCTGAAACATTAGTCCCACTTGGCTTCCAGAGTGATGGTTGTACTACTGAGTTGCTTTGAGAGCAGACTGACCTCTACTCTGCTGACCCTTGCTCTCTCAGTATCGTTTTCCAAGCTATAGTCCAGTCAACAAAACAAGTTTCATAATGTACACAGAGGCCTATTACTTATTAGTCTAACAATATCTGCAGTGTGAACGGTCTTGTAATTCCTTCCAGTATCTTGTTAAAAATAAATATTCAAACTGCAGAGGAGTTTAAGAGAGGGCACAGACATCTGGCCTGAGCACTATTCAACGTAGTGTAGTGCTATGAAAGAAAGGCCAGATATGCTAACTAACATGCCTTAATTTCAAGAGTAGTCTGAGGAAATGTTAGGTGTTGTGCTATTTGTGATGTAATACTGATTAATTATTTAACATAAATTATTGATGGCGATCAGTGTAGCCAACAAGACATGTTGGCTTATTAGAGAGTAGTGCAACTGCCTCTTGCTCCTGAATCTCTACTTGAGTTCACAGGTTTACAAACATTTTCCATGGATTTTATGATGTCAGAATAAGAAATGTAGGAAATCCCTAACTGAAGCAGAAGTAGTTCAATGTAGACAGATGAGTAAAAGTGGGTCCAGCAAAAGAGGAAACAGGAATTAACAAAATTTATCAAGTTAAACAGGATACTTAAACCATTATAGACCGATGGTATAACACTGGATGTGCATACATGGGAGGATGCCTCTTTTATTAACTTACATTTTTTGGAATAAATATTACCAAGATGTTTGAGAAACTTTGGATTCCTTAAATAACCACAGTTCTTAAAATCGCATGACTCTGTGTTCCACAGTGGGACCACCCACTTCATGACCTCATGTCACACTTTGTCAGCCAGTGTGGAACCACGGATGTGACTATCAGGAAGGAAAGAAAGCCTCCCTCATACCCTGTCATGTGTGATTCACACACTTTACCTCTTCCTTAGAGCACATTAATCGAGAGAGTAGCCTGGTAAGACATTAACTCATGCTTCTCATAGAACCATAATTACGTTAGTTATCTGCACTTATTTTGTGACTAAAAATTGGAAACGCTGACTCCTGAATTCACTACTATACAAGAAAACCCTAATCAACAGAAGTCCTACTAACCACTGGGAGAGCCAAATGAGAGGTTGTGACTCTGAAAACAACACATTTCTACAAAGATGATTGCTTAAGACACCTGTTCTAGCAGCACTGACCAAGGAAACACATCCAAACAACCAAGGCTTGATTTTAAACCCAAGAATTCTTCTGCATAGTAACCCTGGCAGAACTAAACCGACTGATCGTTGTCGAAGACATGCAACCTATGTCAACAGTTGAGTCAGTTGCCTTCACACAACTGATTAGCAAATGCCAGTAACAACAAAAAATGTGGGCCTCCATGCAGTAAGATGTTTTCCAGCTAGCTGGAAAAAGAGGAGATGCTAAGAAGAATAAGATGGACTAACAGAAAATTAATGTAGCTATATATGCATTAATAAAATATTTTAAGCAGACCCTAATAACTAATTACTTTTTATGCAGTAACTGTTACTTCTGAAAGAAGTAAATAGTAACTGCATCTAATTACTAATTTTCAGTAACTGTTCACAACACTGTAGAATGCACTCTTTAAAATTTCATACTAAATTTAGTGATCAATTATTTTAGAAAAAGTAAAATGTTTCAAGCCTAAATTGAGCAATGTAGAGGGTAAGAAGTTTCTTAATGACAAGTTTCTCAATGGGATATTTTGCCCATGACATAAACAACGTCACTTTTCCTAAACCCCTTATTTCTTTCTAACTAAATGCACTCTAAATGACCTGACCGACTAGCTGAGAACTTAGAGCCAGTAAGGAAACAAATATCAGTTATAATAAACAGAACTGTTAAGGAAATTGCTGCTATGTGATTACAGAAAAAGACTGGTTACCTGGGGAGCAGCACTAGCCTTTACAGTCTACCATACTAGACAATAATCACATATATTGTTTCTATTTTCCAGAGAGTAAAAGTGTGTCTGCAAAGAGACTGGAAAGCTGTTTTCATAAGCAGATATAAGCATGAATTAGCATGAAGTCTCCCAGCATTAGTGTCTCTATCATCTGAGTGCATGTGGGCCTTAAATATCAGGAGAACTGCCTGTTTCCGGAGTCTGCTGATCAGGAACTGCATCACGGGGGTATTTTTGCAAGTCATCCTGCCTGTTGCTTTTTGCCAATACACCACCACATGCCAACCTCCTAGGAGCATCTCAAATGTCATACACTACTGATTCTGATGACATCAGTGGCATTAAGAGGATGCTTGCTAAGAGAGAGAGAGAAAAACTACGCGAGAAAAAGACTGTAAAAAACGATTTGTAAACATGCTTCAAACATTCCCCTATGGAAGATATAATGAAATCCCAGACCACTATACCTTATCCAGGTTGCCTAGGAAGGCATTAGAGGAAGTTTATTTGCAGTAGTAATGGCTTTCCCTGCACTTACACTGACAGTTTGCCTAATGACTTGTGTCTCACAGCCAAGTGCTCACATTAATGCCCCAGCCAACACTGTAGCTACAGCAGCTAACAGTTAACAGCACCATAGGTGATAACAATTTACAGATTCCTAGTAGCTGCACAGGGACTGTATGCCCCATTGTTATTACACAGTAAACACTGAGGTGGGGGAAATGAAAGCTTCTCGTGATTGAACACACTTCTGGAGAAAAGCCTGTGCCAACTTTCTCTCATTATGGTTACACTCTGGGGCCCCTCGTGTGCTTAACCTGGATGATAAATATAGAAAAGTAAAAATAATCTTCACTTATGTGGATGAACATCTGATGTGTAAAATGCTGTCATGTTTCTTATGCTTCACACTCCCTTTGTCTCTCTCTGTCCTTTGTTACTATAGTAATATAAACAAAGTAGACAGGTAAAGAGAGTAATATGGTGGTGCTCAATGTGGCTAAGTGAATTAGAGGAGGCAAAGGTGTGTGAGAGCCTGTTTGTGTGAGAGTGTGTGTGTGACTAAGAGGCCATAAATGCATTTCACAGAATCCTTTCAGATTTCAGGTTCTGGAGACAAATAAACAATAGCAGCCCAACAGCACTGAGACTGTTCTCAAGAATGCTGACTAACTGGTGAGACAGGCAGGACTGAAATGTTAGGCCGTGAGATCATTATGGGTATCAACTGTCTCCTTCCTCTGCCAACTAGAGCACACTTTGCCACTCAAACAAGATAAACATAGTGAACTTACAAAATATTATTGCTTATGGAAGGTCACCACCAGGTACCATTTTTAATCTGTACAGCAAGAGTGCTGTGCTCAGGCTTTGCTCAGGCCTTTCTTATTATGACTGCTGCCTTGAATTTGAATTTTACAGTTGCAAATGTATGAATGAGTCTCATGACACTCAGACTCATTAAAACTAATAAACCAAAGTGCAGCATATAATTTAAAAAAATATGACGTCTATAAAAATATCCAATCCTTCCTGAATTACTTAGAAATACAAGGTTGTGTCCCATGACAGTATTTTAACAGACAACATCAGCTGCCTCACACTGAGACAAAACATGAGGGAAAAAACAATGGCAATAACAGACAATAAACTCAGGTGACTTACATAAAACCAGATTTGAATAGAAAACTAAAAGATATTGTCCAAAAAGTTGGTCTATTGTTTTCAGTGTGAATTCATTATAAACACACAACAACAAACAATGGCTACATCACATTCATCATTACGGTGTTATGTGCATATGCCTGATTATAAAGTTTGCACTTGTTAACGGCTGTCTATACTCAAAGTTGCTGAAACTCCTTTCTCTAATATTCATCTTGTTTCAATGTCAAAGTTCAAGATAAAATATGTAGGACTGTACATCGGGTTTATTTTCTTTATTGATTAATGTATCAATTAATTTCTTAATTAACCATTTTGTCTATAAAAAGAGAATGATATGAAAATGCTCAATATAATTTACCAAATCAAGGAGTCCAAGAGGGACATGTTAAATTTCTTGTAACAGAGCTGTTTGAGTAGTTCAAATAGTCATCACAGTGGTTGGATTGCTCAGTTATTGCCTGCAATGGCTCAGCTGTCACGGATCACAACAGTGAGAACCTGCTGGCTCGTGGAGAGCATGTGACAGAGCTTCCACCGAGACTAGGAAGTAAAAAATAAACTTGTATTAAGAAACAGATAAAGAGGGAGAAAGACAGAGAGAGACTGTAACAGAAGGCTTTCATAGCACTGTGACCCCTTTTTTTACACAACCACAACTACCCAGACAATACACTACAACTTGCTTTTACTTAGAAAGAGAATAAAGAGGCCTTGTGTTTCTGAATGCAGTTAATACGCTGTAAAGTGACCATGTCAGTTCACCGACCCACAAGTTGTTTGTGTTAAATAATGCACTCCTCACTTAACTGCTTAACCTCGTCAACAAGCCCTCATTATATTTGGATGAGCTCCTTGGCTGCAGTGGTGACAAAACTGTGACATGAATCAGGCAGGGAAATCTGCCCGTTTGCTCCAGTTACAGAAACAGACTCAGTCAGCCTAAACACCGGCTCCCACAAGAGACACACGTGTTTTATCAATTTTAAACTGATGAATTTTGATGGTTCTTTTTAACAGCGCTCTAACTAGTTTTCAAAGCAAACCTTTTATTTAATTTAGGTTCCTTTTTTCTTATTATAAAGTATAAAGTACACTATTAGCCTCCCTTCAGTTACTATCAAGTAACCTTGCAGCAGCTAATCACATGTGCAGTGCATCCCATTAAAAACAAGGCACTAGATACAGAAACAAAGAAGAGTTAAGATCTCTGTTTTTATTGAGCATGAGAGGTCATGCATGTAATCATGTTTTGCAGATAGGCTATCAAGACGAGCCAGAGCTCGTTTCATAAGGCCTTGACCTAGTGTTGTTTTAGTTCTGGTTTATATTTCTGAGGAAATTGGTGGAATAGTACAGACAGTCAGACAGCTACACAAGTGCCAGTCAAACAAAGCCTTCTAACCAACATGAGAACACACAAATAGCACAATAAACCAAGCCACGGCAGCGGGATGAATGATACAGGCCTTTGGGGCAGCCATCTGCCCAGCTGGCCACATCTGGTCAAACCCCAGAGACCAACTTCCTACTTTGCTTCCACAAAGACTCTTCTGTTTCCATAGTTCCCAGTCCTTGCCAAATGTCAACATACAACATTCATTAATTTCCACAAATACAGAATGAAAAACAGACAATGACATAAACCACCACTGTTTACTGTATGTGATGTGTGTTCTTTGTGTAACTGGAACTGTGGCTTTTTCTCTTTTCTGATGACATTAACCACATCTGTAACTAGCAGCCTTATCTTTGGGGAGTAATTAAATTTTTCATGACACTCAACAGAGTTCCACAACAGAAGGCCTCTGAGACATATATGAGCCATCAAACACCGAGGAGAAGCTACTTCGCAAGGTCATAAAGGATTAAACAAAATGTAAGAATTACAGATTACAGACAGAGCTGCACATTTAATCAATAATTACGTTTTAAAAAACTAATGATTTTTTAGAGAATGAAAGATTTCATTTACAAAATCTGATGAAACGAAAATAAAATGTAAAATGTTGTTTAATTTTTAAAGTGTATCTCTCAAAATAATCAGGATTCTTAATTCCCACAATAAATGTGCATTCCTGACCAACAATAAGTCAAACAGCAACTTAGCTAAAAGTCTGGAATGCAATAATTGGACATGTATTGTTACTAGTGCTGGACAAAGCGAAAGGAATTGGGGAAAGTATTTCTCAGCCAAACTGTAATGACAAAAGCCTACATTGTTATCCAGTGTGAGAGCAGCTCATGGGGGACTGAAATGGTCTGTGTTATATCATTGTATTCCAGACAAATCTGCGGATCATGGTGAACAACTGCTTGAAATTCAAAAGGAATGGCTTTAATCTTGTAAAAGACAGCTGCACTATTCCTCAGGGCTCAATTTAAAACAGAAGATGAATGCACTGATGCACAGATATCTCTACTTTTTTCCCAGCATTTTTTGCTCTCACACAAAATGCTGCATGTGCAGTTCTGTGAATGTCTCTGTTTCAAATGAGAAACTCTGAAGTAATATTTATAGACAGGCTATATTTATGAATCTTCCCACCTCCCACCTCGTCTCTTCTGGTAACAAGTGATTATTATGACAGCAGTGAGGTGAATGGTGCTGTCAGCGCACAATGGAGACAGCACCTGAAACAGGCCTGTAATTGATGCTGGCTGGCAGGCGGACACATTCTCCGATGTCTCAGTAATGGTCTTTATTTCAGCGGTTGGACAGGTGAAGGAGCAGCATGTTTGGTGGCACCTGCATGAATGAGGACTGAGCTCAGGAGAGAGAAAGCTCAGCTACATAACAAAAGTCTTACATTTTTCTTCAACTTTGACTGGTAGATCCTATTAGAGTTGTATACCAGCAACACAAATATACATATATCTTGATTTTGTATTTGTTACACTGCTCTGTGGCACTTGCAGTATCCTATTGATTACAATCATCTATAGAGATCTACAGAGAGGTCTATAGAAAATCAACAAAGACACACCCCTACGTGGAATTCTGGAAAGATCACATGGCCAACAAAGCCCTGGACGTTGCTCTGATAAAACCCAAGTTGCCTCCACAAGCACACACTCATGTGACAATAGGTTGGGCTTAATACCGTTGCATTGTTGTAAAGACTGCTAACTATGTCAAGCTAGTGTTCATGGACAAAGACATTCACCTATCTATCCTTTCCATCATTTCAACAAAAACAAAAACAAAAAAAACAAAAACAAAAACAAAGGCTGAATTCTCTTAATCAAATAGATCTGTACACATGTAGATTAGGAGTCTTGCCCAAGTTAGCGTGACAAGATGGTTGAACAAGCAGTGAGCAAAAAAGCAAGGCACTAACCACCCTTTATTAAGCAAATCAAAAAGCCATGTTAGCTATAAAGCTAGAGTTAAACTTTGAGTTAGGAACCTGACAACTATGACATGTTGAAGAGCCAAAAGTCAATAGAGTAGCATATGACAAAAGGCAAACTTAAGTAGAGATGCCTAAACGTTCCTGATCTTATAGGACTGGGTCAGAGGGAAAAAGTGGTGGAAAAATTATGTAACATTATTGAGCCATATTTCATAAGCCTTCTTTTTTTTTTATCAAGTAGCCAAATGGTCTCCCAGAGTAAACTGAAATGTAAGTGTAATATAAGAGGCCATTGTACTGCATTGTAATGGGCCATTGTGAAGTGAGGATATCAATTTCAGAAAAGGTATGACCATGGTAGTGCAACTATCATGTTAATTCCAATAATATGTCCTCAGGAGGGCTATACAGGTAGCAAACGTCCTATTATGATTGACTATTTTTATTATTTTATTCTATTTTTACATTTTTTCTTGATAAAAAATATATTACACTATCTGCCTCTCAGCTGGTCTGAGCTATCACTCAGCCTTGACCAGAACAAGACATTTTTGACTGTATAAAAATAGGTTAGACCTGGCTGGAAAATGAGTCAAAGCTATGAACAGGTGTACAATCAACAGGGGTGTCGGCCGAATCATACGCAAAGAGAGATAAGCAGCACAAGTTCCTTGTTCCAGAGTGAAAGATGAATATGACACATTCCATTTCAGGAAAACAGCACAGGTGAAAAGATAAAAAGCACTGCCACTACCTGTTTTACTGCATTGCAAAAAGCGCAGACAGAAATGTTTGACTTTCAAAGCAATGACAAAGCAAACACTGCATCCTAAACTCCAACTAGTTGGTTTGTGATCAGTCAGTGACAGATTAGGCATTGCAAGCGATGCAAAAGGTGAAATCCATTCAGATTCTTAACTGTTAACATTCAGCACGGGCCCAAGCTTACATTTATTTTTAACATATTTTCACAGACAGGAAATGAAGGCCTGATCCTCTCCAAATCATTTCGATATGCTGCCGGCTGTACTGCTGAAGTGTGACATCTCCCTTCACCACACCTGCTGCTCAAACCCTAAACCCCCCTCTCCCACAGGTGTTAGAATCCTGTTTTTTGCTTTTCCCTTCTCTAACAAAATGACACATCCCTCTCTCACTCACCCTTTCTAACATGGCAGCTATGCACACAGTGCACTGTTGCAGTGTCTTATCTGTGACAGATGTCTAGTAAACCTGATCTTTATCCTTTAATATAATCAAAAAACGATACAATTATGCTACTCACAAGTCTTGTCTGTTTGGCCAAATCCTACCAGTGAACTCAATTTTGATGAATTAAGCAACAAATGCATAACACAATTAATACATTAAAAAAACACATAAAGAGCTGTAAAATTATATCAGAGTGGCATATTTTGGATATTTTTTCTCATTTCCTACTTGTACATCACTATGCATCAACCCTTTTTGGAGTTGTAATAATCACAATCTAACCATGATATTGTAAATATATATATATTTTTAAAAGTAAGCCTAAAATATATTTTAAAAACTGTCAAACAATTGTTAATGTGAAAGAATATCCGTACTGTATGTGCAATGAGTGATAGTAGTACTTTCTAGAGACCAAAAATCCACTCATTTATTTGGTGCTGATTGTAATGAATATGTCATCCAGTGAAATGGCTTTTTAATGTGTTTGCAGTCATATGCTCTAGTCATTTCTTACTTATAGGTCTCAGTAGTCCATTCAAGATTAGCAGTTTGGATGTATGTATGGCAAATATGGCAAAAAATAATAAAAACATAAAATAATCAAACTGATGTTTAAAACAATGAAGTGTTCTAGTTTTATGTGCTACATAAGACCAAACTTTTCATATATGAAAAACCAAATACACTATATCTGATTTTGTCAGTATTTAATTATATCTTGCAAGGAATCATTAATTAATAGAGAAATTTGCTAAACAGTAACATTACATTACAGTCTATGTGGTGAGTGTATCAGCCAACTTACACATTAGACTATAATGTTGTTGCACTTTTGTCTGTCTGAACATCTACAGTAGACAGACCTACAGACCTAAACGCCTTTCTCTGAAAATCAAACAAAAAAATGTAACACTGTACAATCTAATTAAGTCCTGTCTCTTTGATACTCACAGCTTCTTAGTTCTAACCACTGTGCAAGGATTTTAAAATACAATTTATTTCTAAAAATAAGTAGTCTAAAAACTATGATTTTAACTTTACACATGACTGTAGTAACCTATGTTTTATGCAACAAAACATTATTTCAAACAAAAATGTAAAGCCTATCATAAGACTCTGAGATAAGATTACAGTGGAAGTACTGTAGGAGTCAAGACCGTAATAGTGTGACATCATACCCATCACCTGTTAATGATCATGTGATATATTTTTTAAGAATGAGGAAAGAGACTAAAGAAATCTCAAGCTTTGTAGTTTTGTCCCTTATAACACTAGTGTGACATGTTGAAAATTCCTTGGGAGATGCTGCACTCCAACCAGTGCACATATTCAGTGCTTCTCTATGTAAGAGCAACAGCTCCATGTCAAAGAGTGAAAACTGAAAGAAAAAAAAAGAGTGACACCACTGTCTCTCGGTAAACTGGTCAAACAGGAGGCCATTATGCACAGCAAGTTACTTACAATTTAAAATATACCTTGAGGCCACTGTGCAAAAGAAACCTGTAAAACACCTTGCTGCTATCTAATTTAACCATGCACACATCTGGGCCTTCACTCCTAGGCCCAGGGTGTGTGTGTGTGTGTGTGTGTGTGTGTGTGTGTGTGTGTGTGTGTTTGAGGTGCTTCTAAAAGCTGTAAGACAGTCAAGGGGCAAGGTTTCTTGAGAGAGCTTATTACAATTTCAGTTGCTTGGACCTGCATCACTGCAGGTGATTGACAAAGATGGCAAACCTGCCGTCGGTAGTTTTGATTCACATGTGATAAGACAAACACAACACACTTTGTAATCTGCTACATCTCTCCTGGTTTCTTGAGATGAGGAATATAATTTCCTTTGATCCCTGAGAGCATTTTTCTTCAGCAATTCTGTGTAGCTATGCTTGTCCCTCCCCTCTCCTCTCTCTCATCTCTCTCCTCTCTCTCTTTCTCTGTCTATCTGGACTTTGCCTTTCCTAAGGTCATTTGTAGCTCAGGAAACGGATCAATAATGAGTTCAAATTTACTGGCAAAGTGCTTACCTTGTATCCTCAGTGCCATTCAATCCAGCCTGGGACTTGCATCTACCTACTGAAGAGTCAAGTTTCACATGTCCATGGTGCTCAAGGGGCTTCTGAGGAACACACCATCAGGAAGAGAAATGCCAAGTCATTACAGATGTACATACTCAAACATACTGACGAACAATATAAAGGGAGTGTATTTGCTTTTTGGTGATAAAGTAGTTACACTAGTAGTCTTTGTGTACAATGATCGACTGTGACCTAATATTATGACAAACAACAAAAAGCTTTTCCAGTAGTAGTTAACATACGGGTGTTGTTGTTGTAAGGAGTTACATCGGCTAATAAGCATGCTCACATTTTCTAAACTAAACATGTCAACCTTAAAGAGCAACAACGACTAATGAAATCAGCCTGTCTTGTGATGCAGTAAGATAGCAAGCTAACAACGTTAACAGAGAAACTTTTTAGCCTTTATCAGCTTAAATATGACTCCATATCGATATAAAAAGACTTGCGGTAAAGAGAAACGTGCTTGCAACAAACTGAATCGCAAATTTGTTGGAAAGACTGTGCTGGACGAGGTCACCTCACCAAACTCACAGACTGTTTCAAAAAGAGACGACAGCTTACCGTGTGAAGGGGACTTCATGTTTGTCTGGATACACCGAACAAAACTGATATTCCAAAGCAAGTCAAAAAGATTTTCCCGACACGAGAACGTATGGTAACGTTTGTATTATCGGTTCCACGTACCAAGTTGTTTTAACGCCTCCTTTACTCGCTCAGTCTGTTGACAACTGACTAACTGGACTCAGTTCCTTAAAGAAAAAACGCTGTAGTCTATCGAGGCCAGAGTAATCGAGACCGAGCAGCAGGATAACTGGCTCGCTGTGTGGTCGGGGCCTGACGATCGATTTTTCGATAGAGCTACTTAACAGTCCTAGAGCAGATGAGGCAGATGTGAGAAGGTAAATAAATTATAACAACGTCGCAAAGTGTTCTCGCTCATAAATACATGAAACAAGAATACAAAAATGTGAAGCAATATTTCCAAATTTGCAGGAGTTCAAATTTTAGCAAGGTCGTCTTTGTTAAATTAATAGCTTAAAACAAACAATAAACAAACATAAATCTAAATGGTTTTCCTGGTTTGATCTTATTATGTGCATATAGGTAAATGTATGTGATACATAGTTTGTCTGTGGAGTAGTAGGGATATTTAGTCTTGCTAAACTATTTACATTAAAGCCTAACGTGATGTTTAAAAACCGTCACAGTAAAATATTGTTGAAACCGATGCAGGAAGGAAAACTTTCAATACATTCTACACTGTGAAGTCAATCCTGTGATTTTAATTGGGGCGTTAATGAGAGTGTTGCCATCTAGTGTTAGTGAATGGTAACTGTTTTCATCAAATGGAGGCTAGTGTAAGCGCGATTTGAGGGAATTAGAGTGAAAGATCTGACGGAAAACATTAGACTTGAAACGTTTTTGATGTTTCAATGATGATGTTTTAATTCAAATATTTTATTTATTAGTCTGCACCTTTTGATGTCACTTTTCTTCATTTTCGACCTTATCATCTAAATTACAGTCAAAAGTTTGGAATTCAATCTTTATCAGTGATGACTGCTGTTCAGCTACCATACAGTTCATACACCATGTTATTATGTCCATAAAGGACGCTGTGTGTTTATGAGTCAGTGCACCTGTCACATAACTCAAGTTTAGTGGCTGAACAGTATGTGTGTCATACTGCATTGGTCTATAAATGTCACACACCTCTGACATGTCAGTAAAACCGCAATACAGAGTGATCATGGCGATCAGTTACATATTTTTTTGCTATAAGTTTAATATGTCAGCAAGTTGTATAACTCTATATCCATATGTCTAGAGAGAGTGAGATTACACAGCAACAATTAGCAGTAAAAACATCCATTCAGTTTGACTTTACATACTTGCCGAAGACATGATTTTCTCCTAAAATTTTCAAAACTATATATAATGAACTTCACATGCAGTGCATTTAATGTGACATGTTATTTCACGCATGACTCCTGTCACACAACAGTTTGATGGAGAAGGCAAGGTCCACTGTATAAGCTAACAATGTAATACTTGCAACAACTGTTTCCATGATAACCAGCTCTGCACTTTGTGTGGCGCTTTGTCCGGGGTTTCTCAGCTGCAGAATCTTGGTAAAACAAATTACTGTGGCCACCATGTAGAGCAACACCCCAACCAGACTGAAGCCAGCCAAAAATCTGTCAAAAGGTAGGAGGCATCGTCCAGCAAAGTCACCTAATATTACCACCAGTGTGACAAGACACATAAGGACACAGACACTGTATGATGTGCAGGAAACCCATAGCTGCCAACTGTATTCTTCATTATGTAGTCCGGGGGCCTCCTCCACAATCAGGGGTATCATCTGACAACCTCCCCACAGTTGGAGTATCTTGAGGAGACCAGGCATGCTGCCCATGTAGCCTCTTTGTTCATGGGCTTGGGTGCGAAGAAGGTAGGACTCTGAGGTATAGGCCAGGACAGTGAGACAGGAGGCAACTGCAGCTGCCACAAAGCGCGGCGAAACCCTTTGATGATCAATGACGATCCAAGGGAAGACTACAGAGGCACTGAGACACATCAGAGCACCTAACGCTGCCACCGTCATCGTCAGGTTCTTCCAGGATATTGGGATGAGGCTGTGAAACTGGATGACGCTGAGAATGTGGATAAGAAGAGTAATGGTGAAGAAGAAGCACCAGGTAAACATACAGAAGATCCTGAATGTGTGAGATTGACTTGTGTTGAACTCTGAAGATTCCAGTGAGGCCACAAGACTGAAGGTGGTACAGCTGAATAAGACTTCGCATGTCCGCACCAAAAAAAGGGGACTGGTGAAGTCTTTGGCCTCCAATACAATCACAGGCATTGTCACAGAGTTGAATCAGATTGATCCAGTATCCAAGAGGCAAGATATCCTTAGGTGTGCCAAATAATACCTCAGTCTCAGTTCCTCTATGTTTAAAAAATCTTGTGGTTCAAAAGCTTGTCAGTCAGCCAGTACCAATCCCAAAATATCCACCTAATGTTGAGGACTGCAGAATAGTCCAGTAAAGTCCATGGAAACATCCAGTCAGACAGATCTCTGTGTCAGTTCACCAGTGCTTCATCCTTTTTACATACAAAGTAAAACTTCAAAATAGTAACTCTTAAATATATCTATTTTGGAGCATTGCTGCTGTCAAAATAGGCCTCGCCTACTTCCTTTTTGAGGTTGCAGCAGTGCTTTCAGTCTCACTGGAGGTAGGTGCAAATGACCACATTAAAAAGCAAATGCAAACAAAGCTATCTTCCTCCCACCCTCGATTCTCATGAAATGTTGTTCCTTTTTTCTGAGGTAATAAAGTGCAGAGGGTAAAGGTTCTTCTCACTCTACAAGCATCACTTTGCCACCACCTGCCTGTCTCTTCTTGAGTGATTTGACCTCACTGTTGAAGGCATAAAATATGGTCTCAGGTAGTTCTCTGAATAGCTTTGTACATGGTGTTTAAAGCTGTATGTGATGATTTTATGTTAGGACAAGATCTGTTGATTTGTTGAGTGCTGTAGATCATATTAGTGAAGTGCTGCTCAGTGGATCTGTTTGAGGGTGTGGATCTGCTCTACCCTCAGGGGACTAAAATCAAGCATCTTGTTTCCCCTCTCAACTGACAACAATTTCTTGAGTGGAAATGAGTGTTTTAGCTGTGTGGGTGCCAGTGGCAGTCTATTTATCTTTTATTGTCTGAATGTATGCTTGCATGTGAATGCTTTTGTTTTACATATGGGCATGCATGTATGCACCTACACTGTACCAAAAGTTTCCAATGAACGAAAAAACCTATGTGTATCTGTGTGTATGTATGTATTTTTTGTGCATGCCTATTTTCACAGGGCAGATGCAAGATGTTACCTGTATGTGTTTGTATGTATTTACACAAGCACAAAGAGTCCTCTGAGGATCCCAGCCAATCACTTTGCCTCTGTGTAACAGCACACCTGCTCTGTGTTATAAATAGACAATAGATACATCAATTCCCTCGTGTCACTCAGCTCAAGTTCAAAAATGTCTGTTTTGACAGAAAGGAGAAGACACGCTTGTCAAATACAGCTGATAATCAGTGGTAGCCTGCCATTGTGGAATCATGGCTATGATGTGTGTATCAGGGTTTTGTATTCATCTGTATGCTGCTTGATAAAAGTAAAAGGAAATCTAATGTTTACCACTGTTAGTTAACAGATTCTTTTTGTCATCTCAAATTGAAATAAAATGAGATCCATTTCATTCATTCCTTTGGATAAAAATGTAATTTTCTGTACCAAAAATGAGAATCCACCAAACTTAGAACTACATTGTTGGGACAGTATTTCCTGGCATGATAGCATCTCTCAGATTTTTATGACTTTTTAAAATATAACCCTTAATGACCAAAATGCCAGACAGTAACCCTGTCAATTGCTCGGTTATTTTTCAAAAATGATTTAACAACATATATCATAATAAGTGATAATAATTTAGCAATTCTTGCATGGGAGGTTTCAGCCTGATAAGCTTCAAGATTTGCTGGAATGTAATTTATAACAGGTGTTGTAAATAGCTCACATTTCTATTCATTTCTGCATGAAATGGGCGCCCCTCTCTGGTAAAAAATATACGTAAACTGCAGATACAAAAATACTGGAGTAGACTGCCTGTAGTACTGGATAAGCAGCAGCAGAGGGTGAACTTATAACATCTTCATGTTACAAACAAACATACAGTAAGAGGAAGCCCCATCTGCTGCACTGACTGAAAGTGCTTCTTTATTTGTAGAACACATTCATACATGTATCCGCGTACTGACAAAAGTCTGTCTCTGCTTTGTGTAATATCTGTACATTAAACATTTATAAATATATCCATTGTAGTAATGCTCTGATTATGTTGTTGTGATGATCACTAACATCAGTTCCTTAAATAACCCAATCATGTCTGTTTTAAATTAATCTCTAATAGTAGGTAAGATGGCCTTCATGCCAAGCTATTGTAACTGACAGTAGTCCTGTATATGAAGTTTCAACTCACAGGAGCATAAGACAGTGTTGGCTCCTTAAAGTCTAATCAGGTCTTTACTTTCACAGACACAAACATCTGGCTTTATAGTGCTGCCGGATCGAATGTTCTGAGTGCATTCAAACTCAGTAAAGACAAGGAAGTGCTGCCTTCCCAAATAAACAACCAAGTCTGTGTTAAGTCTCTCCTCTTTGGCCTCCCTCCCGCTCGCATTATCACCACAACCCCCTCTTACCATCACATCACCCCCATCCTTCAGCAACTCCACTGGCTCCCAGTTAAACAGCGTATTGAATTCAAACTCCTCCTGCTTACTTTCAAAGCCATCCACAACCTTGCCCCCTATTTGTCTGACCTCCTACACATCGCTACCCTGTCCCGTTCCCTCAGATCTTCCTCCTCCATTCATCTCTGAGGTCTAAGCATATCATATAAACGTCATATACTATATACTACTAATAGCACCACTAGTACTGCTACTACTACTGCTACTAATCATGATGATAATAAATAATAATGATAACATTATTTATATATCACTTTTCAAAACAAGTTACAAAATGCTTCACAATAGACAAAGCCAACAGGAGTATAGTGCAATAAAATACAAATAATTAAGATCAAAATAAGGAGCAATTTAAAAGATGAAAATAAAATAAAAACCAACAAATACAATTGCAATAATGTGACTATGGCAGAAATAGAAAAGAAAGACATATGTGGCCTTTTCTAACAAATGTGATAGAACCAACTTTGACACATAAAGCTTTGCTGTGTTTTGTAGTGTTTTAAGGCAGGATGCATCTGCAAACTTGCAGCACTTACAGAGCACAGTTCAACTGTGTGACACAGGAAGTTTGTTCATCTCTGGAAATGACTGTCACTGTTCTTTACTCATAATCACTATTTCTACTGCATATTTAAGTGCTTTAACCCTCCTGTTGTGTTCATTCCCCGCCCCTTACTTTAGTGTTCCCGGTCAGATTTGACCGGTCTGTTTTAACTGCTCTTAAATTAACACAAAAACCATTAATCACCACCAAAAACACTCTTTAGCTGTGAACAATGTCTCAGAGTAGTGGTTAACATTAATAACTGCAGTGAAAATACAAATAGGCACTGAAAATGTATTTCAAAATGAACATGTAATGTAAAAAAGAAATGGAAAACCAGAGACCAAACTCCTCAACATGAAGTTGTGTGTGTGTGTGTGTGTGTGCATGTGAATTCATGCACATGAGTGGTATTTGACACTCAGGTCAGATTGGGCCTTGCAAACATAGGCATCACATTTGCAGCATCTCAGGCTTGTTTTGGTGTCTGTAGGGGCACAGAGCTCAAAGCGCTTCCTTTTCTGCCCCTGTCCTTGTTGGGGGAGAGCGGCCAGGGCAGCGGCTGGGGTTTGCACACTAACTAGACTGG
The DNA here is from genome assembly GCA_033238685.1 of Lates japonicus. Taxonomy (NCBI): domain Eukaryota; kingdom Metazoa; phylum Chordata; class Actinopteri; family Centropomidae; genus Lates; species Lates japonicus. The sequence goes on along the minus strand of BRZM01000043.1, from coordinate 6,666,460 downwards.
CAGAGGATGGTGCTCTTCATCTTGTTCTAAAATCTGGTCCAGAGCCTCTCTGATAGATAATTGTGTAGTCAGTCACCTACTCATTGCGCTCAGAGTAAAAGGAGTGCAAGGCAAACATCAGTCCAGAAGGTGTGGTTCACGGGGGTGGAGGCACAAAAGCATGGGAAAGAGATGGGTTCACATAACAGACACCTGTCTAGTCTGTGTGAAAATATAATACATTGTTTCATCAGGAAGTTGGTTCACGTGGGAGGATCAGCACATAAGCGCGGGAAAGAGATGTGTACCCACAAAAGACGTTGTTCAGTCTGAAATGTGTGGTGTGTGTGTGTGTGTGTGTTGGGGTGGTGTGTATGGGGATGTTTACTCATCTGATGGATGAATATAATCTGGATACCCATTCATTTCCTATGGTGGTCACTTTTGACCGGGAACACCACAGGTGTAACAAGGTTGACTAAAACACTCAAAATTCAATGAAAATGGTGATCATCACTTTTATATGTTCAAGTGCACAGTGTGGAGGATATCATAAGGCCTTGAAACAATCAGATGTAAAACACAATATTTATTAGTGTTTTAAGTTGTAATTCAGTCAGATTTGACCCGAATACGACAGGAGGGTTAAGTACCACCATCGAGTAGAATATTTGTTCCATCACCAGGTATCTATAGTGCCTACAAATATTATTCACTGCTCTTGGAGTTCATAATTTTTGTTTTGCACTGAATCACAGTGGATGAAACTAGGACTTAAGTGCAAATATAAAACAATAGAGATAATCTCTGTCTAGTTGTCAAGTCTGCTGGAATGGATACGTGGGGTTGGTTATGAATTGGTTATGGTTATGAATGAGGATGATGCAAAGGGAGGGGAGAGTGAATCAAGAAAGCTAGGGTAAATCAGAGATTATGTGTTGACCAAGTATACGTAAACTTGACAGGTGAATCAGTGCGTGGCTGAGGCATGGCCTTTGCTCGAAATTTAAAGGATAAGGCTGGCATTATTTTCTTTTTATTACTGGCAACAAGAGTCATACATTTGAACTTGACACATTGACACATTCCTTTATTGCAAGTAGAACTACTGACTACTATACCAGTTTAATGTGACAGTACTATCAGTCTTTGGAAAGTAACTACCTGTGTTCACTCCCTGGACAGGTCACCAGTCTATCACATATTCGTGGACAGACAAGCACATTTAAGCCCAAATCAGATAATCAAAGTTATTTCAGTTAATTTCATGGGGAACATGAATATCTGTGCCACATTTCATTTGTCATGGTGATGTCAGAATTGCATACTTCTCTTTGCAAATGATGCACGTCTTTTGACCTCAGGATTACACAGGGGTGACTTGCACTGCTACATGGAGGAACTGGGGAATATGGCAGGGGAGAATGACATTTGGGCTTCTTGCTATTTCTAATTGTTATATATATATATAAATAATAGCTGTTTTTTAAAGTACATGTATTAGACAAAATTACTATGTCATTACTGTATGGGTAGGGAGTGTAGCAGAAGTGTAGAAGTGCATCAAAGTTCACTCTAGGATTAAGTCAGACTTATTTCTCCACATTAGGAATAGGAAACTTCAACTGCACTTCGAAGAGGTCCAGTTTTAAACTATAATATTGTGGCATATACAGTATGCTTTAGAGGTGCTACGTGTGGGCCACACATTCAACCACCTTTAATGTTTTTTTTTTCTAGATTAATCATTATATATTGATGAGCAGTCTCTGTGGCTTGAGATGTGGGCATGGCAAGGCAATTTCATTAATATAGCAGAATTTGTTAGAGGCAAACAATGTGCTTTAAATTAAAGTAGTATTAACAAGTGACATGACAATATGTCACGTCCCAACACCCTCCAAAAGGTGTTGATAACCTGCCCCACCCTGAAATGAGGTCTAACAAAATTGGTTGATCATAAAATGTGACAATCACATAGGCAGTCAAGACTCCACCTCCACATCAAAACTATAAAAGAGCTCAGATGTGGTAAACTACTGAACAGAGCTTGCTATCAACAGTAACGGTATGGTAAGACTCCTGATTTCTCCTCTGTCTGAAACCAATAGTTTGAGTTCAGTAGTCTTTCACATCAAATTCTTCCTATTTCTTATCGTTACCTTGGTGCCATCCAGTTTATATTGTAATTGTACATTCAAATCTTGCATTATTACCTGCGTTATTTGATCATGCCATTTTATTTGCAATTTTAAATCTTTTCCTACAGATGGCAAGACTGTGGCAACTCATGCTCCTGTGTTGGGCCTGGAGTCCTCTGTGTCTGCCATCCAGTGTAAGCTGCATTGGAACACCACAAGAATGTGAAAATGCTCACTTTGTCCCTGGTTACAATCTGGGTGGAGAGAGCTGTATAAGTCTGGCCAATGGAGGAGGGTGCCTATGTCATCGACACGGAAACATGGAAGCTTGAAAATGGCACTTGCAGGCTGTACAGAAACAGCTACATTAATCAGGAAAAGCAGAAGGTCCCAGCTGCTGTGGTGGACTGGAGAACCCTCCCCAAGTGCAGTTTAACAGTCTCCAGTATAGCTTATGACTCTGTTGAAACTCTTGTCAATGACTCCACATCATCTGTGTGTGGAAAATTGACCTTGACATCTCTATAAAAAGTGTTACTATTGGAATTGGCATGGGAGGTTCCCACTCCAGAGCATCAAACTTTGGCATGCAAAAGTCAAAACAAGACCGCTACAACTTCTTTCGCCATTCTGTCTACTGTAGCTTCTATAGGTGAGTATGAGGACAGATATTTATCTTTTCGGCATTAACTTTGAACTTATTTCTCATCCCCTGACGTACTTAACATTTGTTTACTTATTGCTACTAGTTGAGGAAGCGTGACTTGTTTGTAGTGTTTTGGATGGCCAATAACAACAGTAATTTTGCTATTAATCAAGCAACATAAATGGTAATAAGTGAATAAAATGGGACTGTGATACACTGTAACCTTTTCACGTTTTTCCTGTGCTTCACAGCTACAGAATGGCAACAAATCCTCCACTGAGTCATGACTTTCAATCAGCGGTTGATTCCCTTCCTCCCTATTCTTTTAAAACTGAGCCATTATATCGTAATCTGATTGTCACCTATGGTACACATTACATCATTCAAGTGTCTCTGGGAGGAAATAAAACGTCCACTGCTGTCAAGGCCTATGAGCAACATGAATGGTCTGTCAGAGACAGAGGTCAGGGATTGTTTGTCAGTTGAGGCCTCGGCTAGCTTTGCAAAAACAGCCAGTATAGAAAGCATGATAAAACACTGTCAGGAAAAGAAGAAGAAATTAGGCTCTAGCCAGAGTTTCAGCAGCACATTTAATGAGCGTAACACAGAGGTCACTGGCGGAAACATTGACGGAGCTGATATCCTCTTTCAAGGACAATCAGACCCTTCTATCTATACTGACTGGATTAACTCAGTGAAGAACACACCTGATGTGGTCCGATACAACCTAAAGCCCCTGCACACCATACTACCAGGTGGTCATCGTGCAAGGACCGGACTGAAGACAGGTGGAGAAGCCCATCAAGAAAAATGCAGTGAAGAAATGTTCAGAATCTTGTCAAGTTGCTGGACAGATCAGCAAAAAGAATCCTTGTGCTTGTGTCTGCAACAGTGATCAGAATATCAAGTCAAACTGCTGTCCTGCTGGGAAAGGTCTAGCCACATTAAGGGTGTTTGGGCTTCATGCACAGGATCGTGTATGGTGATAGGTATACTGAGACAGATGGTTCAGTGGAAGTCAAGTATGGTGACATGCGAAAGCGCACTGCCATTATATCAAACAATGACAATCCTAAATGGCGAGAGACCTTTGAGTTTGGACCCATCACCATCAACATGCAAAACAAACTTAGATTCAGTATTTATGATGAGGATAATTACTGGAACAGTGATCTGCTTGGTGAGTGCTCAATTGATCTACATAAAGGGACAGTGAGAGACAGCTGCATGTTAGATCATGGTACCTTCTTCTTCTCCTACACAGTAGAGTGTGCACCGAGTCTTGGTGGATCACAATGTCAAGAGTACATTCCCTCCCCCATGAGTGCCTCTGGCCAAGGTCTACCACAGAGTAGGATCCTTGGAGTCAGGGAGAATCATGCTCACTCAGTCCAGTCAGTCAGGTGGAGGTCAGCTGCTGTAGCGTGATGACAGGATTTGCATTTGATTTCATGATGAATATCTTGCTTGTCATTAATATCATCTTTTACACTGTTACTCGTGCTTGTCTTTCTTTTCTTGACTTTTGTGTGTGAAAATAATTACACTCATTCTCAGTTTCTAAAATTTTATCCACGTGTGATTGAGAGAAACTAGTTGGATGATCCACTTTATGTTTTCTTGTGGTACAAAATCTGCCAATAAAGCATCATGAAGACAACAGGGTGTCTGATTTTATAAATAGAAAAATGCTGTGTGATTTTGCGTTTAAGGTGTAACACTAGATGTATTAGTATATTCATGCATCAGCATGTAGGTGTTTGAGGGAAGGTGTGCAAATTTTATCACGAATGAACCAATTTAATTGTTTTTATTAAATAATTTATATCCAGTGTCTTATTAGGGTCATGTCAGTATTAGAATTTTTGTCCCTCCACCAATGTGTTGGAAAGTAAGGCACTAAAACTGAGTCAGCAATGTTACAACAAATAAGCTTCTACAAACTAGCATTACCATGGTGACACTGTTGTCTAAGAAATTCATGAGACAGGGCAGTCATACAGTGTACTCAAGTGGGAGGCTGAAACCTAAAGGGTAAACACATCTGCCACAAAAGTGAAGTAAGGTAATTAAACAAGGAAAAAAGATACTGGTATCATCAAAGCATTCCAGGTTCCCTAATGATAAAAATTCAGTTTCACTGATAAACCCACCCACCTCAGGTGATAATTACATATAAAACAAATGTGTGTGTGTGTGTTTGGACTGTCAGTTAGTCACAGCTTTGTTGGGTATACAGTAGCAGTATATTTTATGAGCTCACTTTGGTCCATTGGTTTTACAGTCATATTAAACACTGTTGGAAAAATAAAACTGCAACTGCCAAGGGATTTATAACTAACTTTAAACAGAGAGATACATAAACACACATACACAAATGCGTTACCAAGTACTCCAGGAAGAATGTGCTGTATTATAAAATACCTTATTATTTTTCATGTTAAATGAATGAGCACATTGATATTAGTAAAGAATATATATTTATATAAATGAACATATAATAATATATATATATTGGGTGGAACTACAACATTGTTTTGGGTTTACCTCATGTACTTCACTGCATTCATGTCAGCTTTTATATGCGTTGTCCAGAGAAAAGCAAAATGTAATAATTTTGTTAGTAAGTATCATGAAACCAATATTTCTCCTTCTATTATAAAGAAATATGGTAACGCACTGAATGGAAAGGATAGGAGTGGTGAAGAAGAGAGAAGCAAAAAGACTCAAGGTGAAGGCACAAACAATCTTACAGTGTTGTGGTGATTTAAAGAAGACAAATGTAGCAAATTATTTAAAATTAAAACGGAAAAAATTGATAAATGGTTAGGAAATGATGGTCATAGGAGTCAGCTAAAAGGCAAATAGTACTGAGTTCTCACAGGACACACAGGAAAGTTTACATAAATAGCATAACGAGCACTGCAACCAGGGGTTAGTAAAATCATCCATGTATTATCCTGTATCACTGATCTATGGCTAGTCCCTGACATTGGGCAGAGGTGAAACACCTCCTGGACAGATGCCAGTCTATCCTGGGACTGACATATAGAACCTCACATTTACTCTCTGGACTGGGGTGAAGGCGGAAGACCTGGATTCCAGCACCTTTTCTTGCTGTGAGAGCCTACAGTGCACGACCCTGCTCCTGTGGCTGATAAATCCAGATATTTCCACATCATGGCCCAGCTTCTGTTTTATTTTAATTACCCAGTGTATTACTTTAAATAAAAACAACCTGTATAAAATGCAGTTAAAATTACATGTACTGCATGTGTGTCATGTCTGAACTGATACATGGATGTGACAGGCAGTGTTGGACAAATTACTTGAAAATATTAATTGTTTCTTCAAACTTATTCTCTCTAAAGCCACATGGAAGATATTTTGCAGGCATTGTATTGATGACCATGTGTAAAATGAGCCACCTCAACCAGTTTATTAAACTTGTGTGAACTTATCAGTCCAGACGAAACCAGCACCCGACAAACCTGTGAATGACAACATATATACTGTGATAGGGTTTTGTTTTGTTTTGTAGCTAGTATTCATAGTGCAACAGCTTTTTACGAAGCCACAAGCTACAGCATCATGTCTCTGCAATCTATGACACAACAGCTGTATGATTTGCAAAATTAAATAAATGAACTGTTGGTGAATTTGAGAGAGATGTAAAGTGTTTATTAATCGACTCTGTGTTTCTATAAATGTTTAACAGAGATAAAATACAGGTTTTCTCTAATGTAGCCATTATCAATTGTTGTTTGTGTCAGTTCTAATATACATATAATGGACTCTTTTGGAGGCTACTGGCAGAAACATGGAGATTAATAATAGATTTTGTTTGTTGTTTTGTTTTGTTTGAAAACTATGAAAATAATTTCAAGTCCATTTAAGTAAGTTATTACATAACTTGTGAAATGTTGTTCAAAATGTACCATTATTATATATGCAATTGGGCCCAAAATATTGGACAGTAACACAATATCTTTGCTTTCAGGCTCTGCATTGTACCTACATTGGTTGAAATGAAACAACTATTATTAGTCTTGGACTTTGTAAGGTTTAATTCAAGGGTTGAACAAAAATATATGATCCAAACATGTAGGGTGTAGCTATTTTTATACAAACGATCCTCAGTTTGAGGGCTCAAAGTAATTGGTTCAAATAAACGCAACTAGTAAATATTTACTTTCCATGTTTGTTGAGAATCCTTGCATTATTGACTGCCTGAAGTCTAGGAAACATGGACATCACCAAGCTGGTTTCCTCCTTTGTATTCTTTGAGCCTTTACTGCAGCTGTCTTCAGTTGTTGCTTGTTTGAGGTCTTTCTGCCCTTAAGTTTTGTCTTGAAGCAAGTGAAATGCATGCTCATTGGGTTGAGAATCTGGTGATTGACCTCAATACCATTGCAGAATATTCACTTCTTTACGCTTTAAAACTCCTGGGTTGCCTTTTACATTATGTTTTGGATCATTGTCCATCTGTACTGTGAGCGTAGTCAATCAACTTTGCTGCATTTGTGAATCTGAGCAAATATATACACTTCAGAATTTATCGGCTGCTTCTGTCTTTTGTCAGATCGTAATAAAACTATAAGTATTTGGTGCCATTGGAAGCCATGCATGCCCATGCCATCACACACCTCACCATGTTTTCAGAAGATGTGGTGTGCTTTGGATCATGAAACTGTTCAATTCTTCTCAAACTTTCTTCTTCCCATCATTCTGGTACAGGTTGATGGTCTTATCTGTCAAGGTGCTGTTCCCAGAACTTTTATTTCTTCAATTGTTTTTGGCAAAGTCAGTTCTGGCCTTTCTATTTTTGAGGCTGATTATTGGTTTTGCACCTTGTGGTAAATCCTTTGTATTTACTCTCTGTAGAAGTCTTCTACCTTGGTAGACTTAGATACTGATACACCTACTTCCTGGAGAGTGTTCTTCCTTGAGTGGATGTTGTGAGGTTTTTCTTCACCATGGAAAGGATTCTGCGATCATCCACCACTGTTGTCTTCCAAACGGACGTCTGAGCCTTTTTGAGTTTAAGCTCACCAATTGCACTCTTTTTTCTCAGAATGTATATAAACTGTTGGTTGCCACTCCTAACATTTCTGCTATCTTTGTTAGTTTCTTCTTTTTTTTCCAGCCTCAGGATGGTCTGTTACCTGCATTTGAGAGCTCCTTTGACATATTGTGTAGCAACAGCTTCAAATACAGCACCTGGAGAATAACTCAGACCTTTTGCTGCTAATTGATGACAGGTTAACGAGGAAGAACCCATGCAGCTGTGATGTATAGACTAGGCCCCGGCAGAGAAGCACACACACTGGGGATTCAGACAAGCTAATAAAACAAGCTGACCAGCTGAACAAAAAGCAGACAGGGAGGCAGGGGCACTGGCTGTGGAGGAAGTCAGAGCAGCGGAGGCAGGAGATCTTTGTCACTGGAAGCATGGAGAACCTGCGTAGATGGGAGCAAGAATACTCTGGCAAGGCTGGAGTGAGCCGGGCTATGAAGGAGGGAGATGAGTGAAACAGGTGTCGTGATCCAGCCAGCAGGAGGAGACAGCACCTGCAACACACAACTCTGCAGCAAAACAGAAAAAAAGGAGAGAGAGAAAACACAACACAAAACAATAAACAAACCATAACAACAGCCTTGTTTTGTTTTTTTTTACTTTTGTCTTCTAGATAATTGTCCATTCTTTTGAGTAAAAGTTATGCAAAAAGATGTGAAGGTAAATAACAGCTATGTGATGTGCAAAAGTTATATGCCTCTAAAGAAGATGTTGCAGCAAACTAATGATTTTAAAGGAATATTGTGATGAAATGGTATTATCATTTACTGTATGATTCAAAAGTGATTCAAAGAAAACATGTGATAAATGTCTGTAGGAGTAGATGGTAGTGTTCTGCATATAATGCATACTTTGTATAATCCATAAAGTGTGAAAAAAGTTACATAATTTTGAAATGATGCAAGGAAGGTTGAAATAATGGTGTAGAAAAAGATAACTTGGTTTAAAAAATACAATCAGGACAGGCCAAAAATATAATGGTGTATAACAGAGGTGAACAGGTCAGATGAGGACGGTAGCTTTGACCTGTTATGGCGAAACTTGTGAGAAGAATCTAGGTGCATTCAGGAATATTGGCATATGACAAATAAGTTGATAGTGTATTTTACCCAACAGAGGGGACGAGATGGACAGTTAGACAACCAATGTTTAATGGTGTAAATTTGATAAACCAATAAAATGACCAGTGATGGAAAAGTCACAGCCAAAACTGTATATAAAAAGGTAACAGAGCCAGTACAGTTTTTTGGAGCTCTTCAGGTGCATCTTGTGTGCACTTTGGACTGTTCCGGGTTTCTTTGTCGACAAATAAGCTCTGCATAGACACTGCGTCTCCTGATAATTTTGGACACCTGAATCAGGCTGAAGACTTCTGTGTGGCCCAGTAGTTTAGGTTTCGCCCAAATCCCACATCAAAGAGGCGACCTCTGTGAGCTAATTCCTAAACCACTTGCTCCAATTTGGATGAATACTCCTCAACTTACAACTGAGAGTCTGCTTTAGCCCATATTGATTATATAATTGTATCCTGAATATGTTTTAAACAACTAAAATAACAACGACATGTCTGTCCCAAATATTTGGGCCTAACTGTATGTGACAATATCGCTAGCAAAGCATCCAACAAGACATGCCTTGCATGTCCTCACTTCTAAAAAAAAAATGAAAAGTAAGTTTTTTGTATTTTGTACACACTCAGGTGGCCTGATTATCAAAACTGTTGGAAGTCAGTCATCAGTTACATTCAATATATTAATTTGGTAGATATTATACCTTTTGGGTTTTTATCTCAATGAGGTCAATGTCCTCAAAGGCGTTAGATAAAAACTTAGAACTGGGCGCTATTGAGGTTGGGTTTATTGCCTGCTTTCCATCTCCACACCTGCTGGCTAGTTAATAATTTAAACTAACTGCTGCTCAAAGAAAATCACTTTTATCCTGACTTGCTTTTGCGTATACTTTCTGTGGACATAAAGTGCATACAGTTCTATCTTTCAACTGTTTTTTTCTCATGTTCAGGTAATGGACATGACCACCCCCAACTTTGTGAGCGAAGTATTTGGAGACATGTAGACACGGCTGGCTTAAAACAAGCTTCAAACAATATACAAGCAGCTGGTGCTCTAATGCCATATATACAACATTGCTGACATTGCTACTCTACTGTGTGGAAAAGTAGAAAATAAAATATTGTATTATATGCAAAATATACGTATGGCATTTACACATAACATATTAGAGTTGGGCAAAATGAGTTCAGCTTCTACTATGGAGTTCATGCCCTTTGTAACACTGTGATTCATATGTTGATATATATTTATTTTTGTAATTTTGCTTCATGTACACTTATCAAATTTCTTAATCAGCCCCTTTAGTTAATGTTTTAGCCTATCATTTGTTTCTTTACAAAATAGGACCTCATTTGGGGCAGAAAGTTTCATCTCAGTTGTTGAGTGCTTTACAAAGTGTGAATAAGTTGGTTGAATGCAAACTTGCAAAATTAAATATACCGCAGCCAATCAAGGCTCCACCTCTGAACATCAACAGATTTAAGTTGGACTTTGGCCAACAGCTGAAGCATGTTGACACTCAGGTAAAGGTCGACAGAGATGCTAATAGTTTTTGCTGGTAATCTCTACATCATATTCTAAGGTGTTAAAGTCAACTGTTTTGTATATTTCAATTTGTTCATTGTTGTGTGTATTGTAACATTTTGGTCCATGCATTTAACTTTTCTTCTTCCTACAGATGGTGAGCTGTGGCAACTCATGTTCCTGTATTTGGGCCTGGAGTCACTCTGTCTGCCATCCGAGTGTAAGCTTCATTGGAACACAGAATGAAATGCTCGATTTGTCCTAGTTTACAATCTGGGTGGAAAGGCTTCAACATCGTCTAATGGAGGAAGGGTGCCTATGTCGCCGACCTGAGTATGGAAGCTTGAAATGGCATAGGCTGTACAAAACTATAGATCAGGAAAGCAAAGGAAGTCCCAGTTGCTGTGGTGGACTGGAGAACCCTCCCTAAGTGCAGTTTAACAGTCTCCAGTATAGCTTATGACTCTGTTGAAACTCTTGTCAATGACTCCACAGCATCTGTGTCCAATGACTGGAAAGTTGGCCTTAACATCCCTGTAGACCCCAGTACTACTGTTGGAGTTGGCTTGGGAGGTTCCCACTCCAGAGAATCAACCTTTGTCATGCAAAAGTCAAAACAAGACCGCTACAACTTCCTCCGGCATTCAGTCTACTGTAGCTTCTATGGGTGAGTATGAGGACAGATATTTGTCTTCTTGGCATTAACTGTGAACATATTCCTCAACCTGAGTTATTAGTTAGGTTTCTTGACAATAATGACTTTTGCTTTAATTAAAAATAGGCAATAAAGAACGAAATCGGATAACAGTAACTGTGACACACTGTAACCTTTTCATGTACTTCCTGTGCTTCACAGCTACAGACTGGCAACAAATCCTCCACTGAGTCATGACTTTCAATCAGCGATCAATTCCCTTCCTCCCTATTCACTTAAAACTGAGCCATTATATCACAATCTGATCGACACCTATGGTACACATTACATCATTCAAGTGTCTCTAGGAGGGGAAATAAAAATCACTTCTCAAGACAGGCATGTGAATGGTCTGTCAGAGACAGAGGTCAAGGATTGTTTGACAGTTGAGGCCTCGGCTAGCTTTGCAAAAACATCCAGTATAGAAAGCATGATAAAACACTGTGAGGAAAAGAAGAAGAAGTTAGGCTCTAGCCAGAGTTTCAGCAGCACATTTAATGAGCGTAACACAGAGGTCATTGGTGGAAACATTGACGGAGCTGATATCATCTGTCAAGGACAATCAGACCCCTCTGTCTATAATGACTGGCTTAACTCACTGAAAAACATACCTGATGTGGTCCGATACAACCTAAAGCCCCTGCACACTACTAGGTGGTCATCCTGCAATGTCCGGACTAAAGAAAGAGGTGGAGAAGTACATCAAGAAAAATGCAGTGTTGAAGAAATGTTCAGAATCTTGTCAAGTTGGACACAGATCCAGCAAAAGAGATCCTTGTGCTTGTGTCTGCAACAGTGATCAGAATATCCAGTCAAACTGCTGTCCTGCTGGGAAAGGTCTTGCCACATTAAAGGTATTCAGGCTTTATGCACGGGATCTGTATGGTGATAGGCATACTGAGACAGATGGTTCAGTGGTAGTCAGATATGGTGACCAGGTAAAGCGCACCGCCATTATATCAAACAATGACAATCCTAAATGGCGAGAGACCTTTGAGTTTGGACCCATCACCATCAACATGCAAAACAAACTTAGATTCAGTATTTATGATGAGGATAGTTACTGGAACAGTGATCTGCTTGGTGAGTGCTCATTTGATCTACATAAAGGGACAGTGAAGACAGCTGCATGTTAGATCATGGTACCTTCTTCTTCTCCTACACAGTAGAGTGTGCACCGAGTCTTGGTGGACCACAATGTCAAGAGTACATTCCCTCCCCCATGAGTGCCTCTCTGGCCAAGGTCTTCTACACCAGAAATGGGGTCCTTGTTGGAGAGTCAGGGGAGAATCATGCTCACTCAGTCAGTCAGTCAGGTGGAGGTCAGCTGCTGTAGAGTGATGACAGGAATTAGCATTTGATTTCATGATGAATATCTAGCTTGTCATTAATATCATCTTTTACACTGTTACTCATGCTTGTCTTTCTTTTCTTGACTTTTGTGTGTGAAAATAATTACATCATTCTCAGTTTCAAATTTATCAAATGTGTTTGAGGAGAAACTGGTTGAGCTAATCCACTTTCTTTTTCCATATTAGTACAAAATCACCAATAAAGCATCAGCAAAGACAACAGAGGTGTCTATTTGATTTTATCGACTGAAAAAATGCTGTGTGATTTTGTGGTTAAGGTGTAACACTGAAATGTGTAGTATATTCATAGCTGCATCAGCATGTATAGGTGTTTGAGGAAGGTGCTCAAATTTTTCACAGATATGAACCAGCTGAAATATTTTTTTGTTAAATATTAATTCATAACTTTTGTAAGATATAATACAGGGGTTAATACTATTAGAACTTCTATCCTCCTGTCTAATCATTAAAGTTGGAAGGCATTTAAACTAGGTCAGCAATGTTACCTACTTCAGGTTTTCTATTCACATGTATAGAGCAAATGTATGTGTGTGTGTGTGTGTGTGTGTGTGTACTACTAAGATTGGTCATCCCACAGCTTTGAGGGAGGAGTAAAGTAAGGGTGATAAACAAAGGTTAAAGTCAAAACTGAAGATGGAATAACAAGTGAATTGTTTTTATGGGCTTTGCTCTTAATATCATTAGCTACCTTCAGAGTCATAGCAGGTGATTCATCAAAACATTCAGGTTCTAATGATAAATTGGTCACTGATAAACTCATTGATACAATTACATGTGCATAGAGGCCAGATTGGTCATTACAGCTTTATTTACTGTATACAGTAGCAGTATATCTTATGTGACTCACTTGTCCTTTGGTTCAAAGTATAAAACTGTGCAACGCACCACAGGAAGGTTAACTATGAGAGACACACATAAAACAAGTACACACATATAATACACATGCAGTAAGTAGCTCAAGGCGAAAGATGTTATCATAAATTTGTTTGTATTTTTCATTTTAAATTAATGAAACTTTTATTATTAATAGTATATATAGTTTTACAAAGTTATACATCTGAGGGTTTACTTCAGGTACTTCATGCTGCAGTGCTCTTTGTCAGCTTTATAACATTGTCAAGAGAAACAAAAATAATTTTGTTAGTAAGTATCATGAAATCAATATTTCTCCTTCATCTATAAAAGAAATATGGTAACACTAGAATGGAAAGGATAGGTTGGTGAAGAATCAAGCAAACGGACTCAAGGGTGAAGAGCACAAACAATATTTGATATTGGGTTGAGAAGGAACAAATGCATAGGTATTTAAAATTAGCAAAAATAGGAAAAAATTGATAAATGGTTGGGAAGTGATGGTCTGGAGTCCTTCAAAGGCAAATGAACAGTTCTCTCACAGAGGACACACAGAAGAGTTTACATAAATAACATACATTAACGCTTTTTGCAGCCAGGGGTTGGCTTGTTACTTCTCTGAAGCCCTGGTGGTGGGAGGAATACTTTTGTCAGTTACTTATATTAGGCGACCATCTGTAAAAAATGAGTCATTTCCAACCAGTTCTGACTAGCAACAGCTAGTCTGTGGTACAACAGGTTTTTTTGTTACGAATGGCCATAATATCATATCTCTGCTCAGTCTTTGACAGAACAGCACCCTGTGATGAGAAATAGACTGACTAGTGTCAATAAAGTGCTTGTATGTGGACTTTAACTGTTTCCTAAATGTCTAACACAGAGATAAAATATATATATATATATATATATATATAATGAAATCATTACTGAATTGTTGTTTCTATCAGTTCTAATATGCAAATCACATCCTTGATGATTAATTAATGATGAGGCTCTCACTATTCATGTAACTTTCAATGGGGCATAAATATGGTACATTCATTCTGTATTTGTTTATCTTGGTCACAGTCAAAGGAAGCTGCAGGCTATCTGTACACACTGGATGAGAGGTTGCTGCTCTGAACAGGTCACCAGGGCTACTAAAAACAAATCCACATTCCCATCAATAAATAATAAATGATGTTAAGTTCAGCTAATTTATATCTTTTTTGGATTATAGAAATATGACACTCTATGGTATAGGAAATCAATGAGACACATAGTTTAGGAATGCAAAATAAAGAATTACATTTATAAAGACAGGAAGTTTCTGTACAATTCTGCCGCGTCTATATTTCTCATTAAAACTTGTCAAAATCTGCTTTCCACTGGCGCTACATTTGCTGCCACAAAAAGTCATGCAAATTAAACATGATTAGAGAGCATCTGCTGCATTAACTACAATTTTGCGAAAAAGAGTTTTCTGGTGGCTAGATTTTGATTATTAATTAAATTTTTTCTACTTTTTCTCAGCAGATTTAGAGAGGACAGGAAGGCTGCACTGGCTGGGCATGTTGCTGAATGCTGGTGGACACTGACACTGGCCAGTCTGGTTCATGATGCTTTTGGCTGCTTAGGCCAGCCTCAACTAATAACTGTCTATCATTTCATGATTATACTGGAGACCTTGGGTCTAAACCCCTCATTCTCTGCCTTTGTCCTTCTGCAGTGATGGGAGACTCTGTTGATGCTTCCTTCACAATTTGATGGAGATCCACAAGGGTGCTAGTCTGTGCTCCACGAGCAAGGGTACCTGCTCTTATTTGTCTCTTAAACTGCTTATAGCTCAACAAATAAAACAAAGGCTGTTTTATTTCTGTTGCTAAGCTCCTTTCAGTTGAAACTGTTATAAATAATTGCTTATAATAAATCTGGTTGCCACTTTAGAGCTCATCTTCTCTTGTGGCCTCAGCTTGACAATGGCGCCAGATGAAATAGATAAACCTGGTGATTTGTAGATATAGTAGTAGCTAGTTAGTCAGCTAAAAAGGACACATTAAGACAAACAACAAACCCTTCTACACAGAATCACACAATATTGGTCTTAACAAGGCCTTTGCCCTTTCCTTGTTTACAGAACCACACCAAAAGGCGTGAAATGCCGCCCCCTGTGTGATTTTGTACAGAATTCAGCGTAGTGGAATCTGGAGCCCCTAGTGACATTGAAAAAAAAAAAAAAAAAAACCTATATATATATATATATATATTGTAAGAACCTAAAGTGTCTCACCTATGTAATTACTCACGCTTCTAATGGCAAGTGACTGAAATATGTCATTGTAATTCATTCAAGATTTAAATAAAATAAAATCAAGTCAAGTGCCTTGTTTTGCAAGGCTGCTGATGATACCCTGCCACTGGGTCAATAAACAGCTGACTAATCGACTGTGCACATCGCCTTAATGATCTTATTCCATGCATTGAAATTAGTGGCCACAGAATAGGATCTGTTCCTACACATTATTAACTCCTTGGTAAGCAATTTTTTTGTTCTGTCAAATGTTGCCAGGCTTCTGTGGGAATCAGAAATTGGGATGTAACCTCTCTGGCTCTCCCTCACTGCTGGCTTAAGGTGGGGCAATAGCACATTCCTCCGCCATTTTATACAGGTAACACAGAATAATGACATTATTTCTACCACTCATGAGCTGCATAAAGGGCTATGGAGTTAGTTTCCTCATGCTGGCAAATTAATCTTATTTATGTTGAGTCATATTCCTGCTGTTTTGGAGGTTTGGCTTCTGCTTTCTGCTATCTGAGAATGAAAGGCAGAAGTTCACATTCTGTAGTCATGTCAATGGCACCATCTTCTGGACAAGCTGGAGCACCACAGATTAAGACTGTGCTTACAGTGTTGATGTGTCTATGAACTGCATGTTGTGTATGTTTAGTCAGGTAGGGTATTCGTCCTCCAGCAGCTTGCTGAGCTGGCTGCTCAGAGTAGCTTGTTGCCTTCTGGCCAGGGCCTGCAACAATTGTAGTTCATCAGCGATGTGACAGCAGGACCAGAGGTATATCTAGAAGTATGTTACAAGCGTGACTATAAACCCTGGACAGATTTGTTGGTACCCTAAAAGATAATAAATCATTGCATACTATTGATGTTTCAAACAATTGTTTAACCTTAATTATGAGTGTCTGGGTGTCTTCAGTCTTTTATCAGCCTTCCAGCCTATTTAAGAGAAGCGTGCCTGTGTAGTTTAGTATCATTGTATGCACCACCATGGACCAGAGAGCAAAGGGGAGGTTGTCTACAGGGTATCGAGAAAACTATGAATAACCACATGAGTAAAAGATTACTAAGACCATCTCCATGCAGCTGAGTGTTTCTGTGAGCTACAGCTGAAAATATTATCAAAATTATAAGGTCCATGGAACCTTGATCAGCCTCCAGGGTGCGTGGCTGCAAGAAAAATGCAACCCCAGGTTGATCAGAAGAAGGCAGTGGTGAACCAAGAGAGAAGGAAAACATCCGGGTCTCAAGTCTGAATATTCTCAATCATCTTGAGTCATAGTTATCTCAGGAAATTTCTAATCAAACACAGCTGGAACAGTTATTGTCTAGGAAGATTTACCTCTCATCAAGAAGAGGCTTCGTGGTCTCTTTTTCATCAATATGACTGGTCAAAAGTTGTCACTTTGGGTACGGATAACTCTTCATTTCATCTTTAATATTTCAGTATTTACATTTGCACTTTTGCCTTCTTTTAGCACGGTCACTATTATTAGATGTTTCTTAATTAATGCTCTTTTGTTAAATTCTTTCTTGCATTGTTTCTTTGCATGATGTTAATATGCTGCAAAGACCAGTTTTGCAGGGCAGAAAAGTTTCATCTAGGTTTTAGAATGGTCAATGAGGTGTGGTTAAATGAGCATTCTCAACAATATATAATATTGGACTACCTCCTGAACATCAACACTAGACCTGAGCTATTGTGGAAGGTCTGGTCAGGCATGTGGCGCTCAGGTAGGTGACCTGGGCTAATGGTTTCTGTTGCTCAACATCACATCAATTAAACATTAAGGTGGTCAGGTGTTTGTTTATCAATGCCATTTAACTTTTGTAACTTCTTCCCACCACAGATGGGAACTGGCAACTCACGCTCTGTGTGGGCTAGGTCCTCTGTCCCATCCGTGTATTTTGTTGGGTTTTCCTAAAGTGTGCTCCTTTGTCCCTGGTTACAATCTGGGTGTGGAGAAAACTAGCTAATCCTGGCTAGAAGGAAGGTGCCTACTCCTCAACACAGGCTATGAGCTTTTAAAAATGGCACTTGCAGACATGCAAAACAGCTACATGGAATCAGGAAAAGCAAAGTCCCAGTTGCTGTGGTGGACTGGAGAACCCTCCCTAAAGTGCAGTTCTAGCAATCTCAAGTAGCTTATAATCTCTTGACTCTTGTCAGTAGCTCCATGTCTGTCCATGGCTGGAGGTTGTAACATCCCTGTAGACCCCAGTACTACTATTGGGTTTGGCCAGGAGGTTCCACTCCAGTCGCTTGAAGTCAAGCAGACCATCTACAACATAAAAGTTCTATACTGCCAGCTCACAGGGTGAGGACGAGAATTTTGTCTTCTTGGCATTAACTAACAGACATGTTCTCAACCTGGAGGTTATTGGTGGTTTCTTGTGTAGCTTTTGCTTTTGATAAAAAGGCAATAAGAGAATAAATGGGATAGCAATGCTATAACACATTGTAACCTTTTCATGGCTGACAGAATGGCATGATCTCACTTGGTCATGACTTTTCAATCAGCGATCAATTCCTTCACTCCTATCTTAAAAAGCTGACCATTATAATCTGATCATTACTAATTTTTGTACATCATTCAAGGTATCTCTAGGAAATAGTGATGCAGCTGGCAAAGGCCTGCAGGCAACGCGAATGGTCTGTCAGAGACAGGGTCGAGGTTGTTTGACAGTTGGGCATATTTCGCTTTACCAAAAAACAGCCAGTATACAAAGCATGACCAAAACACTGTCAGGAAAAGAGAGAGTTGACTCTAGCCAGAGTTTCCTTAACTGTTTATTAAGTATTGTTTGGGCGTGGCAGACTGATATCCTCTGAGACAATCAAACCCTCACATATTGTGCAACTTAACTCATGAAAAACATACCTGATGTGGTCCGTTACAACTAAGCTGCACCTTACACAGGTGATCTCCTGCAAGGCGGGACTGAAGAAATTGGGCGTAAAGAAAGGTGTTGAAAATGTTCAGAACCATCAGTTGGACACAGATCAGCAAAAGAGATCATGGCCTTATGCAGCAGTGATCAGAATATCAAGTGTGAGCTGCTCCTGCTGGAAGGTCTGCACCATTAAAGGTATTCAAACACATGGTGTCGTTTACTGAGACAGATGGTTCAGTGGTCAGATACTGGGCAGACAGCTTATTATATCAGACAATGACAATCTAGATGGCAGTATGAGTTGGGCCATCCTGTCTTGCCCAAAACAAACTTAGATTCAATGTTACTGTTGAGACCAGGTAGAACAGTGATCTAGCAGGTAGTGCTCATTGATCTCGTAAAGACGATGAATAGCCATGTTTAGATCATGGTGCCTACGGTAAGTGTACTGCGATTCCGTGGATACAATGTCAAGTACATTCCACTCCCATGGTGGTGCCTCTCTGTGGGTCTTCTACACAGAAATGGTCCTTGTTGGAGAAGTCAGGGGAATCCTCCTGATCAGTCAGTCAGGTGGAGTCCCAGCTGCTGTAGAGTGAGCAGGTCAACATTTGATTCATGATGAATATCTTACTTGTCATATCATCTTTTACACTGTTACTCCGTAGCATCTTTCTTTTCTTGACTTTGTGCTGAAAATAATTTTACTCATTCTCAGTTTCTAAAATTTATCCAAATGTGTTTAGAGAGAAACTAGTTTGGACGTCACTCTATCTTTTCCTTATTAATTAAAATCTGTAATAAAAGCATCCTTAAGAACAGGGTGTCTGTTTGATTTTATAAATGAAAAAATGCTGTGTTTATTAGATAACAAATATGTAGTATATTTCATAACTGCGTATAGCATGTATTATTCAAAACATTTGAGGAAGGTATACTAAATTTGTCAGGTATAGACAAACTGAAATCTTTTATTATTTCTTTTTATAAAATAACATGATGCTCTCAGGGTTCATTCGATATAGAACTTCTGTCGCCGCAATATTTGATCCTTCAAAGAGTTGGAAAGGGGTATTAAACCAATCTGGTGGGAATATTACGTGAACAAACTATAATAAGCAACAGCTTACATTACCATGGTGACATTGTAGTAAATTCGCATGAGACAGGAGTCTCATACAGTATCAC
Source organism: Lates japonicus (assembly GCA_033238685.1). Lineage (NCBI taxonomy): Eukaryota > Metazoa > Chordata > Actinopteri > Centropomidae > Lates > Lates japonicus. Next base: position 6,646,749 of record BRZM01000043.1, on the reverse strand, counting down.
ACTAGGTGGGAGGAACTGAGAACCAAGGAAGAGGAACACATTTGCCTCAAAACAGTTAAAACAGTAAACGAAAGATGGAATATGGTGAATTGTTTTATTTGACCTTGCTCTTAATATCAGTATTGCCACCTTCAAGTCATAGTTCATCAAAACATTCCAGGTTCCTAGTGATAAATTCAGGTCACTGATATACTACTTCAGGTGTTCATTACATGTATAAGAGTGATATATTTTCTGTGCTCTACACTTGTCCTTGGTTCAAAGTCATAATAAACACTGTTGAAAGAATAGAACTGTTTGTTAACAAGCAGACATAGACATAAATACATATTACCAGTACTCCAGGCTGAATATATATATGTGTGTGTGTGTGTGTGTGTGTGTGTGTGTGTGTGTGTATATATACTCATCACACACACACCTATCAAACGTGCATTTCACCTAGGTCTTCACCACCATTAACCCTGCTACCACCTACCTTATGATTATGATGTCACAGCTATAAAGCATGATCATAATATATATTATACACAATATATATATAATATATATAATATACACAAATGCAGACAAACAATAAAAATACTGTTGTAGGCAAGTAAAAGGGCACTTCTATTGTTGGACATTCTCCATATTCAAAAGCAATTCAAACTTCACAACTGGGCAGAGCTTGACAGCATTAGCTCCATTAGATAGAAAAGGAAGCATTGTTGGAACAGAGACACACAGATAACCTCTACAGCCAGAGCCATTAAACTCTTCCTTGTCCTCTAGTCATTTGTGGGTTGAAAAAACAGCTGTGAAATCTTTACTAACTTGTTTTAGCTTGTGCTAAGTAGCTATAGTCTGGTTTGCTGGCTGTGGTATGCTCTCTGACCATCCAATCAATCACTTGGAAATGCGAAGTTGCTTTGAGGCCTGCTAGGCAGCGAGCCAGTGCGGAAGATGGAGCAGTGCACACACGGGTGATGGGAGTACTAGGGAGGCGTGACTGGGAGCCTGCCTGATCTGAACCTGGATGGTGAGATTTTATTGGACTTCTATTGCCACTCTTGATTGACTGTAATAGACACACCATATCTGAGCATAAGATGGTTTATAAGGCATGGCACAGGAGTGCAAAGATGATGATTTGATGACACTTGTGAAGAGGGTGCAGAAGTGTCAGCAGCGAGAAGATCAGTTGTGGACCGGTATGTGTGGAGTAGCAGAACAGCATAATTGTTATTTCCAAAAGGAGGTTATCTTCTACTATAAACAATAGCATATCTTAAACTATAATTTTTACCTGAAAAACAAAGGTTGCAGTATTTTACAGCCCTGACATGATGCGAGTCTTCTTCTCAGTTATGGATAGAATTCAGAGTGTAGGGTAGTGGACTCTTTGCTTGAGTGAAAAGCCTGTCAGTCTTTTACTGCTGCTTGTGAAGGTTAATAACTGTGAACTCACAGTAACCTATACGTCTAAGTTCCCAAAGTGGTAAGTACGCCTTTAGTTTCCTGTGATGGCCCAAAATGTATTACTGCACAGTTAACTATTAAGCTCATGCAAAATATTTCAAACAAATATGTGTGTTTACTGAAACTCCTTGCAGAGTCATACAAAAGGTCTAGAGTATTATTGAGTGAATTATTATTATAATATAATATAATATAATATATGCATATTAGATATAGCTTTATAGATAGGCAGGTAGAGGTAAATAGATAGAGCAAAACAAGAGAATTCAGAGGAAACAGCACGGCTGTCTCTGCAATAACTGTGACAGGGGATAAAATAGATTTGCAGCATAGTATAGCTAGTCAGATTAAAACCACAAACCAATAGTCAAAAGCTTCACCACGAGCAACCAGTGCATCACAGAGCTGCAGTAGAATGGAAGGGGCTGGTATTGACACTTTGCCAATTAGAGCATGGACACCTATAATGTAATCAATTACTTAACATTTCATTTATACTTACATTTTTATATGCACTTGGATCAGGTGATTTTTTTTCATTTTGACTTCTTGGTTGTGAATTTCTGTCAACATACTATACATCTTATATTGACATTCATATTTTTACCTTGAATGTTCAACTTTGTAGATAGACAGATTTGTAAGATGTCACCTGTTTAACACGAGCCCCTGTACAGGAGGCTGCGTGAGATACATGCAGTACAGACAATCTACTGTGCACGCTAGAGCACCAATCCTAAAATGTAGCAAAGAAAGCAAATTGTGCCAGGGAAAACTCAGTGTGCCTCTACCAAGAAATTGCCACCCATGAAACAGTTCAGCCCCAAACAATTACATGGGCGTATGACCAAAACTGGAAAACAGCACATGGCCTCTTTAGATGCCTCTGCTAATTTCACCGCTGAAGCTAGCCACAAACGCATGTCATGTGAAAGCAGAGACTGATTACAAGATGTCTGTCTCATGCATGCATTGCCGTAAAAGTAGCAAAAAAACCTCACAAAAAAATCATATATCAGTGGTAATTAGTTTTAGTTGCTACTAATTCTAGATGAATTGAAACTATCCTATGATGATTCAAGGTGGGTTCACACTAAGTAATGTGTGTGTGTTTTTGGTGGAGATAAAATTAAAAATTTTCTACTGTGTTCCAGGTGAATTTACTCTGGCCACAGTAACACATATCTTGATCTGACACTTCTTGGTAATCTCACATGTCTTAGCTTTGTTTTGAGGCACTATTTGCCCTTACATCCTTGGTTGTGATCCTCCGTCTATTTTGGGTAGTCATTTCAGACAGAGGCGAAAACCTTATGATGAAGGTAATCATCGACATAGCTGCACTCTGTGGCTATAAACAGAGTGTTGCTTGAACTATGAGGCAAGTGTGTTGGTCACTCCACTGCATCTGTAATGTTATTTCTTCACAGTTAAGTACAGGTTTGTTCCTTTATTGTTTTTTCTCTCTCTATGACTTTGTATTTTAAGAAACTGATAAGGCCTACTGTTACAGCTGGAGGATGTATCTCATCTACGGATATGGGCCTTAAGACACCAGCATGACATTATATCAATGTCACAGCCACAAATGTCTCATTCAAGAGGAACAAGTTAAGGCCAAAGTTTCAGCATGTTTAGTGACAGAAGTAACACAGGCGCTGATATCCTCTTTCACTGGCAATCAAGCCACCTTCTGTCTATAGTTTGGACCCATCATCCAACATACAAAACAAACTTTGATTCTGTATTCATGATGAGGAGGACAGATACTGGAACAGTGGTGTGCTTGGTGAGTGCTCATTTGACCCTAAGTGAGAGAAAGTGAGAGACAGCTGCGTGTTAATACATATATAATACTAGGTACCTGTGCTTTTCTTCATTCTTCTAATATTACATGTCAAAAGTTTTGTAGTACTGTTAAACCAGGCTTACTTTCTTTATGAAACTGCAGCTGTACTTACAGTCTCACTGGAGGTAGGTGCAAATGACCTCAATAAAAAACAAATGTAAACAAAACTATTTTCCTCCCACCCTTTATTCTCATGAAAGGTTGCTCTTCTTTTTCTGTGATACTGGTAATACACCAGTGTGGGTACAGCTTCTCGGACTTCACAGGCTTCTCTTTGCCACCACCTGCCTACCTATTCTCAACCACTTTGACCTCACTGTTGAAGGCATAAAATATGGTCTGGTGCACGATTTCTCTGAATAGCTTTGTATGGTGTTTAAAAGCTGTATGTGATGATTTTATGTTAGGACAAGATCTGTTGATTTGTTGAGTGCTGTAGATCATATTAGTGAAGTGCTGCTCAGTGGATCTGTTTGAGGGTGTGGATCAGCTCTACCCTCAGGGGAGAAGAAGCTGATATTGTGAGGAGCATCTTGTCATTTGAAACATTTGGAAATGTTAGAGTTGCTTTAATGGAATGGGTGCCAAAGGCATGCGGTAAATCTTTCATATCTGAGTGTGTGTGTTCATGTGTGTAGTAGGTGCATGCATCATACATGCATGCGCCTACTCTCTCATAGGGTTTGATGTATGTAGATCAGTGCATGTGTATATGTATTTTTTGTGCATACCCTATTTTCTGGGGCGAACCACAGGAATGTTACCTGTGTGTGTTTTTGTATGTATTTACAAGCACAAAAAGGGGTCACTCGAGGATCCCAATAAATCACTTTACCTCTGTGTAACAGCACACCTGCTCTGTCGGTATATAAATAGACAGTAGATACATCAATTCCCTTGTGTCACTCAGCTCAAGTTCAAAAATGTCTGTTTTGACAGAAAGAAGAAGACACACTCCTCTAAGACAGCTGATAAACAGTGGTAGCCTGCCATTACAGACTCATGGCTGTGATGTGTGCATTGTTTGTTATTCATTTGCTAGCTGCTTAATAAAAGTTAAAATGCAACCTGACCAGTTTATGGTTAAGGTTCAGTTGAGTTACTTAACAGATTCTTTCAGTTATCATCTCATCTTCGAATATACAGATTTCCACAATAGAAAATATTCATAATACAACTTCTCTGCTGATGTTTTATTATAGTTTTGATATTAAATTGATTCTTGCATGGACAAACATGAAACGTTTCTGAGTTAGAAGTATCTTAAGTTGTGCTTTTTGACAGAAGATAGTGCTCATTTTTTTAGCGTGCAACTAGCGCCCCTCTGTGGTAACAATATGATCTGCAACTTGTCAGAAGTCCTAGAGCGTTTATATATGATGTATGGAGCAGGAAGATGGAGGGTTCCCTGTAGTACTATTATCTACTTAGATGTATAAAAATGCATCATATTTGAGTTGAGTGTATTTTTGGTATGTTTTTTGTATGACTTATTTACCATTTTATTTGCTATTCATCACTAATAGCAGTAAAGTTATGGACATAAAATGGTGTCAGACTATAAAAGCAAAGACTGTTAACAGTGCACATGAATCTTAGATATTTACAGACACAAACACAGATAGCACAACAGTATTGCCTGATAGAGAATTGAAATACTACAACCACAGCAAATTTATATACTGTGTAACGTCTCTTTTTTATGTCAAGGAAATGTTATTTGAACAACGGGAAGGAAGTCTCTCACTGAATAATGTAGGATGATATATGACCTAGAATACAAGGTGACACATGAAGTTTTGGAGTCATATGTATATACATACATACACACACACACACACACACACACACACACACACATATGTGTGTGTGTGTGTGTGTGTGTGTGATGTGTGTGTGTGTGTGTGTGTGTGTGTGTGTGTGTGTGTGTGTGTGTGTATATATATATATACACAAAGTATCATATAATTTACTGTCTAATGGTTTTTTTTTTTTTATTGGTACTGTGTACTCACTTCTGTGTGCCATTTACTTGTGTAAATACTAGTGTTAATGTTAAACTTGACAGTCTCATTACTGTGCCTCATGGAGTCTGATTAGCAATGTGGGTTTTGTTAAGAGGGTTTATTTATTAAGATGCCTTAAGTGAAATTTCTTAATATGCAGCTGAGAGCAAGCTACACACAGAGAACTCATAGTATTAGTAACGATAAAACAAATAATGGTTTTAATGGCCAGGGAATGAGGCAGAAAGTGAAAAGACTTAGCTTCTTGTGACAAACTCATGTAATGAGATGTGTACATCCCTGAAGATAATTATCATTTATTTGAATTCACAACTTGTAATTCTTACTGTATTTCTAAACTCTATTAGCACTATCATCAAGTGAAACAGCTGTTAAACCACTGGCTATTTACTGTGAAGTACATGACTTTAGCATATTTATGGTTACATGGTTATGGTTAGATTGTTTGAAAGCACAGAAATAATTTAATATCACAGTAAACCCTGTACAACATAAGTACAACCATAAAGCATAAAAGTGACACAATCCCACCTCGTTTAGCAGACAGTCAACTTTAGGGAAGTAAATATAATGTAGATCAGTGGTTGTACTAAAGGAAAAAACTGAAGATTATTTTCACTTTGGCACAGAGCCTTCTTTCCTCCTTTCATGTCCCATAATCCACCTTCCTGCTCCTGTGGATTTTACCTAACAGGTAACTGCAGTATTAAGTCAGCGTTATCTATTATCTTGTCGGTACTGAATTTACCTTCTTGTTGTCTCTGTTTATGTAAGTGGCTTAAGACTATGAGTTAAAATTACTGCTTGATGTACTAGGTGTTAGCATGTTGCTCATGCTTTGCAAATGTTTTCAGTTAATATTAGCTAGCATACTCCCTTTGGATGTTATGTTAAGAAAAACCAGCGTGTCGATTTATGATTTTCATTGCAACAGGGACTGAATTTCTAAACAATCAGCATCAACAAACAGTTCAGGAAGCTAAGTTATTCTATGGGTCATTCACACGTTGAGGGTAGATCATGTGATCCTCCATCGATTTTCTGTTGTTTTTCTCCTCACTTGGAAGACTACAAGGGATTAGGGCTATGGTCGAGAATTGAGGTGGGGGTTTGGGTATGGGGAAACATCATGCCTTCATGCAAATGAGAGCTAAAGGTTATTTAAAATATGAAAAAGATTTAACCAACTGTTAACTAGCTACCTATTTTGAAGTATTAAGTTCATTATCCTGGGAGCGATTAGGGTATGGTGGTGCAGTGGTTGCTTGCGGTATAGATAATGGATGGATGGATAGGGAGCGATTAATCAGATCATCATGTTGATTAGTGAGATTTTGCTACCATACAGGCCTGTGGGCTGCAGTATAAGATACTAACTTTCAACATATGCTTTTAAAGACCTGTCATTTTCATATATGTCAGGACATGAACTCTGCTTCATATGCTATTATGTGTTACTTAAGTGTGTTTCCCCAGTTTTCCAGCCTTGAAGTCTCCCACTTATCACGTAAAGGGGCAAAAGGACTAAACTGCAAAGTGTAGGAGATTTAACATGTCGTGACTTATGTGGCACCAAGTAATGAAATATCTGGGGTCTTCTCTTACACCTGAAAAGTCATATTTCACTCTCATGTCTGTACAGACAGTGGTACCTGATCCGAAATTTCTCTGAGGCTTCTAATTAACATGTTCGTTAATGGATATTTATAGCTCATCATATGATATCCATTCCATATTCATGGTGGTGAAATAAAATAAGTCATTAAAGATGATAAAGACCTTAGCAACCTCTGTTTCATTATTAGATTCAAACATAGTTCTGGTCAATAGTTTAACCACCATTCTAAATCATGTATTCATGGTATATATTGCAACTAATCAGTTATCAGTTATTATCTATCACTGGTGAATGGACTCAACCATAGCAAACAGATGATAAATTGAGGGATAGTGTAGACACTACTCATCTTTTATGACTGTGGGTGATTTATAGTTTAATACAGTGCTGATACACTACCAAGGTGTCCTGGTGGAAAAAAAATGGACAAAGCTTGTGCAGATAGCTAGATAAACATATAGATAGATACACATACACACATATATATGTACTGTGAAACTACAATAACAGTGACATCACGGTATTGGGCTCCACCCTTTATCCCCACTTTCACTCTTGCTACTATCAAACAATGACCCTTTACAGCAGCCATTATTCAGACTCACCCCCTCTTCCAAAACAGGTCATCTTAGTTCTTCAACGTGACAATCTCCTGCTGACCTGGCTTATCCACACCCCATTCCTTTCTCCTTCCCTTACTCCAAGAAGAAAAGAGACAGAGACAAGGGGATTTGCCTCACGGTAGGTAGCTGTTTATGTGAAGCATATGAGAAGGGAGAGAAGAAAGGAGAGAGGTTTTTTGGCGAGGCTTGGCAAAGAGAGCTAGGAGCCCACTTGAGGAGCAGTGGGTCTTAGAGCTGGATGATTTGTTTGGAGAAGCCCTCTCCAGCCAAAAGGAGGATTAGCTGCACACAGGTTCCCATGGAACCCAGTTGAGGTGGAGAGGGCTTTTAGAGGTTACCACATCCCTGCATGACTACATGTACATGCATGCATGTAGAAACACATGTACAAAAAATGTGCACAGAATGCATAAACAGCAACATGCACATGCAAGAATATGCACCTGTCCTCAAAGTAAGTTCTCGTGGGTGCAGACACATTTAAACTACAATAGGTGGCTGGATCACACAACCATGTCCTGTGGTAACCAAGTATTCTGTTTTACCAATGGTGCTTCCCACAGCAATACACAAACAGTTTGATGTATTGAAAAATCAAACTATATATAAAATGTCACAGATGAAATTAAACATAAGGGTACATTTAAAAAAGCTCAAATATGACTAATGATAGGATGGGCTAGATCTGTTGACATGTTGTTATCACAAAAAGTAATATTTCTGATGGAAATCTCAACTGGGAGAAAATCCTCTGGAGAGATCTTCCCAGTGTCTGAATGAATTAAAGCAAAACACAATAAAGCCAGTGATGTGGTGGAAAAGATCATTTCAAACACACTGGTTTTAGCATTGCGTAATATTTAACAGTGGTTCATCCTGCCTATGAGGCCTGATGTCCCTGACTTATTTGATGCACATCCTGGATCTAATCTTGACCAGGGTGAAAAGGCTGAGGATAACACCTTTTTACTGACTCAAGTTATGCGTTTCAGCAGGTCTTTTTTCATAGAAGACATCCTGAGATATTACAGCACAGGTGTAAATAATAAAATTCATGATGGCTGAATTTAGCTGCCTCAGGTTCAGGGCCATGACATTGTCTCAGTTACACTGTCAGGACTGACCTTGATCTCCTGATGAAGTACCCAGCATGAACCACACCCACAGTGTTACCAAGACCTTTTCTCTCGTTTCACAGTAGAACTGCAATGAGTAGGCAATTAATCGATTAGCTAATTGACAGAAAATGAATCTGCAACTATTTCTTTAAAGAAAAAAAAGTCCCTATTCTCTTGCTTAAATCTGAATATTTGGTTTACTTTTTCTGTTTTGGGTTGTTGGTTGGACAAAAGAAACTATTAACGATGCTTCTGTGGGCTCTGGGAAACAGGGATGGACATTTTTTCAATGAGCTGATTAATCAGTTGATCAAGAAAATAATTGGTAGAGTAATTGATAATTAACATAGTTGTTATTTCACACACCTGCATCAACCCTAGAGACTATTGTGTGAGTTGCTATGACTGAAGTCAAACAAGTTACTCAGTCACCTCACTGATGAATTTCAACAAACAAGCTCTGTCTTTACTAACATGATTTCTCCACCACAGCAATTCAGCATTAATTGATAACATAAAAGACATAAATATTCTTTTCTCGCTGTCATTTTAATTTAGACAATCACTTCCTCTGGAGACTACATAGTCTGCAGAGCTTTATGGGGAATGTAACATCAACAACTATGCCTAAAAGCATCTTGGGCTCTGTCTAATATTTCACATTTTGAACACAGTAAAAGGATGAGGACACTGATGGTTTATGAGGTGTGGCTGCTGCCATCTGCTGGAACAACCAAAGAATTGTATTTTGGTGGGTGAGAATCCCAAGTTAGCGCTTTTACCATGAGTTGCAGGTGTCTCATTTTATAAACAACAAACCTCTTGTGTTTTAACCTTTACCAAAAGTAAAGGCAAAATCTTGAAATTGAATTGAAATTTAGAATAAAAAGTAAAGATTTCTCAGTATGTCAGCACTACTTATCTTCAGCTTTTACTGATTGTACATGTTTTCACAGAATTTGACAACTGCTCTGGATATTAGTCTCTAATGTCTTGTAACATATGTGTAACCTTGATTTCTTTTAAGATATGCCTGAGGACTGGTGACTGTCAAGACTCATCCACAAAACTTTTGGCCAAAAATGGACAACATGCCTTTGGTCTGATCCTGCACAAGTCATCAATAAGAAATTGGTCAAACATCCCCTCACCATTTCTGCTTCAGTAAATTAAATCATAAATTTAAAGTCTTTAACTGGAACGTTTTTGGTCTTTTCCACCCATGCTAAACATTTTAGATTTGTCTGAAAAACTGCTACTGTTCTACATAAGCTACCATGTGCTAACCAGCAACTGTGCTACAGTATAAACTTAAAGGAGCATAGTCAGAATTTGATGTACTGGTTAAAAGATTGAAATAATTCAGATTATATTAGAAACATTCATGTTTTGTTGTTTCATTTTCCCTAAAACGTGACAAAACCTGACCAAATGTGTGATTGATGATATTCACATATATCACAATGTTTTACAAGACCCAGCCTTATATCGTTAATATATATGGGAGTGCTGTTCCTTCAAAAATTTAAGCATTTATTATTATTTAATCTGTGGTTTAGTTATTTGGATAAATTCTGTCACTTCTTTCATAAGCATATTCATCTTAGTGACAGCTAATATGTGAGTGAACTTTATTAAATTCCTGTGCAGACAAGGATGGGACTTCTGTTTAACAAACCCTCATATTCTGAAACATTGTACATGTGGGTATATGACTGTATTAGTGTAGCTTGCATGTCCTATGCTGGTGGACCCCCATGGTGATATCAAAGCAGCTGCCATGAGTACCGCCCCTCCCACCATCAGCTCACCCAGTTGCTGTGGCTGTCCACAGCAACCTGGGAAATTTCTGGTCCCTTTCATCTTCCAGTACCACCCCAGTGGAGCATTGGACAACTGGTAGCACTACTGTCAACACCTCCCTCTACATGCCACGAACAGCTCAGCTTAGCCTTGTGGCAAACATAGCGCAGATTAGCATGCCAGCAGCTTTCTTCCCAAACATCTCTGACAGCATTAGCTCATGCTAAGTCAAGGGTGTATGTCAGAGCCAGCTGTCAAGTGGAGGGAATTCCTAGTGCTTCACTCAAGGTCGCTCCCACCATTCAAAGCAATGGTGCTCTGTCATGGCTCCCACGCTAGGTGTTAACTCGGTATCGCTAACAGTTTAGCTTGGATGTCCTGGCATGTTTGAAAGAGGGTCTTAACTGGTGCTTTACATTCATGCAGAGGGGCCACAGTGTGTGATCGTCACCTGTCACACAACACAGTGTGTCTTATGAGGAGGTCACAGCGGAGGCAACTGGGATAAAGGAAACTGCTAACCTGCTATTTAAGGAAAAAAAAAAGTTTTAAACACAGATGACCTCAAGGTAACCCCTTCATGGATAAGGCTGGAAATGAATAAAATGATCGTACTTCCAACAAGTATTGTTCATGGCCATAGCCTAATAAACCTTACTCCATTGTTATCCAAAAACTATTAAATACACATCACTGAGTCACATCATTGCACTGGGTAAGATATTCCTTTATAACCATGGACATGGGCACTGTAGTTTATTCCGAGTTAATCCCACAGACACTGTCCTGAAGCACTAGAGTAGGTGCTAGAACACCATATGCATATTGATCTGCTGCTAACTATAGTCCCCAACAAACTCATTAGATACCCCTGTGTGAGGAGTTTTTTCCTTCAAAATACAGTGCCCAGCTGTTATAGGAAATTACCCAGCCTCTGAAACTATACTGTACATTTGTGATGTTCCTCAAAGAGTGACATCTTCAGTTGGAACAGATGTGTGTAAAATGATATGCAAGACATCTATAATATTTCCTTGATTAAATTATGCAGCCATAAAAATCAGTTTTGTAGTTTTGGGCTGGAATATTTTTTACTTTACTTTAGAGGGGGGAAGGAACAATGCATGTTACATTGTTAAGATTTGATCTATTACTGAAGTGAAGCCATATGAGTGTGCATACACAACTACAAGTGCACTCACATATTCATGCTTCCACATGTGTAAGCATACAATACACACACAAAGCAGCACTGTCTCGGGCCTCTTAAATTCTTTTTGAGGGGAGATTCTCATCTGGATTTGATCTCCTCTCTGTCTCCCTCTTTACAAAATCTTCATCTTTTCCCCTTTTGTATTAGCCACTAACTTCTCCAGTATGTGAGTGAGCACAAAATTCTACTACCATATACAGAATTCGTAAAGGTGACACAAATCACTCTGCATGCAAGTCCAAACATAAAGCTTGAGTGGTAAGTTGGGTCTGAATAGAGCAGGCTGGCTTTAGACAAATTCAACAATTCATGCTGATTTTAATTATAACCAATAGGGCAGTGCATGCAACACTAAAGACACAAAACACACAGGCTACATTTCAGACAAGTCATCTGCTCTCTGTTTTCCTTCTTTATCACTCTTTCTATTCCTCCCACCCTTGGTTGCCCCCTCCTTCACTTTAATCCAGTGGCGGAATTTCACTCGACAAGTGATCAAAGACCAGTCGCACAATGCCAGGTGCCGCTGCAGCTTCAACTGTTGACAACCACCTAGCAATCCCCCCCCCCTTCCTTTTCTCTTCTCTGAAAAAAGAGGAAACCTAAACAAAGCCAGGCAAACTGCTGGGTGTGTTTGAGTCTGAGAAAAACACCCCCCACCCCCCAACTCCATTATTTTTTAAAAAAAGACTTGATTCCTTTTTTTCCGGAAAGGGAAGTGAGAATGTTTTTTTTTTTTTCTCTTCTTGACGGTGATCTGTGTTACCAAGTCTTCCGTCCCCCTCAGAGCACTGTGTGGTGGCCGGTTTGAGGAGTTCTGTGACAGTAAATTACGGCACTCTTGAGACAGACGATCAGCAGGAGTTGGGGAACAGAGAGAGGATGCACGGCGGGGATTAGGCTTTATTAAGACTCAGCCACCACGGATGGGCACAACAACACAGCGCGCGGGTGTGTGTGAGTGAATAAGTGAAGGATACGGCACAAAGTATCTGTCTCAACCTATAGGTGGTCCCCCAGTGAAGTAAGATACACATCAGCTCTAATAGGTACCTCATGTCTAAAAGTGTTGCTGCACTTGTTTAGAGAATGTCACTACACTATATTATTACATACAGCACTGGTTATACAATTACAGTATATGCTGGTGATGTCTTGATGTGTAAGGGACTCAGACTGGCATCAGTCAGGCTGAGATGATGGTATCATTTCCACAAGATTTTTATTCATAGATTTTTTTTGTTTCATTTTCTTGAAGTCACACATAGGGGTATTCTTGGAGCATGGACTGACTGAGAAAACAAGTAATTTGAAGACATCACTTTGGAATTCTTCATACTGAGAAAATTATGGTGGGCTATTTTCACTGTTACCTGACATTTTATAGGCTAAATGAGTAATAAAAATAAAGATCAACTCAATCATAAAATAAATAAAATGCTTCAATTCAATTCACTTCAATTTTATTTATATAGCACTGAATCACAACAGAAGTTATCTCAAGGCACCTTTCATATAGAGCAGGTCTAGACTGTACTCTTTATATTATTATATTTACAGAGACCCAACATTTCCCACCATGAGCAGCACTAGGCGACAGTGGAACACAGCATAACACGAAATCCATGTAGAAGTGGTATCAATAATACAGTAGTGGTAATAATAGTAGTGACAATTAAAGTAGTAATTGCAAAAGTAGCAGTAATACTAGAAGCAGTATCCATAATTTCTAAATATAAAGCAGGTATTGAGTGGGGTTGTAGGAGCAGCAGGAGACTTGTCATCACAGATCAGAGTGTGCAGCTCTGGAGGCAGAGGTACCTGCAGAGAGTGACAGAAGAGGAGAGAGAGACGGAAGAGCACAAAACTAAGGGAAAGGGAAGATATTGAGTTAATAACATGTTTATGGGATATGAATCCATACTGTGGAGAGAGAGAGAGAGAGAGAGAAGCTCAGTGCGTCATGGGAAATCTCCCAGCAGTCTAGGCCTGCTATAGGCAAGCCTGAGCCAACCCTAACTATAAGCTTTATCAAAAAGGAAAGTTTTAAGCTGACTCTTAAAAGTACAAAGGGTGTCTGCCTCCTGGACCCAAAATGGGAGAAAGTTCCACAGTAGAGGAGCCTGATAACTGAAGGCTCTGCCTCCCATTCTACTCCTGGAAACTCTAGGAGCCACCAGTAAACCAGCATTCTGGGTATGCAATCTTCTAGTGGGGTTGTAGGGAACTATGAGATCTTTAAGATAGGATGGAGCCTGACCATTAAGGGCTTTGTAGGTAAGGAGGAGGATTTTAAATCTACCGGGAGCCAGTGTAGAGAGGCTAACACAGGAGAAATGTGGTCTCTTTACCTAGTTCCTGTCAGTAATTTGTCAGTTAATGCTGCTGCAGCATTTTGGATCAATTGGAGAGTCTTTAAAGACTTGTTGGGGCAGCAGGATAATAATGAATTACAATAGTCCAGGCTGGAAGTAACAAATACATGAACTAATTTTTCTGCATCTTTTTGAGCCAGAAAATGTCTGATTTTGGCGATATTGCACAGGTGAAAGAAGGCAGTCCTAGAAGTTTGTTTTATGTGGGAGCTAAAGGACATATCCTGATCAAATATGACTCCCAGATTCTTTACAGTGGAGCTGGGAGCCAGGGCAATGCCATCTAGCATAACTATATCTTAATAGAAAATGTATTTCGGAGGTGTCTGGGGCTAAGTACAATAATTTTGGTTTTGTCTGAGTTCAGTAGTAGGAAAATGCTTGTCATCCAAGTCTTAATGTCCCTAAGGCATGCTTGGAGGAGTTGTCATTAACATGCACAAACAAGCCTATCAGATAGATAGGACTTAAACCAGTTTAGTGCAGTTCCTTTAATGCCAATAAAATGCTCCAGTCTCTGTAAAAAGAGGTGATGGTCAATTGTATCAAAAGCAGCACTGAGATCTAACAAGACCAGTACAGAGACAAGTCTGTTGTCCAATGCAATTAGGAGGTCATTTGCAACTTTCACAAGTGCTGTTTCTGTGTTATGATACAACCTAAATCCTGACTGAAAATCCTCAAATAAACTATTATCCTGTAGAAAGTCACACAACTGTTTTGCGAGGGCTTTCTCCAGGATCTTGGAACGAGAGGGGAGGTTAGATGAATCCAGTATGAATCCAGAACCTGCTGTGAGGCAACAGTGCTAACCACTTGGGTGTCATATTTGTTTTATTCAAAATGGTAAATTTTGTTTAAAGGTAACTTTGCAGCCATATGCTATACACATATCCACCACAGCTCCACACCCTTAACTTCCCAATCTACTTTCTACACTGGGGCTGAATGTTGGCAGTGGCTGAGATACAGCATCATCCTCACAATGTCATTGTGATTGATAAATTTATGGCCACCATCGATGCTATTTGACCCAGTAAAAACGCTATTCTATAGCTTGAGAGTGTCAAAAGAAACACCAAAAATTATTTTTAAATGCTGCTATGACCCACATAGTTAAGAGTAATTAAACGGGACATGTGCCACAAATCAAAGAAAAGGTTGCAACAACCAGTTTAAAGTGAAAGAAAAGGCAATACACAAGGACTGAACGTACTGTTGTCCTTTTGAGAAATCACTTGTTTTCTCCTTTGAAGAATTGGTTATGAAGTAAGCCTGACAGAAAATTACCTGACTAAAAGAATATAACTCAAACACGCTGAGCCACTGAAACAGTGATGATCACATTAAAGAGAATCAAGCAAAAATATTCAGCCACTTCCTTTCAAGTTGATATGAAAATGGATTGTTGCGAAAAAGAAAGAAGGGGGCCAAAGAAGTCCTTTCTGGCTGTTAAATTGGTTGTGCATATGACAAATTTCAAAGGCTGTCAAAATAAAAAAGAAAGGGGGGTGGGGGGGTGGAAAAAAATACATTTACATCATAAATGCACAGGTTCCCTTTCAATAGGCCTCTTCATAACTCTGTCAGGCTTTTAATGGTAGGCAAGTTCAAAGTGGCACTAGACTCCCACTGCTTCCACAGATAGAAGTAGAACGGTGTGTGTGTATGTAAGTGTGTGCATGTGCGCGCATGTGTGGCTGCATGTGGTCAGTAGCATGTGAACTAATGCCTCTCTCTTCCTATCCCAGATCCTCACACCAAACCCACTTCTCGCCACATTTTGCTGCTTGTCCTATTGTGTGTGTGTGTGTGTTTAGGGATGTGTGTGAATGTACAAGTGTCACCCTCAATTTCCCCCCACCTCTGTGATCACTCTTCTTTTAACCCTTCTTCTTTTCCCTCTATGTTCCGCTTTCTTCCGTTTTCATCCACTCTCATTTCTCTCTGATCTCTCTGCTCCTGTTTCTCGTCTCTTTCGCTCCCTCCTTCCTCCCAGTTTGTCCTGGACTGTTGGCGAGGGATTGCTCGAAATGGTGTCTTAGGGAACGTTGCAAACATTCTGAAAGCGCTCCGGATCTCAGTACCAGCCAGCACCAGCCAACCCAGCCATGCCCCACGGTGATATCCCTGCATCAAAGCCACAGATCTTCCCCTTTTTCTTTGCCTCCCTCCCCTTTTCTCTGTCTCTTTTTCCACGGTGGCACTTCCAGCGGCTCCGAATGTTTAAACTTCATATATCAGCCTCATTATGGAGCCTCAAAGCCTTCCATCGATTCTAAAGGCGCTCATTTGAATTTTTAATCACACGTATGTACGAATGCTGCGCTCAGCAACTATCCGACGCGAGCGTGCACACACACACACCCCTCGCGCTCTAATCTCCGCTCCTTCAGCTCTATCAAAGTGCTCTGCCTCTGAAGTTTTGGAGTTCAAACTTCCACTTAGAAAAAGTCTCAGTTAATATTGCTCCAATGTGTTTGAATTTGGAGTGATGAGCGCAGGCACACAGTTCAGACTCCATTGTGAGCGCAGTAGCATTGCTTGTGGGCGGCAGAGTGCTTGACTGGAGTTAACACTGGTATTTGATTGCCTAGCCGAGGTGTTACTTTAGCGTTTCTGTTCTCTTTGATGTCAAATATGAATTTTAGCGTAGAAAATATTATATATAAAATATACAGTCGTACATCACTCAGTCCCCTCGGTGGATATACTGTAGCTATGTAGGGCCTACTCACGCTCAGTTACCATGTGCATACAAAGTCCTGGCTAAGCTACAGAGAGACTTTGTCACTCAAGCAATAACAGGGAGAGGGAGAAAGAATCCTTTAGATCTTCCTGCAAGAAGTACACCTTTGAATCTGAATTTCCTTGCAGAAAAAAAGTGCTTTGAAAATCTAATGCATAAACATTATCTTCTTTCCCCCACCCTTCTACTTCTTGCTCCCTCCATTCCCTCCCTTCACCTAAAGCGCACAGGCTTCTGAGCGACTTTGGAAGAACTTCCCTTTTTTAGAGTGCTCAGTAACTTAAATAAGAGGCGGTCGGGGATTTGGATATTGTTATGTCTCATCAAAGGCAGAGATCTTCAGCTATCCTCCCTTGCCTGTTCTCTTGCTGTCTGTCAACGCCCAGTCTTCAAGAAAGATGCTTCTCCTCAAGACTGATGTACTGTAATTTGATATACCCCCCCCCCCCCCCAATCTTCCCCTACTCTGGGGTTTTTGGAAAAATCTTTGTTAGGGCACAAGCTAGCTCAGGGGAGTGCAGGGGAAGATGTTAGTACTGGTTCAGTCAGTTAGTTTTCCTGTTTTACTGTATAATAAAACACAATAACCAATGAAAAAGGTTGCCCTTGGTTACTTTACCTGCAGCCTACTTATGAAAATACATCCACTAGATCAATTGTCACTTGAGCACACAAGAACACTATTGTTTAAAGTTGGAATTTAAAGCATTTTTTGTAGGATTTAAAAGGTTCAAGACCAAATTTTCTCCAAAATTGTGGAATTTTTATGCTTGCAGAATTGGGTGTGACGTCCTCAGCCAGCAGAGAGAAGAAAACAGGCAGAAAAGGGACTGCTGCGGCCACATGAATCACATGTTTCAAGTAGCATGAAAGAATTATAGCATGCTATTTGAAAATTCTGCACAATCTTCAGTCCAGTCGAAAGGTATTTCTTGATGTATCTTTGTAATCGACAGCCACTTGCTGCTATCTCCGCTGTTTACCTTCACGCAGCGGGCAGCAGACAGTTAAGTGTGAGCCTTCCTGCTGTTGTCGGTGTTGGCTTCAGTGCCCCTCGCAGCCCACAGCGTCATCAGAGCGCATAAGTTCAATGGATCATAATGAAAAGCCTCATGGTAGCGCAAAATCAAACAGGGATTCCATTTATTGGAACCCATGCAGGGACTCCATCTCATTGGCTTATAAGCACTGAATTTGATGCAGTGAATGTTACCCATATGTTACCCCACCCCCTTCACATGCTCTTTTTCTCCTTTCCACAAAACCGCTCGTACCCCCACCCCCACATCCCCCCACCCACTGCACCTGCTGCTGTGAACAGCAGGATCCCAGTGTGTTTCTGTTCATCCCTCGCTTTTTCTCCCTGCTCCCACCACTCCATCCCTCCATCCCTTTCTTTCATGTGTGCCTTGCTGTCAAGCCCAGCTGGATCAGGCCTGCCAGTCTAGTCACATGCAGTCTTTGTTGGTGTGGAAACAGGCTGTAATAAACCACTGATGGTAAACTGGCAAAACTTGTGTCTTTTATGTCCATGTAAGAGAGTAGCAGTTAGGTTAAAATAATGTTGAAAAAGTGTGTGGTAACTTACATAGTTTCAGTTTCTTGTTATTCTGCTGCAGTCACTATTCTCACTTTCTAAGCATGTAAAACTTTCATGGTACATGGCATGGTTTCTATAGAAAATAAATATGTTCTTATTTAGTCTCTCTTTCTCTGGATGGTCATATCTTTGATTCTGACCTTAATTTCCAGAGCCACATCACTAATATAACAACATTATTTTACCATAAATAAGAAGCTTCATGTCTCAGGTTGATGCAGAAAAACTCCCATTGGCTGGATTTACAATGCCCTCCTCACTGTGGGTTGAGCTCTAACAAGCAAGAACAAATCTGATAATATAAAACTTGTTTCAAGATATTTGCATTGGCTTACAATTAGTTTCAGACTTTATTATTAAGTACTTAGTAAATACTTCTGGTCTATAAAACCTTACCCAGCCTTACTCCACTGTAACACTCTGACCTGCTCTGCCAATGTGAACCTATCAGCGCTCTTAGGTCATCTGGCTCCAAGTTGTTCGTAGGGGTTAAATCTGAAGCTGATGAAGTGGCTTTTGGTTTTTATGGTCCTTTTTCCTGGGAAACTTGCCAGATTGCATTAGATGTGCTCCAACATTAACACTGCTCATGAGCAGACTGAAAACATTCCTTTTAAGTGTTTTCTGTATCAGTATCATCCCTGGAATAAAATGCGCTATATAAAAAAAAATTCTCTTGCTTTCAATTTAACTTAAACATATTCCCAAAACATGCATATTCAATTGCCCTGTCATAAAATGTGGCTAAATTTTAACATGCAGTTTCTGTAGTGTATGTATATAGCAGTGGTCCATCTAACACATATGTCTGGAAAAATCTGAGAGAGGTGATAAATGTCAGAAGAGACAGTCTGTGGAATGTTTCCACGATCTGCAGTGTGGTCTGCATTGATTGAAGAAATCACCAGAGGAAGAGAGAGAATATGACCTGACATTATAGTTTCTGGTAGACTGGCTGGAAACATCACCGAAAGTCAGTGTTGATCAATTTGACCATATGATCATATAATGATGATACATATGATTTTAACTGTTTTAAGCTAAAAGTTAAGATTTAAACATGATTATATGTCCAGATTCTAATTTCTGATAACAATTTTGTCTTACAGAACCATAGAACTGTAATGTGCAACATAGTTATTTTGTGTGTGTTTTTCCCATTGTTTGTCATGGACTACAACAAGCAACTGTTAAATATAAATAATTTGGAAGTTTTGTTTGTTGATGATCATGACTGACTTGATTTATCGGTGTTCTGAACAGCATTCTTATGCTAAAATGTGCAGGGTGGCACACATCAGTCAAAGATCTTGTCTATTTTTTGCAATTGAAAAAAATAATACAATATAAAGGATACATACAGTATACTGTGTGTTTGTGCAAGTCTGTGTTTGGGTCATCTCAGTGTTTGTGTGTGTGTGTGAATAAACATGTGTGTCTGGGCCTCTGGCAGTGACAGATGTTTAGCTGCAACTGAATGTCTAGTCCAGCCTCCATTCATCCTTTCAAAAGATCATACACTCTTAGTCATTTATATTTTGATTGGTCTCTGTTCTCAAGATTAATAGTAGTCAGAATTGCAGTAGCACCTCACACCAGCCTTTGCAATCTAGATAAACCTGAAAGGTTACATTTTACAACAACAGACAACCAATTTGGATATAAAACCGAAAGCAAATAGTCTCTCACTGCACAGGGAAACTGTTGTGGCAGTTTTAAATTAAAACTTCAGAAATCTGAATATGAACAAAATGTTAAACCTGGAACCTTGAAAGGACCTTGTCCACTTGGATTCTTTGTCCTCCACTATGACCTGACCTCTTCCAGCATTGTCGCGTCCTCAACCAGTGACACTGACGGAAGCAGCAGCGGGTAAACCAAGCTTGGAGCCCTTAACCTGATGGTGGTCAGCCAGCTGTTGTTCCCCTCTGTAAGACACAGGTCTGTTTATGTGCCCATCTAATTCAGGAGCAGCATGCACACTAACACCAACATAGTCATAGCAACATGCACACACATAATTCTTCAAACTCCAACTTCATTCTAATTCCTCGCAAAACATCCGCTACTTTCCTGATGTTTCATTTACATGCACGGAAAAAAGAGAAAAAAAAAAAACATCAAAGATGAACACTTCAACAATCAGCTATCACTCAATTAGTGCTTGACAATTTCTCTCTTATGCACTCCAGAAGGAATGCGTGGAGGGTGTTGAAGAAGAGCGGGAAAGTCTTTGAAAAATCATACTTTTCCCTTTATCACTTCATCTCATAGCAAAACAATTTCTTCCTATTATCCTCACAGCAGGGGGTCCACTGTCCTGTAAAGGTGTACCGTAATGCTTTATCGGCAGAGAGGAGAAGACGCTTTTATTCTTTGCACCTTGTACCCCGGATACATTAAACAGAATCAAAGACGACATTTACATACCATTTGCGTTTCATGTTTGAGAAGTTGAGACAGAAACAGCGTTCATCCTGCGTGAAAGTAGGGATGCTTTGACTTTCTGAACTTTTGCAGAAAGAGAGACGGGAGGGAGGGATGATTGAAGGATGGAGAGGGAGGGTAGAGAGATGAGGAGCGAAATTACTCTCAAAGTTTTTCAACGCAATTTCTTTTTGTCATCTTGTCACCACTTCTCCTCCTTCTTATCCAACGTTACAGTGAACATGTCATAAATTAGTGACAAAAGTCTTTGAATGAGATTCCCTCTTTCTTTTCCCTGTAATCTTTGTCTGTAATCCACCAGCACTAAACATTCTTCATGTCTGGAGCGCTTCATCATATACTTGTCATACTACAAGACACATTAGCAGTTATCTTTTCCTGACTAATGTATGAGATGATCTTAAATAGAACAGAATTGCTACAAAATGAGATCAACATGCAGAATTTATCAATTCTGTTCGTTTCATTTAGCGAACATCTCTCTCTCTCACCTCTCAGTCTGTCTTTGAGTTAAATGTGTATATGTTATACATCTGTCTCAGGATTCCATATGATCAAATACAGCTACACATCTTACAGTTGATGTCCATGTCTCCTCATAGATCATGATTCATCTTTTATGATAAGATGCTCCCCAGTGGCCTTGGTGTTACTTTAAAACCTGTCATTTATGAGTTGGTGCTCTACATTCTCCATACAGAACATACTGTTCTTGGCACATCCCTCCAGCTGTTTCTGGATGGACGATCAACATCAGACAGTTACACAGGAGTTCCTTTCAGTCCCGCATTTACCTTATCCAAATAAGGCAGGAAATAAGGTGGTGCCATGATGTCTCTCCTTTAAACTGTCACTTGATAGATGAGGGGTGGGATTCATCCACATTGTCACATACACGTGTTTCATATGATTTAAATGAGAACATGAGGCATATAATGTGGACATACTTCGCAGAGAAGAAGTCGAAAATATAGCAGCACGGTAACTTTTTTTTTTCTTCGAAGTTTCATTCCATTATAATTGTGTTATTTATGTTATTTATTTCATTCTAATCCATTGCATTGAACAACATTTTATCAAAGGTAATTTATCATTGGGTGGTGACACTACTGACAGCATGGGTTCCTGGAAAAAAGTACATACAACTTGAAAAACAAATTCCCAAATGGAAGGTAGTATTCCATATTTTCATAATAATCTTAATGCAAATTCACATTCCTTTCATAATATCCATATTTGCGTATTGTTATTATATTCAGGGTTGAGTTTTCAGCAACAGACTGTTCAACAGCTCCTCTCAAGTCTCACATTCTTTGAGATCCAAATCAATCCACTGTTTTGACTTCAAGTACAATGATAATGTACCTTTGACATCAATGAAGTATTGTGTTCACTGTAATGGCCTAGCCAGCTGAAACAAATGTCAAGTCTCTGCAAGTTTATGGTAATGAACTTTTCTCACAACAGACATTTTGACTTGTCATAGCAAGACCAGTGCATGTGTTACTAACATTAACAATGATTCTGTTCCATTTAAGTGTCTCAGGAAACCACAACAGTGAGCCAAGTGAAACCAGGTAGAAAGCGACTAGAATTACTGTTATTAATTACACCTGTGCTTATCTTGCCACAAAGAACAAAACAATAAATCAGAAAAATATAACATTATTTTCTGATTGTTTCACAGTGGTTACAATCTGAAGTACAAATGAACATGCCAACACCTTCACACAACTTTACAGGAACGTGTCACACTGTTGAATTTTGTGTTACTGCGGCCGAAGCTCAGCCTCATCCTTGGTCAAACAGACACACAGACCTGCAGCTCCTCATACCGTGACACGGAATAGAGGAGAGAAACAGCAACACCAGTGTAGCCTGGTTGCTACATGCTGTTTTTGGCTGGGGGATACACATCCACTGCCCAAAGTTTGCAGCCCAGAAGTGTCCCAAACACAGCAAAATGAGAAGAAAATACAGACAGAGATCAGGTTCTTTGCAGGTAAATACACCGCCACACACTTCTAGTGAGTCATAAGTAATGATTGAGAGGGACTATTTTGTATGAGTTTTTATATATTGTTTTTTTTTTTTAATTCTGCATATTGTACCTACTAATTAATACAATGTAATTATGGGTTGTAATAAGATGCTTGCAAAGATGACATGGGGTTGTCTCCAGATAATAGACAAAATGCATTCACAAATTTAGTAACAAATGCTATTGTAAGTATAAATGATTATTGCAATGAAATGGATAAACTGGTAAGCTTCAAGGAGGCAGGTCTTACTTAATATGAACCTGTCTGAGGGCAGAGACCAGAGGGGAGTGTAGAGATTGGGACACATAAGAATGGTGTGCTGCAGATGAATGCAAGGAGCAACTTCTGCTGAGACTGTAATGGACAATGAATGATAACCCCCCCTTAAGTACTTGGGTCTCGTGTCTGTCCGTTAACTGGAACAGTGCTCAGTTGAAGACCCAAGGAGAGGACAAGACTGGGCTGGCTCCAACCATGTGGCCAGTGTGAGTGATGCTGGGAGTGATATGGGGAAGGCTGGTTGAGCTCACTTGGGTTTCAGGTATGATCTACATCCTTCCCTATTTTATAGCCTGTTGGTAGCTGGTACAGCCAACTAGACCAAACAAAAATGTATTTTACAAGTAGTACCTGTGCTGTGACACCACATATTTGTGTGTTATTAAATTATAATAATTTTAAGAGCAAGAAAGAAAACTTAAATCCCACTGTACGCCTTCTAAGCATCAAACAGCAACAAAATTGGCAACTAGCTGGTGAACATGGTGGAGCATCTAACAGTTAAAAACCCGAATATTTTTCTCATGGGTTGGTGGACAGCAAATGAAAAAAGGAAAGTCAATATTGGACTTACATGTGTCAGGATGCCGAAGACACAACCTTAAATAAATACTACTTTTGCTCCATGTCAGCTCCAAGTGTACATGAGTGACGGTTTGCTAACTTGTTGTCACGTCAGCTTTAGATAGTGATAATGGCATGCACATAGTGCTACATGGGAAGTTGCACCTGTTGTGTATCAACAACAACAACCTTGACTCTTACGTTAGTTTTCATTCAACATTCAGCACATTTTGAGACTCTAACCTTCTACCCTCCTACACCCCCCCCACCCACCCCCCCAAACACACACACAGTATTTAGCCCCTCTGTTTCTCCCTCCACGTTCCTCTCTTCTCCAATCCCTCCCTCCACGTTCCTGCACCTTTTTATCTCTCCCTTTCCTCCCTCCCTCCAGCCCTCCCTTGCCCCCCTCAGGTTTAATGAAGTCTGCTCTTGTGTAATCTTCCTGCGATCGGGCCCTCTAACCCCCCCTCTCTGACTCAGGTGTGTCCTCCAACAGAGAGCCATTGTTCTCCAGATCCTCCGCTGAAGCCTGCCTGGCACAAGCACACACCTGCAACCAACAATGCTACCTTTATTCACCTTCCACACACATGAACACACACACACGTGATCTCTCACACAATATGCTGACACGTAGAGGAACGCGCTCTTATAGCAACATCGGAATATATTTGAAATCACCTCTTGTTATCTCCAGTGGAGGAATGAAAAGAAGAAAGAAGAAGTAGCCGGTGGGGGTGGCTGTGGCACAGATAACATGACCAAGTTTTTGTTTGCACAAGCTGGTGTCATATTTGACTACACTGGGCAGAGGATCAGCTGGGGTTGGTGCACAGGGGAGGAGGGAGGGTGGAGCAGTGGGACACTCTCACTTGCTTTTACACCCCTGGCAATGCACGGTTAATATTTAGTACGTATCACTGACAGACACATAACTCTATTTGCATTCCCTGGCTCATAGTTTGGTTTTGTGTGCTCTCAGGGGATGCGTTTCAAAAATCAAAGGTGATCTTCGCTACACAAAAGCGAGACTGGGGGATTTCAAATACACTGCAGTTTATGCTTAGGAAATGGCTAACCATCCTCTTTCCTGTGTCTGCTATCAAAACTGAAGTCACTTGCAAATTTAGGGCAGAAAAGGGGAGAAAGACAACATATGCAGAGGGGAAAGAAAGAGATGGTTTATATAAGCAAAAAAGAAGAGCAGCACAAGGAGCAAACATATGATAAAGGGGAAGATAGGGCAATAGAAGAAGAGAAGAGAAGGTGGTATGTAATTCCGTCTGTTGTTGCTAAGATGTCACAGCAGCATCATCACCTGCTATCAGTGGCCTGCAGGCAGGCTTTAAGGTCTTCATATCCATGTGTGTGTGTGTGATGTTTAATGAGCTTAACCTTTGTCATGATAGGATTTCACCTTATCATGGTATAGTAAATACACCCATTCTACTAGAGGATGACACAGAATGTCTCCACCCATCCTTTAGGGTTAGATGGTTGGTGTGTGAGGTGTATCTTTCAAATTACACTATTTACACAATCATTTCTTGAAGGGGGGAATGGGACTCAAGGTAAGTACAGGAAAAACATGCTATTGAAAATGTGTACACAGTATGTGGCACAGTGTAACTACTGTACACAGGAGTAAGTATCTCAATACCTATGAGGGAATGATTGGGGTTAAATTTAGAGAAGTGCTTATGTGCTAGTTCATAACCTCAGCTTTCCAGTCCCAGTTTTGCCTGAACTCCACCTGTGATGGAAACACTGTAAAGTTGTGGGCATTTGAGTAACAATCTAAGGTTGGCGCCTCTGACGCTAGAACATGGAAAAGGGGTGGACAAAGGAAGAGGAGGGCAGGAGGGGTGGGGCATAGAGGCCTTTTGTAATTTTTAAGGGACAGGGAGGAAGTTGAGGACAGCCAGGAACAATGGAAGAAATGCTGAGTTTGAGGAGGTCAAAGATTTCAACTCAGAGGCTGATAAAAGCCTTCTACTAAGTATCCCAGCACCCCCTTCTGTCTCTCAGACACACACACATACACATGACGCCCACACGAGCTTCCCTGAAGAGAACATTTCGTTCTTAGCGCGCAGCTGAACGTACAGATCGCCAGGGTGTGACAACGGCGATGGCTCCCCAAGCTGAGGAAACGCTCTCTTGAACAGAGAGTCACTGCAGTGCCATCCTGAATGCATGGATGAAAGTAGAGTAAATATGGTAAATATGCCAGGTGTTCTTTGTCAAACTCTGAAAGTGGCAATATAAATGGGAGGAGGAGGTTCGAAAAGTGAAACAGTCTATCCACATTTGGGTTGACGGTGACTAAATTGTACACTGTCTCGGAGGCAGAGTTTGTCACAACAAGAGTGTGTTTTTTTTATATAATGTGCAGGAGATATAAAAGATTTGGTAACTCAATATAGAAGCATAAACTTTAAAGTTAAAAGATCATTCTAACTCCTAACCTCTATCTCTATAAGATGTAGTAAAATGTAAACATGTAATTACTTGCAAAATTAAATCAAGAAAAAATACTATTCTACACTACATAAGGGTTATACAAGAAGACACAGTTAGAAACAGGCACTAGGTTGACATTAAAAACAAGCGAAGAATGAGGGTGTGTTATGTTGCGACATGTTTTTCATACTAACTGAGCTCAGTCTACAAACTTGTAAATACACTTTATATTTTTTAGGCTTTTCTTAGGATGAGTGAAAATTGCTGCATTGGTTGCATTTTTCTAAGCACAGCTTTTGCAATAACTTGCTAAAAGTCATTTTTGAGCTACAATATCCCATGATCCCATGGTCTGCAATATGTTTACACATCTGTGGAGTAATTTTGCTAAGTCGTTAAAGGGCCAGTGTTAGCCCAGGTGAGGGACTGAGTGCATCAAAAGCTTCCACTGGATTTCCCAAGTATTTCATATTGTTTCAAATTCTGTAGTCTGCAAGTATGAGGTTATTCATCACTTGCCCTCCCTTCACCATACACAGAACTGCAGGTGGAGTCTTCACTGTTGGACCTTCTAGTTGCTGTTGCCGAAATAAAGAATCTGAGGAAGTCCACATCCTGAAAACCCTGCAGTCCAAAATGCTGTATCTCTGATCCCTGGACAGGTCCGTATGGGATCAAACTATTCAAGGTGGCTTTTAAATGAACTGTAATCCAGGCCAGCTTATTTTAATATATACTGTATGTACCCGAGTCCCTGAAGCAGTATCACTTATACTGAGGATTATCCTGCTGAAATACAGAACTAAACTAAGGTTTGAGGCATTTACTGACCATCAACAGAGATCATAGCTTGGCAGCACCACAGCTCTTCCTCCAACTCTGAACAAAACCCAGGTGGGATTCCTGGAATATATGTGTTTACTGTGTGCCTACTGTGACTAGCTAGAAGGTCTCTAAGAGAGGGCAAAGTAGGTAAATATGACAATTTGAGTTAGTATACTAACCTAACGCGGGCTATCAGATTTCAATAAAAAGATTTTCAGAGAGGCTTCTTGAAAAGTCTGATTAGTGATAGCATGATGTGCTACTTATAGTGTATTTCATGTATCTGGTGCCCAGAGTGTGGCTTAGTGCTTACCCATGCTGATTTTTTTTCTTTATATCTTTCTTGGTTCCTCCTCTGAACCAGTTGAGAGAGGGAAAAGCTAATTAGAGTTGCGCAGCCTGAAGTTGAGGAGTAGGGGGATAAAGTTAGCTGGCGGACTACGGTTGGCTCCCCGTGATGATGATTGATTTGGATCATCGCTAGAGCTTCAGCTGGGCGCCACTGTATGGCTGCATAAAATAAAGGATTAGCATCGCCCCACGGTAACGCCCCCACCAATGCCGCCACCATTGTTCATCCTACATCAAAGCACAAAGGAAGCACATTAAACATTTTTAATCAGAGGCATGCACTGTGCAGGCACCCAGCACTGATTGTTACTTTAACTTCATGCCCCTAATTGTTCTCCCCGAAATGATCTCACCTAAAACACTGGGTGCACACACACACACACACACACACACACACACAAGGACCCACTACTACCTACCACATTTAGACAAATACATACACTACTCATAGGGCATGCCACAGGTTACAGGTGACCTGGTGGTGGAAATTAATGAGACCCATCTCCGCAGTCAGACTTCAATTAGCACTTGAGAGTTTGCCTCATTTCGCTGGACAAAAGTCTGTACTTTTTTCTAAATCTTTTTTTCAGCTCAGCAAACGCAGGGCCACTGTGAAGGGCTAGGAAATGCAACAACCTCCTCTTCTGCCTTCTGTATGGCTTCCTTGAACATGCAGACGGATAATTAGGGCCATACTCCTGCGTGAGAGTGACAAAGATGATGCTAATTCCATTCATAAAGAGGTCTTCCGCT
This sequence comes from Lates japonicus, assembly GCA_033238685.1. NCBI lineage: Eukaryota > Metazoa > Chordata > Actinopteri > Centropomidae > Lates > Lates japonicus. The sequence goes on along the minus strand of BRZM01000043.1, from coordinate 6,618,585 downwards.
TAATTACACACAGAGTTGCTCTACTGAGTGAATAATTGCAGTTGAGTGGTTATACTAAAGGGAGCAGCGCTAAGGTTTTGAATCAACGAGATTAGCCTTGATTGTGTGTCCCACCAGCCTCCAGGGAATAATTTACCTAACGAAGTACCTGAACTACTTTCATTTATTTTTTTTTTTTGAGTCAGTCCAAAAGAGAAAAAAAGAAGTTCCATTTTGACACCAGACAAGTTCGTTAGGCACAACACTTTTTTTCCAAACCAAGAGGTAACTAATACAGAAGTGGATTGTATTTTTAATTTGGTGCAAATTAAATAGCTCATAGACTCTTTGTCAGTGTTTAGCCAAATAACGAAAAGACCCATTAATCAGGACTGGTGAGAATAAAGAGAGAAACACAGGAGCAAGGAGAGAAATTGAGACAGAAATGATACAAGAAGAGAAATGTTGTGAGGCAATTCAAAACAACTGTCTCTCCTCTACACTGGTTTAACCTATTAACTACAAATGATGCATCAGTTGTATATTGTATTGTTCTAACATGAGTTTATCAGAGATATACTGAATTTAATAATTTTACTGAAGTGTAAAACGTTTGAGATAAAGTCATGAAATCATGTCATTACAAAGTGTTTCATTTCAAAACACTTCTAGGTTGTATTCATGATGCTCTGATGACCCAAGAGAATTGCTAGTCTGTTATACACTGTATTCATGGAGCTGTGTCACAAAACCACAGACACACAATAAGCAAATATGGAAATAGTCAAAAGAATGTAATCTTTCCTCATTATATAGAATATACAGGTATTTTTTGGTTCTGAAGGCACTGCCAAAATAATTTTCAGATAAGCCAGCCTGCAACTAAAACATCAGCCCAAGAACTCCCAGTAGTTGACGCCACGCAATCTCAGCATGCAATAGTCAAACTAAGTAGCAGCTAACCTGCCTCTTTGCCTGCTGGGACACACACACAAAAAGAATATGGTGGATATCTGTCAGCCCTCGGGATGCCAGAATAGTCGGGTATAAGCAAATGAGAGCACTTGGTCATATTGTCATATTGGATTCTATAGATCTGAGAGACGGCTAGAAATTTATCACGCCGCTAAAACGTGCTAAAAGTGAGTTGAAGAAAACAGAGCAAATGGGAATATGGGCAACTGATTCAGTGTCTTAAGTGATACTTCCATATCAGGGGCAGAACATAGTGCTTCCAAACTTACATCTTTGTTTATTTTGTATGCTTTTTATTAGGATTTCTAATGGTTCTAAGTCCATAAAACCTGCACCAGGTGGCTCATGGGCTAACTTGTTGGACACAAAGTTGATCAGATAATCGTAGGATGTCTGAACATAGTCCACTCACTTTGTGAAAAGCACACTAGTACTAAAGGGCTGTGTAGCTGTTTAATCCATTGTTTTGAAATATACAGTCTAGTTTCCATGGATTTGAAGTGAGAAGAACTCATTTTGCTCAGGGCTTTCCCGCACAACATGGCAGTGTAAACAAAACAAGTCACGTGACCCGTGATATTCTATAGGTAGAAGTCAATACATGAGAATACATATGGTCAATTTTCAATACTTATATTTATTATATTAAAACAAACAATATCCTCATGAAACATTTTCTGAATGAAGTGTTTGAATAATACAAAAATGAAGTCTATCACATACTCATTCCCAGGGTGTAGCTATATGAAAAAGGTAGTTTTAGCTCTAAAGTTCTTGGGGCAGACCCAGGGACATTGAAGATCATCTTATCTAGTTCATCCAGGCGGAAACACATAATTCATCATCAAGCAGATTGTGATTGATTATCGCAAGCAAGATTCAAATGCTCACAGTTGACTCTGCTTATCCTAGAAAACCAATGGCTGCTTGGTGGAATAGTAGGTATTTGATATTAAACATAAACTAGCAGCTAACATTTCTATCAGCACAAATGGTCACAGACATATAATACGGCTATTCATGTCCACATACCTGATGACTGTTTGCCGCGTGTATGCAGTTTACCTTTGCTTTACTCATTTTTTGTATTGTTACCTAACGACCTACAGTGTCAGCTTTCCTTTAGGAACATGTCATTCTTGGAAAAATCCTCTACTTTGGCTCATATAACAACACTTGCAAGAGAGGCAAAATGAAGATCCCAAAATAATAAAAGCAAAAGGAGTTTAGAGGGGCGCCAAAGAAATATAGCCTAATTCTGCATGATCATCATCACTATGGCAAACGCCAGTGACTTAAATACGAGGGGTAAATAATAGATCAAAGGTTGTCACCGCTTTTTGGTTTTGATGTGTGCACTGTGATGAGGCAGAGAATGTGCCTTGCAGTTTAACTTACACACTACTGCTCACTCCAGTTGCAGGCGTGCACATTTGCCCTGTCACCCACTGCATATGACTGATTTGGAAAGAGAAAGGAGGGATAAGAGAGCTATTGTGGTTGGGAGATGATAGATCGCCAATAAAAATTAGACAGTGATAACATTTTCTGGAGAGAATGAAATGGAAAGCGGAACAAACGGAGGCAAGGTTGTCTCACCCCACCGCGAACTGGAAAAAGACGACTTTGAAACAGTTGGACTATTGTAAAAGGAAATGAAAGAGACAAAATCCAGGAGGGGAGCAAACAAAGTTGATTATAAATGATGAGGAAGAGAGAGAGAGAAGAGGGAGGGGAGAAAACAAACTCGAGTCATCATAGCTAATCGTGTGGTTATCACATTGATGTGTCAGCCATGCATACAATGTACTTCTATCATTTATGACTTTTATGAACACATGATGCAGGATTACATTTCGGCTGAAGTGAGGGTGCGTATGGTGATGTTGGGGCTTTGAAAAGAGATATGCTAATTCCGCCATGAGCAAAAGAACAACATCAAATATATACCAGTGAACAGCCAAAGGACCTCAAGTCTTATCCTTTTAGAAGTGCTGACCTGCACTACAACTCCAAGTATTTATAGCACAAACAGAAAAAGAGCCAGTTATGGAAGCTTCAAAGCACTGCTGGTCCATGAGTTTAATCTAGATCAGGGCTTGGTAATAAAGGTTATCATTGGACCACTAATGAATAAAGGCATGCACATATGCAAACTGTGTTAGCATGTTTTGCACGCTTCTATCTCTCTTCTCCTCCTCTCTTCTCCTTCTCCTTCTTTCTGTGGTAGACGCTGATTTTTTTCTTTTGCCAGCGCTTTTAAGTTCTGTATCAAAGTGACCAAAACACATGCTGCCACCCGCCTGACTCTTGACTCTCTTCGCCTCCCGCAGTCACGCTTGGAATCATAGCAGGGTGGTGCTTACTGATAGCTTGATAGTCATTTGTTTTGATCTGCGACTGTCCTGCTTCTGGGTCTGAAACAATAAGAGATTATGAACCCAGACTGAGGGTGGTTGCAGAGAGTTGTATCAACGCTTTGTTGTTTTCCTTTCAAGCTTCTTCTCAAATCTGCAATCTTTTTCGCCTCCTCTGAGTGACTCTGGCCAGCTCCTTTAAAGCCCCCAAAAAGCCTCTCAGAGGGCTGTTATGAGTCGAGCAATGATTTTGGCTCGTTGCATACGTAAAAGGCCGCCTTGCTAACCCCAGCGCCACACTGACAACAGGCAAAATTGGTTCCTGTGGTTCAGTGATGGTATCCCAACTATGGAAACCATGAACACAGGAGAAGGGGACAAAGGATATGAGCATCAAGAAAGGAGGAGAGTGGTACTGAATGGGACTATATTAAAGATCTTTTTCTGTCTTAACCATCAAGTCATCAAGGCAAGAGACAAAGAAGAAACAGAAAGAGAGGAAAGTGCAGTCCACTAGTAGAGGCCTTGACTGAAGATGAAAGTTTCAGGAATCAAGAAGCCTACCACTGTTATACCTTGGTGGATGCTCCTCGATCCCCATTCGCCATAGTCACAGTAGAAATGCCAAGCATTATGGATAGAGCTTAGGTGAAGGCTTCAAAACTTTTCATAATCCTTTTATATAGACAGTGATTAAACACAAAGTTGGACATCTCAAATATGATCATTTTCCAGGGTTAAAATACTCAAGAATCGGCTGCATTGAGGGAAATGGTAAACTGGAATCAAAACGTTTCAATTACCTGGAAATCACTAAAACATTTGTTAGTGACAACAAAGCTGAGATCACATGCAGCTATAGGCTGAGGCAGCACCTTTCCACATGAAAGAATCTAGACACAGATATCTGCCGCTCAGAAGGCCTCAAAGATAAGTCTGTACAAGAAACTGATAAGAATGTGATATACATTGACACATTGTCTCTCTGGTAATGCAATGTGAGGTCTGTCCCCGGCAGTCACCTACCTCCCTCATTTCACCATCATCCTCTCTGTCCTCCCATCCCTTCTGTTGTTTCGTTTGTATCTCTGTGAAAATAACGTGAAAGCAAGCACTAGCAACTGCTGCTCCATTGATAACCGAATACACAACCAGCAGACTTTAAAAACATTCAACGTTTAAAAAAAGTAAATTTTCCAATGAAATTAGGAGCGAGAGGGTTCAGTAGAGCTCATTTGCTAAGACTGTGAGGCAAATAGTCGTTAAAAGAATGAATGTAAGTATGGCACAATGGAAATGCCTACTGTGGATTAGTATAAGAACCTTTTCTCACAGCTAATATAATAAGATCACTAAAGAAATACATGTCAAATCTGTTTGAAAAGCAAGGGCTGTACATATTTACTGAAGGCCAATGGGAAACAGCATGGAGATTCATGGAGGCTTGAGGGATGATCAAAATGGTTAGTTCTTTGAAGTCCAGAGACTGCACTAAAGTCTTTACAAAAAATTAGAGGAGAAAGTTCATGATTCAGTAATATAGGAATATAGCGCAATAGGTCATAAGTACTTATGCGTTATATATGAATTTATTAATTTTGTTCGCTGTAATTGTGCCATACAGCAGATGTGGTAATCTTTGATCTCACCATGGCAGCAGTGAATTTCTGTCCGTGAAGAACTTAACTATACTGCCATGAGTTTTGTCCGATCCAGCATTTCCAAACGCTATAAGGATGTGGAAAGTTTTATTTTACAGCAAAAGTCTTAAATTCAGACAACAGCAAGTTCTCAGTAGCCCGAAAATACATCATAGGCCTCTAGTTTGCGTGTAGGTTCTCTGTTGCCTGTGAAGTTCGCGCTGCCGCAATTAAAATGACCCCTGTACCCCTTATAACAAACACACCACATTACACACTCCCACAGGGCCTTACATGGCATACCCCGCCAGTAAATGTGTCAATGCGCCCTGGTAAAAGTTTTGGTCAATGAGATGTTAGCCCATCATGATGGGTCAGCTCGACACTGACAGCCAAGCGCTTGAAAGGGAGGAACTCAGCTGCTCTCTTTATAGCGGGAGTCTAAAAAGCCACCTTTTCTGAGAGTATAAGAAGACAGAGGCCACTGCGAGCAAGAGACCAAAGACGCACCTCCGGGGTTACACCGCCAAACCGTGCCTCCCTTGACCTATTAGAAACCTCATAGCCCCTTACCCTATGGTGTGAACGTGAGGGTCCTGTGATCTGTGGCTAGATCAGAACCCCTGACGAGGTCAACAGAGTTGTAAAGATTCTCTATCAGTATTATATTAGCCTAATTTTCTTAAAGCCGAGGCTTTAGCGACACCGTTCAAAATTTCTATCTTATGTCCTTTTTCTAAAACACTGCAGCCTATATTTCAAGCATCTTCAGTGTTTAATGTTGCCTTTGATTTTTTAAGACACTAATTTTAACATCTTCAAGGGAGGTATGGCCTGAATGGGTCTCTTTGTCCACATCTCTGCCCTTTCTCTCTTTATGATATGAAAAATCTTTAAAAGGAGAACTTGTTAAAGGCGGATTCCATCAAAAGTAATGCAGAATGCTTTTATGAGCATTTTGCTACTTGGCCACTCTTTAACATGATGCCTGTCATCCTGAGGTTAATACTTTCTGCTCTCAAAAGACTTTTTACAGCACACAGACAAAGACTGCATTTCAAGAGGCAAAGCAATCAGATTGAGAAACCTTTGATATAATAGTTGTCAAAAAATCAATGCAGAGCAAAGGCTAAAAACCAATTGTGTTGAGAGTTATCGGGTACCAGCATTGAGTGCTGAGGCATCTGCTGGCACATCTGGTGGTGAAATCATCTATCTGCTGGGAAAACTGAAGACAGTGGATTGCTGTTGGTTATTGGAGAAAGGATAGGGATGGAGGAGGAATGTTGAAAGAGGAAAAGCATCAAACTTTTAGCGACCAGTCTATCCAATTAATATGTGTAAGAATGTTTGCTTAAAGGATAGGTTCCAATTTTTCTAGGCTTGTCTTATTGCAATAGGATACATAAGCCGCTATGCGGGTATGTATGCTGAAAGTTCATTTCATTTATAAAGATTGTTTCTCCTGTCCATTTCATGTGGAAAGATCTCTTAATGTCTTGACAATGTAAAAGGAGAACGTGAACTATTTTAGACATGATGATAACATACATGGTAATGGAATATGTCAACAGACACAAATTACCTGGCTGGCAAAATTGAGCTTAGATAAATCGGACTGATTAGGGGCTTATAATTGTAATTGACTCCTTCAATTATAGGAATTATGCAATTTAGACAGAGGATTATGACATTAAGGAGCAGTAATTGTTCCCAAATCAGTACTGGTCTTTATTCACTGTTGAAATTGTTCAAAAGCAAACACAGAATGTGAATACATTCATATATCTTCAGTTGCTAGTACTGAATGTGATGTGCTAGTTAATGATTGATGCTGATGATTTTATTTCTAAGAAATGTTGTTTTTTTTGCCTTTGTTTTTGACTTGTGGACTGCACGCAGACACAGACACAGTAGATAATGTGGGAAATGGCTATCAGAGACCCAGGCAAATGAGGAAGGCAGCAGCATTGATATAGGTAAAAACTGAAGCATGGTGGGAGATGGCAGAAAGTACAAGCACAGGGGAAAAAAGAATAGAGAGTAAATTCAGAGAGTAAAAAGAAGAGGTGATACTACCAGGAGGCGAGAATCAGGCCAAGGAGGCAAGAGCTGGGGTTAGCTGGGGCTTCTTCTACTCTTGTGGTGGTGGAGATGAGTAATGGGAAGCAGGCATGGTAGGTAGATACACACACACACACAAGCACACACAGAAAGAGGTGAGAGACAGTCGAGGTGAAGACATGAGAAGACAGGAAGGACAGACAAGGAAACATTAGGAGAAATTAGTTACTATGGAGGGAGCAATGACATCAGCTTACAAACAGTATTGTTGTAACATTATGCCCAGGTGCAATGTTTAACCTCGTACTGTAGTTTGAGGTCCACAAAACCAACCTGAAAATGAAGAAAATCTGAAATGAGATTGCATGAGGGGTGTATGGAGACAGCTGTATAGTTGTTGGGACTCCCTGCTCAGAGCTGGCTAAAACTACTACAATTGGCCAATCCATGATGAGGGGCAGGACTGAACGTCAACTGTACAGACACAAGAGGAAATCAAAGAGAAACCAGAAGTAAAACTATGAAAGTTCGGACACTAAATAGGCTGACATAAACGAAGTAAATACTGCACACTCATACAGTAGTTAGTGTGTACCTTTCAACCAAAGGAATCCAGTTGGAAGGTGGCTGTTCAAGGTGATTAAAATATTTTAGCACCCAAATTTGCCTGAATAATGTAAGGCAACAATGCTTTGGTATGTCTTCTATACCTCAGAAATGGGAAGGACAAAACAATGATAGTCTTATAGATGGCAGGTAATATTTAATCATTTAAAGGCTTTAAGGCAATTTCCATTGGGGCCTTAATAAAGGATTATTTATCTTAAAGCTATAATCACCTTGCACTGGTTTCCTCTTCCTTGTCATTTTGGCCGGTGCCTACTGATGTATTTGGTTGAATAGAGTTTGACTTTTGCCACAGAAATTTTTGATGTCAAAAATGTTTGATGTGGTTTTCCAATTGATCATTACCTACAAAGGCTTGTGATACACTACGTGGTTTTCCTAGGAGCACAAAGACAGTATATTTGATTTGTTTTCCTGCATACAAAACATGCACACACACACACACACACACACACACACACACCCAATAAATTCATTTTGGATGAAAAACTGCCCCACTTAATTGCTAGATTATATTGACCCTAATTTTACTTTTGGAACAAAAGTTGTTTGTTTCATTATTAGTGACAGGGAATCTGAGCTCCCAATTTTATGTGTGTGATTTATTTGATTATTATTTTATCAGCAATATATTTCCTTGGTATCTGAAAACGCTGAAACTTTTGAATTCTTTTAAGCTTCATAAAATATTTGTGGCTATTTTATTATACGGCTTATTTATATGTATTTATTTATTTATTTGTTTATTTATTCTATCCTGTATGAATGTCGAATGGGAATGGAAATAGATGTAGAACAGGGGCTTGTGGTTAATATGCGATTTAAGATGTTGTTAACTTTGATGTATAATTGTGCAAGTTCTGAAAACGGATAGGCCTGGCTCAACTTTTGTCAGATTGGCCAAAGCATACTCATGGAGCTATTCAAACTGGACCTCCTGACTTTCATTTCCATTGTCTCTCTCACATTCTTTTTAACAACATGCCCCCAGCAAAGAAGGCCTCCTCTACTGTTTTATCATAACTTCACAGGTATCTAGAGTTAACTCTGTATCCAGAGCGTGGGCCTACCTCCCAAATACAAAAATATCTCTTTGTGCTCCATTGACAGTCTTTCCTTGCTGGAGTTTCAAGCGGCAGAGGGACGTTCTTAGTAGTTGGTTATAGGTTTGTTGCATTAAACTACACACCAAGAGGATGATGCTACCCATATGATTTGTCCATGCTGGGACTGTTGGCTTTCATATGCTAGCTTGGCTGAATTTTAGAATGCTTTTATGTGGACCGTGAATCAGGTCCCATTTCAGAGTGTGAAGTTTTAGAAAAGGACTTCGTCCAAGACCACATTAAAAGAACTACTGCCACTTAGTAACTCTTTTCTAGCACATATGTCATGTGAGTGATGTTTTGAAGACAGACCTGAAAAAATCCCTTTCAATCTTTGCCTCCTACTTTTATTGAACTTAACGAGTACACTTTAATAGAGGAAGTGGCTTATACGTCGATTCCTGTCCCTTTCCATCTCTTTACCTTTCTACCTTTTTCCAGCCAAGGATACCAGTTTGCATCTATGTACGGAATCATCAAAATGTTGTCACATCACATCAGGTAAAGAAGGGCATGCCTGCACTTTAACAGCCTCCCAAAGATGCCTTCTTCCGTTTCCAAGTCCCCTGCCAAGAAGGCTGCCCCTAATTTCTGAAGTTCAAATGGATAGCTCTTGGGCCAAGCTTTCCAGGGGAGGGAGGAAGTTTGCCCACCTCTGTACCAACCCACATCCTACCAGGGAGTTGAGCGTGATGGGGAAAAAATCAAAAGTACAGCCTCATGGGGCAAAAGTAACTGATCTCTTTCTGTCTCTCAAGTAGCCCCCATCCTTTTTATCACCTAGCCGCCCCATGCCGCCCCCCATCCCCGCAGCTGCTATTGTTACCAAAATTAGCTGGGAATGGGTTGCCCGATGAAAATCAGCTTGCTCAATGGGATCCCTACATGAAAAGAACAGTGCTACAGCACAGATTTCCATGTCTATCAATACGAGCCCCATCTATAGTGAAATGGACTAATCGCTCAGTTATTGTCGCCTTTTGTTATCCAATAGTATGCCCCTGCTGAATGGTGTTTTGCCATGAGGACTCACAATGTGAATAATCTATTAATTAAACTACAAAGGGCCTCGATTATAACTCAGCCATTTTGATGAGGGAACAATAACCCACCAATACCAATCCCATGAGTTCTCTCAGGGCTGTTATCTGGGCTAAACAGTGTTGGCTGAATCAAATTGTCAGGAAGGGGGAAGTCTCATTTAATAGCCTGAACCCCATCCCAGACTCAAATATCTTTCCCATGAGCCTTGCCTACTCTGCCCCTCCCTTCCTCCCTGCACTGAGGCCTTAATTCTTGTTTTACCAAGAAGATTTCACGGTTCACAGATCAAAGCTTGCATGTCGCATTTGTTTACATCAGCCTACACCCAGGCAACAAAGCAGCAGTGCTGACTATCTTCTTTCTCCTTCCTGGCCCACGCTGTCCTCCATCACACATGACCTCCTGCAATTTCTGCTCACTGCACATGCCTGATCTACCCTCAACACTCCTAGATGGAGGAAAGGATCAGTAAAATGAATCCTTTCTCTAACTTTGTTCATATTCACGAAGCAATTCCAAAGGAATTTACAGCTAATGCTAAACTGATCCTGAAACAGCCAGCTCTTGTTCACAGGAGCAGTGACAACTTTTCTGTCTCCACGCGGTGTATTTTTTGACACAGCCTAAATGAGGGGTCTCCTTTGACATTTGAAATGAAGTGTGATAAGAGGGACAAAATAACTACCAAATCAACACATGAATAAATAATCTGTTCCGCTTTTCAGTGTCCCATTGACAAACCACAGGCCACTCCTTCCTGAAAGATGCCTGTGACTCATTTAGTGCTGAACTGTTTTAAATGAATATGTCCTTTGATGTTTGGTATTGAGTTTTGATATGTCTTTGTAATGTATTGTTCTATATAATTTCCTACTAATTGAGTCTCTTAAACAATAAATATCAAATATCATGTGTAGCTAACATCTTGAATGTGTTATTGAATATCATATATTGCAGTAATTATTTGTGTTGAGCTGAGCATCTGTAATTTTTGCACATTATCATCCCCTTCTGCAGGCAAGGTCTTACAGTAAGGTTACAGATGTTCTAGGTTGCAATTTATTGTGTGTGTGTGTGTGTGTGTGTGTATGTGTTTTAATGGGTAGCCACAAGTGGAAATTATTAAATTTGTTGCTCCTGTTGCCAAATATACTTAATTGTGCAACACTACAAAGACAACCAAAGAGTATTAAACTAAGATCATGCAGTAGTAAATAGAACATGCCTGCCACAGCTCAGGCACTCCCTGTCCCCTCCTAAACCACACCACCTATCTCTGCACCATTGTGTGTTCATGTGAGCTGGGATAAAATGTGGCTACTACTTCTCCAGAAGTAGCTACAGGGAAAAACTACCGAAATACCAAGTATGACTCTAAAGAAATTCCTCAAGAAGCTCTTATCTCAGGTTTGCACTGGTTGTTTCTTTGCACTTTAAATAATATCTTGTTGTCAGGTTATGTTATGTTAGCTGCCAAAATTTCTTCAAATTGCTCTCTTTGACATGAATTAGAACAAATGAATCCAAAATAAGACAATAATGATTCAAGCAGTGCACTAGGCTAAATCCAAGTTCAAAATCCAGATTTTATATTAATGTTAGGTACACATATATATATAATATATGTCTATCTGTCATCACCGTCATCTGTGGTTCTTGGTCCTGCTCACGTTTCTTCTGGGTTTACTGGCTACATGGTTTGCTTGGCTAGATGCCCAAAAGCCAAATAATCAATCAACAAACAAAACTCCAACCAGTGCAGCATCATGTTCACAAAATTGCTGAATGCAAACAGGCTGGTCGATAAATATTAACTGCCTGTTGCTGGAAGAAGGTTCCTGTTGCTAGTCACCGTACTGTTAGCTTCTATCAATCCAGTTTAGCACACAAACTGCTGGGGTCTGAAATGTTTTTGGTCCTTAGCCCTTAATGGTGAAAATGTTTTCTTCTCTGCTCTAGCACTTCACTGCTGTGGACGTGGAGCCCATAGTATTTAATGCTAGCGTCCTGGTGGAACTCACTTTTTCACTTAAGGACACAGAGGCCACTGTTACTGCTCCACAACAAAAGTTGCATAATCTTGCTTTAAAGAAACTTAGACGATCCAAGTAGGAGGATAAGTGGAAGTGAGCTTGCAATAATACTGACAGGGCCACGGTGAAATGGTAATGTACTATATATTAGTGAGATGTGAGAGGACAGTACAGGACTGAGGGAGCTGTGACAAAAAACACTGCTAACAGTATACAAGCTATTGATTTCAACGCAATGCAAAACTTGTACCAGGCAAAGAAGTTTGAATAGACTGATTTGTAGAACGTTAGATCTGTCTCTTAGTGGTACTGTCAATGTGCCAGGTGCAACTCTGACAAGTGGTATGGGCAAGCACCTCCACACAAGCACAACTGAGAGTCCAAATGGTAAATGTACAAACTCTTCCACCACACCAATGGATAAACAGCACCTGTTAATTAGAGACTTTTTATTGGAGTATACAACATTACACAATACCCTGCTGTATACAGTTAGCCATCTATGAGGCGATAACTGAAAATTTTCTGACATCAAAACCATCTGCAAAGTTAAATGATCTGATGTCTCATGATTTGCGTGCAATTTTGACCTTATGATCTGTACTTTGATGCCTAATAATCACACAGGGAGACACTTCCTCACTATTAGGAGAGACAGATATTGATTCACAAACAACAATCTAGATCAGCTTGCCACAAGAGGTTATGCATTTCATTTGTAAGAGGTTTGTTTTAGTTTGGAATTTAAAATGATTAACTGCAATATTGCAAATGAAGGCACAACAAATAAATGGAAAGTTAGTATTAATTTAATAAAAAGTAAATTACACCCACTTCAAACTGCTGTTGCACTGGGCAAAATAATACCTGAGTCACAGATTGATAATACTTAGAAAGTAAGTGTATCTAAGGGTGTGTGATCAAAATAAAAACCAGACCTAGAGGTGCAATAACTACACACAACCTTACCTACCAATCTGGAAACAAGTATCTCAGCTGGTAATACTCCCACAGTGTACGGAAGTCCAATTTTGGAGAGATTATGTCAGAGATGCAAAGCAAAATAAAATGCCCACCCCTCACTCCCATTGCCATCCTTATAAGGTAATTGGACAACCAACCTCATGGGTAGGTGCTGGCAAACCTAGAGACTGGAAGAGGAGGAAGGGGAGCATACAGTACCTTTTTGGGTTTTGGCTCTCATGTGAAGGCTTGTAATGGTGAGACCAGTGCTAGCAGCTGAGGTGCCTCCATTGCATAAGGAGTGAAATAGTTACACTAGGGAGTGTACTACTGCTACTGGGCTAGAGAAAGAAAAGGAAGGAGAATGTGAAAGAGGGAGAGTTTGTATTACTTACAATAACCAACAACATCCATTTTACAATCAAACTTAATCAAATTAAATGTCCTTCAGAGAACCTAAAATACTACTTTTCTCAAGCTTTAAACAACTACTTTGTTTTATGCATAGTATATTTGTGTCTTAACACAATGGTGTTGAGTATGGTTCGTAACATCTGATTTCAAGGAAAGGCCCCACCACTGCCTGGGAGGAGTTTCAAATTTGAAGATGACTACAAGAATGTATTAGCTCTGCTCACAGGAAACAAACAGTCCATAGCTTTTGAATTTAACCTTCCAACAAACAAGAACCATATGCCTGTTCCTTTCTCCTGTCATCCTCTTCCACCACCCCTTTCCATGAGAAACATGTAAACATAAAGACCTAGAAACACATGTGGTTAGTCATAGTTTATAACCCTTCCCTCGTTTTTCTCTTCTCTCTGTTCCGCCCCCAGCCCCGACCTCCCTCACCCGAGAAGCAAAACCTGCAAGACAGAGGGAGAGGGAGAAAACCTAAGAACAGGGAAAACAACAAAAAATAGAGAACAAAGAATGTTGGAGGACTACAACATTGGGAAACTGACTTAATTGCCTGTGTGTGTGAAAAGTAAAGGAGAAGAGAGGGCGTTGGCGCATAGGGAGGCAGTAGGAAAAAACACAGGACCAAGGTGGGCTCCCTGTGACTGTAAAAAGCCATCACAATGGTGGCCTTTGTTGTGCCAGGGGGGCTATGTTGGCCCATCAGTAAGTGGCATGAGATGAAGAACAAACAAGGAAAGATAGTACCGGCAGTCTCATTAAGAGATGACTGAATTGCGCGTTGTCCATTAGCTTGTTGTTGGAGACGGACTGATTCCCCTGGAGGCTGCGAGGGCCTTGTGCCTGGGTAAACTTACCTCCATCCAACTTAGTCCCTTCCCCATCATCATGGGTCACATTGAACAATCGCTTGTGCTACAGGGATAGTTACTCTCTTGGGCAAGTTAGATGAAATGGCTTGGTAGCTGCTGTGTACAGCCCAATCTCAACAGGTGCCGGGGCCTGTGGGCAAAGAGTAAACAATGGTGCTGCTCCTTGCTTTGCCAGGCAGAGTGTCTACGATGGGAAACAGTCAGGCTTGAGGGCTCACACACCCACAACCCAGGTGGTTTTCTGAGGTTCATTTAAGCATGTGTAAACCCTTATGTGGTTTAACTTGTCTTTAGATAGTAGAAAACCAGAAAATAAAGAGATCATTTACCCTGGCAATCTGGTTTTGATCTTGTTGTAAGCAAAAGTGAGATGGAAGACCATGGCTTCATGAGATCATGCGAAATATGATATAAGACATATGGCTACTGAATTTTTTATATATATCATTATATTGACGGCTGGATTAACCTCTGTCTCCCTTTACCTCCCTCACCCATAAGGACTCCACTGTGAGAGTCACATGACTGCATCAACATGACGTAGGCTAGTTTTATCCCAGTGGTTCCTGGAGGCTTCCAACCCAGAGTGGCTCACCACTTTCCCACAGCCGCCTGGGAATGGATCAAGTGATCTTGAAGGTATGTGTGAGTACAACATCAAAGCTCTATGGCTGTCTTAGGATAAAGCGCAGAGAAATTCCTCAGTTTCTAAAAAGCTCTGGTTCATTATTGTTGTGGTCACACATACCCAAGCAAGACATGTATGGATGATAATGTCTGGTGCTGCTGCAGGTTCTTTGTATTCGTGTGTGGGGTCTTGGAACATAAACTGTCTGATTGGTTTGTTGCACTTGGAAATTATATTGCATAAGGCGATATTGATATATCTGTCATCTTAAACTGTTAAATAATTTTTTTAAAAATACACAATGACATATAGGATAATGTGCAGCACTCAACATGTAGGTGGTCAGTGTACAGTAAGAGCAAACTGAGAGAATTTCCACAGCTTTCTTGCACATAGGTTGAGCCAGTCTGTAGCTCCAGAGGTAGAACTGGTCGCTGTACCAATCAGAAGGCTAGTCAGTGGTTTTATCCCCGCACCTCCAGTTCATGTGCTGAGGCATCCTTGGGCACATCGAACCCCAAATTGGCCCTATGGTACAAGCATGGTGTGTGAATAGGCACATGTGTAAGAAAGCGCCTGCGGCTCTCTATATATAAAAGCACTGTAAGGAATGTGTGGAGTATGAATGTGACCTGGTGGGAGGATGCAATTTTGAGTGGCTGGGTTATGACTAGAGAAGCGCTATAAATGTAATCAATTTACCAATTAACATCTGGTACTGAAGATTATAGGTAATGATGATAGAATCCATGCTGTAGACTTTATCCACACCTAACAAAGAAAGAACAAGGCAACAGCAAAAATACAAGAAATCTGACTCCTTTAAATTTTTATTTGAGTGGCTTCATCTTTTGAGTTGAATGACAATTTTTGTATTTTAAGCAGGCTTTGGTATTGATAGCAAAAGTAATATTTTTGAAAGTGGGATTGCTGAGCAACTTAGACAAAAGGCAACCAGAAATCACAGGAGCCAATATTCAGGATGGATTTGGCCCCACTTGTCCATGCCACTAACTCATGACCAGACTCTAGGGCTTCACAGGTGTGTTGGTTTATTGGTCTCATCTGTCCCAGATATAACTTTATGACAGGAGAAGGTTTAGTTTTAAAGCCTTTCTGACCCCAAACTCCCAAACCAGTTCTCTGTTTGCATACCAAGAATCCTGCAAATGTGTAACAAGCCAAACGTACACAAGACTCATAAGGTTGCCATATCTGACACATTAGCATACCTTTGTGTATGTACAATGGTCCGTAGCCTCATGGATCCCCAAACTATAGCCTGTCTCATTTTGAGATCTGAGAAAAGATACCGTTCTGTGGTGGTGTTTACTGGACGGTGAAGATCAAGCAATGAGCCGCGTTCACCGATCTGGGCCATGGCCCCTAAGCAGCCAAATTGTCTCTTGTTGACAGTGGTTTTGGGCCCAGCTCCATTCCTACCTAAAGAGCTACAGGGCCTCCCTTGGGTGGTTTGAGACCCGACAGGGGTAAGTTAGATGCTGATGCCTATCCAGCTGATACAGAGTTGGCAGAGAGGTAGAGAGAAAGGGAAAAGATGGAGGATGCTCCCAAATAAATGAACAAAAAGTTGTCCTGAAAAGAGTGCTTCCAAATCAGAGCAGAGGAGTCAGAAAGCCACGTGAGTTCTTATGGGTACTCACTGATTTATAGGCACAGCCTGCTAGTCATGAAGTTATCAAAAGTATCCATAATTCCACCAAAACTGCTCATAATTTTAGCAGGAAAGCGACACATCCGCGTTGTTTTGCAAAAGACTACTTTTAAATCAAGACAGGGGTTGTTTCTTTCTGTATTTTGATATCACCAGACCAACAATTTACAGCAGATGGAGCAGGCTATGATACACAACACACCAGTCCAGTGATACGGGATGTATCCTTAAGATTCTCTGTTTTTTTCCTGAAATCTGTGGTTTGTATCTCACATAATGGATAATTACCTAGCATGCAGGTGCCGCTTTTGATAGCAAATTCATCATTCATGTTATCATGAACTATAAGCATCAATTTTTATCAACAGTGAACACAGCTCCTTTTCATCTTGTATTTTAACTCAGATCTTGTGTACATCATCTTAGAAATGCCAGATTTTGGGGAAAGTCAGTAAAGGAGCAGAGCAGGTACTTGTCTAACAGGCATATGCTAGGCCAAGGTTATGTTGAACGGATATTCCTCCAGATAGCAGATAATTTCTCAACACTTTCACACCCATACATACATATCACCCCACAAATAGAAATGACAGAGAAACAAGATAGTTCAGGGAAGCTGGAAAGAGGCAACTTGACAACACAAGAGAAGGGGAGAGGGTGAGAGACAGATGTTAGACTGGAGGAGAGAGAAAAGAGAGAGGCGAGACAGAGATAGAGAGAGAGAGAGATCTCAGTGCTTGGGCCTAAAGAGGACTGATGGATTTTGGATGAGTTTGGGAGGGGTAAGCTGCAGCAGCTTCCTCTAGTTTGGACTGTTCACACGCAATGTTGCCTCCCACCGCACACATCATGAAAACGAGACAATATCTGTGGGGTATGCTTGGGTGATGTGAGAGAGGACAGCATCCACTATCAGTTCACTTCTAAGAATGCAATGGCATTATATCCAGTATCCTCCATCATGCGGAGGCCTACATTGTACCCTTTGTGTGTTTTCTGTCTATTTGATACTAAAGTCTATGGATTTATGTGCATGCCAATAGATCATTTGTACCATAAATGCCTTTGAGTTTCTATGGTAAAATATGTTGTAATTTTCTAGGCTAAAACTGTATTTATTTCTTTGCAAGTCTAAATGATAGTTTAATGAGAGTAATACAAAAGGCTACACAATCCTTCTGAGGAGGGATTTTAGTAAACAGCAGTTTGTTGTGCAAAATACTCGAATCAGAAAAGTAAATAACTTTGTCTGCTCCAGTGACAGCAGCAAACAATGAAAGTTATATGGCCCATTTGTAATTCTGCCATTTCTATAGGATATGAGTGATATGCCTTTCTCAAGGCATGTGTCAAAACACCCACGCCTGTTGTTTCTTCTATTAAGTCTTCAGCTACTGTACCCCAACTACTTCCTGTCAGTACTACACATCTGATGTGTGCTGCTCGCCATCCTCAAGTGTAGTAGAGGGAAGGACAGGGGTTTGCTTAGGGATGAAAAGGAGCATGCACACTGTGACCAAAAAAATCTGTTGGATGGTATTTAGGTATCCTAGACTGCACTCAGATTGTCTGTAAAAAATAAACATTTATTTTATTGGATCACATTTGTATCATTGAACTATCATTATGGGACAAGTTATGGGCTGTAAATCACATGGACTTTGGTAACATGCTTTGCATTACTGATTGCATTTAGATTCAGTAGCCCTCAATTAGCATCCGTCCAATATTTGGATCAAAAGAAGTTTAAATTCTGCACAGCATTTGTGTAGAAGATTCCTGCACATATAGTGGCTGTAAAATCAGTGCAACAGTTGTAGCCAAAGGAGGATGATCATTGTATATTGTACTTGAGGTGCTGTGGATTTGTGATGAGTAAACAGATGCTTGATTTTGAATATTCTGGTCTTCTAACCGCAAAGGTTTAAAATGGCAATGGTCCACATCACTGCCAGCCCCTGGCCAGTCCATTCGACCCATCTTCTAGTGCTCACTCCTCAGTCATTACAAGAAATGAAAGTGAATAATCCAACTGCCTTCACTCCTACCTTCCGGTGTCTCTGTTCAACCCCTTCTTTCTGGCACCCTAGGTTCCAGTGTTTATGCATTTACTGAGATTGCTAAGGGATCACAGAGAAAGAGTAGGGTTTATTTATTTTTTTCTCTTTTTTTCCTGTGCAACTTTGCCTCTAGAAACTAGCTAATGCCCATTCAACATCAACATCAAGGCACAGCTTTGATGTCTATTCCTGGCAATAGACCCTTCTTCCTCATTGCCTGCTGCTCTCTCTGTCTCTCTCTCTATCTCCTTTATCCTTCCTCTTCGGCCACCTTACGGTTACTGTACAATCAAATAATTAAACGGATTGTCATAAAATGATTTTACCTGGCAACAAATATGTGTGCTTAGCCGGCAGGCGTGCATGAGAAGCTACATTAAAAGGGGCCCACTGCAAATCTACAGTACTTCCACGAGCACACACAGGGTAGCAGCCCCTGCCTGCCTGCACACTCAGCTTAGCCTGGGAGCAGACTGCGCCTTTATACCAGTCTCATATTGGCTTGTTTATAATAGCCTCAACCATGCTATGCCAATTATCATAATGCAAGGAGAAATGGAATGCCACTATTTGGAGAAAAGACAGGGATGATGGTGGTAGGGTGCGTAAGCATACTGCATGGGGAAAGAAAAGCTGTGATACTGCCAATGACAATGTTACAACTAATAGAAATGTTTTAATCGAAGGAAGACTCTGAGAATCGATGCTTTGAAATTCAAGTTTATGGAGTCAGTATCAAATGGTGTCAAGTTTCCAAGTGAAAGCAGGAACTTAGAACCTGTATGTAAATTTTGCAATGCACTTCAACAGCACCTATTAGGATTGGAAATGCCACAGAAAGGCTGAGGAGGAAGGATAGGGGTGGACAGGTGGTATGAGCTCCCTGATATGCAAAAGAGTGAATGCGGAGCAGTTTAAAATCCATCTATCAATCGCTTTTGGTGAGGAAAATGCAAGTACCTTTCCTGATAGGTTTCTTCAAAGCTGGAGCCCCAGAGGCTGTAAAATAGAGTTGAGGAGAAAGCGGGAGGGCGGGGGGTGTAGAAGGGTGAGGTTACACCTGCCCTGCCCCATAGAGTTCAACAAAACTAGCCTGGTCTAGCCTGATTAAACCCCTCCTCTCATTGTGGAGGTTACATCATGAAGGAAATCATTGATTTTAGTTTGGGGAGGCGAAGGCATTGATTATGTGCGCTGAAGCTCACTGCTCCATGTCTTCATGAAGAGTCTAAATTGAATTGCCATTTGTAGTTAAAATACAAACTGTTCATTGCAGAAATTATTATTTTAATGTCAGTATGGAGTGTATGTGCTTTAAGAAAATCCTACACATCTCATAGATATGATACATTGCTGCTCTGTCTGTTTGTCTCTCTTTTGCATGAATAATTTCTGAGATTGTGCAATTAATCTTGTTTTTCATAAGTTTTCATTCCAGCTGTTTTTAAACACCTGGCAATAATGACTGTATAAAATGACTGGCAAAGATTAATTGATTCCAAAACCAAGAGTCACTTATCCTCAGTCTCCACTGTGATGTGACTGCTATCACTGTACTTTTTTTGTGGTGATTTACTGTAACATTTTATGTTCTTCTATTACTTAGGTAAGACATGGAGGTTATAGAGAAGGTAAGCAATCATTAAGAATAATTCTTCAAGTATTTACTGAACAGCTTCCTACACCTTTCCTACTTAACAAATTTGGCCATTGTTGGCCATATATCATCTACTATATAGTAATGGTGTAGAGTGTATCACTGTTCAATATTTTCTCATGTTAGTATTTTTCTTTGATAGTTGATACTGATATCTTTTAGTGTGTTTTTTAACTAGCAGTACATCCGCCTTACCTGACTTTTGTAGTATGTCTTGGTGTTATTACCAGGACCCAAGCATGTTGGTTGATGTTTTGTCTGCGCGTATGGCAGTATGGCATGTGGGGCCAGTTGGTCTCTTTAATCAGAATCATACAGGGACATTGCAATTATACGGTATATCTTAAATGAGCGTGCCCACTTGCGGACAATCTTTTAATGTAACGAATAGTCCATTTTTACGACTTCCTTTAAGTGGATAAACTCACACTCTAACTGTCGAGAAAGAAAAACATAATGTCTGATGTGATACGGTGGTGAACTGACTGTAATATATGGGTGACATGTTGACACAAGACATGCAGGAAGGTAAGCATCTTGCATTATCAGAAAAAGGACCCGAGTACAACAGCTTATCAAAAAATATAAAACTTTAATAAAGGCTACATCTCAATAATTCAGCACAATTATAGGTCCATGTAACCCTTAAATGAAACCTTTTATATAAATGTATAATTTATAGTTTGATAGAACGAAACAAAAAGGCTGTGGTGTAAAACAAAAAACAAAAACATGATTACAGGATTAATAAAAGTATATAAAAATATCTTTCAACATAAAACCCTTCTGAGAATCAAGGATACATA